>JASDDO010000031.1:73703281-74303281 GCA_030015575.1 Agapanthus africanus
ATTCAAACGCGACGATCCAATACAACATATTACAGCAACACATAATATCTCATATCATCAACGTAAGCAAGTATGCGTATCCCGATTGTCGTTGATGTATAGCAACGAAGCCGGCGATACACCACATACTACGCTTACGGTCACAGAAAAGAAAGTGTAAAACTACAACAGTTGGAATCCGCAACCTTCTTAGACATCGCATGCCTAACCAAATGAATTCCTTTAGACATCGCATGCCTAACAATTATAAACCCCGCATTTTAGTCTCATTATCGAAAACTCTTTTCAATATCAAGTCGGGCAATTCAACAAGATTCCCGACGTCCTGATCGAATGCTCGTCGCAAACTTTAGTAGACGGCCGCACCCCCGATACCGTCGACGAAGTGCACCAAGGCGGAACACCGCTACCGGGAGCACCCGAACGGATGCTTTCGGCGACGGGGTTCTCCTACAGTCACTTGGTCGGGGCTATGGAGTGAGGCTGTCTATTAAGTTTACCCGACGAGTATCCGCGTACGCTACGTGATTGCGACGGACTTTTGATCACATCAAAATTCCGTGGTAACCGATCCTATGAGACTAAACTGCTATGTTTATAATATTCAAAATTAGTTATCTCATAACTATCTGTGGATTCCAAATATTGTATCACATTCCAGATAAATAGAAAAAGTTAAACTTTCCGATCGAATCATTAAGCACCCAAGATTTCCCCAATATATCTCAACACTTGAAATCAGTTTTAAAACATCCATTACATGCCACAGTACCAATGGTCCAGCCGTAGAAGGGTCAAGCCAACGCCTCACATGTGGCACGCCGTACTGCCCCAAACCCTAAAGTTCAAAGGGCAGTTCAAGACGGTCACATAATCGAGTTAAGGTTTGTTGTCTTCTAGAGGGTCCACCGAGTTACTTGCACGACTTAGAACATTCATAAACACGAGAAAAAAATCCAACTTTTGAAAAATTTTCCGACAGGGGAAAAATTGAGTTATTGATATCCGTTCGAACTTTTTAACAGTTTCTAAAAATTATCCGGAAAAACTAAACAAAATTATAAAATCCGATTGAATCTTTAAGCCCCCAATACAACCCAGATAATTCAACAGTTGAAAAGATATTAAAAATTCCCAGAGAACTCAGCACCAGAAAATAGGAATTACTGCGCAAATTTTAATGCAACAGGAGACCGTACGACCGCGGAACCGCCGCACATGCCTAGCTCGTGCCGCGGTTCCGTGGTGGTTTAATTGAATTAGGCCCCCGTATTTTACAGTAATTCATATTAGACCCTGCTTAATTTTCTGCATATTTTTAATATGGAAAAATCACAGTTTTGAAAATTTTTCCAGAAAGTGGGTTTTATCGGGTTTTCCGGGTTCGATCGGACTTTAAACTTCGTCTAGACTTCGCCTAAAGCTCTAGCTTGGCTTTGATACCACTGTAGGGTTGCTAGGCACGCGCACAAGGGTCTACGAGGCATCAACCATGCCCGAATAAAAATTTAGCCGTGCCGAACAACCCGAATACGGAACTTTAAACTAGAGATTAGGCGAAAACTAACATGCTAAACAATTTAACACTAAGTGAGAGGGATTACAACCTTTGTAGATCCGATCCTTCACTTCATATGCTCCGTGTTGTGGTCCCTTCGCTGCGATCATCGGGATCCGGACTCTCGAGAGGTTCCACGAAGAGAAAGACGCAACCTTTGCTTCCGATCTTCGATACTAAGATGATCTACCTTGAAGTTTCTTTAACACAAGCTAACACTCATGAAATGATGTGAACACCCTCATCTAAATGGCAAGGAAAGATGAGGATGATGAAGTAGGATTTTTTTCCTCTCTTTATTTATATTTTTCTCACAATTATTCATCACTTGGAAAAATCAAGAAAGCTTTTTCCATGAAAGAAAATTAAGGAAGAAGATGAACAATATTAGTTATCCTTTTGTGATGAATAGGAAAAGAATAATATGATAGATTTATGCAACCATGGTCAAGTGAACCTTTGTAGAGAATTAACTAAGGTTAAAGGTTTGGTTAGGGTTAAGGAAATATCTAGCATAATATCTTAACAAAGACAAAGAAAGAAAACTTCTAGAAACTTCTAGAAAGCCTTAACCCTAATCAAACCCTAACCATGTTTAATCTCTACTAAACAAGTTGCATTATTTATCATATCATGTTACAATATTATATATCACATATATAATATTTATTGTAACCAAATAAAATAATACATTTAACATATATCGCATATATATCAATGTATTACCCGAGTGAGAAAAAGAATCTTTTAGTGGCAAATATTAGTTAATGCAATTTAATATATCAAATATATTATTATACATTAAATTATCGAATCAACACTTGATCCGACAATCCGGCTATATCGCATATAACCGGCTAATATTTATCCGTACCGATTCATCGAATCAACACTTGATCCGACGACCCGGCTGATATCAAATATCGCGAGAATATAATACGGTATCATATATCGCATTATCCTCGGTCCCGCACATATCACATATGTGCTCCTACTCCGTTTTGCCTGAGTCAAGAAACCTCTGTGTAGGACTCTAAAGAATCGTCAATACGCCGGCAGTAGGTGATGATCATATCAAACACCCACAAGCTGTAAGCGGTCAGCTAAACGTAACATCTACCCAGGTATTGAGCGCTCAGAAGATCAACAAGCAAGCCTGTACATTCTCCTGCGAATCCAAACAGTAACACTCCCGTACAGTCCGGTCTCGTCGTCTGATATGTTGCATATCTCGCCTAGGGGTGGTAAACGTCAGACCCCAGTAGCTTGATAAGTCGTGTCGATTTGAGGTATATAACAGTTTGAGAAACTACTAATAACACTTACCAGTAAATCTCAGCAACCCTGGCCAGGGATTTCCGGTTATAGCCAATCGAACACAGCACAACATCAACTCCCTATACCGGGAGAGACGAATCCCCTCCTATCGCTCATTGCCTCCATATGATTCGGGACTGTACCCAAAAGCCACCCTTTTGCACGCCCTCTTGGACGTGGTATGATGGAAATCAAAGCACAGTGGGAATCACACAAGACTCTATGACGATCTCGGGTCAACAGACTACTCTGTACCAGTGTCACCGGAGAACTGCCATCTGATGTATGGTATAATACCATCTGGGAGTTCTCGGCGAGTCCGTCCAGTGTACCCAGTCTCCACTGAGCACCCATACACCATCCTTGATGTCAAACACCGATGGATATGGGATCATCCATCGCCCATCATATGGGTCAAGATGCGTATACGCTTGTCTACTCTGGTGCATCGATGCCCTGTCTCGATACACCCTCGACTAGGAACAGTTATAGGATGTACTCGTCGACTACCGTGGCCCCACTAGTATGATCTCATCATAGTCCCAGTAGTCGAGTACATATCCTAAGGGCTTTATCAACATGTAACATAGAGACAATCAGAGTACAAGTTAAGATAAAGTACAACCAGATAGCATACTATCATACGAGCAAGAAAGTCCTCCCTATATATGTCCTAGCATCCACTACAATATACATCGCATGTACAGTAATGGCCTCTAGGGCATACATATAACTAACAGTTGGCCCAGACCCACATCGGTTACTGAGATCCGCAGCTTTCTAGGACTGGCCAGCTACTATAAGTGATTTGTATAGGATTTCTCCCGTATTGCTGCACCTTTGACCGGGTTGACCCGGAAGGGAGTTCCGTTCGATTGGACGGAGGTGT
The DNA here is from genome assembly GCA_030015575.1 of Agapanthus africanus. Classification (NCBI taxonomy): domain Eukaryota; kingdom Viridiplantae; phylum Streptophyta; class Magnoliopsida; order Asparagales; family Amaryllidaceae; genus Agapanthus; species Agapanthus africanus. The sequence goes on from JASDDO010000031.1 coordinate 73,707,046, forward strand.
GCGAGCATAGCTTTCAGCAGCTATGGACTCGATTGGCTACAGCACCGATGTTATCATTGCCTTCAGGATCGGGCGGATTTGTAGTCTATTATGTCGCTTCTCGAGTGGGGCTAGGGTGTGTATTGATGCAGCACGACAGGGGTGATCGCATATGCTTCACGGCAGTTGAAGAAATATGAACAGAATTACCCCACTCACGATTTGGAGATGGCTGCAGTGGTCCACTCAAGATCTGGCGACTATACCTATATGGCGAGTCGTGCCAGATATTCACTGATCACAAGAGCGTAAAGTATATATTTCAGCAACGAGACCTGAATCTTAGACAGCGCCGTTGGATGGAACTAGTAAAGGACTACGATTGCGAGATCTTGTATCACCCGGACAAGGCTAATGTAGTGGCGGATGCTTTGAGTAGGAGGCCCGGGGGTAGTCTACCTTGTTTGAGCGCAGTGCAGATGCAGTCGTCGGCAGATTGGCAGATTTTATGCGACAGCCGAGTACAGTTCGAGTTCACACCGATCGGGGGCAACTTGCGTATGTTCGTGCACGCCCATAGTTGCTTGACCGTATACATGAGGCACAGTACAATGATGACCGTTGTACAAAGATCATGGCACAGATTGGACAGGGCAGATTTTCTGAGTTCGTGATCGATGATCATAGGATACTGCGATTTGGGACTAGACTGTGCGTACCAGATGCTGAGGGATTGCGGCGTGAGATTCTTGAGGAGGCACATCGATCAGTGTACAGTGTTCATTCGGGTTCCACCAAGATGTACCATGATATGAGAGATGTTTACTGGTGGAACGGGATGAAGAGGGACATCACAGCCTTCATGTTGAGATGCCTGACTTGTCAGCAAGTCAAGGCCGAGCAACAGAGGCCAGCGGGAGAGCTACAGCCGTTACCCATTCCGGAGTGGAAATGGGAACAGATTTCTATGGACTTCATTGTGGGTCTACCCAGGACTAGGCAGGGGTAATTTTATTTGGGTGATCGTGGATCGATTGAAGAAAGCGGCTCACTTCCTGCCGGTGAAGACTACTTTCGGATTTGCTCAGTATTGTAACATTTTAGAAATCGTTATGCGAATTTTTCCGTTTTAGGGTTAAATTATCGGTATTTTCCGTTTTAACCCGACGGTGATCAAACGACCATATAGCCTTGCCAGCACCTTGTTTAGCTAAAATAAAACTAGTGCGCAAGCTTTGGGGGTATATGGGACGTTTTGGTTCAATTAGATTTTTTCCCAATTTTAATATTATTTTAATACGGTATTCACATTTTGGGAAATTTCTCTTAGGTGATCTTTTCAACAAATTAAGTTAAGTTAATAAAACCCTTCTCTTAATATCTAGATATTTGTATGGGTTTTAGATTTAAAGTTAAAGGAAAAAGAAAAGAATTGAGTGAGGTGCATGCATGTGTGTGTGAATGCATTTATGAGCATTAATCACTAGAAATTGCTAGGAAATTCCACACAAAACTATCCCTTTCCTCACTTGGCCGAGATCCTTCCTCCCCTTTCTGTTCTTGATCATTCCCTTCCATTTTTGCATCAATCCAAACTCATAATTCTCCAAAATTCCCAAATAAATCACAAAATACTTCAAGTCTTGAGTTTTTGCCTTCTTGATCACTTGGAGCTAGGAAAGCTTGGATCTTGTGAGCCAAGGTTGATAGGTATAATCCTTACTCTGTTAAATAAGAGTTTTTATGTTGTGTAGCTCGTTGGCTGTAGCGCAGGACACTTAAAGTAATCGATTTGTGAAATGTTGTATTTTTAGTGTCTTTTTGAACCTCTGAGAACTGCTGTGACCTGGAAATTTTAGTGAGTGACCAAACAATATTGTAGTGATGTACTAGTTAACCTATGACTCCACCTGAGACACGTGACCCAACCTACCGGCCTCGGCCGGCGACCCTTTAGAGAATTCCGGCGACGCCGGCTATGTAGGGAGGAGTTGGGGTTTGGTTTTTGTGGGTAGGTGTCTGTAGTGGTTTAGGTATGTTTGGTCTTGTTTAGTTGTTGAGTTTTCTCTGTATGAAAAATCTGGGATCATATAGATAGTTTTTAGTGATACGACTACGCACGATACGTTATCCGACACGGTCCGTGCACTTCATGCTGGTTTTGCTCTTGAGTTGGTTTCGTCGTGTCGCTACGTACGTTAGCCACAATACGAACACTTGGGAGTAGGGTTGGAGTTGGTGTGTCGTTGAAACGTAGTTTGTTCGTGTTTTTAGTCGTTTGCTAATATACACTTGTTTTATCATTTTGTTGTTTTAGGCTCGCAGGCAGGGACTTCGGACGCTGCGAAGAAGGGGAAACTGATGGTTGGCTTTACTTAGTCAGGACGGTTGGTGAGTAGATTTAACATCTACAGGGGGATTGCCCGCATGGCGTTATGCGTCTGGGCTAGATCAAATGATATGAACTTTAGTGTTTAGTATATGGACTCGTTTGTGCATGTGTTTTTCGTTGCATATCTCATTTACCTATTGTATTTGGACATAGTATCAATGAGACACAACACTATTATTGATGGTTCATGTTGCACGAGCACTGATTATATGCCACTCACACCGTCAATAATTTCCATGACACGCACAACACCATACATATGTGATATTGGATTGCTTAGGGACATCGAGACATGATCATTATTTCATTGTGCATATCACATATAGCATACCTGTATACCTACATGCTTACACATATGCCCTGACATGCTTACATTCTAGTTACCCATATACTTATAGGGTAGTGTACCTTTAGTGATAGGTATATACATATATGAGACATAGCTACATGTACATCTGACATACATACATATACCTGGAGGGTATTATGGATAGGTATAGAGACATATCTTGCTACAGATACTTTTACATCATACATACTTACATATGGACACACATATCTTGCTATACCGACATAGTTACGCTTACCTTGTTATAGCTACATGTTCACATGTATATGATGTTGCATCTGATTTCGGAGAAATCAGGAACCGCATGATATATTTAATAACTTGTTGCAGTTAAATAGCGGTTTTCCTTTATATGCTCATATTACTGTTTCATGTTTGCATATATTACATTCATGGATTTCATATGATGTCTCTGATATTTTTACTCCTGTATATATAACAGTAGAATGGGACACTGTTATATATGCCCTTACACCAATATTAGTGGAATGGGACGCTAATATATGTGTATTGATTCATGCATTTATACTTATTCATTACTTGATGTTTTCTGGATTTGAGGACTGTGGCTGTTTCATGAAATTATGCAAGTATTCTTATTCTTTACTTGATATTGGATGGATCCACTTGAGATTTGTTTTATACCGATACGGGGATCTAGAGTGTCGGTGTTTGGCACTTAAGATTCGAGGACGTATATAACTGATACAGGATCGAGAGTGTCGATGTTGGGGCACTTAAGATTCGGAGGACGTATATACCGATACGTGGAACACAAGTGTCGAGGTGAGACACTTGGGTTTCGAGGAATATATAGAAATTGAAAAAGACCGATACGTGGATCACGGGTGTCGATACCGGACACTTACGATTCGAAGAACGTATGGATTTGATTATTTCTGTGTCGATGCTAGACACTTGTTTCATGATGTTTTTGGGTGTCGATACTGTACATTCACCTTATATGAAACATACAGGATATGTGAGATTTACTGATATTGTACATATAGGATATGTGAGATATACTGATATTGGACAAACGGGATATGTGAGATATACTGATATTGGACATACAGGATATGTGAGATATACTGATTTTGTATATACAGGATATATGAGATCTACATGATATGAGAGCCAATTTGGGGGCTAATTTGTGGCAATTGGGAATTTGATTGTCTTGTTGGATTTTGGTCCTACCACGAGGTTAGGATTTCCGTGGGAATGACATGTTTTATTCCATACTCCACATTTATTGTTTATGCACTGTTTCATGTATTATTTGTACCGGATAGAGTACTTTCCATGACTGTTGCATATACATACTATTATATGCATTGCTTCATGTATTAGTTGTACCTGATAGAGTACCTTACATGATTATTGCATACAGATCGTCATATTATTGCTTCATGTATTAGTAGTACCTGCTAGTATACTTTTCATGACTGATGCATTACATATGACCTTTTACTGTTGATAGTTTGCATATGTTAGATTCGCGTTGTACGTGCATACTTGTGATTACCTGCATATGTTATTTACTATTCACGAGTTGGCAACTCACCCTCGTTGTGCCACAGTGTTTTGCAGGTGTTCCTCGGGATAGTCAGAGGCAGGGCTATTTCTATCCATCATATCATCTTTTGTTGCGGATACCGTTTCTCCTGACAGTGTGCAGTTTTGCTTAGGTAGGTTTTGCGGTTATCCGATATTGCTTGTTGTATATTCGTTGTGTCCTGTACTCTCCATCTACCATTATCTTGTATGACATAGAGACTTGATGTGAGGACGTATTGTATATTATTTTATGACTTGGAAGTTTTTATGCAGTGTTATTTATATCGTCTCTTTTTTCGCTACGGCGTCGTATATCTGTGTGGTGGTTGTTTTCCGCCGTTGAGTGTGGATTTTGCACCCGTTTGGGATGCTTTACTTTATATTTATGTTGTACCCATTTTAGGGCTGGTTTTTACAAAGGAGGTGCTGCCAAAATTTTTAAAGGAAATAAAGTTGGACTTTTAAAGAATTTGGGTTGCGATTTTAAAAGTTTAAACAATGTTTCTTATCTTTTCTTATCTTTTAATGGTTTAGATTTCTGGGTTTTGGTTTTCTTTTACCGCGTTACGCCTGTAGATGTTGCGTAGTATTAGGGCCATCACGTGCCAATTTCGGGTCGTAACAAGTATGCCCAGATATACATCGACGAGATCGTACGATTGCATGGAGTCCCGGCATGTATTGTGTCCGACCGAGGCACCCAGTTTACCAGCCGACTATGGCAGAGGCTTCAGGAAGCCTTGGGCACCCGCTTGAGTTTCAGCATATCATTTCATCCGCAGACCGACGGCTAGTCAGAGCGGACTATTCAGACTCTCGAGGACATGCTCCGAGCGTACGTTTTAGAATTTGGTGGTAGCTGGGATAATCATTTACCCTTGGTGGAGTTCTCCTACAACAATAGTTTCCAGGATACTATTCAGATGGCACCTTTCAAGGCCTTATATTGGAGGAGATGTAGATCGCCTGTCTGTTGGACAGAGCTCAGTGAGAGCAGTATTTTGGGACCACAGATCGTACAGGAGACAACCGAGAAGATACAGCTAATTCGAGATAGGATGAGGACCGCTCAGAGCAGGCAGAAATCGTATACTGAAAGACGCCGCCGCAGATTAGAGTTGACAGTTAGCGATCACGTTTTTCTGAGAGTCTCTCCGATGAAGGGAGTGATGAGGTTTGGACGGAAGGGGAAGCTTAGCCCCAGATTCATAGGTCCCTTCAAGATCCTCGAGCGTGTGGGCGCTGTAGAATATCGTTTGGCTCTTCCACCCGACTTCCCAGATGTTCACTCCGTATTCCACGTGTCGATGCTTCGTAGATACCTACATGACCCTTCTCACATGATTCAGCATCAGACCGTTCAGCTCGAGCGCGATCTTTCGTTCACCGAGCAGCCAGTCGTGATATTGGACCGGCAGGTGAAGAAACTTCGATCGAGGGTCTTGCCATCTGTGAAGGTGCTTTGGCGCAGCCCGAATGGTGAAGAGATCACTTGGGAGACCGAGGGCGAGATGCAGAAGAAATTCGCTCATCTTTTTGAAGGTACGCGTAGCAACATCTTTTTTTTTTAAAATTCGGGGACGAATTTCTTTAAGGGGGAAAGATTGTAACACCTTAGGATGTGATTAGTGGCTAATTATACTTTAACATACGGTTTTTAATAAAAAGTACCAAAACGATTTCCAAATATTTTATCAAAATTAATGAATATTTTATTAGAATTTATTTAGTCTTGCACACACATGTGCATGTAAACTAGGGTTAAATTGGGGTTAGACCATGATTAGCAACCATGGTGGATTAACCCATTTCCTTAAGCTAATTCTAAATTTTAATTAACTGTTTTAGGGTTTGTTTTTTTTAAATGAAAAATGATTTGAATTAGTCTTGGGTTGACTTGGAGAGAGAGAGGGTGTGCATGATGGGCTTGCCCATGCTAGCATTAAATGAGGTGAGAGGGGGGGTTAACTCTCTCATATCACTCATTGGTTAGCTTTTCCCTCACTCATTTTCTCGTTTCCCTCTCACTCTCACTCACCCACACTCACAACATCACCAGCAGCAGCAGCAGAAGAAGCAGCAACAGCAGCAGCATCTGGGGCAGCAGCAACAACACCAACAACAGCAGTAGCAACACCAATAGCAACAGCACAACAGCAACAGCAACAGCAACAATACAACTTCAGCATCAGCAGCAGCACTTGCAGCAGCAGCAACACCTGGAGCAGCAGCAGCAACATCAACACCAGCAACAACAACATCAGCAGTAGCAAGCAGATCTCCTTCTCTTCTTCTACTCCTTCCTGCATCCTAGGATCTAGTAGGGGTATAATCTCTAAACTCAACTCCTTTTTTTCTTGCATGTGTTGTTTTAGCTTTGGTTAGTGATTAGTGTGAGTTTAGAGCTAGTTTTGTGAATTAGGTAAGATTTAAGCTAAGTTAGGCTTGTTATAGCTTAATGAACCTCATGAAGTGTTAGTATTGCTGTTTGAGCCTAGTAGTATCACTAGATTTCACTAAATCGCCTTAAATTCTAAAACTTGAAGTTTTAAAGTGTGGTTTTGAATTAAATTGTAGGATATATGAGATCTGCTACAACTGTGAGCATTGTCTATCTTAGCAAACAACTTCAGAATAGTATGCAGGCCCTTCTGAGTGTTGTGTTGAAATTCGAGCCAAACCCCTTCCCAAAAATCCGGCGGCCAACCCCCAAATTCCGGCGTCGCCGGCCCCCGTGATGAGTTAGGTGTTGGTGCTTGGGCTAGTGGTGTCTGTGGGCATTTGTCTGGGTTTGGTGTTATTTATTTTCTCTAATTGTCTGCAAGTTGAAATCTGGGTTTGTTTAGCTAAGTTTAGTGTTTGTAGTGAGTTTTATTACTAAAACTTATGGTTTGACTGTGAAATAGGATGATTCAGGGTGATTATAGTTAGATTAGCTCTAGTTTGTGCTGGTGGTATCACTTCAGTCTAGTAAAGTCACCTATTTTTACTTGTGCACCCTATTGTTGCAAACTTAGTGTTTTGAAACGGTTTAAATCTAAACCTTAGGATATATGGAATCTGCTGTTACTAGGGTAGTAATTTTAGTAAAAAAACATATACACTAGGCTATAAATTATGCTGGGGTCATAGTGTAGGAACCTAGACCCCTTCCACCGATTTTTAGCCGGTATGACCCCTATATTCGCCGGCCCAATTTTGAGGGTGTGAGTTGGATTTTGGCAGGTAGCTGTCTGTAGGTGAAGGGTTAGGTCTTATTTAATTTTCTTGTTTTTGCTCCAGATAAAAGCTGGGACCGTTTACCTATATTTTGCGTAGCGGGACTTGCGCGACACATACGATACGAGTTGAGTTAGTTTGTTGTGTATCACAGCGTGTCGCTATGTGCCACAGCGTGTCGCGTTGGGTTTTGACATATGCATACACATTACGTATACACGCACGCGTTTAGTTCACGACGCGAGTTTCACGTTTAATTTCGATATCGCGTTTTGCAGGATTTTGCTTATTTGTATTCCTTGTGTAATTTCTAGGTTCGTAGGCGGGCACGTCGAACGCCGCAAAGAAGGGGAAGCAAATGGTCGGCTACGCTTAGCACAAGACCAGGTGAGTAGATTTAACATCTATGGGGAAATCGCCCGTATAGCGTTAAGCGTCAGGGCGTGATAGGATATTTTAGTCGTAGATATTTATATGTACTATTGTAGCATACCTTCCCTGTTGCATATAGAAATGGTAGCATATAACACTGCACTGTCACTAACGGTTCAAGCTGCACGAGCACTAACTGTATGTTACACTCACACCGTTTGTGATTGCCATGACACTCGCACTATAGGATTGCTACGAATCTTACATTGATGATTAGACATGACCTTGTCGCATATTGGCATATGTTTACACTATATATTCATACTAGTGCACACATATATTGATATCTTCATACTTGCGCACATGCACACTGTATATTCATACTAGTGCACACATATATTGATATCTCCATACTTGCGCACATGCACACTCTTTATTCATACTAGTGCACACATATATTGACATCTCCATACATGCGCACATGCACACTGTATATTCATACTAGTGCACACATATATTGACATCTCCATACTTGCGCACATGCACACTGTATATTCATACCAGTGTACACATATATTGATATCTCCATACTTGCGCACATGCACACTGCATATTCATACTAGTGCACATATTATTTGATATATCCATACTTGCGCACATGCACACTCTATATTCATAGTAGTGCTACACTCATATTCGCGTATATATCCATTTGCACATCCATACATACATACATACATATGTTACATACCTGGATGATATTGACTTGATTTCAAGAAAATAGGGACCGCGTGCGATATTTTCAAAACTGGATTCTTTTAAAAAGAGCGGTTTTCTCTTTTTACTCTTAGTGTCATACGACACATTGCATAGATTTACGCATTGAGTTTGGATTTATGGGATTTCTGGATTTGAGAACCGTGGTATTATTTTAAGAAAATACACACTGTTTTAAAAACCCGGTTTCTCTTGATATGGTATTTCAGTGCGTCCACCATGAGTTTTCTCGGTTCCATAGAGCTTGTGTGAGTATACCTGATTCGAGAAGTGGTAGGCACCGATTGCGGGTATATGGTGGACCCGGTATGGTACCCCGGGGCAAGAAGACTCGTATTGTTAGACGGTGATCCCGGCGGAGGGACTACTACCTACCGGTGATTGGTTGGACCTGGCGGTCATCCGGAGGATACTGACCAGAGCAGAGAGATGGATACGGGCCGACTCGTACTATCGGGGCCAAGGGCCGATTCCGTAGACGGAGCCCGTGGGCCGATCCAGACTGACGGAGCCCGATACATGAGGATTTGCATGTTGATGCTGGGAACGATTATTTTTATGATATTTTCGAGTGCCGATATTGGGCATTCACGATTCCATGAGCTGTATAGGATTTGAGGGACGATTAGAGTGACGGCGCCTGATTTTTACTGGGATTTAGGTGTATTGATGGACACCGGTTATTTTCCACGTTGACATTCCGTGTAGATGTTATTTATTCCCATGCTCAATATTCGGTGTTATACATCTCATTCTGTATCTGTAGTACCTGATAGAGTACACTTGCTATGCACGATTATTGCATACCCTGCTCATCCTATATATATGTTATTAGAGTACACTTGCTATACACGATTATTGCATACCCTGCTCATCCTATATAAATGTTATTAGATTGTGCATGCTATGCACGATTATTGCATACCCTGCTCATCCTATATAGATATTATTAGATCGCACTTGTTGCATGATTATTGCGCATCCAGCTCATCATATAGATGTTATCTGTCGGCTTAGGTTAGAGTATCGCAGTACGTGCATACTCGCGATTACCTTTATATGTTATCTACTATTCACGAGTTGGCAACTCACCCCCGTTGTGCCACAGTGTTTGCAGGTTGCCTCTCAGAGTAGTCGCGGCAGGCTGCTTTCTTGCATCTTTTGATCAAGTTACCACTGCAGTTGGCGCGTGAGCCCTTTTACTGATAGGTGGGGTTTTGCGGTATCTGTTTATTTTCCCAGTTTTATACACTGTTGTATATAGTACTCTCTATCTACTATTCATGTATTAACTTAGATACCAGTTGTGAGGACGATGTATATTATTTGTACTCTGGTGTCGAGCTCGTTGTGAGCCGGCTTTATTTATGCAGTTTTATATTTCATGTTATCTTCACTTATTTTTGCTCATTCTTCGCTACGGCGTCGTATATTATTATCGTGGTGATTGTTTCCGCCGTTGGGCATGATTGCTCCCGTTTGGGATGCTTTATTCTTATTGTATATCATTTTACTCATATATTGTCTTGTACCCGATTTCGGGGCTAGTTTTTACAAAGGAAATGCTGCCAAAATTTTTTAAGATAATAACTTAAATTTTAAAGAATTTTACTAATTTACCAAGGTTTTCTAAATGTTTTAACAAATGTTTCTATTAAATGTTTTAACACTCATTACTTTTAATGATTTGATTTCTGGGTTTCGGCTTACTTAGTCGCGTTACGCCTGTAGACGTTACGTGGTTAAGTGCCGGCCACGGGCCGAACTTTGGGTCCTGACAAAGTTGGTATCAAAGCGTAGGTTTTACCTTTCGGAGTGTAGGATGACCCTAGTATGATGGAGTAAGTAGCTGAAGCAGAGTGGCGTAGCGTGCGTATGTTCCGCGGCATACTCACGACACGGTACTATGCCTAAGTGACCTTAGGACTTATTGATTGAAATTCCTTCATGATTATCTACATTCTTGTGATTCGATTTCCGTATCCTTATCGAATCCTACTTTCTTTTCAGCCATTATGCCGCCGAAGACTACGAGGGCGCAGAGAGCGGCCGCGAGAGCCGAGATTCGAGTTGACTCGTCTGAGACGAGGACTGACCCGGGCAGTACAGCCATTATACCAGAGCAGACTGTTCCTCCTACGGCAGATCAGATCGCTATGGTAGGGGTCGGTATGCAGGAGATGCGCCAGATGATAGGGTCGTTAGTCGAGATGCTTCGAGCGCAGCGACCAGAGGTAGACTCACCCGTTACGGGGACCGCGATAATACTTACAGTATAGGCAGTTGCCCCTGCAGCCACGAAGGTTATTGCGGTATCGCTATCAGAGTTTATGAGGCTGAAGCCTTCTGTCTTCACAGGCACCGATGCAGCCGAGGACCCACAGTCTTTCATTGATAGGATCACCCGGATATATCGTTCACTCAGATGCTCAGATGTGAGGTGGGTAGAGTTCGCGAGCTTTCACCTGGAAGGTCTTGCGCAGAAATGGTGTGAATCGGTTGAGAAGGGCAGAGCAGCATGTCTTCCTACTATGACCTGGACCGAGTTTGTGACCGTATTTCTAGCCCGTTTCCTTGCCCAGAGTGTCAGAGATGCCCGAGCATGCAGGTTCGAGTCTTTACGCCAGACGCCTAAGATGACAGTGACAGAGTACGATGTATTATTCACCGAGCTATCTATTTATGCCCCATACCTAGTGGCTACCGAGGAGATGCGAGTCAAGAGATTTGTTCAAGGCTTACTTACCCTACTGTTTCTCGCGATCAGTGCGCAGCATTGCGAGACCTATGCAGCAGCCGTAGACGCAGCCCTATTAGTCGAGGAGCGCCTTGCAAAGACTTCGGTAGTTCCAGGGCCGAAGAGGGTTCGTACTGATACAACAGCACAGAGACTCCCATTCGGACGCCGTGATAGACGTCGTATGTTCATATCATAATATTGCATTATTATATTCCCCATTCTTATGCATTTTACAAATAAACAGGTGCTTTTGACGCATGTCTGCTACTTAGTTGCAGGTTACAAGTTCTTGGAATAAAAACAGTGAAAAAGACAGAAGACGATGCAAAAAGTGAGACTAAGACCGACAAATGGGAGAACCTTGATCAAGCCTACACGAAGATCAGTTCACATGTACAAGGCAGTGCATGGTTCAAGACTTCATCACGAATCAACGGCAAAAGTTCACTACAATTGTTCACTGTGGAGATCTGGAAGCAACCTGGAATCCAATCTGAGAACCAACCGAAGAAATAGTCATAAAATGTCAACAGGAAGCGTTACAGAAAATTGCAGATTTCAAGACCTTACTTTGGCCGCGGAACCGCGGCCAAAGCATGCCTTTGGCCGCGGAACCGCGGCCGGGTTAAGCCCGTGTCGGCGACAAATTTTGTGGCGGTGCGAGGCTTGTTGACTTGGTCTTTTTCTTAGAAGGCATTTTTGTAAAAGCAGACGTGCGAATCAATTGTAACCTAGGGTTTCCTATCCTCTATAAATAGGAACTCTAAATCATTGTAAAGCCTATGCCTCCTTTTAATAATAAATTTCAGAATTATTTATGGAGAGCATCGGTGCCTCTTTTCAATTCATGAATTCAGATCTGACAACCTGCGTTGATGTTTGGAGAGAGCCATCTGTAAGTAGTTTTATTTAATTGCTCTAGTTTAGATTTTAATTCTTTGCCCTAGGTAGATTTAATTCATTGCCGTAGATAATTGTTTAGAGTTAGCTTTGGGGAAGGCTTTTGAGAGATGAGATCTCTCATCCCTTTCTTACCCATTATATATTTACAATAGGACTCCATGCATACACGCACACACCGCGCCCTACGGCACCCTACCCCTCGAGGTAGAGGTGACACCGTAGTATAAAGGCCCGGTTGCGCGCGTTTTCCATGGAGGTTAGGGTAAGGATCTCTAAAGGAAGGACAAGAACCTAGAGGAAGGAACACCTTCCCGAATGGATCTAATCCCCTTTATTGATAATTACCATAACTCCTCTTAGATCCTAAATTGGGTATAGAAAGCGTTGAGATTTACTTGCATTTCCAAACCATCCCTAAACCTAACCCTAGAAAGACTAGATCTAGATAATCGTAGTATAGAATAATTAGGTTTTTAGATTTAATAAATTAATCCGAACACCCTTCGGAATTAACTCGTTAGCGCGACTAGGAGATTCACAACATCCCTGTGGACCGACCCGTGCTCACCGGCTAGCTTCATGTGACGCCGTTCTTGATTGCGGTTATTAGATAGTTTTTGACATAAAATCAAATGGCGCCATTGTCGGGGATGGCGTAGAAATTTCCTTTTTGCAGTTTCGGGTTAATCTTAAATTAAAAAAAATCATAAAAATCGAAAAAATCGAAAAATTAAAAAAATATATCAATTGTTATTTTTTGGAAAGGGTACTTTGTTGTGTGAATCTTGCAGGAACAAATTCGGATATGGAAATATTCAGAAGGCGAAATAGAAAACATCTGATCTGAACGGCATGGGATTAATCCAACAGAACAACAGAAGAAAAAAGAAGGGCCAATTCAACAAGAAGACCGCGGATCCGCCGCGGTAACCAAGCTTCAACCGCGGAAACGCGGTTCTTTGGAGGAATCAGAAGCCCTAAATTTTTCTTTGGTTCCAAGCCGACTTCCCCACCGCGGAACCGCGGTGGAAACCTCCCTAAGGCCGCGGAAGGGCGGTAATCTCGCGGCATCATCTGGCAAAATTTTTTCTGTAAGCTCCGCTCTTTCTCTTCTGCAAATATTGATATATCCTTTGTAGATTTGCTTGCAGAATTTTTTGTGGTTTACAAATATATTATATTCCAAATAACGATCTTGTGCAGGATTTTTGGGCCCCGCTTAAAATAAAAATTAATTGCAAGTAATATTTTTCTGTTGCATATCTTTTATCAACAATCTTTTTGCAACAATTTCCAAATAAAGAAAAAGGAAAAATGACAAATTTTTATTAGAAATCTTGCAAACTTTTGACGCAAATAAATCCTTGCACCACCACCCAACTTTCTTTCTTTCACCCTTTCTTCTTACAACATGGGTACCCCACATAATAAATCACTTGCCGAACTTTGGTATCCCGAACCTAATTTTGCGTTGTACGTCAATTTGTTCGGTCAATTTAAAGACGATCCTTCCATACCTAAAATATCTTTGAAAGATCAAATAGAGGCGTCTAGGAGAAATAGTTCGACTCTTCTACCCACTTTGTGTCAACCAAATCAACCTTTACCATCACCATATATTGATACCAATTTTTCAAGTCCTTCTGTCACTCCTAAGCCGATGTCCATTGCTGAGCATATTACTCAATCTCGCAGCCGATCTTTCACCCCTCTCCACTCATCTAGTTCTAGGGATCTGCACGATTATTCACCGTTTTATCCACATGTTGACCCTACACCTGCCCAACCACCCACTTCCTACCAGTCATACCCAACTTTCCCACCTTCACTAGACACTGTTTCTACGCAGCCATTAGGGAGTTTTACATATCCACACAATTTCGAATCTTTTACCGAAACCCCCTCACCACCCAAGTCTAGTTTGGAAGAGTCGTTGGAGGCATATATCTTAGCAACAAACAAAATGACTAGGAATGTGGAAGCGTCCGTGGCCGCCCTTATGCAACCTAGAGAACCGGTAGCTAGTTTCCCACTAGTTTCAAATTTTTCAATGTATAAGGAGGCGGTTGGACAGAGTGAGAATGTGAGAGGATTGCCAAATCAAACCTACCCATACCCAATTGAATCCAACAACTCCAATTTTCAAACATGTGTCCAAAATGATGAGTTGTGCGACTTTGTGTGTTTGATTTGCCAAATTGTGAAGAACCCCTTTCGAGTGAAACCGCACCTAATCCGTTTGACCTTTACACCTCCACTCTAGAACCTAACTTGATAAATATCCATGCTTTTAATGAGGTGTCAGAAAAAATTGATATTCACTTGATTGAGGATATAGACACCGGGAATATTTTGGATGATGAACCAGTAGATTTGATTGAAATTTTATGTTCAAGTCCTCATCCCGAGTCATTAAATGTTTCTCCCGAACTTCATATGCGTCTTGATTTTGATGATAATGGCATGGATGAGATAAATATTCAGGAGAATTATGAGGATAGTATCAAGGAGAGTTTTGAGGATCATATTGAGGTTGAACCATTCTTGTTTGATGTGTCGGATTTTTCAATTCATCCTCTTGAACCTTTAACTAAATCACCCTCCATCCTTTCCATCGTTCCGACCACGCCTAATATCACGCTTGAAGACTGTGAGCTTGAAAAATTTTCCTTCGAATCTGACACAGTTCTCACCGCCGATGACACTTACGAGTGTTTCACTTTTTCGGACGATGTTGATGACTCACTGTCCGAGTTTGAGTCCTTTACATTTTCATATGAGTTAGTTGAACCATCAGACTCGGTTGCTTACAGTAGTTTCGAACCATTGATGGAATCTTTTAAGTTCGAGACAGTTTACTACGGTGAGAATGAGACTATCCCTACTTCACTCCCTTTCATCCTTCCTATTATTCCGACCGTATAAGAGACCGTTACGCTTTCATCTCCTATACCAAGTTCGGCGTACCCATGTTTTCTTGCGAATCTTGAAGGATTTGACCCCATTTCTCGACGGGTTGATAGGTTAGCGCAATCACTTTTAACACATCGGTCATCACAAATTGCGCTAATTTATTCACTCGATTTACACTCTCAAGATCATACTCTACTTCTTTCTCCTTTCCGCCAATCTTCTCCTCCACCGAGACCATATTCTACCTTTCTTCCCACACGGTCTCGTGTGCTTCTCATTTCTTTTCTTTCCACCCCATTCTTTCACCAACCCTACCATTACCACGATAAGATTTTTGAATGGTTGGTGCTAACCTTTGGCTTGTGTATGGCCAAGCTTAAGTTTGGGGGGAACCTTGTTGTATATATGTATATATATTTTTGTTTTCTTTTTCTATAAAAAAATAAAAATAAAAAAAATTCAAAACATTAAAAAAATATTAAAAAATTTATAAATAAATAAACAGGGGAGTGCCGACATTTTTGGCCCTCTTGGTTTAGCATGACAGTGAGGACACTGTCAAGTTCAAGTTTGGGGGTATGCTCGGTACGTCTTCTTCCTTCACATTCATTTGTACATATTTTTGCATTTGTATAATTATTTGAAAACCCATAAAAAACTGAAAATTTCAAAAATTATAAAAATTTATGTATTCAATTTTGGCTAATTAACTTGAGTTTGACAAATAGGGCAACTGGATAGGAAAAACTAGATCTTAGACTCGGTAAATTAAAAACCCTAAAAAATAACCTTTCTTAAAGTTTAACGGTAGAAAGTATATGTTTTTGTAGTTTATTTAGAAATAGGCAAATTTTGGGTTCACTTCTTGGGCTAAGTCGAAACGAAGGAAAAGTATCGATGTTTTTATTATAGTATAAGTTTGAAAAATAATTCCTAGCTAAAGTCTAGATTCTGAAAATGTATACCCTACAAATTGCACAATCACGCATCTTGAAACTTGGAATAGTAGAAGAGACCTTGAAATGCTCTTGTCTAAACTCCTTAGTATAATGAAAATAAAATCAAAAAAAAAGAGTGAATAAAGAAGAAAAAATGAACACTGGTTTTTGTGATTACTTAAGGCTGCAAAAATAGAAAAATATTTAGCGAGGGTGCTTCATCACCTAGTGCCTTAGACCAACTGGTTTGGGAGTCACTGCTAAAGCCTTGGGTGTTGCAAGACTAGGAATTACGCTTTAATGTGCAAACACATCTTGTAATCGGTTGTTGGTAGCTCAAGAAGTATTAACGGTCGCATGAAGGATGTGTAAGTAAAAAAAAATTCATTTAAAAAATTCACCAATTAATAAGTATTTTGGACAACGGACGAGAGTATGATTGCTTGATTTGAATTTCCAAGTGTAGGGGTGATCTATACACACGTAGGGATATGTGATTGGAATTTAGATGAGAGAAAAGAATGAAGAATAGAACTTGTAACTTTAGTATAGTTGATAAAATTCCTAAGTGGAGATGGAGCCCTAGAAGAAAAACTTATGAAATGCCGAAAGCTAAGTAAGTCTATAGAACATATATAATCTTAAGATAAATAATGTGGAAGTGTGAAGAATATGGGTGAATAATTTACGGGTCGACGATAATAGAATTCCTTGTTAGAAAACCTAATTGGAGAATAACAGTCAATAGGCCTAATTGATAGGATTTTGTGGGTAGTATCCGCTGAAAACCCTGAGGAGACAACACTCCTCCTACTAGGGACACCTAGAGGTTTAACGGCTTGTTGCACGAGCTCAATGAAATCGCGTTTCCCGGCGAAAGTGCGTTTAGGTTTTTTGTAGAGAATAAAAAATAAGATTGCTCGAGGACGAGCAAAAGATAAGTTTGGGGGTATTTGTTCATATCATAATATTGCATTATTATATTCCCCATTCTTATGCATTTTACAAATAAACAGATGCTTTTGACGTATGTCTGCTACTTAGTTGCATGTTACAGGTTCTTGGAATAAAAACAGTGAAAAAGACAGAAGACGATGCAAAAAGTGAGACTAAGACCGACAAATGGGAGAACCTTGATCAAGCCTATACGAAGATCAGTTCACAAGTACAAGGCAGTGCATGGTTCAAGACTTCATCACGAAGCAACGGAAAAAGTTCACTACAATTGTTCACTGTGGAGATCTGGAAGCAACATGGAATCCAATCTGATAACCAACCGAAGAAATAGTCATAAAAAGTCAACAGGAAGCGTTACAGAAAATTGCAGATTTCAAGACCTTACTTTGGCCGCGGAACCGCGGCCAAAGCATGCCTTTGGCCGCGGAACCGCGGCCGGGTTAAGCCCGTATCGGCGACAAATTTTATGGCGGTGCGAGGCTTGTTGACTTGGTCTTTTTCTTAGAAGGCATTTTTGTAAAAGCAGACGTGCGAATCAATTGTAACATAGGGTTTCCTATCCTCTATAAATAGGAACTCTAAATCATTGTAAAGCCTATGCCTCCTTTTAATAATAAATTTCAGAATTCTTTATGGAGAGCATCGGTGCCTCTTTTCAATTCATGAATTCAGATCTGACAACCTGTGTTGATATTTGGAAAGAGCCATCTGTAAGTAGTTTTATTTAATTGCTCTAGTTTAGATTTTAATTTTTTGCCCTAGGTAGATTTAATTCATTGCCGTAGATAATTGTTTAGAGTTAGCTTTGGGGAAGGCTTTTGAGAGATGAGATCTCTCATCCCTTTCTTACCCATTATATATTTACAATAGGACTCCATGCATACACGCACACACCGCGCCCTACGGCACCCTACCTCACGAGGTAGAGGTGACACCATAGTATAAAGGCCCGGTTGCGCGCGTTTTCCATGGAGGTTAGGGTAAGGATCTCTAAAGGAAGGACAAGAACCTAGAGGAAGGAACACCTTCCCGAATGGATCTAATCCCCTTTATTGATAATTACCATAACTCCTCTTAGATCCTAAATTGGGTATAGAAAGCGTTGAGATTTACTTGCATTTCCAAACCATCCCTAAACCTAACCCTAGTAATACTAGATCTAGATAATCATAGTATAGAATAATTAGGTTTTTAGATTTAATAAATTAATCCGAACACCCTTCGGAATTAACTCGTTAGCGCGACTAGGAGATTCACAACATCCCTGTGGACCGACCAGTACTCACCGGCTAGCTTCATGCGACGCCGTTCTTGATTGCGGTTATTAAATAGTTTTTGACATAAAATCATCATACAGGTGGCACAGACTCGGGACGAGGTCAGATGTTTAGCTCTTATCCCCAGGAGGGTCAGCAGTTGTCGCGTGGATGCTTTAGGTGTGGTAGTCCCCGTCACCGCATCAGAGATTGTACCGAGATACGCCGGAGGGAGGCAGCAGTACCACATGTCACACTTCTACCTTCCTCATCCCAGATGGCGTTGCCTATTGTACCTACTGTTGCTCCGCACCAGACTCATGCACAGAGAGGCCGTGGTCATGGAGGGTTTGCTCATAAAGGATGAAGTGGCCGAAACAGAGGACAGCCAGCTGCCGGCAGAGTACAGCCAGTTGCTAGTAGGGGACTGCCAGTCGCAGGTAGAGGACAGGCATGGGTTATCGCGTTGACACATCAGGACGTGCATGCATCCAATGCAGTGGTCTCAGGTACCTTATCCGTATGTTCTGTTGACGCACACGTGTTGTTTGATCCCGGATCCACGCACTCGTACGTTTCCACACACTTCGTGCCGAGTTTGGGTAGAGAGTCCGGTTTGCTACATCAGCCGCTTGTTGTGACCACTCCTGTAGGCGAGTCATTTGTTGCTAGATACGTGTTCCGATCCTGTGTTGTCTGTATTGGCGAGAGAGAGCTGCCTGTTGACTTGATCCTTCTTGAGATGTTGGACTCAACGTTTCTTTTGGGCATGGATTGGTTAGCCACGTGCTATGCGTCTGTGGACTGCCGCGAGAAGACAGTTAGATTTTGTTTTCCCGACGAGTCGGCTTTTATTGTGCAGGGGGACTGTTGTGCCGCCCCTCACAGTTTGATTTTATCTCTTCGCACTGGACAGCTGTTGAGGAAGGGATGTCAGGGATTCCTAGCCTATGTTTGCGATACTAGAGCTACGGATGTTCCGTTGGACCAGGTTCCGATTGTTTGTGAGTTCCCTGATGTTTTCCCTGACGAGCTTTCTGGGCTACCGCCTGAGCGCGATATTGTTTTCTGCATTGACTTGATTCCCGGCACGGGGCCTATTTCTATACCGCCTTATCGGATGGCCCCGACGGAGCTTAGAGAGTTGAAAGGTCAGTTGCAAGATTTGCTGGATAAGGGACTTATTCAACCCAGTGTGTCCCCTTGGGGTGCTCCGGTTCTGTTTGTCAAGAAGAAGGACAGCAGTTTACGTCTGTATATCGACTACCGCCAGCTGAACAGGGTTACCGTGCAGAACAAATATCCTTTGCCACGCATCGACGACTTGTTCGACCAGCTTCAGGGCGCAGGGTACTTTTCGAGGATCGATTTGCGATCAGGCTACCATCAGCCACGGGTTCGACAGGTGGATATTCCGAGGACAGCTTTCCGCACGCGTTACGGCCACTGTGAGTTTTTGGTGATGTCGTTCGGACTCACCATGCCCCAGCAACGTTTATGGACTTGATGAACCGTATTTTCAGGCCGTATCTTGATCTGTTCATCATCGTATTCATTGACGATATTTTGGTGTATTCCCGGAGCCGAGAGGAGCACGAGCAGCACCTGCGGATCACACTGCAGACTTTGAGGGAGCACCAGCTATTCGCTAAATTCTCCAAGTGCGCATCCTGTCTTGACAGCGTAGGCTTCTTGGGTCACGTAATTACACGAGATGGTATATGTATGGACCCGAAGAAGATCGAGGCCGTTCAGTGTTGGCCCTGACCCACATCGGTTACTGAGATCCACAGCTTTCTAGGACTGGCCGCCTACTACATGCGATTTGTACAGGATTTCTCCCGTACAGCTGCACCTTTGACTGGGTTGACCAGGAAGGGTGTTCCTTTTGATTGGACGGAGGAGTGCGAGCATAGCTTTCAGCAGCTACGAACTTGATTGACTACAACGCCGGTGTTATCATTGCCTTCAGGATCGGGCGGATTTATGGTCTATTGTGACGCTTCTCGAGTGGGGCTAGGGTGCGTATTGATGCGGCACAACAAGGTGATCGCGTATGCTTCACAGCAGTTGAAGAAACATGAACAGAACTACCCCACTCATGATTTGGAGATGGCTGCAGTGGTCTTTGCACTCAAGACCTGGCGACATTACCTATACAGCGAGTCGTGCTAGATATTCACTGATCACAAGAGCTTAAAGTATATATTTTAGCAGCGAGACCTGAATCTTAGACAGCGTCGTTTGATGGAACTAGTAAAGGACTACGATTGCGAGATCTTGTATCACCTGGGAAATGCTAATATAGTAGCAGATGCTTTGAGTAGGAGGCCCGGGGGTAGTCTATCTTGTTTGAGCACAGTGCAGAGGCAGGCTTTAGTAGATTGGCAGATTTAATGCGACAGCCGAGTGCAGTTCGAGTTAACGACGATCGGGGGACAGCCTGCGCATGTTTGTATACGCCCACAGTTGCTTGACCGTATACATGAGGCACAGTACAGTGATAACCGTTGTTCAGAGATCATGGCACAAATTGGACAGGGCAGATTTTCTGAGTTCGTGATCGATGATAAGGAGATACTGCGATTTGGGACTAGACTGTGCGTACCAGATGCTGAGGGATTGCGGCGTGAGATTCTTGAGGAGGCACATCGATCAGTATACAGTGTTCATCGGGGTTGCACCAAGATGTACCCTGATATGAAAGATGTTTACTGGTGGGACGGTATGAAGAAGGACATCACAGACTTCGTATCGAGATGCCTGACTTGTCAGCAAGTCAAGGCCGAGCACCAGAGGCCAGCGGGAGAGCTACAGCCGTTACCCATTCCAGAGTTGAAATGGGAACATATTTCTATGGACTTCATTGTGGGTCTACCCAGGACTAGGCGGGGGTATGATTCCATTTGGGTGATCATGGATCGAATGACGAAAGTGGCTCACTTCCTGCCGGTGAAGACTACTTTCGGATTTGCTCAGTATACCCAGATATACATCGACGAGATCGTACGACTGCATGGAGTCCCGACATGTATCATGTCCGACCGAGGCATCCAGTTTACCAGCCGACTATGGAAGAGGCTTCAGGCGGCCTTGGGCACCCGCTTGAGTTTCAGCACAGTATTTCATCCGCAGACTGATGGCCAGTCAGAGCGGACTATTCAGACTCTCGAGGACATGCTCCGAACTTGCGTTTTAGACTTTGGAGGTAGCTGGGATCATCATTTACCCTTGGTGGAGTTCTCCTACAATAATAGTTTCCAGGATACTATTCAGATGGCACCATTCGAGGCCTTGTATGGGAGGAGATGTAGATCGCCCGTCTGTTGGACAGAGCTCAGTGAGAGCAATATTTTGGGGCCACAGATCGTACAGGAGACAACTGAGAAGATATAGCTGATTCGAGATAGAATGAGGACCGCTCAGAGCAGGCAGAAATCGTATGCTGACAGACGCCGCCACAGATTAGAGTTCGCAGTTAGCGATCACGTTTTCTTGAGGGTCTCTCCGATGAAGGGAGTGATGAGGTTTGGACGGAAAGGGGAAGCTTAGCCCCAGATTCATAGGTCCCTTCGAGATCTTCGAGTGTGTGGGCGTAGTAGCATATCGTTTGGCTCTTCCACCCAACTTCCCAGATGTTCACCGCGTATTCCACGTGTCGATGCTTCACAGATACCTACATAACCCTTCTCAGATGATTCAGTATCAGACCGTTCGGCTCGAGCGCGATCTTTCGTTCACCGAGCAGCCAGTCGTGATATTGGACCGGCAAGTGAAGAAACTTCGATCGAGGGTCTTACCATCTGTGAAGGTGCTTTGGCGCAACCCGAATGGTGAAGAGATCACTTGGGAGGCCGAGTGAGAGATGCGGAAGAAATTCCCTCATCTCTTTGCAAGTACGCGTAGCCATATCTTTTTTTTTTAAATTCGGGGACGAATTTCTTTAAGGGTGGAAGATTGTAACACCTTACGATATGATTAGTGACTAATTATACTTTAACATATGGTTTTTAATAAAAAGTTTACTAAAACGATTTCCAAATATTTTATCAAAATTAATGAATATTTTATTAGAATTTATTTAGGCTTGTACACACATGTGCATGTAAACTAGGGTTAGACCATGATTAGCAACCATGGTGGATTAACCCATTTTCTTTAAGCAAATTCTAAATTTTAATCAAGTGTTTTGGGGTTTGTTTTTTTTAAATGAAAAATGATTCGAATTAATCTTGGGTTGACTTGGAGAGAGAGACAGGGTGTGCATGATGGGCTTGCCCATGCTAGCATTAAATGAGGTGCGAAAGAGAAAGGGAGCTGACTCTCTCATATCACTCATTGGTTAGCTTTTCCTTCACTCATTTTCTCATTTCCCTCTCACTCTCACTCACACACACTCACAACATCACCAGCGGCAGCAGAAGAAGAAGCAGCAACAGCAGCAGCATCTGAGCAGCATCAGCAGCAACACCAACAGCAACAGCACAACAACAACACCAACTTCAGCATCAGCAACAACACTTGCAGCAGCAGCAACACCTGGAGCAGTAGCAACAACAACATCAGCAGTAGCAAGAAGATCTCCTTCTCTCCTTCTACTCCTTCTTCTTGCATCCTAGGATCAAGTAGGGTTATAATCTCTAAACTCTACTCCTTTTTTTGCTTGCATGTGTTGTTTTAGCTTCGGTTAGTGATTAGTGTGAGTTTAGAGCTAGTTTTGTGATTTAGGTAAGATTTAAGCTAAGTTAGGGTTGTTAAAGCTTAATGAACCTCATGAAGTGTTAGTATTGCTGTTTGAGCCTAGTAGTATCACTAGATTTCAATAAATCGTCTTAAAATCTAAAACTTGAAGTTTTAAAGTGTGGTTTTGAATTAAATTGTAGGATATATGAGATCTGCTACAACTGTGAGCATTGTCTAGCTTAGCAAACAGCTTCAGAATAGTATGCAGGCCCTTCCGAGTGTTGTGTTGAAATTCGAGCCCAACCCCTTCCCAAAAACCGGCGACCTTCCCCCAAATTCCGGCGTCGCCGGCCCCCGTGATGAGTTAGGTGT
Source organism: Agapanthus africanus (assembly GCA_030015575.1). Taxonomy (NCBI): domain Eukaryota; kingdom Viridiplantae; phylum Streptophyta; class Magnoliopsida; order Asparagales; family Amaryllidaceae; genus Agapanthus; species Agapanthus africanus. The sequence goes on from JASDDO010000031.1 coordinate 73,730,456, forward strand.
TGGTGCTTGGGCTAGTGGTGTCTGTGGGCATTTGTCTGGGTTTGGTGTTATTTATTTTCTCTAATTGTCTGAAAGTTGAAATCTGGGTTTGTTTAGCTAAGTTTAGTGTTTGTAGTGAGTTTTATTGCTAAAACTTATGGTTTGACTGTGAAATAGGATGATTCAGGGTGATTATAGTTAGATTAGCTCTAGTTTGTGCTGGTGGTATCACTTAAGTCTAGTAATGTCACCTATTTTTACTTGTGCATTGTTCCCGCCAAAAATTTCTGCGCAAAAGAACCCAAGGTATCAAATGGCGGCGATACGCTTAAGAAAATGGGAACCAGTATCTTCTGGGCTGTTTTTTTTGACAAACTCCCGAATGAGAAACAGATAAATTCTGATTGTATCGAAAGCGGCTCGAAAAACCCTTCGATTTGATATATTATGGGCCTCGTAATTCATCCGGGATCAAAAGTTATGAGGAATTACGTGTCCACACGTGATGGGCTTTTAAGAACTCGCTGGAGGAGTTAAAAGATACAATAAAAATTCAGAAAAGATCCCAATGGGGCATCACGTGCTCACACGTGACCATAGGTCACGTGCAGACACGTGATGGGCTTTTAAAGCCTCTAAAATAATTTAATAGAATTAAATTCTAAAGGTTTCTGAATCTTTCCAAATGGAAAAGGATTATGGGGACCGTTGGATTAAAGATCCAAGGGTGATTAAATATCACCAATTTATGGAAAAACCTTGGACAAGGAAAGATTTCCCTGAAAATCTCACCAGGATAACAAATAGAATATCTTTTGGATTTAAAATCCACGGTGAATAAAATTCACTGAATGATCTAAAGGCCCAGATTAATGATAAATATAAATCAAATCTCTCAACATACAAATCAAATCTCTCAATGAGAGATTTGCTAAACAAATTGATTCTCTTCCTTCTCCTATAAATAGGAGCCAAGAAGAGAAAACAGAGGGATCTACTTTTTGGAGAGAAAAACAGAGGGATCTACTTTATGGAGAGAAAAACAGAGGGATCTACTTTTTGGAGAGAAAAACAGAGGGAGGAGAATTTAATTCTCAAGAGAAGAAGAAACAGAGAAAGAAGAATTTAATTCTCTGCAAAAGAAAAACCCTAGGTAAGAAAAGAGAGGATTCAAAGGATAATTTAATTCTCAAAAGAGTTTAACTCTTATTTAAAGAAAAGAACTTAGTTCTTCTTCTGGTTGAAGATCTGTACAGAGCACATCTCCCCATAGGATGAGAATTTAATTCTCATCGGGTTGAGATCCTGCCATGCAGATCCTAAACTTAGAAGGGGAATTGAGGTTTGAGAGTTTAATTCTCCTAAAACAAAACTAGGGTTTAACCCTAATCAAGAATTTAATTCTTTTACATATCTGGGAATTTAATTCCTTTGAAAAGAAATCAGGGTTTTATCCTAAATAAGAATTCTTTCACGATCGGAATTCAATTCCTTCAAAATCATAATTAGGGTTCAACCCTATAAAGAATTCAATTCTTAAAAGATCTCTGTTCATGAAAAGAACTAGGGTCACATGCCCCACGTGACCCTTGAAAAGATCCCCTGCAAAGAACTTTGAAGCATCACCTCACGTGTTTCCACGTGACTCCCAAAACGCAGAAGGAAATGAAAGCTTTGGGCGCTCGCACGTGTTCCCACGTGACCCTCATTATATATGGAACAAAAGCAAAGGCAGAAACAATTCTGGGCGCTCTCACGTGTTAGCACGTGACCCCTAATAAGTGTTCTAATAAACCAGGGCATGATTATACATCACGTGCCCACACGTGATGGCTATGAAAATTAAGAGTGTTTAACACTTGTTTGCAGAACAAAATAAAGAGGATCTGGCCCCACTTTTTGATGCCATCACGTGCTCCCACGTGACTCCCAAAACGCAGAAAGAAAGATCAATGGAAATGAAGGCTTTAGGCGCTCTCACGTGTTTACCACGTGACCCCTTAGCAAACGCTTTAACAGTCAGCACATAGATCACCGTCACGTGTCAACAAGTGATGCTCAAAAGATGAAGAAGTGTTTAACACTTAATTGCAGAACGAAGAAAAGGGATCTGGTCCCCCCTTTAGGGCGCCCTCACGTGTCCCCACGTGACCCCTAACGAATCCCTTTAGTATCGAATGGATGAATGCCTATCACGTGCCCACACGTGATAGCTAGGAAATTAAAGGTGTTAAATACTTACCTGCTGAATAAAATAAGGGAAATCAGGGCGCTGTCACGTGTCCGCACGTGACCCCTACCTCCTTAGTGTTTAACACTAATTGGAAAGCTCTATCTGCAGTGTTTAACACTGATTTTCTTAGTGATTAACACTAATTTGAAAACACTGTTCCCAGTGTTTAACACTGATTATCTTTTAGTGTTTAACACTAACTTGCTATCTTATTCCCAGTGTTCAACACTGTTGGTTTCTAGTGTTTAACACTAGCTTCAGCCCAATTGGCTAAGTTTCAGAGGCAAAGCCTCTCTTTCAATGGACCAACAGAGGGCCAATATTTCAAACATAACTGGACTTACCCCAAACTGGCCATAAGTCCTCAAATCATCTTGATCTGAGCACATCTGCTCTTTCAATCAACTTTGGTTCAAGGGTACATCTCGGAACTCCTTTGACACCTGTCGTTGTAATCCTTCAACGTCGTCAGAGAGGTAACGGGTCCCGACAACCATACATTCAACGGACTGTGGGGTCCTTAAACTCATGGACTTATGCGTCCTTAAACTAAGATACGGACTGTGGGGTCCTTAAACCCGCGGACTTACGCGTCCTTAAACTCACGGACTTATGCGTCCTTAAACACACCCATATGGACTGTGGGGTCCTTAAACCCATGGACTTATGCGTCCTTAAACTACCCATGGACCGCAATGTCCTTAAACTACCCATGGACCGCAATGTCCCTAAACTTGCAATGGACCCCTATGTCCCTAAACTGGAACAATAGAGCCCTCAAATGCTCTTTTGTCGGATCTAAACGATCCCGTTTAAGTTGATCTTAGCCTTAAAAATGGCTAACGTATCCTTAAACCTTTCAAACAGACTGGACTATAGATCCCCTCCAATTAACTCTGGTTCAAGGGTACGTCTCTGAACTCCTCTGATATATGTCGTTGTAATCCTTCAACGTCGTCAGAGAGGTGATGGGTCCCGACGGCCATACATACGATGGACCACTATGTCCCTAAATTGGAACAATAGAGCCGAAACGCTCTTTTGTCGGATCTAAACGATCCCGTTAAGTTGATCTTAGTCTCAAATCAGACTAACGTATCCTTAACAAACGTTTAAGTTGATCTTAGCCTCAAATATGGCTAACGTGTCCTTAAACCAAACCCCCAAACCCAAATCTAAGAAAATAAGGATTTGGACTAATCCACGTCCTACGGGCGACTACATAAATTAGTCTCCGTATACAATCCACGGGCAACCACAAACAAAACAAACACCCACGACACGAAGTGACCAGCTGGAGAAGGAGAAAGTTGTTACCGCGATGCGGTAGCGTAATTAACTGCAGGGGCTTGCGCCTGCAGGGAAGAGCGTCCCCACGATCAAAAACCCCTCAAACGAGGGGGAATCTGACGAAGTCTGCTACATCGGACGCATCCGTCTAAACCTCCGATGCACGGTGCCATAAATCAACTTGGCATCTTCGGAGAGGTGGACGGATAGCACCAATTAGCATCTGCCCCGAATCTCAGGCAAGACAGTCCATGTCTCGGCCGCTGTTCGGAGGGGAACAGATTCTGGCACGCCCGGTGGGACCTTTTCCTCTTTCCACTCCACACTTCGTGTGTCGTGTTCGCGAACGAATCGCGGTTTGATATGGTTGCCTGTGGATTCAATATACTAAGATTTGGTGTCTTGCTCCGTGCAGAAATCAGAAGATCGATGGCTTCAAACTGCACTGCCTGCAACTGCAACTCTCGCTCGGTCCTTGCTGGAGGAGTGACTTATGGGCCCCAAGCGGCCTCCCTTTTCAAGATGCCAGTGGAGCAGGTAACTCAGGCCACCACTGGATTATTCTTCGGGACCATGCTCCCACCGTTGAGCTTCAATGCCACAATGACATCGCAAGAAGCTCCAAAGAAGCCGGTCTTTGATCGACTTACCACTGCCGTGACCCCTCTCAACGGGTCGCCCGGCTTCAATACGTCAGTTTTCAATGGACTGGGCCAGAACATCAGCAAACCCGCGATACCCGAAGCTGCCATCCCAAAGCGGATAGCTATCCCGGCTCAAGCGGACGAAATTATTGGAAAGGCTCCTCCTTCCAAGAAGTCAATTTTTACAAGGCAAGCTATTCCGGCTGCTGCTCCAGGCGAGATCCTCAAAGCTGCTTCTCCTACCCAGAGGTCTGTCTTTGACAGATTAGACATTGCTTCTCAACGGGTGTCAGTCTTCGACAGGCTAGCACCAATAACGGTCTCTCCTCAAAGCAGGGGGCATGACGAAGTCGCCCCTACGGCCGAAACAACTCCATCCGCACGACACGCTCGACGTCGCCACTGGCGCCGAGTAAGGAAGGCTGGGGACAACTCCCCCTCTGGATTTACTCCACCAGCTCCAACGGTGGGGATCGATGCTGCTGTTCCAACCGGGAACAGCTTTGAATTGCTGAACACGGTGCTCAGAAACTCTCCTACCGCCGTACTAAAAAGATCCCCTCCTCCGGTGGGAAACGTTGCGAAAGCCAAGCCAGAACATTCTTCTCAGCGGCTGTTCTCTAAAATCTACAAGGTCTGGCGCCAAGTCCAAGACTCGGTGATTGATCGAAATTTCTCCCGCCAGCAGAAGAAGCTGAAGGCCCGGCAGGAAGAAAACCGTCCTGTTAAGCCGCAAAAAGCAACGACTACTTGGGCGCCCACTACAACGACCCCCTCAACTTCAACCACTCAAAAGAAAAGGAGTCCGCAAAAAGCCCCTATGAACATGGTGAACCGTAAACGCGCTGAGCACAAACACCCCAAGTCTGGGGGCATGGTAGTGCACACCGTTTATATGGATTCCGGAAAGGAGGAAAGCCGTGCTTCGACGGGTCACCGACCGCTCACCCGATCCGTGACGAAAACCCAGGAGCAGCAACAGAAGCTTCAAGAGATGATGATTGCAATGGACGCACTCACCGGGCCAAAAGAAAGCCCGGAGGCATCATCAGCGCAGCGTCACGAACAAGAAACTGATGCTGACTTCTTACGCAGAGTCCTCGAAAAGAAGGACAGAGAAGCCGCAAAGCAAGCGGCTAACATAAAGCAAATGGCGCTCCTCTTCCAAGATATGGTAGGGATGATGCTACAGCCGGACCCTCCAGTTGAAGACCCTCCGATCATTACTGAAGACGATAGAGGAGAGACATCTAATCCTCCTCCGACTCTTTCAACAGCCAAAGATGAAACCATTTCCAAGGCTGCGCTGGATGACTATATAGCTCATCAAATACAGGCTCATCAAGTGAATGAAGCGGCTGCGCAAATTGTTAGAACTGGACGACCCTATCCGGGCTGGTATGACCAAATCAGTTACCCGCCGGGATATACGATCCCTAAGTTCCACGTATATAAAGGGACAGGGAACCCACATCAGCATGTCGCTCAATTCAGGGCCTTATGCGGCAATACTGGAGGCGATGACATACTGTTGCTTCGACAATTTGTCGGCAGCTTAGCGGAAACGGCATTCGAATGGTATTCGGAGCTACCTAACGACTCTGTCAAAACATTTGCGGAGATGGAGTTGCTGTTTACACAAAGATTCGCGAGTGCTAGTGGACGCACCCCGATAACAGCACTGATCAACGCCAGGATAAGGCCAGGCGAAACGTGGGTTCAATATGCAACACGATGGCGGAATCTGTGGTCGAAGTGCGAACAACGCATCGAAGAAGCACCTGCGGTGGGGATGTTCGTAGGCACTCTTGATCCGCAAGCGACCATCTCGCAATTCATGATGTTCTTCAAGCCAACTACTTTTCAGGCCTTGATTGACAAGCTGGCCCAAATGGACCAGATGGGTCATAGACCATCTCCTTCAAAGACAGAGCCTTGGAATGAAAAGGACAAAGGGAAAGCAACCGTCGTCGCCAATACTCAACAACAGCCGAGCCACTTAAAGCCGGTTGTTCGCCAGAACAATGTGCGACCACGCCCATCCCTCGAGGAAAGACTGGGACGTCCTTACTCATTTCCTCAGGATAAAACGAGAAAACTGTGCGAGCTGGCAGTGCGCAACGGACTCATCAATCTGCCGAGTCCAAAATGTCCGTTGCAACCAGGCGATGTCAACGATCCCAATTATTGCCCTTACCACCAAGCGGTAAGCCATCCAATCGAAGATTGCTTCGTCTTTAAGGGATGGATCGAGGATCAGTACCTACAAGGCAAGTTTGCGCTGTCTGAAAAGTGGAAGGTAAACCCACCACAGCCGCACACTCCAAAGAAGACGGACACACCGGGGGCAAGTTGTCACATGATCTCTCACTCATTGATAGATGATGAAGAGGCTCCTTGCATCGAGAAACCAGGGGCGGGGCCTGAACCAGAACTTCTGTGGCCATCAGACGAGATGATCGACGCCTTCCTGAACGAAGCCCGTCTTAAAAGCAAAGCTGATCGAGAGCGCGAGATGGCCATATTCGAGAAAGCCAAACGCCGTCGACTAGATGAAAGGGTCGAAACACTCCCACCGGATGAAAGTACATCCGCCGCAAATAAAAGCAGGATCAAGACAAGGAAACAATTCGCCAAAGCCATAGCAATGGGGATGAGGCCGCCCTCTTTCAGAAAAAATTCTCCTGGTGGTCTACATTTTGATGAAACGGACGTACACCCTAACTTCTGCTTATATCATCAGAAGATCGTACATCCTACTGAAGACTGCAACTCTTTTAAGTGTTGGTGGCAAGGGTATGTCGCTCACAGGAAACACTTCAACAGGACAAAGCGTGAAGCTCGTAGACAGCGAAAAAATACGACAGATGAGCATAAAGGAGTTGCCGGCAATTGTCATAGGGACGAGCCCGGGGGATCACGAGTTCTTACCTTTGGAAGCGATTCTGATGAAGAAGCTGCTCTTAACCCCCTCTTCAAGGAATTCATTTCTAAAACAAAAGAATTAGAGAGTTGCGAGAATGTTCAGCCGTACAATCTCACGCTACCCGGAAAGGATCTCGGACCCGCAAACGACGGAGCAAACGAAATGAGAAAGGAGAAGGAAAAAACGGCCTTTGTTGCCAACACTCAACAACAGCCGAGTAACCCGAGACTGTTTTGTCGTCAAAACAACAAGCCGCGATACCTCAATGAGAAGTTGAAACGTCCTTACTCGTTTCCCAAAGATAAAACAAAGAGATTGTTCGAGCTAGCAGTGCGCAGCGGGCTTATCACTCTGCCAGATCCAAAACGTCCATTGCAACCAGGTGACGTTAACAATCCTAACTATTGTCCCTACCACAGAGTAATGGGTCACCCACTCGACAATTGCTACGTCTTCAAAAACTGGGTTGAAGACCAATACCAACAGGGCAAGTTCGCGCTACCCGAAAAGTGGAAAGTAAACCCGCCACATCAACATGCTTCGAAAAAGGTGGATATGCCGGGGGCATCATGCTCATTCATAGGAAAAGCCCCATAGACCGAAATGTCGTTAAACTAACGATGGACCACTATGTCCTAAAACTGGCGTCGGACCGAAACGTCCTTAAACTAACGGCGGACCGCAATGTCCTAAAATTTGCAAATGACCGAAACGTCGTTAAACTACTATCAACCCGCGGCATCATCAGGCTGGCGTGGTTTAAAAAAAAAAAAAGCAAAAAAAAAAAAAAAAGCAAAAAAAAAAAAAACGGTATGTCCATAAGCAAAATGGGCACGGATGAAAACCCGAAAGGGCTCCGTGAGTAAAAACAGCAGGGCTACCGGCGAGTGTTCGTGAAAACCCGAAAGGGCTCGACCTCGTCTAAAAAAAAAAAATAAAAAATAAAAAAAAATAAAACGGTATGTCCATAAGCAAAATGGGCACGGATGAAAAACCGAAAGGGCTCCGTGAGTAAAAACAGCAGGGCTACCGGCGAGTGTCTGTGAAAACCCGAAAGGGCGCAACCTCGTTAAAAGACACTTACATAATCCTTTCGACCTTGTAAGGAGAAACCACCTGCGTGAGATCCTTACGACTCACAAGGGAGCAACACACTTAGGGATCCTCACGATTCCTAAGGAGAAATTACACTTGCGAGATCCTCACGACTCGTAAGGAGAACTCTCTTATGGGACCCTCACGGCTCATAAGATTTGAAAGTCTTAAGTTACAGAGACCTGAACCTGTTCTTAAGCAACCCCCACAACCTTCGATATTGCCCTACAAGGGGCTCAATACTGACCCTTGTATACAATCCACGGGCGCGAATAAACATTTCCCCCGCAAGGTCCCATCCGTGACTGGGGATATGCTTGGACAACAAACAACACTTGTAAGTCCTCTCGACTTATAAGGAGAAAACCCTTTTGTAAGATCCTTATGACTTACAAGAGAACATGCACTTAGGAATCCTCACGATCCCTAAGAAGAAACCACACCTACGAGATCCTCACGACTTGTAGGGAGAAATACCTTTATGAGACCCTTACGGTTCATGAAGTCAAAAGCCTTAGCCGACAGGACCCTTAACCCTGTTTACTAAGCCCCCTTTGTTCAACATCGACAGAGGCAAATGATGATTCGCTCCTGGCAACATCCCAGTTGTAGCGGTGCTGATGCCGAAATCGGTATCTAAAATCCAAGCTTGCAGCGAAAAAGCTAGCGAGCCACACATGCATACGAAATAGCCGAAATGATGGGGCAACTTGCAATAAAAAGCAGCAAGTAAGAATGTATGCATGAAAATAGCCGAAATGATAGGGCAACTCGCAATAAAAAGCAGCGAGTAAAAATAAATAAATAGCCGAAATGATTGGGCACCGCGAAAAATAGCCGAAATGATAGGGCAATCGCGACCTCCGCGATATAAAAGCTGAAATGATAGAGCATCGCGGAAAAAGAAACAAAATATAAAAGAAAAGTTTCAATTTATGCCCTACAGGTGATGTTCCATCACACCCTGTACACAATCCAAGGGCGTAAACAAAAAGGGATCATCCGTCTCCCCCAGGTTTCATCAGAAGAAGAAGCCAAGTCTCGACGGGCCAAAAGGAGACCTGGAGATAGTTTCAACACTCGTCTCGTAACAACGGACACAACTCTAAGCTAAGCGGAACAGCGGCAACTCCCAGTTCCATGGCTCGATGGTATACATATCGCCAACAGTCAAACCTCCATCCCGTGAAATGCGGATACAATCTAGTGCAAAATTCCTGATTACGTGGAACGCGGATAACGTCACTCTTTGACCCCGTGGAAAACGTCCAGAGCGGATCCTGGTCCTCGCAGAGCACGGCAGTGAACCCGTGTGAAGCATCCAGAGCGGAGCCTAGTCCTCGCCGAGCACGGCAGTGAACCCGTGTGAAGTATCTAGTGCAAAATTCCTGGTTACGTGGAACGCGGATAACGTCACTCTTTGACCCCGTGGAAAACTTCTAGAGCGGATCCTGGTCCTCGCAGAGTACGGCAGTGAACCCGTGTGAAGTATCCAGAGCGGAGCCTAGTCCTCGCCTAACACGGCAGTGAACCCGTGTGAAGCATCTAGAGCAAAATTCCTGGTCACGTGGAACGCGGATAACGTCACTCTTTGACCCCGTGGAAAACGTCCAGAGCGGATCCTGGTCCTCGCAGAGCACGGCAGTGAACCCGTGTGAAGCATCCAGAGCGGAGCCTAGTCCTCGCCTAACGCGGCAGTGAACTCGTGTGAAGCATCTAGTGCAAAATTCCTGGTCACGTGGAACGCGGATAACGTCACTCTTTGACCCCGTGGAAAACGTCCAGAGCGGATCCTGGTCCTCGCAGAGCACGGCAGTGAACCTGTGCGAAGCATCCAGAGCGGAGCCTAGTCCTCGCCTAACGCGGCAGTGAAACCGTGTGAAGCATCTAGTGCAAAATTCTTGGTTACGTGGAACACGGATAACGTCACTCTTTGACCCCGTGGAAAACGTCCAGAGCGGATCCTGGTCCTCGCAGAGCATGGCAGTGAACCCATGCGAAGCATCCAGAGCGGAGCCTAGTCCTCGCCTAACGCGGCAGTGAAACCGTGTGAAGCATCTAGTGCAAAATTCCTGGTCACGTGGAACGCGGATAACGTCACTCTTTGACCCCGTGGAAAACGTCCAGAGCGGATCCTGGTCCTCGCAGAGCACGGCAGTGAACCTGTGCGAAGCATCCAGAGCGGAGCCTAGTCCTCGCCTAACGCGGCAGTGAAACCGTGTGAAGCACCTAGAGCAAAATTCCTGGTCACGTGGAACGCGGACAACGTCACTCTTCGATCCCGTGGGAAACATCCAGAGCGGATCCTGGTCCTCACACCAACATGGAGTGATCACCACCGCGACATTCGTCTCGATACAGCAGACGCGATACCAGCAAATGAAGCGAAGGCCAAATTCCTAGCTTCAGGGTCTTAACGGCAAGTCATATAAAGCCTGAAAGACAATTGGAGATCATCTCGCACCAGCGCGGAGTGGTCACCACCCCGACGATCGTCTCGATACAGCAGATGAAATGTCACCTCAGCGTTCTTCCCCCAACAGGATTCGGACGCGCCAGAGCAAACGAAGCGAAGGCCAAATTCCTAGCTTCAGGGTCTTGACGGTAACTCATATAAAACCGAAAAGACAATCGGAGATCATCTCACACCAGCGCGGAGTGGTCACCACCTCGACATTCGTCTCGATACAGCAGATGAAATGTCACCCCAGCGTTCTTCCCCCAGCAAGATTCGGACGCGCCAAAGCAAACGAAGCGAAGGCCAAATTCCTAGCTTCATACGTCTTGACGGCAAGTCATATAAAGCCTGAAAGACAATCGGAGATCATCTCACACCAGCGCGGAGTGGTCACCACCTCGACGATCGTCTCGATACAGCAGATGAAATATCACCCCAGCGTTCTTCCCCCAGCAAGATTCGGACGCGCCAGAGCAAACGGAGCGAAGGCCAAATTCCTAGCTTCAGGGTCTTGACGGCAAGTCATATAAAGCCTGAAAGACAATCAGAGATCATCTCACACCAACATGGAGTGATCACCACCTCGACGTTCGTCTCGACACAGCAGACGCAACATCTCCGAAAGGAGCAACGGCAAAATCCCTAGTTCCAAACCTCGACGGTTCACCAGCAACCTAGAGACAACCATGACATTCGTCTCGATACAGAGGACGCGATGCCAGCAAACGAAGCGAAGGCCAAATTCCTAGCTTCAGGGTCTTAACGGCAAGTCATATAAAGCCTGAAAGACCACCGGAGATCATCCCAGTGTGGAGTGGTCACCACCTCGACGTTCGTCTCGATACAGCAGACGCAACATCACCAAAAGGAGCAACGGCAAAATCCCTAGTTCCAAACCTCGACGGTTCACCAGCAACCTAGAGACAACCACGACATTCATCTCGTTACAGAGGACGCAATGCCAGCAAACGAAGCAAAGGCCAAATTCCTAGCTTCAGGGTCTTAACGGCAAGTCATATAAAGCCTGAAAGACTATCGGAGATCATCCCACACCAGCGCGGAGTGGTTATGACTCATCGGGGCTCTCCAAAATGAGCCTAACCTCAAGTAAAAAGCGGCATGGCAAATTCCTAGCGCTTGCTCTTCCGACGGTCAAACTGCCAAGGAGGATTGCTTGAAGACGTCTTGTCCAACCCCCGAAGGGATCAGAGACACGGCAGTCGCAGGGCTACTCGAACAGCACGATTGCCTATCGAGGAATACATCAGCTCATGCGACGGTACGACGGCCAACACCCTAAGTACCACAGACCCTAACGGACTTCTGTCGTAAAGAGCAGAGGTTAACTGTGACGTTAGGATATTCTTGCGAGATCTGCTCGATTCGTTTCGACTCGTGAGGAAAATGATGTCTTTGCGAGAACTTCTCGATTCGTCTCGACTCGTGAGATAAAGCCTTAGGCAGTAGGGATTAAAAAACCTGTTTCCTAAGCACTGGGATCCTGCAAGTCGGCCCAAAATGGTCTCTTGCATACTATCCACGGGTCTCACTCTCCGAAGTCGAATTTCGACAAGGAGGGGAACAACCGCTTACGGGTCCTCTCGACTCATAAGGGGGAAAAATTCTCTCATAAGATCCTTATGACTTATAAGAGAAAACACACTTAGGAATCCTCACGATTCCTAAGGAGAAAATACACCTACGAGATCCTCTCGATCCGTAGGGAGAAAAGTCTTTATGAGACCCTCATGGCTCATAAAGTTGAAAAGTCTTAGGTGGCAGATCCTAACCCTATCTCCTAAGCCATCACTGCCCTGCAAAGAGGTCAAGATGGACCATCTATGAGCCACACTCGCCAAAGCTACATGCCACTGAAACGGAAAAGCTACTCATGAGCATATAAACTACTTCACTCCAGAGTAAGATATAAAGAGATAGAAGGGTGCGGCTCATGGAGTTAAGGGTTTGGAACTATATCTCTTAAGAGTCGAGATTTGAGTCAATGATAAATGACGACGCTTGTGTCCGCTCGTTATCTTCTCAGATCAAGATTCTGAAAGTAATATACCAACCCGAAACTGGTCATACGCTATGCATTACTTTGCACTACTTCACCCACGTAAATACTTACGTGGGCAAAGTAGTGGGGGGCATTTGTTCCCGCCAAAAATTTCTGCGCAAAAGAACCCAAGGTATCAAATGGCGGCGATACGCTTAAGAAAATGGGAACCAGTATCTTCTGGGCTGTTTTTTTGACAAACTCCCGAATGAGAAACAGATAAATTCTGATTGTATCGAAAGCGGCTCGAAAAACCCTTCGATTTGATATATTATGGGCCTCGTAATTCATCCGGGATCAAAAGTTATGAGGAATTACGTGTCCACACGTGATGGGCTTTTAAGAACTCGCTGGAGGAGTTAAAAGATACAATAAAAATTCAGAAAAGACGCCAATGGGGCATCACGTGCTCACACGTGACCATAGGTCACGTGCAGACACGTGATGGGCTTTTAAAGCCTCTAAAATAATTTAATAGAATTAAATTCTAAAGGTTTCTGAATCTTTCCAAATGGAAAAGGATTATGGGGACCGTTGGATTAAAGATCCAAGGGTGATTAAATATCACCAATTTATGGAAAAACCTTGGACAAGGAAAGATTTTCCTGAAAATCTCACCAGGATAACAAATAGAATATCTTTTGGATTTAAAATCCACGGTGAATAAAATTCACTGAATGATCTAAAGGCTCAGATTAATGATAAATATAAATCAAATCTCTCAATGAGAGATTTGCTAAACAAATTGATTCTCTTCCTTCTCCTATAAATAGGAGCCAAGAAGAGAAAACAGAGGGATCTACTTTTTGGAGAGAAAAACAGAGGGATCTACTTTTTGGAGAGAAAAACAGAGGGATCTACTTTTTGGAGAGAAAAACAGAGGGAGGAGAATTTAATTCTCAAGAGAAGAAGAAACAGAGAAAGAAGAATTTAATTCTCTGCAAAAGAAAAACCCTAGGTAAGAAAAGAGAGGATTCAAAGGAGAATTTAATTCTCAAAAGAGTTTAACTCTTATTTAAAGAAAATAACTTAGTTCTTCTTCTGGTTGAAGATCTGTACAGAGCACATCTCCCCATAGGATGAGAATTTAATTCTCATCGGGTTGAGATCCTGCCATGCAGATCCTAAACTTAGAAGGGGAATTGAGGTTTGAGAGTTTAATTCTCCTAAAACAAAACTAGGGTTTAACCCTAATCAAGAATTTAATTCTTTTACATATCTGGGAATTTAATTCCTTTGAAAAGAAATCAGGGTTTTATCCTAAATAAGAATTCTTTCACGATCGGAATTCAATTCCTTCAAAATCATAATTAGGGTTCAACCCTATAAAGAATTCAATTCTTAAAAGATCTCTGTTCATGAAAAGAACTAGGGTCACATGCCCCACGTGACCCTTGAAAAGATCCCCTGCAAAGAACTTTGAAGCATCACCTCACGTGTTTCCACGTGACTCCCAAAACGTAGAAGGAAATGAAAGCTTTGGGCGCTCGCACGTGTTCCCACGTGACCCTCATTATATATGGAACAAAAGCAAAGGCAGAAACAATTCTGGGCGCTCTCACGTGTTAGCACGTGACCCCTAATAAGTGTTCTAATAAACCAGGGCATGATTATACATCACGTGCCCACACGTGATGGCTATGAAAATTAAGAGTGTTTAACACTTGTTTGCAGAACAAAATAAAGAGGATCTGGCCCCACTTTTTGATGCCATCACGTGCTCCCACGTGACTCCCAAAACGTAGAAAGAAAGATCAATGGAAATGAAGGCTTTGGGCGCTCTCACGTGTTTACCACGTGACCCCTTAGCAAACGCTTTAACAGTCAGCACATAGATCACCGTCACGTGTCAACACGTGATGCTCAAAAGATGAAGAAGTGTTTAACACTTAATTGCAGAACGAAGAAAAGGGATCTGGTCCCCCCTTTAGGGCGCCCTCACGTGTCCCCACGTGACCCCTAACGAATCCCTTTAGTATCGAATGGATGAATGCCTATCACGTGCCCACACGTGATAGCTAGGAAATTAAAGGTGTTAAATACTTACCTGCTGAATAAAATAAGGGAAATCAGGGCGCTGTCACGTGTCCGCACGTGACCCCTACCTCCTTAGTGTTTAACACTAATTGGAAAGCTCTATCTGCAGTGTTTAACACTGATTTTCTTAGTGATTAACACTAATTTGAAAACACTGTTCCCAGTGTTTAACACTGATTATCTTTTAGTGTTTAACACTAACTTGCTATCTTATTCCCAGTGTTCAACACTGTTGGTTTCTAGTGTTTAACACTAGCTTCAGCCCAATTGGCTAAGTTTCAGAGGCAAAGCCTCTCTTTCAATGGACCAACAGAGGGCCAATATTTCAAACATAACTGGACTTACCCCAAACTGGCCATAAGTCCTCAAATCATCTTGATCTGAGCACATCTGCTCTTTCAATCAACTTTGGTTCAAGGGTACATCTCGGAACTCCTTTGACACCTGTCGTTGTAATCCTTCAACGTCGTCAGAGAGGTAACGGGTCCCGACAACCATACATTCAACGGACTGTGGGGTCCTTAAACTCATGGACTTATGCGTCCTTAAACTAAGATACGGACTGTGGGGTCCTTAAACCCGCGGACTTACGCGTCCTTAAACTCACGGACTTATACGTCCTTAAACACACCCATATGGACTGTGGGGTCCTTAAACCCATGGACTTATGCGTCCTTAAACTACCCATGGACCGCAATGTCCTTAAACTACCCATGGACCGCAATGTCCCTAAACTTGCAATGGACCCCTATGTCCCTAAACTGGAACAATAGAGCCCTCAAATGCTCTTTTGTCGGATCTAAACGATCCCGTTTAAGTTGATCTTAGCCTTAAAAATGGCTAACGTATCCTTAAACCTTTCAAACAGACTGGACTATAGATCCCCTCCAATTAACTCTGGTTCAAGGGTACGTCTCTGAACTCCTCTGATATATGTCGTTGTAATCCTTCAACGTCGTCAGAGAGGTGATGGGTCCCGACGGCCATACATACGATGGACCACTATGTCCCTAAACTGGAACAATAGAGCCGAAACGCTCTTTTGTCGGATCTAAACGATCCCGTTAAGTTGATCTTAGTCTCAAATCAGACTAACGTATCCTTAACAAACGTTTAAGTTGATCTTAGCCTCAAATATGGCTAACGTGTCCTTAAACCAAACGCCCAAACCCAAATCTAAGAAAATACGGATTTGGACTAATCCACGTCCTACGGGCGACTACATAAATTAGTCTCCGTATACAATCCACGGGCAACCACAAACAAAACAAACACCCACGACACGAAGTGACCAGCTGGAGAAGGAGAAAGTTGTTACCGCGATGCGGTAGCGTAATTAACTGCAGGGGCTTGCGCCTGCAGGGAAGAGCGTCCCCACGATCAAAAACCCCTCAAACGAGGGGGAATCTGACGAAGTCTGCTACATCGGACGCATCCGTCTAAACCTCCGATGCACGGTGCCATAAATCAACTTGGCATCTTCGGAGAGGTGGACGGATAGCACCAATTAGCATCTGCCCCGAATCTCAGTTAAGACAGTCCATGTCTCGGCCGCTGTTCGGAGGGGAACAGATTCTCTCCGAATACCATTCAAAGGCTGTTTCTGCTAAGCTGCCGACGAATTGTCGTAGTAACAATTTTTCATCGCCTCCAGTATTGCCGCATACTCCAAAGAAGACGGACACACCGGGGGCAAGTTGTCACATGATCTCTCACTCATTGATAGATGATGAAGAGGCTCCTTGCATCGAGAAACCAGGGGCGGGGCCTGAACCAGAACTTCTGTGGCCATCAGACGAGATGATCGATGCCTTCCTGAACGAAGCCCGTCTTAAAAGCAAAGCTGATCGAGAGCGCGAGATGGCCATATTCGAGAAAGACAAACGCCGTCGACTAGATGAAAGGGTCGAAACACTCCCACCGGGCGTGCCAGAATCTGTTCCCCTCCGAACAGCGGCCGAGACATGGACTGTCTTGCCTGAGATTCGGGGCAGATGCTAATTGGTGCTATCCGTCCACCTCTCCGAAGATGCCAAGTTGATTTATGGCACCGTGCATCGGAGGTTTAGACGGATGCGTCCGATGTAGCAGACTTCGTCAGATTCCTCCTCGTTTGAGGGGTTTTTGATCGTGGGGACGCTCTTCCCTGCAGGCGCAAGCCCCTGCAGTTAATTACGCTACCGCATCGCGGTAACAACTTTCTCCTTCTCCAGCTGGTCACTTCGTGTCGTGGGTGTTTGTTTTGTTTGTGGTTGCCCGTGGATTGTATACGGAGACTAATTTATGTAGTCGCCCGTAGGACGTGGATTAGTCCAAATCCGTATTTTCTTAGATTTGGGTTTGGGCGTTTGGTTTAAGGACACGTTAGCCATATTTGAGGCTAAGATCAACTTAAACGTTTGTTAAGGATACGTTAGTCTGATTTGAGACTAAGATCAACTTAACGGGATCGTTTAGATCCGACAAAAGAGCGTTTCGGCTCTATTGTTCCAGTTTAGGGACATAGTGGTCCATCGTATGTATGGCCGTCGGGACCCATCACCTCTCTGACGACGTTGAAGGATTACAACGACATATATCAGAGGAGTTCAGAGACGTACCCTTGAACCAGAGTTAATTGGAGGGGATCTATAGTCCAGTCTGTTTGAAAGGTTTAAGGATACGTTAGCCATTTTTAAGGCTAAGATCAACTTAAACGGGATCGTTTAGATCCGACAAAAGAGCATTTGAGGGCTCTATTGTTCCAGTTTAGGGACATAGGGGTCCATTGCAAGTTTAGGGACATTGCGGTCCATGGGTAGTTTAAGGACATTGCGGTCCATGGGTAGTTTAAGGACGCATAAGTCCATGGGTTTAAGGACCCCACAGTCCATATGGGTGTGTTTAAGGACGTATAAGTCCGTGAGTTTAAGGACGCGTAAGTCCGCGGGTTTAAGGACCCCACAGTCCGTATCTTAGTTTAAGGACGCATAAGTCCATGAGTTTAAGGACCCCACAGTCCGTTGAATGTATGGTTGTCGGGACCCGTTACCTCTCTGACGACGTTGAAGGATTACAACGACAGGTGTCAAAGGAGTTCCGAGATGTACCCTTGAACCAAAGTTGATTGAAAGAGCAGATGTGCTCAGATCAAGATGATTTGAGGACTTATGGCCAGTTTGGGGTAAGTCCAGTTATGTTTGAAATATTGGCCCTCTGTTGGTCCATTGAAAGAGAGGCTTTGCCTCTGAAACTTAGCCAATTGGGCTGAAGCTAGTGTTAAACACTAGAAACCAACAGTGTTGAACACTGGGAATTAGATAGCAAGTTAGTGTTAAACACTAAAAGATAATCAGTGTTAAACACTGGGAACAGTGTTTTCAAATTAGTGTTAATCACTAAGAAAATCAGTGTTAAACACTGCAGATAGAGCTTTCCAATTAGTGTTAAACACTAAGGAGGTAGGGGTCACGTGCGGACACGTGACAGCGCCCTGATTTCCCTTATTTTATTCAGCAGGTAAGTATTTAACACCTTTAATTTCCTAGCTATCACGTGTGGGCACGTGATAGGCATTCATCCATTCGATACTAAAGGGATTCGTTAGGGGTCACGTGGGGACACGTGAGGGCGCCCTAAAGGGGGGACCAGATCCCTTTTCTTCGTTCTGCAATTAAGTGTTAAACACTTCTTCATCTTTTGAGCATCACGTGTTGACACGTGACGGTGATCTATGTGCTGACTGTTAAAGCGTTTGCTAAGGGGTCACGTGGTAAACACGTGAGAGCGCCCAAAGCCTTCATTTCCATTGATCTTTCTTTCTGCGTTTTGGGAGTCACGTGGGAGCACGTGATGGCATCAAAAAGTGGGGCCAGATCCTCTTTATTTTGTTCTGCAAACAAGTGTTAAACACTCTTAATTTTCATAGCCATCACGTGTGGGCACGTGATGTATAATCATGCCCTGGTTTATTAGAACACTTATTAGGGGTCACGTGCTAACACGTGAGAGCGCCCAGAATTGTTTCTGCCTTTGCTTTTGTTCCATATATAATGAGGGTCACGTGGGAACACGTGCGAGCGCCCAAAGCTTTCATTTCCTTCTGCGTTTTGGGAGTCACGTGGAAACACGTGAGGTGATGCTTCAAAGTTCTTTGCAGGGGATCTTTTCAAGGGTCACGTGGGGCATGTGACCCTAGTTCTTTTCATGAACAGAGATCTTTTAAGAATTGAATTCTTTATAGGGTTGAACCCTAATTATGATTTTGAAGGAATTGAATTCCGATCGTGAAAGAATTCTTATTTAGGATAAAACCCTGATTTCTTTTCAAAGGAATTAAATTCCCAGATATGTAAAAGAATTAAATTCTTGATTAGGGTTAAACCCTAGTTTTGTTTTAGGAGAATTAAACTCTCAAACCTCAATTCCCCTTCTAAGTTTAGGATCTGCATGGCAGGATCTCAACCCGATGAGAATTAAATTCTCATCCTATGGGGAGATGTGCTCTGTACAGATCTTCAACCAGAAGAAGAACTAAGTTCTTTTCTTTAAATAAGAGTTAAACTCTTTTGAGAATTAAATTCTCCTTTGAATCCTCTCTTTTCTTACCTAGGGTTTTTCTTTTGCAGAGAATTAAATTCTTCTTTCTCTGTTTCTTCTTCTCTTGAGAATTAAATTCTCCTCCCTCTGTTTTTCTCTCCAAAAAGTAGATCCCTCTGTTTTTCTCTCCAAAAAGTAGATCCCTCTGTTTTTCTCTCCAAAAAGTAGATCCCTCTGTTTTCTCTTCTTGGCTCCTATTTATAGGAGAAGGAAGAGAATCAATTTGTTTAGCAAATCTCTCATTGAGAGATTTGATTTGTATGTTGAGAGATTTGATTTATATTTATCATTAATCTGGGCCTTTAGATCATTCAGTGAATTTTATTCACCGTGGATTTTAAATCCAAAAGATATTCTATTTGTTATCCTGGTGAGATTTTCAGGGAAATCTTTCCTTGTCCAAGGTTTTTCCATAAATTGGTGATATTTAATCACCCTTGGATCTTTAATCCAACGGTCCCCATAATCCTTTTCCATTTGGAAAGATTCAGAAACCTTTAGAATTTAATTCTATTAAATTATTTTAGAGGCTTTAAAAGCCCATCACGTGTCTGCACGTGACCTATGGTCACGTGTGAGCACGTGATGCCCCATTGGGGTCTTTTCTGAATTTTTATTGTATCTTTTAACTCCTCCAGCGAGTTCTTAAAAGCCCATCACGTGTGGACACGTAATTCCTCATAACTTTTGATCCCGGATGAATTACGAGGCCCATAATATATCAAATCGAAGGGTTTTTCGAGCCGCTTTCGATACAATCAGAATTTATCTGTTTCTCATTCGGGAGTTTGTCAAAAAAACAGCCCAGAAGATACTGGTTCCCATTTTCTTAAGCGTATCGCCGCCATTTGATACCTTGGGTTCTTTTGCGCAGAAATTTTTTGCGGGAACATGCATCCTATTGTTGCAAACTTAGTGTTTTGAAACGGTTTAGATCTAAATCTTAGGATACATGGAATCTGCTGTTACTAGGGTAGTAATTTTAGTAAGCAAATATATACACTAGGCTATATATTATGCTGGGGTCATAGTGTAGGAACCTAGACCCCTTCCACCGGTTTTTGGCCGGTATGACCCCTTTATCCGCCGACCCAATTTTGAGGGTGTGAGCTGGATTTTGGCAGGTAGCTGTCTATAGGTATTTTGAAACGTTTGGTCTTATTTGATTTTCTTGTTTTTACTCCAGATAAAATCTGGGACCGTTTACCTATATTTTGCGTAGCGGGACTTGCGCGACACGTACGATACGAGTTGAGTTGGTTTGCTATGTATCACAGCGTGTCACTGTGGACCACAGCGTGTCGCGTTGGGTTTTGACGTATGCACACACATTATGTATACACGCACGCGTTTAGTTCGCGACGCGAGTTTCTCGTTTAATTTCGATATCGCGTTTTTCAGGATTTTTCTTTTATGTATTCCTTGTATAATTTCTAGGTTCGCGGGCGGGTACGTCGAACTCCGCAAAGAAGGGGAACCAAGTGGTCGGCTATGCTTAGCACGAGACCAGGTGAGTTGATTTAACATCTACGGGGAAATCGACCGTATGGCGTTAAGCGTCAGGGCGTGATAGGATATTTTAGTCGTAGATATTTATATGTACTATTGTAGCATACCCTCCTTGTTGCATATAGAAATGGTAGTATATAACACTGCACTGTCACTAACGGTTCAAGCTGCACGAGCGTTAACTATATGTTACACTCACACCATTAGTGATTGCCATGACACTCGCACTATAGGATTGCTACGAATCATACATTGATGATTAGACATGACCTTGTCGCATATTGGCATATGTTTACACTGTATATTGATACTAGTGCACACATATATCGATATCTCCATACTTGCGCACATGCATACTATATATTCATACTAGTGCACACATATATTGACATCTCCATACTTGCGCACATGCATATTGTATATTCATACTAGTGCACACGTATATTGATATCTCCATACTTGCACACATGCACACTGTATATTCATTGTAGTGTACAAATTATTTGATATATCCATACTTTTGCACATGCACACTGTATATTCATAGTAGTGCTACACTCATATTCGCGTATATATCCATTTGCACATCCATACCTGCATACTGTTAGTTGTATGTATGCCCTAGAGACCAGTATTGTACAGATGATGTATATTATATTGGATGCTTGGACATATATAGAGATGACTTTCTTGCTCGATATGATAGTATGCTATCTGGTTACTCTTTATCTTAACATGTATACTAGTGTCTTTATACTGTCTTATAGTTACATGTTGGTAAAACCCTTAGGATGTGTACTTGACTGCGTGGACTATGATGCAGATCATACTAGTGGGGACATGGTAGTCCATAAGTACATCCTTCAAGGTCCCTAGTCGTGGGTGTATCGAGACGGGGCATCGATATACCAGTGTAGACTAGCGTATACGCTTCTCGACCCATGAGATGGGCGATGGATGATACCATATCCATTGGTGTTTGATATCAGAGATGGTATACGGGTGCTCAGTGGAGACTGGGTACACTGGACGGACTCGCCGAGAACTCCCAGATGGTATTATACCTCACGTCAGATGGCAGTTCTCAGGTGACACTTGTGAAGGTTAGTCTGTAGACCCGAGATCGTCACAGAGTCTTGTGTGATTCCCACTGTGCTTTGATCTCCACCTTACCACGTCCATGAGGGCGTGCAAAACGGTGGTCTTTGGGTACAGTCCCGAGTCACATGGAGGCAATGAGCGATAGGAGGGGTTTCGTCTCTCCCGGTATTGGGGGTTGATGTTGCGCTGTGCTCGATTGGCCGTAACAGGGAAGTCCCTGGCCAGGGCTGATCAGAGATTTACTGGTAAGTTTTACCAGTAGTTTCTCGACCCGTTATGAGCCTCACATCGGCACGACTTATCGGTTATTGGGGTCTGACGTTTACTACCCCTAGACTTGATATGCGATGTATCATACGAACAGACCGGACTGTACGGTAAGTGTTACTGGTTGGATTCACAGGAGTGTGAGCGGGCTAGCTCGTCGATCTTCTGATCGCTCAATACCCGGATGGCCGTTACGTTTAGCAGACCTCTTGCGGCTTGTGGGTGCTTGATATGATCATCATCTGCTACCGGCGTATTGACGAGTCTTTAGAGTCCTACACAGAGGTTTCCTGGCTCAAGCGAAACGAAATAGGAGCGCATATGAGATATGTGCGGGAGAGAGAATAATGCGTGTATGTGATGCCGCATTTCATTCTCGCGATAAATTTTTCGATTGGTTATATTCGATATGACCTAGTTATTGAATCATTGATTCGATAAATCGATACATTGGATACTAGTCGGTTATGTGCGACATGACCGGATCATTGAATCAAATGTTGATTTAATGATTTAATGTATAATTATATATTTGATATATTACTTTGCATTAACTAGTATTGGTTCACTTTATATGGATTTTCTCACTTGATGTGCAAGTTGTATATGTGATATACTTTTGTGCACATATTTGTATCATGTTTGATGATACTTGATCATTTGGTTAAGTGTGAAGAATTAAACCATGGTTAAATGATAATTAGGGTTTTGCCTTATCATTTACTTATTCATTTCTTTATTTATTTCATTGGATAAATGAAAATAAAATGGTTTGTTTTTGTCATGAAGCTTTATGAAGCTTTGACCAAAGAGACCATTTTGTCTTCATGCTTAACCCTAACCCATCCACTTACCATGGTCTATTCTCTACACTTAAACCTAGTTAGGATATGATAAGTATGGTTTTCTTTTTCATTTTAAAATAGACTTATCATATTCTTTCTTCTTCTTGACCTTCTTCTTCAAGAAAGAAACCTTGATGCCATCAATGGCAACTTAAGATCTAAAGTGAGAAATCCAATTCTAAAGTGAACTCACCTCCTATTTCTTCACCCTCTACCTCTTGCCAAGTTGTTTTGGGTGTTTTCTTCACAAGTTTCACAACTTGGTGAAGTTGGAGCTTGAACTTGTGCAACCTCGACGTAGATCATCTTCGGCACGAAGCCGACGACCCATTCCGCTCATTTCTCCGATGAAGCCGACGCAAGAGTCCGAGATTCGAGATGGACAGCGAGAGGATGACCACGTGGAGCTAAGAAAGTGGATAACCGGATCTACAAAGGTTGTAGCCTCTCTCCTTTAGTTAAATTGTTAACTTGAATCGTTTTTCGCCTAAATTCTAGTCTAAGATCCGTATTAGGTTTTCTCGGCACCCATAAATTTTTATATTGGCATGGTTAATGCCTTGTGATACCTCTATAGTGTGCCTAGGAACCTTTCACTGGTATCAGAGCCTAGCTAGAGCCTTAGACGAAGTCTGGACGACGTTTGAAACCCGGACGAACCCGAAACCCTAAAACCCGAGTGCTCTCTGGACTTTTTCTAAAATCTGGGTTTTTTACATATTAAAAATGCTTAAAAAATTCAGCGGAGAAATTTAAGAATTACGGTGCATTTTTTGTTCAATGAACAGTGTAAGGCGCGGCGGAACCGCGGCCTAAGCCTGCTTAGGCGGCGGTTCCGCGGCGGCTTGATGACGTCATCCCTATCCTTTTGCACAGTAATTCTTATTTAACAGTGCTGAGTTCTCTGGGTATTTGTAATATTTATTCAAGAGTTGAATTTTCTGGGGTGTTTTAGAGCTTCGGTGTTTCGACTGGATTATCAAACTTCGTCTTTGTGTTTTTCCGGATATTTTTTGAATTTGTTAAAAAGTTCGACCGGATATAAATACCCAACTTTTCCCCTGTCGGGAAATTTCCAAGTGTTGGATTTTTCCGTAGTTTAACGACGTTCTAAGTAGTGCAATTAACGCGATGGACCCTCTAGAAGACAACAAACCTTAACTCGATTATGTGACCGTCTTGAACTGCCCTTTGAACCTTCGGGTTTGGGGCAGTACGGCGTGCCACATGTGAGGCGTTGGCTTAACCCTTCTACGGCTGGACCGTTGGTACTGAGGCACGAACTGAATGTTGTTAGACTTATTTCATGTGTTGGACTGTATCGGGAAAACTTGGGTGTTCTAATGTTCGATCGGAAAGTTTGATATTTTCTATTTATCCGGAATGGGATACAATAATTGGAATTCATAAACAGTTATGTGATAACTGAATGAATGTTATAAATCTAGCAGTTTAGTTTCACTTGATATTGAAAAGAGTTTTCGATAATGAGACTAAAATGCGGGGTTTATAACTGTTAGGCATGTGATGTCTAAGTATTTCATTTGATTAGGCATGTGATGTCTAAAGAAGTTGCGGATTCCAATTGTTGTAGTTTTACACTTTATTTTCTGTGACCGTAAGTGTAATATGTGATATCGCCGGTTTCGTTGCTATATGTCAACGATAATTGGGATGGACATATTTACTTACGTTGATGACATGTGATGTTATGTGTTGCTGGATATGTTATATTGGATCGTCGTGTTCGAATAGCCGGGGGTTTTTATGTGAGATCAGTGTTTTTCATTTTCATTCATGTAAAAACTTGTATGTAATATTCTTTTATTTGGGGCACTTCCAGTTAGCGGAAGTTGTCACCTTTTTTATATTATTTACTTTTCCGCATTAGGATAGACCCAAGGAGGG
Organism: Agapanthus africanus; assembly: GCA_030015575.1. NCBI lineage: Eukaryota > Viridiplantae > Streptophyta > Magnoliopsida > Asparagales > Amaryllidaceae > Agapanthus > Agapanthus africanus. The sequence continues at coordinate 73,755,385 of JASDDO010000031.1, forward strand.
GAGCACAAGTAACCGGGTTCTGGGGTCCAGTGGGAGACCAACTCGAGGAGTCGAGTCCGGGTCTCCTAACCCTAGAATTGGCAGGGTTGCTTGCCGCTTCGTAGGGGTCTAGGGGTGTGGGATTGGGTATTCATCACGACCGTGGAATCCGTGTTTTATACTGGCTCGTATTGAAAACACGGACGTCCTAGTATATCCAATGTTTCATATGTTTCTTCTGCTGCGATATCTGTGATGTTCTGTGATGGATATAGTATATAGTATATATGATGTATTATATAGACGTTACTTATGTTTTACACCCGCGCTAGCCCTGCCCTGCTCTGTCGTTAGTTACCTAACCTAACGGTGCACGAGGGGACATCGAGGCGAATGCGGATGGCATAAGTGTACGTCATATCTATCTGTGATGTTTAGGTATTTAAATGATGGGACTTCATTAATGTGATTAATGAAAGATAAGAAACCTAAGATGTTGTGGAATCAAATTTCAAAATAAAAACAGGTAGCTACAGTTCTTGCTTTGCATAGCGGTATATATGATATACCCTGCACCTTATTCGATGAGGAAAGGACCGAGATCCCTTCACCGGGAGTGACTCCTTTAGCAACAACTGGCAGATGCTACACACTCGGTTTGCTTTTGACTGCTTTTGGGTTTTTGCTTTGCACAGCGATATATATGATATATCCCGCACCTCATTCGACGAGAAAAGAACCGAGATCCCTTCACCGGGAGTGACTCCTTTAGCAAAACTAGAAAAGCCTCAAAATCACTCCATTTCAAAACTTCATTTGATTCTACAACGATATCAAGTTCATTACGCTCATGGTTTTCAGAAAAACCTGGCGTAGCCCTCTGTCATTTCAGATGAGTAGTAGTTAGTATTCGTGCTACGTTTGTTGGCCTGCGTCAAGGCGTAGTGTGCGGTAGCTAACTAGTATTTATCTGCTTATGCATATGATGCAGATTGGATTAGGGTAGTCGTGCGACTTTGTTGGCCTGCGTCAAGGGTCGTACGGGTGGGTTTAATTCGATCAGGAAATGACGGGTTGAATTTGACTAGCGCACTATGGTTTGTTGGCCTGCGTCAAGGTCATAGGACGCTAGGGGCAAAAGCATTATCGGGAATTTCAAGTGTTGAAATTTGCAATGAGATTGCATACCTTCTATGAGATAGTTGGATCCCGATACCCACTGCGAGTAAGAGTTACTCCTGGGAGAGTTTTACACATTGCAATTAGCTGATCAAGTAGGTGTCTAGAAAGGTGTCAACGGGGTTACGCCTCTGGGAAAACGAGGTTTACATTAATTAGGTTCGTGCGAAAGTACGGGGGACCTCCCTCAAAGTACCGACACTGGCCTGGCTGAAAGATTGGCGAACTTGTAGTGTGTAATTAATCCCGGCTAGTCTTTCTTTTTAGGGTTTGAAGGAAGATTTGATAAAAAGCAGTGGGAGCCATCCTGATTAGATAAGATAATAACCAATCTGATCTTGCACGAGCATACGCTAAAGTATTTTCTTCTCTCTCTCTCCAGGTAGCGACCATTTCATGCCCTAATGAAGATAATAATATGGATGTATTGACCGAACCCGCATGTTATACTGTGCTGGGGAACGTTGGTTCCGTTCTTTCTTATAAGAGTTATAGGAATGAACAGGATATAGGGGAATACCAGGATTCCCATGCCACCCGATTGAAGAAAGTACATGTTGATGCATTTTCTTCGGGTGTGTTCGTTACTGAGAACTGTTTCTCTATTTGCTCTACGTCCTGGGTATTAGATACCAGGTCAGGATCCCATATATGTACTCAGTTACATGGGCTTAGAAAAGGTAGAGAACTTGGAGAAGGTGATAAAGACATTAGAGTTGGAAATGGTGCAATTGTTGCAGCTAAGACTGTCGGGGAATATCACCTAGTATTACCAACTGGTAATACATTGGTTCTGAACGAATGCTATTACATGCCGAACCTGATATGCAACATTATATCGGTTTCTTTATTAAGTAAAGAGGGATATAATTTTGTATTACAGGACAATGTTATGAACATTTTCCGTAACCAAAAGTTGGTTGGATCAGGCATGTTGTGCAATGGCATTTATGTTCTAAATCAATCAACAGTTCTGAGCATAACAAACACACACAAAAGGAAGAGTTCTGAACTCAACGAATCCTTCTTGTGGCATTGTAGACTGGGTCACATCAATGCGACACGACTAGCTAAGTTGCATAAAGATGGATATTTAAATCCGTTTGAATTTTCATCTTATGACACTTGCCAGTCATGTCTCAAAGGCAAGATGACCAAAACTCCTTTTACGGGACACGGAGAAAGAGTTACCGAACTCTTGGGACTGATACATAGTGATGTATGCGGTCCCATGTCTACACATGCCAGGGATGGTTCTTCGTACTTCATTACATTCACTGACGATCTCTCTAGATTCGGATATGTGTTCCTGATGAAATACAAATCAGAAGCTTTTGAGAAATTTAGAGAATATAAACAAGAAGTCGAGAACCAAACCGGAAAAAGTATTAAAATCCTTCGATCTGATCGAGGAGGTGAATACTTGAGCAATGAATTCCTGGACTTCCTAAAAGAGAATGGGATTCTCTCTCAGCTGACTCCTCCATATACACCACAGCACAACGGTGTATCAGAACGGAGGAACCGCACCCTATTAGATATGGTGCGCTCTATGATGAGCACAGCTGAGTTACCTATTTCCTTCTGGGGATATGCACTGGAAACAGCTGCAGACCTATTGAATATGGTTCCCACCAAAACCGTGCCGACCACTCCATATTAGATATGGAAAGGAAAGAGACCATGTCTTAATTATGTTAAGATATGGGGTTGTCCGGCCTATGTAAAAACGCAAAATCCGGACAAACTCGCGGCAAGGTCTATTCTGTGTAAGTTTATTGGATATCCCAAACATTCGCGCGGGTATATCTTCTACCACATAGAGGAACAAATGGTGTTTGTTTCTCGACATGCCACCTTTTTAGAAAAGAAATTTCTTGAAAAGGAGATTAGTGGCAAGGAGGTAGAACTGGAAGAGGTTCCAGCAATACAGACTACAACAGAAGATTTGGTTGAACCAGAGGATTCAGTAGCTCCCGATGAACCTCAGCCTCTCCGCCGATCTAGTAGGGTTCCTCGCCCACCTGAGAGATACTACGGTTTTCTCATGGATGGTGGGAGCAAGGATTGCATCATGGAGGATGATGACCCAACTAGCTTCGAGCAGGCCATCACGAGTGGGGACTCAGTGAAATGGCTGGATGCTATGCGGTCCGAGATGGAATCCATGTACACCAACAAAGTATGGACTTTGGACGTTGCTCCTGAAGGGGTAAAACCCATTGGGAGCAAGTGAATCTTCAAGAAGAAACTTGGTGTAGATGGGAAAGTGGAGACTTTTAAAGCTAGACTTGTAGCAAAGGGTTTTCGTCAAAGACCAGGTGTGGACTATGACGAAACCTTTTCTCCAGTGGCTATGCTTAAATCCATCCGGATCATGCTTGCCATCGCTGCATATCATGATTACGAAATCTGGCAAATGGATGTTAAGACCGCCTTTCTAAATGGTGATTTAGAAGAGTGCGTGTACATGACTCAGCCAGAGGGCTTCGTAGACAGTGGGAGCCGCGGGAAGGTGTGCAAGCTGCTTAAATCCATTTATGGATTAAAGCAAGCATCGCGGAGTTGGAACATATGCTTTGACGTCGTTATCAAAGAGTTTGATTTCGTCAAAAACCCAGATGAACCTTGTATCTACAAGAAGGTGGCAGAGAGTAAGGTTGTTTTCCTCGTATTGTACGTGGACGACATACTCTTGATAGGAAATGATATTCCTATGCTGCAATCGGTCAAGCTCTTCTTATCACAAAGATTCTCAATGAAAGATCTTGGTGATGCCTCCTGCATATTGGGAATTAGGATCTATAGAGATAGATCCAAAAGGATTTTGGGATTGTCCCAATCCAGGTACATTGACACCATACTAAAGAGGTTTAGTATGGAAGAGTCCAAGCGTGGGAACTTACCCACGATCTCTGGAGTCACTCTCTCCAAAGAGATGTCTCCCAAGACTGATTTGGAGAGAGCTCGCATGCAAGGGATACCCTATGCTTCGGCAGTAGGCTCTATCATGTATGCGATGTTATGTACCAGACCCGATGTAGCATACTCACTAAGTATAGTGAGCAGGTATCAAGCTGATCCTGGAGAGAGTCACTGGACAGCTGTGAAGAGCATTCTCAAGTACTTACGAAGGACTAGAGATATGTTCTTGGTGTATGGTAACGGAGAGCTCCAAGTGGAGTCCTTTACCGATTCGAGCTTCCAGAGTGATAAGGACGACTGTAAGTCGCAGTCGGGCTTTGTCTTTACCCTTTACGGAGGGGCGGTTAGCTGGAAGAGTTCCAAGCAGGAAACCATGGCAGACTCGACGATGGAGGCTGAATACATCGCTGCCAACGATGCTGCCAAAGAGGCTGTCTGGATCAAGAAGTTCATTACTGAACTTGGAGTGGTTTCATCCATTGAGCATCCAATACCTTTGTATTGCGATAACAATGGAGCGGTGGCTTTGACCAAGGAACCCAGGTCCCATCAGCGATCCAGGCATATTCTGAGGCGGTATCACCTGATCCGGGAGATAGTTGATCGCCGGGAGATCGAGGTCAGGAGGGTTGACACGAAGAACAACACGGCGGATCCACTCACGAAGGCCATTCCCCAGATACAGTTTGAGAGACTCTTCGGGATGCTCGGTATGCGATACTACAGCAGCTGGCCCTAGTGCAAGTGGGAGATTGTTAGTTGTATGTATGCCCTAGAGGCCAGTATTGTACAGATGATGTATATTATATTGGATGCTTGGACATATATAGAGATGACTTTCTTGCTCGATATGATAGTATGCTATCTGGTTACTCTTTATCTTAACATGTATACTAGTCTCTTTATACTGTCTTATAGTTACATGTTGGTAAAGCCCTTAGGATGTGTACTTGACTGCCTGGACTATGATGCAGATCATACTAGTGGGGACATGGTAGTCCATAAGTACATCCTTCAAGGTCCCTAGTCGTGGGTGTATCGAGACGGGGCATCGATATACCAGTGTAGACTAGCGTATACGCTTCTCGACCCATGAGATGGGCGATGGATGATCCCATATCCATTGTTGTTTGACATCAGAGATGGTATACGGGTGCTCAGTGGAGACTGGGTATACTGGACGGACTCGCCGAGAACTCCCAGATGGTATTATACCTCACGTCAGATGGCAGTTCTCAGGTGACACTTGTGCAGGTTAGTCTGTAGACCCAAGATCGTCATAGAGTCTTTTGTGATTCCCACTGTGCTTTGATCTCCACCTTACCACGTCCATGAGGGCGTGCAAAACGGTGGTCTTTGGGTACAGTCCCGAGTCACATGGAGGCAATGAGCGATAGGAGGGGTTTCGTCTCTCCCGGTATTGGGGGTTGATGTTGCGCTGTGCTCGATTGGCCGTAACAGGGAAGTCCCTGGCCAGGGCTGATCAGAGATTTGCTGGTAAGTGTTTCCAGTAGTTTCTCGACCCGTTATGAGCCTCACATCGGCATGACTTATCGGTTATTGGGGTATGACGTTTACCACCCCTAAACTTGGTATGCGACGTATCAGACGAACAGACCGGACTGTACGATAAGTGTTACTGGTTGGATTCACAGGAGTGTGAGCGGGCTAGCTCGTCGATCTTCTGATCGCTCAATACCCGGATGGCCGTTACGTTTAGCAGACCGCTTGCGGCTTGTGGGTGCTTGATATGATCATCATCTGCTACCGGCGTATTGACGAGTCTTTTGAGTCCTACACAGAGGTTTCCTAGCTCAAGCGAAACGAAATAGGAGCGCATATGAGATATGTGAGGGAGCGAGAATAATGCGTGTATGTGATGCCGCATTTCATTCTCGCGATAAATGTTTCGATTGGTTATATTCGATATGACCTAGTTATCGAATTATTGATTCGATAAATTGATACATTGGATACTAGTCGGTTATGTGCGACATGACCGGATCATTGAATCAAATGTTGATTTAATGATTTAATGTATAATTATATATTTGATATATTACTTTGCATTAACTAGTATTGTTTCACTTTATATGGATTTTCTCACTTGATGTGCAAGTTGTATATGTGATATACTTTTGTGCACATATTTGTATCATGTTTGATGATACTTGATCATTTGGTTAAGTGTGAAGAATTAAACCATGGTTAAATGATAATTAGGGTTTTGCCTTATCATTTACTTATTTATTTCATTGGATAAATGAAAATAAAATGGTTTGTTTTTGTCATGAAGCTTGTTGAAGCTTCATGAAGCTTTGACCAAAGAGACCATTTTGTCTCCATGCTTAACCCTAACCCATCCACTTACCATGGTCTATTCTCTACACTTAACCCTGGTTAGGATATGATAAGTATGGTTTTCTTTTTCATTTTAAAATAGACTTATCATATTCTTTCTTCTTCTTGGCCTTCTTCTTCAAGAAAGAAACCTTGATGCCATCAATGGCAACTTGAGATCTAAAGTGAGAAATCCAATTCTAAAGTGAACCCACCTCCTATTTCTTCACCCTCTACCTCTTGCCAAGTTGTTTTGGGTGTTTTCTTCACAAGTTTCACAACTTGGTGAAGTTGGAGCTTGAACTTGTGCAACCTCGACGTAGATCATCTTCGGCACGAAGCCGACGACCATTCCGCTCATTTCTCCGATGAAGCCGACGCAAGAGTCCGAGATTCGAGATGGACAGCGAGGGGATGACCACGTGGAGCTAAGGAAGTGGATAACCGGATCTACAAAGATTGTAGCCTCTCTCCTTTAGTTAAATTGTTAACTTGAATCGTTTTTCTCCTAGAATTCTAGTCTAAGATCCGTATTAGGGTTTCTCGGCACCCATAAATTTTTATATTGGCATGGTTGATGCCTTGTGAGACCTCTATAGTGTGCCTAGGAACCTTTCACATACATACATATGTTACATACCTGGATGATATTGACTTGATTTCAAGAAAATAGGGACCGCATGAGATATTTTCAAAACTGGATTCTTTTAAAAAGAGCGGTTTTCCCTTTTTACTCTTAGTGTCATACGACACATTGCATGGATTTACGCATTAAGTTTGGATTTATGGGATTTCTGGATTTGAGAACCATGGTATTATTTTAAGAAAATACGCACTGTTTTAAAACCACGGTTTCTCTTGATATGATATTCCAGAGCGTCCACCATGATTTTTCTCGGTTCCAGAGAGCTTGTGTGAGTATACCCGATTCGAGGAATGGTAGGCACCGATTGCGGATACATAGTGGACCCGGTATAGTACCCCGGGGCAAGAAAACTCGTATTTTTAGACGGTGAGCCCGGCGGAGGGACTACTACCTACCGGTGATTGGTTGGACCTGGCGGTCATCCGGAGGATACTGACCAGAGCTGAGAGATAGATACGGGCCGACCCATAATGCCGGGACCGAGGGTCGATTCCGCAGACGGAGCCCGTAGGCCGATCCGGACTGACGGAGCACGATACATGAGGATTTGCGTGTCGATACTGGGCACGATTATTTTTATGATATTTTCGAGTGCCAATGTTGGGCACTCACGATTCCATGAGCTGTACAGGATTTGAGGGCCGATTAGAGTGACGGCGCCTGAGTTTTACTGGGATTTGGATGTATTGATGGACACCGGTTATTTTCCACGTTGACATTCCGTGTAGATGTTATTTATTCCCATACTCAGCATTCAGTGTTATTCATCTCATCCTGTATCTTTAGTACCTGATAGAGTACACTTCCTATGCACGATTATTGCATACCCTTCTCATCCTATATAGATGTTATTACAGTACACTTCCTATGCACGATTATTGCATATCCTGCTCATCCTATATAGATGTTATTAGATTGCACATGCTATGCACGATTATTGTATACCCTGCTCATCCTATATAGATGTTATTAGATCGCACTTGTTGCATGATTATTGCGCATCCAGCTCATCATATAGATGTTATCTGTTGGCATAGGTTAGAGTATCGCAGTACGTGCATACTCGCGATTACGTTTATATGTTATCTACTATTCAAGAGTTGGCAACTCACCCCCGTTGTGCCACAGTGTTTGCAGGTTGTCCCTCAAAGTAGTCGCGGCAGGCTACTTTCTTGCATCTTTTGATACAGATACCACTGCAGTTGGCGCGGGAGCCCTTTTGCTAATAGGTTGGTTTTTGCGGTATCTGTTTATTTTCCCAGTTGTATACACTGTTGTATATAGTACTCTCCATCTACTATTCATGTATTGACTTAGAGACCCGTTGTGAGGACGATGTATATTATTTGTACTCTGGTGTCGAGCTCGTTGTGAGCCGACTTTATTTATGCAGTTTTATATTTCATGTTGTCTTCACTTATTTTTGCTCATTCTTCGCTACGACGTCGTATATTATTATCGTGGTAATTGTTTCCGCCGTTGGGCGTGATTGCTCCCGTATGGGATGCTTTATTCTTATTGTATATCATTTTACTCATATATTGTCTTGTACCCGATATCGGGGCTAGTTTTTACAAAGGAAATGCTGCCAAATTTTTTAAAGATAATAACTTAAATTTTAAAGAATTTTACTAATTTACCAAGGTTTTCTAAATGTTTTAACAAATGTTTCTATTAAATATTTTAACACTCATTACTTTTAATGGTTTGAATTCTGGGTTTCGCCTTACTTAGTCGCGTTACGCCTGTAAACGTTACGTGGTTAAGTGCCGGTCACAGGCCGAATTTTGGGTCGTGACAAGAGGTGGCGACAGGGACCACCAAGGCCGATGACAGAGAGGAAGAGAAGGAGGTGGGGCCTAAGGGGATCTCGTCAAGTTCATGGGTGGCGACCGCCCTTTTGCCTATGGATGGATCCGTCACCGTGTGTGTGTATAATGGAGGAAATGTGCCATAGAAGAGAATTTCCTCCTATGGCGAAAAAATATACCTTTCACGATTTTATTCGACGATCAACGCCCATCTTATTCATCATTATCATCTAATATGTGGACACACCAAATTTCATATGATTCTACCACATTTTCACCGTTGAATTAACAATGTTTTCTATTGTCGGTAAACCATTAATTTTGCACTTACTAAATCAACAATGAAAAATCGGTAGATTCGCATGAAATTTTGTGTATCCACACATTAGGTGATAATGATGAAGATGGTGAGTGCTGATCGTCGGAAAAAACGGTAGAGGGTGTATTTTTTCGAGGCCATAGGAGGAAATTCCTACCTGGCCTCTTTTTTACATTATTCTCATATAAGAATCTCTCTCTCTCTCTCTCCCCACATACACACACACCAAAAACCACCTTGTGGTTTTACTATTAGCAAAAAAAACACCTTAAAGTTTGCACCGAAAAACCCACCATGCTATTAAGTATGTTATTAAATAATATTTCTATCTCTTATTTTTAATCACTCAAAATTGAGACATTCATCAAAAACCATCCTATAGGTTATAGTTTTAATAAAAACCACACTGAACCATTAGCATAGAACCACATGCAGGGTGGTTTCTATTAACAGTGCATACTTTGGAATGGTTTTCGCTAACGAAAAAACCTCGTAAAAGGTCAAATCACAAAATGTTCGTACAAGTGCAACGCTCATTCACATATTCTATTTGTTTGCACCAAAAATGGATTTAAGGGCAGAACGGACTGAATGGAAGGAGACAAAGCCTAAATAAGATTTGTTCTCGGATTTTAAAAGATTGATGTCTTTTGCTAGTACGTCACAGCCAAGAAATGTCGGGTCATGAAAATGTTTGAGATCAAAGGAAAACGTCTAAACCTTAAGATAATCTAAGGTTTAAATGAGATATTATAAATACTAGAAGCTGAGGAAAAGAAAAGATCCAGTCATTCCACCAAAAATCTATTCCTGTGTTCTATCCTAGAGCTTTCAGAGCCACCTAGCTAGTTAAATGTAACTTAGATTCTTGACGACTAATGTCATCTCCATTGAGACCTTAACGAGACTTGAGATGTCCATCCTTTCTCGATCAGGTAATGCCCTGTGTTCCTTTAGATCTAAGAACCGCAAGATATGATGAAAAAACGACCCTCGGCTGGCCTATCGATGCACGTACCCTTTTTGCGAGCGCTGATCGGGAAGAGGCCGAGGTTGCCATAGACAAGATCAGAATTAATGTTGAAGGTATGAGCGAATCAGATGTCCACCCCTGCGCTTGTATCCTGGTCTTAAGGACGATCTTGGCCTAGGCGAGGTTTTTGGCGCCGCTCGGTTTGGTACCAAACGACCGAGCGATTCAGATGTCCAACCCTTTGCTCATATAATGAGAGCAGGCCAAATAGTTTGGCCGACTATACTTGACTTAGCCCACGGCGAGAGTTGCAGGGGACTCAGAAGTCCAGCCCTGCATTTGCATTCGATCTTTAGGCTTAATTTAGACTGAGGTTTAAGCCGAAAAACATATTGGTTTTTTTTTGTGAAATAATACGAATTAAAAAATTAATTATTAAAATAGGGCGGTTTCGCACCCACTCTCCCGACCCCACCCCCAGCCCAGAATAGGGGGCGGGTTCTGGGAACCCGCCCCTATTTAATTATTTATTTATATAATATTAATTATATAATTATAAATATAATTATAATTATATAATTATGATTATAATTATAATTATGATTATAATTAAATAATTATAATTATTTTGAATTTTTTTAAAAAATAAATAAACGCATGATTAATTTGAATAAAATAATTAAATTTTATTATATCAATATTTTTTACAGAATGAATCCGTCAAAATTTACAATACAAAAAAATCCTATCCGATTTCTATCTCGACGGTCAAATTTATAATATCAAAATGAATCCGTTAAATTTACAATATAAAAAAATCCTATCTGTTTGTAAAATGTAAATTCTATATCGACGGTCAAATTTATAATAACAAAATGAATCCTTCAAATTTATAATACAAAATAATATGACCGGTGCACTTGTCACGATCCTGAAGGTCCCACCCCTGATGACTGTCCTGGACATCTGGTCCTATAATGGCCTGGTTATTTTCATAGGCTACATCTGGCGTGCCTTTGCTGAGGATCAGCATCCATTGTCATTCGATCTCGACGCACCTTAGGTTTTCCGGGCCTTATATTTTTTTCTGGCGGTAATACAGTCGGTGTTTGTCTGTTGGCAGTATAATGTGCCAATAGCGACTGTCCGGTGTAGGATGAAATTTTGGATCGTATAAGCCTTGGTAATTGGAAACTGTATAGTAATGGGAAGCAAAATTGTAATGTGAGTTATGCATGCTGCTCGCAGCAGCAATTGCGTGGGCACAAGGTAAATGTTGTTGCTGGAAAAGACCGCATGTACACGAAGAGAGCCCTTCATCTCTAAAGTTCACGGTATATTGATTCCCGTTACTGCCCGTTACTTGAAACTCCGTCGTGTCAAACCTTTCGGATCTGTAGTATTGTGCTCTGCGCTCTCTTTTCCGAAATATATCTTCGTAATACACGATGAGCGGAGTCTCCATTGCCAAGGACTTTTCTCTTCTGTGCACAAAATAAGTATTCATCCCGAAAAAGGTTCGAACAATCAACCCCTGTATCGGTAAGTCTCTAACTCCTTTAAGTACCCCGTTGAAGTTTTCAGACATATTAGTCGTCATTAGTAGATATCTGCACCCATCATCATTTGCTTGTGACCATATGCGTACTGGATACTCATCTAACCACGCTTTCGCGGCTTGACTCATCTCCCCAATTTTCGTCATGTATATGTCGTGAACATTAGGGTCAGGCGTTTCACCGGTTTTGTACATAAGCTTATGTAGAATCGAATTTTTTAATTTTCGATCAAAATTTTGCCTGAAGTGCCGTAGGCAAAACCTATGTGGGGTCGTCGGAAATAAAGATCTCATTGCATCTAGTATTCCCATATGTCTATCAGATATGATGCATAAATCTGTTTTATCAATAACAGATGGGATATTTTTGAGTTGACGGAAAAACCATGACCAGAATGATGTATTTTCACTCTCGACAATAAAAAATCCCAACGAAAATATACCGTTATTAGCATCAACACCTGTAGCAATTAACACGCAGCCTTTGTACTTACCGTATAGATACGTACCATCAATGCACAATACCGGCCGACAGTGTGTGAAACCAGCCGCACATGGACCAAAGCACCAGAAAATTCTTTGAAACCTGACAGAGCCTTCGACGTCTGTTTCTGTGGTTTTTAACCGGTATACGGTCCCCGGATTTGATGCTTTCACGGCTTCCATAAAAGAGACTAGTGAGTTGTACGAGCTTTCCCAGTCCCCAAATATCTTGCATAAAGCCTTTCTACGAGCATCCCATGCCTTCACATACGATATCTGAATTTTATGCTCTTCGCTAACCAAGAGCCGTATCTCTCGGGGAGTCATCGCCACATCTGTACGGAGTAGTGACATGATTAGCAGGCAAATGTAAGATGAAGTGCAATTCCGGTGATCTTGTAAAATAATAGAATTGATGCAACTATGTTCTTGGTTGTATTTCGTGACCTTCCAAACTTTTGCTCTTTTGGAACAACATGCATGCAATCTCCACTTACATTCAGGAGCTTTCGTACATACCACAGTGAAAGGTTAGTATAGCACCCTATGAAGAGTTTTGAAGCATCACATGACCCAAAGTTATAATTTTTAAGGTGCTAAACTAACATGCAAATGGATCGATCCTAGAAAATTAGGGTTATTAAACATTAAGCTAGAAAAGATTAGGGTTTCAAGGCTACAACCTTTGTAGCTCCCCTTTGCTAGACTCCTTGGTGTCTTGGGTGTTGAGTCGAGGTCCTCTCGAAGTTCCCTTGCGTCCACGACGATCCACCACGGAGTACTCCGTACAAGCTCGCTTCTTTGGAAAACCGAAGGAAAACACTCTAATCAAGTCGGCTAGACTTGAGTAGAATGATGTTGTGGTGTGGAATCTCACTTCAAAAACCTATCTTTAAGTGGTATTTGCTCATTAGGAAAATCAAGAGAGCAAAGGAGCTAGAGGAAGAAGATGGTGGCAATTTTAACAAGAGATAAAAGGTTAACTCTAGTGAAGGAAAAAGAAATATATCCATATATATTTTATTCCTTCATGCTATGAACCATGGTTAAAGTGATGGAGACATTATTTAACTTTAGTTTGGAATGATAAAAAGAAGGATAACCTTAGGTTAGTGGTAGTTGAGCATGGTTAGGTCAAAGGAAGAATGTAGAAGCAAGAATGATTATTCTTCCCTTTTTCATTTTCTTTTAAATCCAAAATTAAATAATAATCCATAATATAATCCATGGTGTGAGTCTTATATTGCCACCATTTCCATATGCTAACAACCATGATGGATGGGTGTATGTATGTATGCATGTATGCACATCTACATGTGCCTGAAACTAAAAAGGAAGAAAGAAACACATGCATGCATGCATACATCCATCAAAACCCTAGAAAGGTTTCAAGTGAGAAAATTAATGGTTAGATGATAAATCAACACTTAATTTATCAATCCGGTCATATCTCATATGACCCCACCAAAAGCAGGCCACCCGATCAATGTTCGGTATCATATACGCATATTTCAATCGGGTGCAAGCGCATATCGCATACGCGCACCACAACGTTTCGCCTGGACTGGGTAACTGTAAGTCCACGTTGCGACCCCCGGTTCTTACGGGGAGGCGGAAACGGTATAAAATCAAACTTTTATCGCAAGAGGCAACATGGACTAAACTAGGTCGGGATCTTTACCTAAACTAAAACTAGCATACTAAGCTAAAGAGATTTAGCTACTCGGATGAAGATGGTTATACCTAGCTTTTCTTGAACTCCTTCTCTTCAAGCTCCGGTGGTGGTCCGATGGCTCCTTCTCGTCGTCTCCGTACGCCGAAGATAGATCCACTTGAAAGCTCCAACCTTTAGCTCCTTCTTCGTTCTTTGAAGAAACTAGTTCACTTGGTTTGCTAAACCTAGTGAACTAGAATGAGTAGAGATGATTTAGAATGGGATTTTATCTATGGTTCTTGATTCTCAACTCATGAGACAAGAGAACCATAGATCAAGAGAGGGAGCAAGAGGTTGAGGGTGAGAGCATGAGGAGAGCTCAAGAACAAGAGAGAGAATGAGCAAGAAAAGAATGAGCAACTCTTTTGTCTCTCACCCTCTCATAATCCAAAAGAAATGATAACTCATCATATCAAAAAAGTCTTATGTGATGGTAGGAAGCAACCATAACCTTATCATGTCATGCACTCATTTTACTCAAATGAATAAGCAAGAAAAAGTCTTTGGCATGAAATGATAACCATGGTTATCATGATGGTCAACTAGTCAAGCCTAGTCAACCGGTCAACAAGTCAACAAAAGTCAACAAGTCAACAAAGTCAACAAGTCAACAAAAGTCAACAAGTCAACAACCATATCACCATAATACTTAATTAATATAATAGTTAATCACATATCATATTCTCATTAGGGTTGAGCAAAAAGTCAAAAAGTCAACGGTCAACTGTCAACAACCCTAATGAGAATCTGCTGTCAGTGCCTCTCTGTCAACTGTGCATACACACCCGCATCCGCGTTCCGAGGAACACGAATGCAAACTGGATAAATCCAATCCCATAAGGTACACTAGGATCTGGCTTAAACCAAAGCCGGCTAGTGTAAACTGTCCGGACACTGTACGTGCATAAGTGCATGGATGTGACCGAACCCTGTCGCAAAACCATGCGACCTGTCGCAATACCATGCGACCTCTACTCTTTTGCCTAAAGGCGAAAAGCTTTCTGTGTGGGACTCTAAAGACTCGACACTACGCTGGCAGTGGGTTTAACCACAGACCGCAAGTGGCACTAGCTGTGCGTAACGGTCCCCAGGTAATGCCGACAAGAAGACCGACGAGGCGAAACCCATCTGAACTCCTACTGAGCCTGAGTGTGACATTCTCCGTACAGTCCGGTCTGTTCTTCTGATACATCGCATGGCGGGCCTAGGGGGCGGTAAACGTCAGTCCCCCAATAGCGGTACAAGTCGTGCCGGAGCGAAGCCCAAAACACCCTGAGATAACACTAGAAACCTACCAGTATATCTCGTTTGCCCTGGCCAGGGACTACTCGTGTAATGGCTCTCCTAGACACAGCGCGATGTCAACCCCCAATACCGGGAGAGACGAATCCTGTTTAACCGTCACTGCCTCCAAGTGCTTCGGGACTGCACCCAACCACCACCTGTTTGCACGACTCCTTTGAGCCGTGGTAGGGTAGTGATCAAAGTACAGTGGGAACACACCCGAGGCGAAGTGACAGTGTCAAGTCAGCGGACTAAGCTGTACTCATGTCACCTGGGAACTGATAACTGACGATAGGTATAATACCAACTGGTCAGTTCCCGACGAGTCCTGTCCAGTGTACCCGTAACCTAACGGGCACCCGCATACTATCTCAAGTACGACATACTGACGGCTGTGGGACAGACCGTCTCCCACACTGGGATGAGAAACGCATGCGCTGGTCTACTCCGGAGTATCGATGCCCTGTCTCGATAGTCCTGCGACCAGGGACCTGCATAAGGATGTGCTTCTAGATTACCCAGCCCCACTAGTGTGACGGCCATCACATCGCTGGTAATCAAGCAAAGATCCTAAGGGCTCCACTAATGTGTATAAGCAATATACAAAGATAAACACATGTACACATTGAAGTAGTAATAAACCAAGTAGCATACTACCATTTTGAGCAAGATTGTATATACAAGGTGAATATCCCAAGCTTCCATTAAGTAATATACATACTAGTATGATACAGTAATGGCCTCTAGGGCATATACACTAACAATCTCCCACTTGCACTAAGGCCATGTACTGGCGTATCGAAGACCTATCATCTCGATCAGCCGCTCGAACTGAGTCTGGGGTAGGGCCTTGGTGAATGGATCTGCAGTGTTGTCTTCCGAAGCGACTCTCCGAACCTCGATCTCCTGGCGATCCACGATCTCCCTGATCAGGTGATACCGCCTCAAGATGTGCCTGGATCTCTGATGGGACCTGGGTTCCTTCGCTAAAGCTATAGCCCCGTTGTTGTCGCAATACAGAGGTATTGGATCAACAATGGACGGAACCACCTGAAGTTCTTTCAAGAACTTCCTCATCCAGACAGCTTCTTTTGCGGCATCTGATGCAGCGATGTATTCTGCTTCCATCGTCGAGTCTGCAACGGTTTCTTGTTTGGAACTCTTCCAACACACCGCCCCTCCATTGAGGGTGAAGACAAAACCCGACATGGACTTGGAATCATCCTTGTCACTCTGGAAGCTGGAGTCAGCAAAGGCCTCGATCTGGAGGTCCTTTCCGCCATACACCAAGAACATCTCCTTAGTCCTTCTCAGGTACTTGAGAATGTTCTTTACTGCTATCCAATGTTTCTCCCCAGGGTTTGACTGATACCGGCTTACCACACTCAGTGCATAAGCTACATCCGGTCTGGTACACAACATCGCATACATTATAGAGCCTACCGCAGAAGCGTAGGGTATAATAGACATGCGATCCCTCTCCAAATCAGTCTTGGGAGACATCTCTTTAGAGAGGGTGATCCCGTGACAAGCCGGTAGGTTACCGCGCTTGGAATCTTCCATACTGAATCTCTTCAGTATGGTGTCGATGTACCTGGACTGTGAAAGTCCTAATATCCTCTTGGATCTGTCACGGTAGATCCGGATACCCAGAATGTATGAGGCATCACCCAGGTCTTTCATGGAGAACCTGTGTGACAAGAACCCCTTGACAGATTGTAGCATAGGAATGTCATTTCCTATTAAGAGAATGTCATCCACGTATAAAACGAGGAATACTACAGTTCTCGCTACAAATCTACTATAGATGCATGGCTCATCTGGATTTTTGATAAAGCCAAATTCTTTGACCGTCTCATCAAAGCAGATGTTCCAACTCCGCGATGCCTGCTTTAGTCCATAGATGGACTTAAGCAACTTGCACACCTTTCCGCTGCTCCCACTCTGAATGAAACCCTCTGGCTGGTCCATATAGACACACTCCTCTAAATTTCCATTTAGAAAAGCTGTCTTTACGTCCATTTGCCAAATCTCATAATCGTGGAAGGCAGCAATGGCAAGAAGGATCCGAATGGATTTCAGCATGGCTACTGGAGAGAAGGTTTCGTCATAGTCCAAGCCAGGTCTTTGACGAAAACCCTTTGCTACCAGCCTAGCTTTATAGGTCTCAACCTGTCCATCTACACCAATCTTCCTTTTGAAGATCCACTTGCATCCTACGGGTTTTACCCCGTCTGGAGCAATGTCCAACGTCCATACCTTGTTGGTGTACATGGACTCCATTTCGGTCCGCATTGCATCCAGCCATTTCACTGAGTCAACGCTCTGAACGGCCTGCTGGAAGCTAGTAGGCTCATCATAATCTATGATGCAATCCTCTCTATCCCCGTCTATGAGAAAACCGCAGTATCTCTCGGGCGGATGAGACTGCCTACTACTCCTGCGGAGCGGCGTAGGAATGTCCTGTTCTTCCGAACCCTCTGGTTCCACTAAACTTTCAGTATTAGTCCGTGGTTCTGGAATTTCTTCCAGTTCTACTGCGCTCCCACTAATTTCCTTTTCTAAGAACTGGTGTTCTAGAAAGTGGGCATTACGAGAAACAAGGACTTTTTGTTCCTCTGCGTAGTAGAAAAGATACCCCCTGGTGTTCTTTGGGTATCCCACAAACTTGCACAGTACTGAACGTGCCTCGAGCTTGTCCGCATGCTGCTTTTTGACAAAAGCCGGACATCCCCAGATCTTCAGATATTGAAGATAGGGTTTCTTCCCACTCCACATTTCATATGGTGTGGAAGGCACAGTCTTAGTCGGAACTCGGTTCAAAAGGTACGCAGCTGATTCTAGCGCATACCCCCAGAATGATCGCGGTAACTCAGCGTTACCCATCATGGACCGCACCATATCCAATAGGGTGCGGTTCCGTCTCTCCGATACACCGTTATGTTGCGGGGTGTAAGGAGGAGTAAGCTGGGAGAGAATTCCGTTCTCTTTTAAATAGTCCAGGAACTCGGCACTTAAGTATTCTCCACCTCGATCCGATCTTAGAATCTTAATACTTTTGCCGGTCTGTTTCTCTACTTCATTCTTATACTCCTGGAATTTTCCAAAGGCCTCGGACTTATGTTTCATTAAGAAGACATAACCGTACCTCGAGAAGTCATCCGTAAAAGTAATGAAGTAAGAATGTCCACTTCGGGCATGTGTAGACATTGGACCGCACACGTCACTGTGTACGAGTCCCAAGAGCTCGCTCGCTCTTACTCCATGTCCAGT
Organism: Agapanthus africanus; assembly: GCA_030015575.1. Taxonomy (NCBI): domain Eukaryota; kingdom Viridiplantae; phylum Streptophyta; class Magnoliopsida; order Asparagales; family Amaryllidaceae; genus Agapanthus; species Agapanthus africanus. The sequence continues at coordinate 73,773,869 of JASDDO010000031.1, forward strand.
AAACGGAGTCTTTGTCATCTTTCCTTTGAGACAGGATTGACAAGTGGCATACGACTGATATTCGAACGCATTCAAATACCCTTCTGTATGTAACTTCGTCAACCTTCTCTCATTGATGTGACCCAATCTACAATGCCATAAGAAAGTCTGATTTATTTCTGGAGACTTTCTTTTGTGTGTATTCTGGACATTAAAAATCTGTGGTTGGTTTAATACGTATATACCATTACTCAAAGTACCTGACCCAATCAAAACTTGATTAAGGTGAATGTTTACAACATTACTTACAAACGCAAATTCATAACCTTCTTTAGAAACTAAAGATACAGAAATGATATTACAAGTTGCGTTGGGTACAAAAAAGCAATTACGCAAAACCAAAACATGTCCATCTGACATTCCCAGGTGATAGTCCCCCACGGCTTTAGCATCCATGCTAGCTCCGTTCGCAACTCTGAGGGTCATGTCACCTGCCTTCAAAACCCTACGGTTTCTCAACGCCTGCAAAGAATTACAGATATGAGATCCTGATCCGGTATCCAATACCCAGGAAGTAGAGTTTATTGAAAGACAGTTTTTAATAACATACACACCTGAAGCTGAAGCTGCAACCTGCTTCAATTCCTGTGTTCTGGCCTTCCAGGCCCTGCAATCATTCTTCCAGTGTCCTTTCTTATGACAATAGAAGCATTCTTCCTTATCCACAAGCTTCCCCGCTATCTTTGTTGCTTTACCTTTTCCCTTCGTATCCACTTTACTAACACCGCCCCTTGGTTTGGTGGGGGCCTTCTTCTTCTTTCCCTTGGCTTTCGCCTTGGACCTAGAAGAAGATGATCCTCCTACAAACAAAGTGGATGTATCCCTACCTTTCTGTAGGGTGCCCTCTGCGCTCCTCAGCATGTTGAGGAGCTCTGAAAGTTCAACCTCTTTTTCTTGTAGGTTGAAGTTCAGTATAAACTGGGCGTAAGTGGAAGGAAGGGACTGGAGAACTATATCCGTATATAGCTCACTCTCCAATGTGATCCCTAGGTCAGCGAGCTCCTCAATGTAGCCCATCATCTTAAGCACGTGCTCGGCTACTGATGATCCGACGGCCATTCTTGTCGAGAATAACTTTTTCGACGCTTCGTATCTTGCGATACGAGATTGCTCTCCATACAGTTCTTTTGTATGGAGCAATATGGATTCCATGTCCATATTCTCATGCCTCCTCTGATGTTCGTTGTCCATCGAGGCAAGCAGGAGGCACTTGGCCTTCGCGCTATCAATCTCCCAAGTCTTGCGGATTTCCTTATCCGCGACACTGGAAGTTGGACCAGGGACAGGGGGAGCTTTGGTGGTAAGAAGATACCCCAGCTTGTCATAAGTGATTGCTATCTTGACATTCCTAAGCCAATCTTTGTAGTTTGGCCCTGTCAGTTTGTTTTTATCTAGGAGTAACTTAAGTCCAGTCATGTTGATTGGTCGCTGCAATTTGGAGAGAAGAAGAAACACTCAGCATGATGCTCTTGCAAGTTTAGAGTGGTTTTTAGTTTGTCTAAACAGGATGGCTCCCACTGTTTCTCGAATCCCTCCTCAAACCATAAAGGAAGAATTAGTCAGGATCAATACCACCGTACAATACTTGCTTAACCGTTCGGCCAGGCTGGTGTCGGTACTTCGAGGGAGGTTTTCCAACGCTTTCGCGAAGTTCCTTAATTAGAGAACCTCTTTTCCCTGGGGGCGTAGCCCCGCTAACACCTTTCTAGGCACCTACTAGGTTTATAGCATTGATCATTAAGCGAGAAATTTCCCGAGGAGTAGCATATACTCACAGTAGGATCGGGATCCAAATATCATCGCGTGACGAAACTGAAGGAATCCTACCAGAATCATCACACTCCAAATGGTATGCAAATCTAGCAAGTTTCAGTACTTATGAAACTCCCGATGTGGATTTTTGCCCCATGCTCTTATGACCTTGGCGTGAGGTCAAAATGTCATAAGTCACATGTCAAGTTCGTCCCATCATTATCCAGGTTAATTTGAATCCACCCGTACATACCCTTGACGTAGGCCAAAATGGTAGTACGACTGTCTCAAACCAACGCATTCTATCTATGCAACAGATAAATATCCGGCAGCTACCAATCACTATGCCTTGGCGTGAGGTCAAAATACATAGCTTAAATACTACCGAATATTTAACTGAAATGATGGAGGGCTACGGATGGTTTTGGCAAAACCGTGAACGTAGTGAACTTGATTTAGTCGATGGAACGAGATAGCTTTTAAAAAGGAGTGGCTCAAGCTCCGTATTTAAAAGTTGGTTTTGAAAAGAACCGAGTGGTTTTTCGAAAGTGTTCCAACGACTTTAACTTGGTTTATTATCTTGCATTAGTTCTTTTAATGCGTGATATTCTTGCATTAGTTCTTTTAATGCGTCCCATCATTTAATCCTACCATTGCAGAAAACAACCAAAATATGACGTACGCTTATGCCATTCGCATTCGCCACTGGGCCCCGTCATTACCCGTTAGGTTACTTAACTAACGACAGAGCGGGGGCTGGGCTAGCGCGTCTGTAAAACATAAGCAACGCCTAAATAGAAAGCAATGATAGACATTTCAGATCACAGATAAATACATTGGATATACTAGGAATCTGTAATTTGTACGAGCCTGTAACAAAAACAGATTACACGGTCACGGTGAATAGCCAAAACCCCACCCAAGACCCCTACGGGTGCGGCAAACTACCCGCCAAGTACCCGAAGCGTAGTAACCTCCCTCATCTCCATGAGTAGGCCACTCGACACTTCGGCATACCCGGTAGTTTGTGCACCCCTCCATGGGTCTATCCTAGGAGCAAAAACAGTAAAAAGAAATTATATAATGACGGCTACAACCCCGACCCGGTTGTGCGGCCATACAAATAATTATTACATCAATTTACAAATTTACATGAAATGCAAGAAAAGAAAACTCTTGTCTCACAACCCCGGCTATTCACCCGCGACAATCCAACATATTTATATACACAATCCATCACATTACAGATCATGTATAACCCCGACTAATCGACTTATAGCGATTAGCCGACGTTCAATACATGCAAACAACACAGATATAACCATCATAGTCAAAGTGTAGTGAAGTTCGGAAAAAATACGAAATTATAGGACCCCAAAAGGAAATTTCTTTTCTGGAAAATCTGGGCACATATAATATATCTCAAAAATCCCAAAACCAACACAGACACACACTGCACGAAAAATGACGCACAGAAGACGACAAACGGCGGCGGTTCCGCGGCACATGCCTACCTCGTGCCGCGGAACCGCGGCGGTTTGAACGAAACAGTGGACCGTTTTTCATGGGTGTTCTAACAAAACCGTGAGCCGAATTTAGGTGTGTAACAAAACTTGTTTTGACCAGAAAAAATTTCAACAGAAACTAGGATTTTGAAAAAGTTTGGTTTTTGGATTTTTCCGGTTCCGAACTTCGTTACACTTTACTACCAAGCTAGTTTAAGTTTAGTTAGGCTCTGATACCACTGTAAGTCCACGTTGCGACCCCCGGTTCTTACGGGGAGGCGGAAACGGTATAAAATCAAACTTTTATCGCAAGAGGCAACATGGACTAAACTAGGTCGGGATCTTTACCTAAACTAAAACTAGCATACTAAGCTAAAGAGATTTAGCTACTCGGATGAAGATGGTTATACCTAGCTTTTCTTGAACTCCTTCTCTTCAAGCTCCGGTGGTGGTCCGATGGCTCCTTCTCGTCGTCTCCGTACGCCGAAGATAGATCCACTTGAAAGCTCCAACCTTTAGCTCCTTCTTCGTTCTTTGAAGAAACTAGTTCACTTGGTTTGCTAAACCTAGTGAACTAGAATGAGTAGAGATGATTTAGAATGGGATTTTATCTATGGTTCTTGATTCTCAACTCATGAGACAAGAGAACCATAGATCAAGAGAGGGAGCAAGAGGTTGAGGGTGAGAGCATGAGGAGAGCTCAAGAACAAGAGAGAGAATGAGCAAGAAAAGAATGAGCAACTCTTTTGTCTCTCACCCTCTCATAATCCAAAAGAAATGATAACTCATCATATCAAAAAAGTCTTATGTGATGGTAGGAAGCAACCATAACCTTATCATGTCATGCACTCATTTTACTCAAATGAATAAGCAAGAAAAAGTCTTTGGCATGAAATGATAACCATGGTTATCATGATGGTCAACTAGTCAAGCCTAGTCAACCGGTTAACAAGTCAACAAAAGTCAACAAGTCAACAACCATATCACCATAATACTTAATTAATATAATAGTTAATCACATATCATATTCTCATTAGGGTTGAGCAAAAAGTCAAAAAGTCAACGGTCAACTGTCAACAACCCTAATGAGAATCTGCTGTCAGTGCCTCCCTGTCAACTGTGCATACACACCCGCATCCGCGTTCCGAGGAACACGAATGCAAACTGGATAAATCCAATCCCATAAGGTACACTAGGATCTGGCTTAAACCAAAGCCGGCTAGTGTAAACTGTCCGGACACTGTACGTGCACAAGTGCATGGATGTGACCGAACCCTGTCCCAAAACCATGCGACCTGTCGCAATACCATGCGACCTCTACTCTTTTGCCTAAAGGCGAAAAGCTTTCTGTGTGGGACTCTAAAGACTCGACACTACGCTGGCAGTGGGTTTAACCACAGACCGCAAGCGGCACTAGCTGTGTGTAACGGTCCCCAGGTAATGCCGACAAGAAGACCGACGAGGCGAAACCCATCTGAACTCCTACTGAGCCTGAGTGTGACATTCTCCGTACAGTCCGGTCTGTTCTTCTGATACATCGCATGGCGGGCCTAGGGGGCGGTAAACGTCAGTCCCCCAATAGCGGTACAAGTCGTGCCGGAGCGAAGCCCAAAACACCCTGAGATAACACTGGAAACCTACCAGTATATCTCGTTTGCCCTGGCCAGGGACTACTCGTGTAATGGCTCTCCTAGACACAGCGCGATGTCAACCCCCAATACCGGGAGAGACGAATCCTGTCTAACCGTCACTGCCTCCAAGTGCTTTGGGACTGCACCCAACCACCACCTGTTTGCACGACTCCTTTGAGCCGTGGTAGGGTAGTGATCAAAGTACAGTGGGAACACACCCGAGGCGAAGTGACAGTGTCAAGTCAGCGGACTAAGCTGTACTCATGTCACCTGGGAACTGATAACTGACGATAGGTATAATACCAACTGGTCAGTTCCCGACGAGTCCTGTCCAGTGTACCCGTAACCTAACGGGCACCCGCATACTATCTCAAGTACGACGTACTGACGGCTGTGGGACAGACCGTCTCCCATTCTGGGATGAGAAACGCATGCGCTGGTCTACTCCGGAGTATCGATGCCCTGTCTCGATAGTCCTGCGACCAGGGACCTGCATAAGGATGTGCTTCTAGATTACCCAGCCCCACTAGTGTGACGGCCATCACATCGCTGGTAATCAAGCAAAGATCCTAAGGGCTCCACTAATGTGTATAAGCAATATACAAAGATAAACACATGTACACATTGAAGTAGAAATAAACCAAGTAGCATACTACCATTTTGAGCAAGATTGTATATATAAGGTGAATATCCCAAGCTTCCATTAAGTAATATACATACTAGTATGATACAGTAATGGCCTCTAGGGCATATACACTAACAGTAACTCCTCTGTGGGACTGTAAGACTCGTCAATACGCCGGCAGAGGGTGATGATCATATCAAGTACCCTCAAGCCGCAAGCGGTCAGCTAAACGTAACGGCCACCCGGGTATTGAGCGATCAGAAGACAACAAGCGAACCTGCTACAACTCCCGTCGAGCCATCCGGCAACACTACCGTACAGTCCGGTCTCTTCGTCAGATATGCTGCATATCGAGCCTAGGGATGGTCACGTCGACCCCAATAACTCAATAAGTCGTGCCGGTGAATGGTCTATAACAGATCGAGAAACTACTGATAACACTTATCAGCAAATCTCAGCAGCCCTGGCCAAGGACTTGCTGTTATAACCAGTCGGGCACAGTACAGCATCAACTCCCAATATCGGGAGAGACGAAACCCCTCCTATCGCTCATTGCCTTCGTGTGTCTCGGAACTATACCCAACGGCCACCTGCTTGCACGACTCAGTAGAGCCGTGGTAGGGTGGTAATCAAAGTACAGTGGGAGAACACACTAACCTGTACCAGTGTCACCTGAGAACTGCTATCCGACGATAGATATAATTCCATATAGGAGTTCTCGGTGAGTCCGTCCAGTGTACCCAGTCACCACTGAGCACCCGTATATGATCTTGATGTCAAACATCGATGAATGTGGGAACATTCATCGCCCATCGTATGGGTCCAGTATCATATACGCTAGTCTACTCTGGTATATCAATGCCCCGTCTCGATATACCTACGACTAGGGATGTTCCAGGATATGCTTATAGACTACAGATGTCCCACTAGTATGATCTCCATCATAATCAGAGTAGTCAAGCCGATATCCTCAGGGCTTTATCAGCATGTATGAATGAATAGAAGCATGATCAAATAAACATGTCAGATAAAGAAGAACCAGATAGCATACTATCATGTCGAGCAAGAATGCAAACCGAATATATATATATACATGTATAGATACATCCACTATCACATAATGGCCTCTAGGGCATACATATATCCAACAATCTCCCACTTGCACTAAGGCCAGTTATTGGCGTATCTCATACCCAACATCTCAAAAAGTCGCTCATGCTGTGGCTGAGGGAGGGCCTTGGTGAGTGGATCCGCGGCGTTGTTCTTTGTGTCTACTCTCTTAATCTCGATCTCGCGGCGATCTACAATCTCCCGGATCAAATGAAAGAGCCTCAGGATATGTCTGGACCGCTGATGGGATCTGGGCTCCTTGGCTAACGCCATCGCCCTATTATTGTCACAATACAAAGGTATTGGATGAATAATGGTTGGAACTACTCCTAGCTCCGAGACAAACTTCTTCATCCAGACGGCTTCCTTGGCGGCATCATTTGCAGCAATGTACTCAGCTTCCATCGTAGAGTCTGCAACGGTATCTTGTTTGGAACTCTTCCAACTTACCGCCCCTCCATTGAGGGTAAATACAAACCCTGAGATATATTTGCTGTCATCCTTATCTCTCTGGAAGCTCGAATCGGTAAAGGCCTCCATTTGGAGATCTGTATTACCATACACCAAGAACAATTCTTTAGTCCTTCGTAAGTACTTAAGAATGTTCTTCACAGCTGTCCAGTGGTTCTCCCCTGGGTTGGATTGATACCTGCTTACAACACTAAGTGCATAAGCTACATCTGGGCGTGTACATAACATCGCATACATTATAGATCCTACTGCCGAAGCATAAGGTATAATGCTCATGCGAGCTCTCTCTTCATCGGTCTTTGGACAAGAATCCTTGGAGAGAGTGACTCCATGGCAAGCGGGTAAGGCACCCCGCTTGGAGTCTTCCATACTAAACCACTTTAGGATGGTGTTGATGTACCTGGTTTGGGACAGTCCCAATAACTTTTTGGATCTATCCCTATAGATCCTTATGCCCAGGATGTATGTGGCATCACCCAGGTCCTTCATGGAGAACCTTAGTGATAAGAATGATTTGACCGACTGTAGCATAGGAATATCATTTCCTATCAGAAGAATGTCATCCACGTACAATACGAGGAATGTGACAGCTCTTCCTACAGCCTTCTTATAAACACAAGGTTCATCTGGATTTTTGATGAAATCAAACTCTTTGATGACATCATCGAAACAGATGTTCCAACTCCGAGATGCCTGCTTTAACCCATATATGGATTTAAGCAATCTACATGCTTTCCCGCTGCTCCCACTGTCAATGAAGCCCTCTGGCTGATCCATATAAACGCATTCTTCTAAATCTCCATTTAGAAATGCCGTTATAACGTCCATCTGCCAGATTTCATAGTCGTAGTGAGCAGCAATAGCAAGTAGGATCCGAATGGATTTAAGCATGGCTACGGGCGAAAAAGTTTCGTCATAGTCCAAACCTGGTCTTTGACAAAAACCTTTCACCACAAGTCTTGCCTTATAGGTCTCTACCTGCCCATCCACACCAATCTTTCTTTTAAAGATCCATTTGCACCCTACAGGTTTTACCCCAGGGGGTACAACGTCCAAAGTCCATACTTTGTTGGTGTACATAGACTCCATTTCGGATCTCATGGCATCCAGCCACTTCACAGAGTCACCACTCGTGATAGCTTGCTGAAAACTGGTAGGATCATCATCATCCATGATGCAATCTTCTCCGTTACCATCAATGAGGAAACCGTAGTACCTCTCCGGTGGGCGAGAAGTCCTACCAGATCTACGGAGTGGCCGAGGTTCTTCAGTTTCTGTTGCAACAGCCGGTTCAACCAAATCGTCATTTGTAGTTTGTGTCTCCAGAACCTCTTCTAGATCTACTACCCTGCCATCATCTTTATCTGTGAAAAACTCTTTTTTCAAGAATGTGGCATACTGAGAAACAAACACCTTTTGTTCCTCTTTGTGGTAGAACAGATATCCATAAGAATTCTTTGGATATCCCACAAAGTTACACATGACTGACCGTGCCTCGAGTTTGTCCGGATTCTGCTTTTTAACATAGGCCGGGCAACCCCAAATCTTAATTCTTTTAAGAGATGGTCTCTTCCCATTCCATATCTCATATGGCGTGGTAGACACGGCTTTGGTTGGAACCCTGTTTAGCAGAAACGCTGCAGTCTCCAATGCATGTCCCCAAAACGAGACTGGTAACTCAGCGTCACTCATCATGGATCGGACCATATCTAATAGGGTCCTATTCCGTCGTTCTGACACACCGTTGTGCTGTGGTGTGTAAGGAGGAGTGAGCTGAGAGAGAATCCCATTCTCTTTTAGGAAGTTTGCAAATTCTGTACTGAGATACTCTCCACCTCGATCTCATCGAAGCATCTTAATACTCAAGCCGGTTTGTTTTTCTACTTCTTGTTTATATTCAATGAATTTCTCGAAAGCGTCGGACTTGTGCTTTAATAAAAATACATGACCGAATCTTGAGAAATCGTCAGTGAATGTAATGAAGTATGAAAAACCGCCTCTAGCCTGTGTAGACATAGGCCCATATACATCACTATGTATGAGGCCTAGGAGCTGAGTAGCTCTTTCTCCGTGTCCGGTAAACGGAGTTTTGGTCATTTTACCCTTGATACAAGACTGGCAAGTCGCATAAGATTTATATTCAAAAGAGTTTAAATATCCATCTTTGTGTAGCTTGTTTAGTCTTGTTTCGTTAATATGACCAAGTCTACAGTGCCAAAGAAAAGCTTCATTTAATTCTGAAATTTTTCTTTTATTAGTGTGTTGTATACTGAAAACTGTGTGTTGATTTAGGACATATATTCCGTTATTAAGCGTACCAAACCCAACCAACATTTGATTTAGGTGAATGTTCATAACATTGTTCTGCAACACAAAATTATACCCTTCATTGTCCAACAAAGAAACGGATATTATATTACATAGCATACTTGGTACAAAATAACATGGATTCAAAATCAAAATACATCCAGATGGTAACCCCAAGTGATACTCTCCCACTGCGACTGTATGTACATTGGAACCATTTCCAACGCAGAGAGTATGGTCACCTGTCCTCAAAACCATGCTATTTCTCAGCCCCTGCATAGAATTGCAAATATGAGAACCTGAACCGGTATCCAATACCCAGGAAGCAGAGTTTATAGAAAAACAGTTTTCAGTCACAAACGCACCTGAAGCAGAAGCATCACCATGCTTCTTCTTGAGACTTAGGTACTCCATGCAATTGCGCTTCCAATGTCCTGTCTTGTGGCAATGAAAACACTCGCCTTTCCCCGGGTCTCCAGCCGTGGACTTTCCCTTTCCCTTCACCTTTTTGACTCCGCCCTTAGGATTAGTGGGTTTCTTCTTTTTCTTTCCCTTGGCCTTAGCTTTTGGGCGAGAAGAAGAAGACTGTCCAATGGTCATAACGGGAGTCTTTGCTGATTTCATAGTGCTCTCTGCACTCCTTAACATATTAAGGAGTTCAGGGAGTTCCTTCTCCATGCCATGCATGTTAAAGTTCACTATGAACTGAGCAAAGGTGGAGGGGAGGGACTGCAGAATAATATCTATATATTGTTCATTGTCCATTGTCCATCCGAGGCCCTCAAGCTCTTCTATAAGAGCTATCATCTTCAAAACATGGTCTCCTATTGGTGTGCTAGGGGCCATCCGCATCTGAAACAGTTTCTTTGATGCTTCGTATCGTAATACGCGGGACTGCTCCCCATACAACTCTTTTGTATGGAGCAATATCCCGTGAATGTCCATGTCCTCGTGCTACTTTTGATGTGTGTTGTCCATCGATGCAAGCGCGAGGCATTTTGCCGTGGCACATTGCCGTGGCACAGTCAGCGTCCCATGTCTTGCGGACTTCAATGTCCGCAACTCAGGACTTTGGGCCTGGGACAGGCGGGGCTGAAGCCGCGAGGACATATGATACTTTATCATAAGTCAAGGCGATCTTTAGATTCCTCAGCCAGTCTTTATAGTTGGTCCCATTCAGTTTGTTCTTATCTATTAGAAGCTTAAGTCCAGTCATTGGTATCTGCCATTAAGAGAGAGAAAAGAATACACTCAGCGAAAGCTCTTGCACAGATTATATTGGTTTATTATCTTGTCTAATCGATGTTTCCCACTGCTTTTTATCAAGTTTTCTTTCAAACCTTAAAAAGAAAAACTAGCCAGGATTAATTACAGTCTACAACTTCGCTAACCGTTCAGCCAGGCCAGTGTCGGTACTTTGAGGGAGGTTCCCCGTGCTTTCGCACGGACCTAATTAGAGTAAACCTTGTTTTCCCAGAGGCGGAGCCCCGTTAACACCTTTCTAGACACCTAATGAGTTAGCTAATTGTAAACTGTAAAACTCTCCTAGGAGCAACTATTGCCCACAGTGGGATCGGGATCCAACCATCACATGGAAGGTATGCAATCTTATTGCAAATTTCAACACTTGAAATTCCCGATGTAATTTTTACGCCTAGTACTTATGACCTTAACTATGGTCAACAAATCATAAGTACCAGTCAAGTTTTACCCGTCATTTCTTGATCAATTAGACCCACCCATATGACCCTTAACTATGGTCAACAAAGTCGCATGAATGTCCTAATTAATCTGCATCATATGCAGTGTAGGAAGACATCACTTAGCTACCGTACACTACGCCTTAACTAAAGTCAACAAACGTAGCACGAATACTAAGTACTCTACTTCCTAAAATGACGGAGGGTTGCGAATGATTTTTAAGAAAATCTTTAACGCTTTGAACTTGATATCGTTGTAGAATCAAACAGTTTTCAAAAGGAGTGGCTTAAGCTCCGCAGTTTTGAAATGTAGCTTTTTCATAAATAGCCGAGTAGTTTTTAAATCCGATTCTACAACATCTTTTTAGGTTTATTTTTTTTACATTAATCACATTAATGTAATCCCATCATTTAAGTCCTTAAGCCAATCACAGAAAAGAAACGAAAATAACACGTACGCTTATGCCATCCGCATTCGCCGCAATGTTCCGTTATGCACCGTTAGGTTACTTAACTAACGGCATACCGGGACGGGACTAGCGCGGGTATAAAACATAAGCAACGTCTACTATATATCATATATATAATATGTCATTCGTCTCAGATATCACAGAACACAGGCAGCAGAAACATAGATATAACGTGGGATATCCTAGGACGTCCGTATTTAGTATTTAGCCAGAATAGAAAATACGGATTCCACAGTCGCGATGAATAGACAAGCCCACACCCTGGACCCCTACGAGAGCGGCAAGTGACCCTACCAATCCTGGAGTTTAGGAGACCCGGTCTCGACTCCTCGAGATGGCCTCCCACTGAACCCCAGAACCCGGTCACCTGTGCTCCCCTCCTTGGGTCCATCCTAATGCGGAAAAGTAAATAATATACAACACTGGTGACACAACCGCAACCTGGAAGTGCCCCAAATAAAAGAATATTACATTACATTTGAATTTACATGAATGAAAATATAAAACTCTCATCTCACAAAAACCCCCCGGCTATTCGATCGCGACAATCCTACACATCATATCTCAGCAACACATAATATCTCATATCATCAACGTAAGTAAGTATGCATACCCCAATTGTCGTTGATGTATAGCAACGAAACCGACGATATCTAACATACTACACTTACGGTCACAGAAAAGAAAGTGTAAAACTACAATATTTGGAATCCAGATTCTCTTTAGACATCATAAATGCGAAGTATCGCATATTTCGTATTTCATGCCTAAACTGTATGAATTCCACATATTGTATCACATTCCAGACAAACAGACAGTATTAAAGTTTTCGAACGAACGATCAAGCACCCAAGATTCACTAAAGCTCAACACTTGAGCAGGGTTCAAAAAATCCGGAGTGTGACACAGTAGTAGCGGTCCAGCCGTAGAAGGGTCAAGCCAACGCCTCACATGTGGCACGCCGTACTGCCCCAAACCCTAAGGTTCAAAGGGCAGTTCGAGACGGTCACATAATCGAGTTAAGGTTTGTTGTCTTCTCGAGGGACCACCGCAAAAAAACTTGCACGTATCTCCAAAGTATTTAAACCCCGTGAATAGTGAGTAAATGATACTCGTTCAAACACTTCAATACTTTCTAATTTACCCGGAAAAGCTACGAAATAAAAATCTCGATCGAAATGACGAGTTCAAAACCATCTCCAGAATTTTTCAAAACCAAATAAAGATTAAAAATATCCAAAAATTTATACAAGCAGATTCATGAATTACTGTACAACAAATATTCATCAATACATTTATACGGCCGCGGAACCGCGGCCTAAGCAAGCTCAGGCCGCGTTTCCGCGGCGAGAATCACTGTTCACTGAACAAATTTTGTACCGTAACTCTTATTTTTTCCTGCTGTATTTTTTACATATTTTTAATTCTGCAAATTATCAAATTTTAGAAAATTTCCAGAGAGCACCCAAAAATACGGTATTTTTGTCCGATCGGGGTTTTCACTTCGTAAAAACGTCGCCTAATGTTCTAGGTCGGCTCTGATACCAATGAAAGGTTAGTATAGCACCCTATGAAGAGTTTTGAAGCATCACATGACCCAAAGTTATAATTTTTAAGGTGCTAAATTAACATTCAAATGGATCGATCCTAGAAAATTAGGGTTATTAAACATTAAGCTAGAAAAGATTAGGGTTTGAAGGCTACAACCTTTGTAGCTCCCCTTTGCTAGACTCCTTGGTGTCTTGGGTGTTGAGTCAAGGTCCTCTCGAAGTTCCCTTGCGTCCACGACGATCCACCACGGAGTACTCCGTCCAAGCTCGCTTCTTTGGAAAACCGAAGGAAAACACTCTAATCAAGTCGGCTAGACTTGAGTAGAATGATGTTGTGGTGTGGAATCTCACTTCAAAAACCTATCTTTAAGTGGTATTTGCTCACTAGGAAAATCAAGAGAGCAAAGGAGCTAGAGGAAGAAGATGGTGGCAATTTTAACAAGAGATAAAAGGTTAACTCTAGTGAAGGAAAAAGAAATATATCCATATATATTTTATTCCTTCATGCTATGAACCATGGTTAAAGTGATGGAGATATTATTTAACTTTAGTTTGGAATGATAAAGAGAAGGATAACCTTAGGTTAGTGGTAGTTGAGCATGGTTAGGTCAAAGGAAGAATGTAGAAGCAAGAATGATTATCCTTCCCTTTTTCATTTTCTTTTAAATCCAAAATTAAATAATAATCCATAATATAATCCATGGTGTGAGTCTTATATTGCCACCATTTCCATATGCTAACAACCATGATGGATGGGTGTATGTATGTATGCATGTATGCACAACTACATGTGCATGAAACTAAAAAGGAAGAAAGAAACACATGCATGCATGCATACATCCATCAAAACCCTAGAAATGTTTCAAGTGAGAAAACTAATGGTTAGATGATAAATCAACACTTAATTTATCAATCCGGTCATATCTCATATGACCCCACCAAAAGCAGGCCACCCGATCAATGTTCGGTATCATCTACGCACATTTCAATCGGGTGCAAGCGCATATCGCATACGCGCACCACAACGCTTCGCCTGGACTAGGTAACTCCTCTGTGGGACTCTAAGACTCTTCAATATGCCGGCAGAGGGTGATGATCATATCAAGTACCCTCAAACCGCAAGCGGTCAGCTAAACGTAACGGCCACCCGGGTATTGAGCGATCAGAAGACAACAAGCGAACCTGCTATAACTCCCGTCGAGCCATCCGGCAACACTACCGTACAGTCCGGTCTCTTCGTCAGATATGCTGCATATCGAGCCTAGGGATGGTCACGTCGACCCCAATAACTCAATAAGTCGTGCCGGTGAATGGTCTATAACAGATCGAGAAACTACTGATAACACTTATCAGCAAATCTCAGTAGCCCTGGCCAGGGACTTGCTGTTATAACCAGTCGGGCACAGTACAGCATCAACTCCCAATATCGGGAGAGACGAAACCCCTCCTATCGCTCATTGCCTTTGTGTGTCTCAGAACTGTACCCAACGGCCACCTGCTTGCACGACTCAGTAGAGCCGTGGTAGGGTGGTAATCAAAGTACAGTGGGAGAACACACAAGGCTCTATGACGATCTCGGGTCTACAGACTAACCTGTACCAGTGTCACCTGAGAACTGCTATCCGACGATAGATATAATTCCATATAGGAGTTCTCGGTGAGTCCGTCCAGTGTACCCAGTCACCACTGAGCACCCGTATATGATCTTGATGTCAAACATCGATGAATGTGGGAACATTCATCGCCCATCGTATGGGTCCAGTATCATATACGCTAGTCTACTCTGGTATATCAATGCCCCGTCTCGATATACCTACGACTAGGGACGTTCCAGGATATGCTTATAGACTACAGATGTCCCACTAGTATGATCTCCATCATAATCAGAGTAGTCAAGCCGATATCCTCAGGGCTTTATCAGCATGTATGAATGAATAGAAGCATGATCAAATAAACATGTCAGATAAAGAAGAACCAGATAGCATACTATCATGTCGAGCAAGAATGCAAACTGAATATATATATATACATGTATAGATACATCCACTATCACATAATGGCCTCTAGGGCATACATATATCCAACACACCGTATAGTACGTCTTATTTGACTCTTCGGTTTTAAATGTAACATTTTGCTGAATAGACCATGACTTCAGCTTACAAATAAGAACTCCTTTTTCCTGAAACAAATCCCCGACACTGACGCAATCTTCGCTTGCTGCTGTCGCTTCCAAATAGGGTACCGTATTTACTTCTGTCACGGTTAAGTCTACCCAACTATCATCTTCCAGCGGATCAAGGTCGGGATCTTCTACTTCGACAAAATCATTATTCGCAACCATACCATCAAAGAATGTTACCTCATTCAATCCAGCGGTATATTCCACGCTATCCTCCCCCTGATGACCTTCACCGATTTCATCATCATCACTGCCACACATATCAATGTCACCCATAGCAACATAAGGCTCAGTTGCAATATATGATGGTTGTGGTCGGTGTAATGTGGATGGTTCGGGGTGAGAAGACCGGAAAGATGTGGACGGACATACTTGGAATGCGCTACTTGGATCGTGTTGGAATGATGCGGAGGTGTGGGAAAATCTGCGTTTAGTATATAAATTGTTACTATAATATTATTCCTTAATATTTTCGTAAATAAATCATGACTTGTTTCAGATTTATTTACCTATGGAAGGTTGTGTATGGTAATCCTTGTTGTTCTTCTAGGATGCATGTAACTGCAGCAGTCGACTGGGAGAACCTGGAT
This sequence comes from Agapanthus africanus, assembly GCA_030015575.1. Taxonomy (NCBI): domain Eukaryota; kingdom Viridiplantae; phylum Streptophyta; class Magnoliopsida; order Asparagales; family Amaryllidaceae; genus Agapanthus; species Agapanthus africanus. The sequence continues at coordinate 73,789,801 of JASDDO010000031.1, forward strand.
TTATGGATTTATAAAATGTTTGAATATTAGTCTCTTGGTATTACTAAAATGTTTGAATATGGATTTATAAAATGTTTATCCAAGAGTTTGAAGGTTTGAATAATGTTGTGTATAGTCATATCCACCGAGACTGACGGTATCATCGTTAACCATGTGACCGTACCCCCAGGAACTATCTCCAGCATTACCATCAAAATTACCCGTTGGAGGGACCTCTGATATTTCCACTTGCTCCTTCTGAACCAAAAGTTCAAAAGAATGCTGGGTGTTTGACAGACCGAAATCTATCATCGAAGATATTGATGTATCGTCTACAATTTCAACCAAAACATTTCCATTAAACATAGGTCATATACAACTTAACTTAACCCTAATTTCACGAGGATCGTATTTCGTGATTCTGAACACTTTATTCTCTAGTTCATTGAAAGTCGTTGATAGTTCTAATCGCATGATTCTCGCGGACCCGCCCATATACTCGGGACCTTGTGCACTTGTGATAATCAGGCCATCGTATTTATATACAACAAATAAACTTGAACTTGCCATAATCTGTATCAAACAATATCAAGCCAGGTTTGCGCAAAGAAGAAACTTGCAATAAGTTTGCGTTGATATACTTCAAATAAGCAGGATAAATTTACGATTAAATGAAATAGTTGAAAGAGGGATGGACCGGCTCTAACACCGAAAATAAGTCCAAACGACTATTTCTTGCAACTACATTTCATAGCAAAATAATCTTCTCTCCATCAAAATCTCCAGCAAAGTGACTTCAAAATACCAGATTTGCTGGCTTATGCCAAAGATTTATAGATTATATAGTCCATCTTTGCTTCGGCAAAAGATACTAAATAATCGGATTTGTATATGTCTAGATGAATCGCCTCATAACAAAAAATAGTCGGATTTCTACACTTAACAGTTTGATAATCTTGTATCTGTTTTGAATAATTAGTGGAACTTTTTATTAATTTTTTTATCAATAATGTTGAGCATCTGAAGGGAAAAGACGAGAAAAGGACCAAATAATCTATATATCATGAGGGTACTTTTTTTTTATTAATTTTTTTATCAATAATGTTGAGCATCGGGAATACCTTTTTTATTAAATATTTTATTAATTTCTACACTTAACAGTTTGATAATCTTGTATAATTTTTTTATTAATTTTTTTTATCAATAATGTTGAGCATCGGAAGTACTTTTTTTTGGCCTAAAAGCATGAATACCACTTGATATGTATGTTTGCTTACATCTTTTTCTTCATTTAGAATTAGTGAAAGCATCAATATGGAAGGGCATTAAATTTTAATTTATATTACTTTTTTTTTGCAGAAGTACATTGAATATCAAAGATTGTTCTGGAAGAAAAGGAATCATAAAACAAATACTTTGTGAACTAATTATTGAACTAATACTTTGTCTAGATTTGTGAACTAATCATAAAACAAATAATTAGGAAGATGCTAGAAAAGATTGTCTTACCTCCAATACTTTGAGAACTGTTCCGTCTTGATCCTATCCAGCAGCTCCTCCTTCCAGACTATGGTACTGAACTTGACCTTCTTCCTAAACTCCACACTTACACAAAATTGATAGCGGAGAAAAATTAATAGAGCGTAAATGGATAGTGAGTTGTATAGCAGAGAGCTATATATAGAATATGAGGGCGGGCTAATTATTGAATAGGGCAGGTTCTAATAACCCGCCCTCTTCCTTCTGCACAACACACAGACACGATGGGACAACACACAGACACATAGACACGATGGGACAACACGGACACGATGGGACAACACACAGACACAAAGACACAGACAATAATTATTAAAGAGGGCGGGTTTTAATAACCCGCCCTCTTACTTCTGACAAACCAAAAGTGTCCTTCTGACAAACCAAAAGTGATGGGACAAAAAAAATAATGTGACATATCATATAATTATTAAAGAAGGCGGGATCAAATAACCCGCCCTCTTTAATAACACAACAAAAAACACATTTTTAAAAAAATATATAAAAACTAAACGATTTGACACCACATTTTAAAAAAAATATATAAAAAGACACCATTGAAGAGGGCGGGTTATAACTCTTCCTTAATATTACAAATATATAAAAAAAACTGATTTGACACCACAAATATAATTATTGAAGAGGGCGGGTTACTGGAACCCGCCCTCTTCTACTGATTTCACAATAGAAAAACTGATTTGACAATACTGATGTAAAGAGGGCGGGTTCCAGGAACTCGCCCTCCTTTCCCTATAAAACCCACCCCCCTCCAGTGCCTTTCATCAAAATTTCATCAAATTAACTCTTTCGTCAAATTAACTCTGTCTCTTCTTATATCTAAAATCGTCTCAATGGAGAATCAACCATTCGACAAATCTCTGCTCGTTCATCAAAACGAACACAGATCTTTTAATATATTACACGGAGAGGAAATATTCTAAACTTAGTAATTTTTTTAATTACCCATTTCTTTTAATTCTAATAGTTGAAAATAATATTATTTAATTTTGCAGGATGGAGATAATCTCACCGTCGTCACCTATAGTTCAGACAAATGGATAGTTACCGACCAACGAATCACCCAGCGGTTTCGACAGGCCGGATTTTATGAAGCTTCATTGCTTCGTCATATCCAAATCGACCACGCCCTCGTTACCTCTCTAGTTGAGCGCTGGAGAAAAGAGACCCACACTTTTCATCTCAGATGAGGTGAGGCCACTATCACACTCCAGGATATTGGCCTCTTACTCAGTTTATGGGTCAATGGGCTTGGATTGATCGGAGAAAAAATTGTTGGTCCAGATACCGACCACCCATACTGGGATATATATGCCGAGTCTGTTCTCGGATAGATAAAAAATTTCATTTTGATTCCCCTCTTTAGTGTACCTATTGCATGTTGTACATTATTTCTAGGTTTAATATTTCACAAAAAATGCTAATATCAAGCACCAGGAGGCTACAGTAAGGGGTATAAGATCAGTTTAAACTGGCTAAAAGATACATTTAGTAATATCCCTGATGAAGCCACCGATGAAGCCTTGGATAGACATGCACGTGCCTACATTCTGTACATGATCGGTTCTTGGTTGATGCCGGACCAATCGGCAACGCATGTCTATCCGTTATATCTTGGCTTCCTTACGGATTTTGATGTGTGTGGCCAATATACTTGGGGAGCAGGGGTCCTAGCCTTTCTTTATAAGGAACTCGATAAGGCATGTGCTCCAACGAAGAATAAAATTTGTGGATGCATTACATTATTTCAGGTAAATTCCTTATTTTTCACAGCTAGAAATTTGCAAAATTGTAATATTGGTTTTCTCTCTTATCATCTGAAACTTTATTTATAGATCTGGTCATGGAAGCATATGTATATAGGAAGACCGGATCGAGTTAAAATAACTGTCTTGGATACCCCTGGAAAGCCGCTCGGCTGTTGGTGGAATGGGAAGAAAGAGTACAAGGCTCCTCGTCGAGTACTTAGGTACTATAAAGCTGAGTTGGATCGCATGGAGGCGACTCAGGTAACCATAACTTAGGTAATTAAGTTTGTTTTAAAATTTTGAAATACCTTCATCACAATTTTTGTACTATATTATTTGCGCAGTTTATGTGGACGCCTTATACATCAGATCGTCTGCAGAGATTACCCGGCATCTGTATCGAAGGAGAGCCGGTTTGGTGGGCTCGATGCTCACTCCTCTGCATTAATGTCATTGTCATGCACCTCCCGGACCGGATGTTGCGACAGTTTGATAGATCGAAACATATTCCTGTCCCACCGCCTTCGCCTATGACAATAGAGGGAGACATGCGAGGAGGAAAGGCGGAGTGTGATTGGAGGGAGCATCATCATCAATATTTGCTGAGATGGGAGGATAGGCAGCGTAATATTACCTTACAGCAAATAGGTGACCAAACAGCCACCGACGCTACCAAAGTATATCTACAGTGGTATAAGCGTGTCACCATAAGATATTTTTCTGCTCCCCCTAACAACTTTCCAAACATCTCGCGGTACGAGCCTAGAGGCCACGTGGAACGAGATTTGGTAAGTTGAATTCTTTATATTATATTACTTTTTAATATCCGGCGGTATGAGTCAATACTTATTTCTTATTTATAATGTAACGACAGGCTCGTGGGTTGCATCTCGTACAAACAATGGTGCAAGAACCATACCCGACTGATGTTGGTCCGGCAACTGAGGCTCTATTTTAAAGTGCAGACCAATTAATTGGTGGTGTATTCGGTTCATATAATATTTCTCAACATTTATCGCCGGCACCAGAGCAGCAGTATTAGCCGGCACCGGAGCCGCAGTATGAACCGGCACCGGAGCCGCAGCATGAGCCGGCACCAGAGCCGCAGCATCACGGAGATCCAGCGCAGCAGGATCAGTGGTTTGGATCACCATACCGTCAGCAGCAACCCTGGCATACCGAACAAGCGCAACAACATCAGTCTTGGGGGTCAGGTTTTGCAGAACAGCCGTCTTGGGGGTCAGGTTTTGCGCAACAACAGTAATCTTGGGGGTCAGGATTTGCGCAGCCATGGGGCCAAGGGTTTGTGCAATAGCAGTGACATGAAATGAGGACAGGTTCTTCACTACAACTGCCCAGTTGGGACACGGATTTATCGTCCTACATGCAGTTGTTGGGAGGCAGCACATATCCGACATCTGTCCCACATTCAGGTTCAGGATTTGTGGAACAACAGCCTGTCCAAGACGCTGCTGAAAACGAAACTGAAGCCGAACCCGAACCCGAAGCAGAAGAGCAGACGCCGCTGCCATATACCCAAGAAACGGATGGGTCTTCCAGTCATCCTAAGAGATATAGGCTTATGTCAAGTCTCCTCGGATTTCATAAGGAAAAGGAAAAAGGAAAACGATAGTTATTTATATTTTACAAACAGATTGGATTTTTTTATATTGTAAATTTGACGGATTCATTTTGATATTATAAATTTGACCGTCGAGATAGAAATCGAATAGGATTTTTTTGTATTGTAAATTTTGACGGATTCATTCTGTAAAAAACATTGATATAATAAAATTTTATTATTTTATTCAAATATCTTTTACGTTTATTTATTTTTTAAAATACTTATAATTATAATTATAATTATAATTATATAATTATAATCATAATCATAATTATAGTTATATACTTATATAATTAAAATTATATTTATAATTATATAATCTTAATTATTAAATAATTAAATAGGGGCGGGTTCTGGGAACCCGCCCCCTATACAATAGTATAGAGGACGGGTTCGCAGAACCCTAGTATAGAGGGCGGGTTCCCAGAACCCGCCCTCTATACTAATGTATAGGGGGCGGGTTCTAGAACCCGTCCCCTATTCTGGGCTGGGGGTGGGGTCGAGGGGTGGGGGCGAAACCGTCCGCCCCCTATTCTGGGCTGGGGGTGGGGTCGAAACCGTCCGCCCCCTATTCTGGGCTGGGGGTGGGGTCGAGGGGTGGGGGCGAAACCGACATATTTTGATAAATTTAAATCTAACCCTCCTATTTTAATAATTAATTTTTTAATTCGTATTATTTCAAAAAAAAAACCCAACATATTGATGTATCCAAAGAACGATGTATCTCTTGAAAATATTAATAAAGATGTTGATGGCTGATAGTTGGTTCTGTTGGATCGTGTTTTATTATGTTACTTTAAATTAGGGGTCAAATTCACATGAAGAATGTTCACTTCTTGCTTTAAAGACTGTTTGTTTAACAATTGTTTATTGATGCACTTATCAGGAATATAAGCGAACACTATATATTATAATTAGTTTGATCGTGCATGAAAGGGTCCCTTTCATTTATTTATCTCAATAAAACAATGTTTGGTGCACACTTTATCCATGACCACACGCATTAACAAGTCCATGATCCCAAGCTACAGATTTAGAAGGCCATAGAAATAATAAACACATTCCTCTTTTTTCATCTTTTATAAAGTGGTGGATTTCCCTGAGTTTCTAAAGTTCTAAATTATACAAATATTGGGTCGGCTTTCAAGAAAACTTTTTTTTTGTGGGGCATCTTAAAACACATCAGATGGCTTTCAGAGTTGGACTCTATCCTGTCTCTATACCAAGTACCAACCCGGATGAGCAGAAGGATGAACACAAGGTTTAAGAACTCGGTTTCGGTTTCGGTCTCTCATAATTTTATTAGTTTCGCTGGTGATGATATTTATAAGTGGGGATTTCCCACATCACGACACGTAGGAGATGACGTGTCGTCCACGTAAGCCCACTAGATTCCCAGAGGTTATGGAGCTAGAATAGGCATGATGCAATGGAGACATTCCTCAGCGCCTCGTATTCGAATTAGCATCCGACCTCTAGAGGGCTTCCCTACGTTCCCTCTTCGTCTATCCGTCAACCAATCGCTCGTCGTTGAGAAATCACAAGAGCTGAGCTTCCTTACTCGTCTCCGAGCTATCCCATAGCTGAGGTTCCTCAGCATCCCTGTTTGGCTGGAAGCATGGAGCACGGACGTCCACGTAACGACTCCGTGTATCTTGCTACAACGAGATCTCCGCCGTTCCACATCCTGCATCCTATGCCAGTGTATCTCGCCACGACGAGATCTTCGCCGCCCCATGTCCCGCATCCTACGCCAGCGTATATAGCCATTAATGAGCATATCTCGCCATTAATGCGAACGTGATGCGCGGGCGGAACTGACGGCGACGATTTCACAACAGCTCGCTCCATGCGACCCCTATATAAACCCATTTTCCAGATGATTCAGGTAATTCGAACTCAATTGAATACGCCGCTACTCTACCCAATTATTCCGTAGCACTTACTTGATCGTTAGATGGTCCTACGGTGGTTTCCCATCCCAAGACATCATTTGCAGATAGTTTGGCATCAACAACAATCAACAGTTCATTGAGATCCACACTCAACCTCCCGCTACAAATCTCAACCGTTCAGTTCCGCTAGCCACCAAATCGACGGAGGACATCTGAGAGAGATCCCGAACTCCATCAGCTGGGTTTCGGCTAGTTTCGCTAATCTCGGTTAGGCTTTCGGTTTCGATGATAATACACATACATAAGTGTAGATTTATTAATACTTAAATTTATGGTTCTATATTACAAGACAATAATCCTAGTGTTTAAAAATCCAACCATGATGCAAAATATATTGAAAAATGTACTTAGATAAGTATTAATATAAGATTTGAGTTCACTTTTTTACGGTTTTCTAACAACGAAGACTACAATGATCACAATGACAGTAAAAAATAATATAAAAAAAATAAGATTTTAAAAGTTTCAGTCGAAACGATCTTGTATGGTTGGTTTTATATCGGTTTTGGGTTTCGTATCGGTCTCCACCGAAACCGATACGAAAACAATTCGTATTGATGGTTTCGGCCCAATCCTCGGACCATGGATGAACATACCCACTGTTAATAGAATGTACCATACATTGATGTATATTGACAACGATGTCTTTGTCTTTGTCGAGTGTTTCAATTGTCACGGATAGAGAAAATGACATGGTTGTTTCAACCATAGATTTTTCTTTTTGAACTTAAATTGCAGTCTTGTCTATATATTTTCCCGAACAGCACATAAAATCATGCATATTTTCCGATTTACATATAAGTGAAAATTAATCCTAGTTAGCATTTCAGATGCATCCAAGCAAACATGTTGTATGGTTGTAAGAAGAAAAAGAATGCGAAGTCAAGTATAATCTCATTGGCTTTTAAGGTAGAAGCTGGATATCGATCGTGACCTATCATGACCAATCACACGACCATGGAGATTTGATAAGAGAAAAATAATTTGGTTTTATCCGAACTTTGATAAGTACGATATCTTGGGGACATTCCTCGACGCCTAGCCTCTGAGGTTGTATCCGAACTTTTAAAAGAGGTCCCATCTCCGAGCTATCCTATAGCTGAGACTTCTCAGCTCGCTTGCTCATCTCCGAGCTATCTTATAACTGAGATTTCTCAGCTCACTTGCTCATCTCCGAACTGTCATATAACTGAGATTCCTCAGCGTCCCTATTTGATTAGGAGCACGGGGCCAGAGCATCTCGTAACGTCTCCGTGTATCTCGCCACGACGAGATCTCCGCCGCTCCACGTTCCGTATCCCACAGTAGCGTATCTCGCCATTAATGGACGTATCCAGCCATTAATACGAACATGACACAGGGGCGTAATAGACGGAAAGAATCTCGTATCGGCTCGCTATATAAACCCTTCTTCCAGACGACTCAGGTATCTCTAATTGAATCCAATACGCCGCTACTCTGCCCATCTATTCCTCGGTACATACTTGATCGTCGGAAGGTTCTACGGTGGTTTCCCACCCTGGGACTTCCTTTGCAGGTAGCCTGGCATCAACAACAACCTATTGAGATCCACACGTTCAACCTTCCACAACAAATCTCAGCCATTCAGTCCCGCTGGCCGCAAGATCGATGGAGAACAACATCTGAGGGAGATTTTGACCTCTATCAGTTGGCGCCGTCTGTGGGAACTCTTTTCCACCTAAAAAAGTTGATCTTCCACATTCGATTCGATGGAAAGCGATCATCGCAATGAAGATCCCAGCACAAGCTACCCCGTCCTCCGCAACGGAAGCGGGGGCGGTTCTATTCTGCCTCCTAATGTCGTCGAAGCCTTATCTGCACGGATTGATAGACTCACGGCAATGGTGGACACACTTGCTCATGTCTAAACTGCCGGCCACACCCACTAAACTGCCGCCCGTGCTCCCTGGAATGATGGTGTGCATGAGGCGGCAGAGGGGCATGTTCATGTCCTGGCTCGCTCATGCCATTCTCGACGTCACGGAACACCGGCATGTCGATTTCGGCAGTCGTAACCCACATATGAGGAATGACTCCATGACTCGCTGGACGCCGGACAGTCCAACGCCGAGGTCTCAGGACCAACAATATTATTGCTTCAACGCTCGCAGCGCTCTTTCTCCCTCCGAAGAGACGTCGGTCATGTCGCCTAATTCCAAGAAAGACTGACATCACTATACTCATCGAGGCCGCGCACATGGTGCACGTCGGGGCGAACCACGAAGGGTTCACCCCAAGGACCTAAGGAACGTGATAGAGAGGAGCCGATGCTGCTCCATCGCGCAGGCCCGAAGCAGAGACATCAGGTACTCTGATCATAGAGAATCCTTAGGGTACCAGCAGCGGATTGAGGACCTCGAGAAGAAGATCGAGGACATGCGACTCGTCACCTTTTCGCCCGGCGGATCGGCAAAATACTCTGTGTACTCTCTCTCATGAAGCTTTTCACTAAGCAGTTGCTGTGGGAGTGGGTCTTATCTCGGAATAAACCACCCAAGATGGCCCTCTTCGACAGGAATTCCGACCCAAAAGAAAACTTGGACTCGTTTACGGAGGGCATGAGCTTCCAAGATAACTCGGACGTGGCTCAGTGCCGAGCCTTACCCATCACCCTCATCCGGGCCAGGAAAGATTGGTTCCGCGGCCAGACTCCGCGTTCAATCTCAACCTTCGATGAGCTGGCTGCTCAGTTCTTCAGTCATTTTGTCGGCAACCGAAGACAGAAGAGGACGGTCGACTACCTGTTCACCATCGAAAGCGAGGATAGGGAATCTTTCAAGGGTTACGTTACCCGTTTCTACAGTGCCCTTCTGGAGGTACCCGAGCACCGGGATGAGACAGTCATAACCGTCCTGGGGTCTAGTCTTAGGCACAAAGAGTGGCTCCGCTTTTTTCATTGGCACAACCTAAGACCTTGGCCGAGGTAAAAGCGTTGACAGAACGGGAAATCTAGCTCGAATCATAGGTTAACGCTCATCTTTCTGGAGGAGACCGAATAGGCCAAAAGAAAAGGGACCTGGAAGAAAATGAGAAGAAGGCTGATCAGTCGAAACCTTACACTCTAAGGTTTCACGAGTACACGCCTCTCAATGTCTCGTAGGCCGAGCTGCTAGAGGAGGAGAAGAGTGAAAGATTTTTCAAACTACCACCGATGATATGAAAACCGGGCAAGCGATTCTGTGGCCCGTATTGTGCCTATCATTTGACACAAGGACACCCGACCGAGGATTGTAAGCAGTTGCACGATTACATCAAGGAGCTGGTCCGCTTAGATCACTTGGAAAAATACCTGCGAGATAAACGTCAAGCAGATAGGAGGTAAGCCGACCAACTTGAAGCCGGAGAGCTGATGATCGGGAAGATTATGGTTGTCACCGACTAACCCGAGTTCGAGCAACAAGGGAATCCATCGTATCTGTTCATTCAATGCAGGTGAGTTTAAACTATATCAATGAATTTGCATTTTCTTTTATAAATAAAGATTTTAGCTTCCCTGCAATCTAAACTGCTTCTTTTTGTTTCCGAGCTAAAACCCCCGCAAGGTCGGCGGGTAGCTTCCTGCCCTTCGTACAAAGGCCAGCCTTTTACACAAGTAAATGAAGCGCGGATACACCTTGAGGTATCCATGAATCCAAAGCTCTCATCACAAGGCAGCTGGGTAGCTTCCTTCTCAGCCCATCCATAGTAGGTAGCTTCCTGCCTAATAACGCCGTGGATCTAAAGCCCTCATCGCGAAGCCACCAGGTAGCTTACTGCTCAGCCCATTCACCACGGGTAACTTCCTACCAAACAATACCGTGAATCCAAAGCCTTCATCACGAGGTAGCTAGGTAGCTTCCTGCCCCGCCCATCCATAGCAGGTAGCATCCTGTCCAACAACGCCACGAATCTAAATCCCTTATCATGAGACTGCCGGGTATCTTCTTGCTCGGCCCATCCACAACGGATAGCTTCCTTCCAAACAATGTTGTGGATTTAAAGCCTTCATCGCAAGACCACCGGGCAGCTTCCTACTTGGCCCATTCACCGCGGGTAACTTCTTGCCCAAAAATACCGTGAATCCAAAGCCCTCATCACAAGGCCACCAGGCAGCTTCCTGCTCGACCCATCCATAATGGGTAGCTTCCTGTCCAACAACGCCATAGATTTAAAGCCCTTATCACGAGGTCACTGGGCAGCTTCCTGCTTGGCCCATTCACCACTAGTAGCTTCCTGCCAAATAATACTGAGAATCCAAAGCCTTCATCATAAGGTAGCCGGGTAGCTTCCTTCCCGGCTAATCCACAGCGGGTAGCTTCCTGTCCAATAACTCCGTGGATCCAAAACCCTCATCACAAGGCTGTCGGATAGCTTCCTGCCCAGCCCATCCACAGCGGGTAGCTTCCTGCCCAACAATGCCATGGATCTAAAGCCCTCATCACGAGGCCACCAGGTTGCTTTCTGCCCAGCCCATCCACAGCGGGTAGCTTCCTGCCTAACAACGCCGTGGATCTAAAGCCCTCATCTTGAGTCCACCGGATAGCTTCCTGCTCGTCCCATCCACAGCGGGTAGCTTTCTACCCAACAATGCCATGGATCTTAAGCCCTCATCGTAAGGCCGCATAGCAACTTCCTGCTCGGCCCATTCACCGCGGATAGCTTCCTTCCTGACAATGCCGTGAATCCAAAGCCCTCATCACGAGGCCGCCAGGCAGCTTCCTGCTCGATCCATCCACAATGGGTAGCTTCCTATCCAACAACGCTATAGATCCAAAGCCCTCATCACAAGGCAGCCAGGTAGATTCCTGCCTGACCTAAGTCGTGAATCCAAAGCCCTCATGCGAGGCCGGCGGACAGCTTCCTGCTCGTCGCTCCTACTCACGGTCCAGACGATGCCACATTGTAGCCGATCATTGGCTGTCTTCCTCTCAAACGGATCCGAACAGACGAAGTGACGTCTTCATATAACGGTGCCCTCTCAGTGATCAGCTGACGTCATCGGGGATATGCATGAAAATTAAGGCGCATGGTAAAACCCCACATGGACTCGGAGATCGAAGAAACACAACTGCCAAATGCCATGTCGTTCCTGAACAATCCACTGTGAAGAATCCACAGCACCAAGTTGAACAGAGAAAACTGAGCAGACCACTCTCGACCCGACCCATAAATAGGTCGGAACGATAGTGGGGGGCTAATGATGATACTCATATGTAGGAATTCTTCAGATATCGACTCGTAGCAGATGATGTGTCATCCATGTAAGCCCACTATATTCCTAGGGGCTATAAAGCTGGAATAAGTACAATTCCTTGGGTACATTCTTCGGCGTTTCACCTTCGAGGTTGCACCCGACCTTTTAGAAGACCTCCCCGGAGTACGTTCCCCCTTCGACTTGTTGGGTTATGCCAGCAACCTAGCCATCAAACCGTGGCCGATCGCGGAACAAAAAATTTTATCAAACTAGCGCTAACAAAACCCGCGAATACGTATCTACCATTAACCCTAAAACTAGCAAGCAATATAAAGAGTTAGGAAGGTTATACCAAATGATTCGTGTCGTTCGATCTTTAAACACCTTCCCAAGCTCCTAATGGCCACCATGATCAAGTTTGGTTGCCGGTCTGCCTCTATCGAAGATGATCCACCCGAGAGTCTATGAATCGAGCTCTAACCTCATAACTAAAGTAACTAGGGTATCTAATTTGCTAAACCAGATAGCCTAGAAGATGTAGAGTCTAATGAAGGATTAATTTGTCTCTAAACACCTTAGGATTCTCAACACATGAGACTATTAGGGTGGAGGAAGAAGAAGAAGCCATGCGAGATGAGAGTGTGAAGCTTGAGCTCAACTCAAGAAAAAACTAAGTGTTGTGAGAGTGTGAGAATAGAATGAAGCCACTCAAGAAAATATCTCATGTTTTCACAAAATATCTCACAATCACAACAAATGTCAAGCATGCCTCAATATTGTTTCAATGAGTCACACCCATGAGTCACCAAGTGAGTCATGCTTGAATAAATGCTAAGCACACTCATCCCTCCACCTCAATTAACCATTGAACCAAATGGTTAATAAACAAAATGAGGTGTAATCTTTTAGAAACAAACTTGTAATAAATTACAAGAACGTCCATCATCCGTATATACATACCCGCATCCGCATTTCGAAAAATACAAATACAATGAGACAAAAATAATCCAACAATATAATACTAGGATCCGGCTTAAACCAAAGCCCACCAGTATTACCTGTTCGAATCATGATACGTGCACAAGTGCTTGTATATGATCGAACCATGCCGTAAAACCATACGGCCTCTACATCGTTTTTCCCGAAGCAGGGAAACCCTATGTGTAGGACTCTAAAGACTCGTCAATACGCTGGCAGTGGGTTTAACCACAAGCTCGTCAGCGGAAATAGCTGTACGTAATGGCAATCCAGGTATTGAGCGAAAGGAAGGCCGGCGAGCAAACTCATCCTAACCCCTACTGAGACTGTCCGTGACAATATGCGTACAGTACAGTCTCTTCGTCTAAGAGTATCGCATATCGAGTCTAGGGGTGGATAAATTCATACCCCTAATAACGCGAAATTTAGTGTCGGTATGAAGCCCATCACACCCTGAGAAACTACCGATCCAAATCAGTAATTCTCAACTACTTTGATCAAGGATTTCTGGTGATGGCCACCCGTGCACAACACGACATCAACCCCCAATACCAGGAGAGAAGAATCCCCGATGATCCGCTTACTGCCTCCATGTGGCTTGGGACTGTACCCAACTAAAACCTGTTTGCATGACTCCTTTGAGCCGTGGTAGGGTAGTAATCAAAGCATAATGGGAACTCACATAAGACAAATGACGATCTCAGATCAACAGACTAATCTGTATACATGTCACCTGAGAACTGCTATCTGACAATAGATATAATAGCAACTAGTATGTTCCCGGCGAGTCCGTCTAGCGTACTCATAACCCAATGAGCACCTGCATACTATCTTAGGTGAACAAACTAACACCAATGGCTTGTGAGATCGGCCACCGCTCCTCGTCGGGGTTTCGATCAGTATACACTAGTCTACTCTAGAGTATCGATGCCCAGTCTCGACACTCCCACGACTAGGGACATTTAAGGATGTGCTTATAGACCACCCAGCTTCTACGTATATAATCGCCATTATAATGCTGGTAGTCAAGCAAGAATCTTATGGGCTCTATCAACATGTAATAGTGATCTGTAATACCACCTAAAGCATGTACATGATGATAAAGATAAACCAGATAGCATACTATCATTTTGAGTAAGACTGTTTTACCGTATAGGTCCTCCCTCAATCATTGCAATCGCGTGCCTACGATTCAATAATTGACTTCAGGGCACTATAGCCAACAATTTCCCACTTGCACTTAAGGCTAATTATTGCAGTGTTGCATACTTACAGCCCGTGTGATACCGAACACCCAACTCCTCTACTAATCAGTCTTACAAAGCTCGTTTGTGAAACTATTGCATTTGAGAAATAGCCTCAGTGAGTGGCTCCGCTCTAATGTTTCTTTCTATATCTCTCTATATCTCAACTTCGCAGAGAAAGACTATCTCCCAAAATGAGCAATACCTTTCTTAGAATTTGTCTGGATATCTGATGGGACCCAGTTCATAAATGAACTCCAAATCCAACAAATTTTTTAGACTGTATCGTTAATTGAATTTAATCAGTATCCTACGCCATGCCTTCCTTAGTAACCGCTTGGACTACCTGTCCAACATACTGCCCCTCAAAAAAGGGAAAACTATAACTCAGACAGTCACTCTGTCATCCAGGCCACCTTGGAAGCCTTAAATGATAACCGCCTCCCAAAGGAGGCTGCCGTTACTATATTTTAAGAACATCCACTTATGCTCATAACTGCTTCCCAACGTTTTTCCAGGATTATATTAATATATACTTTTTGCAGCCTGTGCAAAAACAATATCTGGTGTTGTACTTAACATCTTATGATTGACTCAATTGTCTAAACAAGTGATATACCAATCATGCAAATCCCTCTCCTCATCAGTCTAGAAGACATCTCTTTAGAGAGGGTGACTCCATCACTTGCGGGTACACCACCACGCCAGGAGTCGTCCATTCTAAAACACTTTAGAATAGTGTCAATTACCCGGATTGGGACACTTCCTAAATCCAGATCTAAAACCATAGATCTAGTCACCAGAATCCCTGATATTATATCCATATCTTATGTGGAGAAACCACCTTGTGACAACCACAACATAACCGATCGTAGTATAGGAAGATCTCTTCCTATTTAGTGCATGTCATCTAAATACCAGGACATCACACCCTACTATTTTCTTACCAGATCCATCTCTTGTTCTGATGAAGTCAAACTCTATGACAGTCACATCAAAATAGACGATCTATCTCCGCTATACCTATTTTAGTCTATAAATAGATATAAGCAATTTGCCCACTATGCTTCCGCTGCTCCCACTGACTACAACAACTCTCTAACAGAGTCATATATACATGCACTTCTAAAGCTAGTTTATAATGACGTTATACTCATCCCCCTGCCAGATCTCATAGTCTAGAATAGCAGCATTGGCAAGTTTGGGTAAAATAGAACTTTCCCGTCACCGTCTTTGAGGAGACCAAAGTACCTCTCGGGTGCCTGAGATTACCCACCAAATCTGCGGAGTGGCTAATGGAATGTCGAATCCAATTGAATCTTTAGGTCCTACTAAATTTTCAGTAATCGTTTGTGGTTCTAGAACCATTTCCAGTTCTACCATACTCCTACGTATGTTTTCTGAAAAATAATCCATTTTACTAAAACTGATGGCGAGTCTGGAACAATATAACTATTGATCTTCCAGATGGTAGAAAGTTAACCCCCATCAAAGCCTGGGATAACCCACAAACTGCCATTATTGAAACATGCCTTGAGTTTGTCCAGATTCTGGTTTTAAGTATCAGCCGGACAACTCCATATACCTTAACATCGTTAAGATACGAATCCATTCTATATATCCAATATAGAAACAAAAGCACTAATTTAATTGGAACCAGATTCAAAAATCATGCAGCTGTTTCCAGTGCATATCAACTAAATGGAAGGATGCCAATTAGCATTACTCATCTAGGAGTAAATTCATATATGAGTAACCTGAAAGAGAAGCAAGTTCTCAAAACTATTACTATAAACGGAATACCTAGCACAAGTATCTACATCTTCAATCACCTTGAAGAATCCTGATACTTTGCAACATATGGTTCTCTACTTTATTCTTGTACTTATAACTTTTCTAAAGTTGGACCCTGTATTTCTACGAAATACTTGTCTAAAACTAGAGAAGTCAAAAGTAAACAGAATATAGTACGAGTACCAACTCCTTTGTCCTAATGGACACTAAACAATATACAATACTTTGTATAAGTTTCCTGAGTTTAATAACTCAAACCCTGTGCATCGTAGGTTGAAAATTGTACTATGGTTAAGAAGAATTACACCGATGTTGAATGCTCCTTAGCTAATCACCAACTGATATAGGTAAATGTCAAATACATAATTTCAAAAAGTTATATCTCACTTTATAAAATAAACGTATAGATATATTAGTTTGAAATTGGTGCATAACATCGGATATTCAAAACCAAATATTTGCCGTTAGGCAAAACCCAGGTGATTTCCTCAAATATCAACAATTACAAAGAATTCCGATATGTTGAGGATATAATCACCCAATTCCTAATATTTTACTCCCACTTATCATCTGTAACATTATACAAATATGAGAATCGAAACTAGTAAATGCATACCCTGGATTCAGAATCTAATTAGGAAAACAGCTTTCAATTAACACTGCAGAGTATAACTGAAACATGAAAATGTTTCGAAGGGGTTTCCGGATATTCCTAGTAATGCCTCTTCCACTATCCTGATTCATGACTGTAACCGTATATTTCCTTGCCATCTCTGCAATCCCTTTATATGTCTTTACTTATTACCTTTTGTACACCAAACTTAGGGTAATTGGTTTTCTTCCTTCTATACCTTTCGGCACCAGTCTAAGGTTTGGAAGAAGACTATCCAATAAGCGTAATAGGTGCACTCTCCTAATTCTAGGAGCCCTTGCAACCTGAGAGAAGGTAAAGATAAGAGAAAACCCGAATAATGCTATTCGATTTCTCCTGAATCAGAAACCATCCTCGAACTGGAACAAGTTCCCTCGAGTTCGTATGTAACTATACGATAGTGTATCCAATAAATGTGGATCTTTGTAGTGATACAGAATGTTCCAGAGAAATGCAAAGGTGAAGTAGGAGTGGCGATGATATACGCGGCTTCGTCATGAATGATAGCAGTAGCAATTTACTTTGCCCTCTTTCTAATCCCTTTATATGTCTTTACTTATTACCTTCTGTACACCACACTTAGGCTAATTGGTTTTCTTCCTTCCCTATCCTTCGGCACCTGCCTATGGTTTGGAAGAAGACTATCCAATAAGCGTAATAGGTGTACTCTTCTAAATACCAGGAGCTATCACAACCTGAGAGAAGGTAAAGGGAAAAGACAACCGAATAGTCCTATTCTATTTCTCCAGAATCGGAAACCATTCTCGAACTGGAACAAGTTCCTTCGAGTTCGTATGTAACTATACGATGGAATATCCAATAAATGTGGATCTTCGTAGTGATACGGAATGTTCCGGAGAAATGCAAAGGGTAAAAGTAGGAGCGACAATGATATATGCGACTATGACAATCCAAAAGCCAAAGTGTTTTAAGAAGGTTCGGTTAATTTGGTTCATAAGTTTTAGTTTTAGGTCGGGTCATGGTCGCTGCCAAAGAGAAAGAAAAGAAACACTCAGTGTGCACTCTAACCTAGATTAGATTGGTTAATCACATTATCTAAACAGGATGGCTCCCACTATTTACTCGAATTCTTCTTCAAACCCTAAAAAAAGAATTAGTCGGGATCATCTAAAATAACCCGAGGAGTAACACCTACTCATCAGTGGGAATCGTGATCCAACTATCATCACATGATAACTTGATGGAATCCACTCAAGTCGCCACACTTCAGAAGGTATGCACATGCCTGGCAAGTTTCCTGTATGTTTGAAACTCCCGATGTGGTTATTACCCCTAGGACCTAAGTGACCTTGACGAATAATCAATAAATCAAAAGGTACTAATCAAGTTCAATCCGTCATTATCTTGATTGCGTTAAAACCACCCGCACGACTCTTGACGAATAATCAACAAAGTCATACGACTGTCCTAACCAATCCACATGTCCATACAACAGAAAAGCATTACATAGCTACCGCACACTACGTCTCGGCGAATAGCAACGACAAACGTAGCACGAATACTATGCAATACTAATCTAAAATGACGGAGGGCTACGGCTGATTTTTGGCGAAAAACCTTTAACGTAATAACTTGATATCGTTGAAGGAATTGAGTGGTTTTACAAATATATAGTGGCGAAAACTTTTGCTACAGAGGTTATTCCCTGTGAAAGGATCTCCGCTCTTTCCTTGTCGAATGAGATGCAGGATATTCCCAATCGAATACCACGATGCAAAGAAAAAGAATCGACTATAGTAAAGTTATTACGATGATGCAAACTTTTTCCCAAGGGGCCACTCTCGATGAAAGGATCTCGGCCCTTGCCTCGCCGAATGAGGTGCAGGATATTCCCAATCGAATACCACTGTGCAAAGCAAAAGCAAACGTCTGTAATGTCTGTTTTCAAAAAACTTGGTTCCAACAATATCATATAGGTTCGTTTTTCCTTGCATTGATCAGAATCAACGCAGTCTCATCAATTAAACATCACACCAGATAAAGGAACAAAAATATAATGTACATACGTCATCACCCGTTAGGTTACCTAACTAACGGCAGAGCTGGGACTGGACTAGCGCGAGTGCAAAACATATACAATATCTACTAGTATATATATAAATATATATAATAATCATCCCAGGCATGACATAAAGAAACATCACAGAATCTCAGCCAAGCAACACAGAGTGGTGGATAATCCTGGAGCCTTGGGATTCACTTGAGCCGCAAATGAGACCCGACGTTCTCTGTCGTGTGGATAGCCTGTGCAATGAAAACCTAGACCCCTATGAGTGCGGAAAGTTGCCCACCAATCCCAGAAGCGAGGAAACCCCAATCAACAACGTGAATGGGCTACCCAGCACATGACAGAATCTGGTAACTTGAGCACCCCTCCGTGGGTCAACCTGTACCTTCTACAAATGCGGCGAATAGCCCGCCAATTCTAGAGTAAGGCCCCATCCGTCTCAACGCTATGAGATGCAGACCTGTTGCCCTCTAGAACCCGGCTATTCGTGCACTCTGCCTTGGGGTAATCCTAGTACAGAAAAGAAAATAAATGTACAACGGTGACATCGATCTCAACCCGGTCGTATCCCAAACAAATAATATACAAACTGGTAGAAACGACAATCCACATGTCGGACGGTCGCCTCACAATATCAAATGTACAAATGAATCAAAACAGTACTACCATTGAACCACTGGCTATCCACCACGACGATCCAACCACAACCACAGCACAACACAGAACATCAACGTGAATGTCATGTTCGAAAACCCGTCTAAAAGAACATATAGCAATTAGAAGAGTTGCACTGCTCTAATGACATTCACGGTTGTAGATAGTAATGCATGTACTGAAACATATGCATTTAAAATTTCGATCGACAAAAACTTTTTATATTTGCTCCAAGTGGAATCCAGTACTCAAACAAATCTGGGCCAAAAACAAAATATACTAAAAATCACAATTCTATGTAATAGAATGCCAGAAAAACTTTTGTGCACACTTGCCAATAAAAGATCATGGAACTGCCGCAAATAGGTACTAAATGCGGCAGTTCCGTAGTGGTTTAATAAGATCATCGCGAGGCCGTCAAGCAGCTTCCTGCTTGGCCCATTCACCGCGAGTAGCTTCTTACCAAACAATACCATGAATCCAAAGCCCTCATCATAAGGTATCCAGGTAGCTTCCTTCCTGGCCCATCCACAGCGGGTAGCTTCCTGCCCAACAACACCGTGGATCCAAATCCCTCATCATGAAGCTGTCGGATAGCTTCCTGCCCAGCCATCCACAGCGGGCAGCTTCCTGCCCAACAATGCCATGGATCCAAAGCCCTCATTATGAGACCACCGGGTAGCTTTCTGCCCGGCCCATCCACAGTGGGTAGCTTCCTGCCCAACAACGCCGTGGATCTAAAGCCCCCATCTCAAGGCGCCGGATAGCTTCCTGCTCGTCACATCCACAACGGGTAGCTTTCTGCCCAACAACGCCATGGATATTAACCCCTCATCGCGAGGCCGCCGGGAAACTTCCTGCTCGGCTCATTCACCGTGGATAGCTTCCTTCTTGAAAATGCCGTGAATCCAAAGCCCTCATCACGAGGCCACCAGGTAGCTTCCTGCTCGACCCATCCACAATGGGTAGCTTCCTGTCCAACAATGCTATAGATCAAAAGCCCTCATCACGACGCAGCCAGGTAGCTTCCTGCCTGACGTAAGCCATGAATCCAAAGCCCTTATACGAGGTCGGCGGACAGCTTCCTACTCATCGCTCCTGCTCACAGTCCAGACGATGCCACATCGCAGCCGATCATTGGCTGTCTTCCTCTCAAACGGATCGGAACAGATGAAGCGAAATCTCCATATAACGGTGCCCTCTCAGTGATCTGCTGACGTCATCGGGGATATGCACGAAAATTAAGGCGCATGGTAAAACCCTACATAGACTCAGAGATCGAAGAGACACAACTGCCAAACGCCATGTCGTTCCCGAACAATCCACTATGAAGAATCTACAGCACCAAGATGAACAGAGAAAACCGAGCAGACCACTCTCGACCCGACCCATAAATAGGTCGGAACGAGAGTGGGCGGCTAATGATGATACTCATATATGGGAATTCTTCAGATATCGACTCGTAGAAGATGACGTGTCATCCATATAAACCCACTAGATTTCTAGGGGCTATAGAACTGGAATAAGTACGATTCCTTGGGGACATTCCTCGGCGTCTCACCTTTGAGGTTGCACCCGGCCTTTTAGAAGACCTTCCGGAATACGTTCCCCCTTCAACTTGTTAGGTTATTCCAGCGCCCTGGCCATCAAACCGTGGCCGATCGTAGAACAAAAAAAATTATCAAACTGGCGCTAACACAACCCGCGAATACGGATCTACCATTAACCGTAAAAATAACAAGCAATATAAAGAGTTAGGAATGTTATACCGAATGATCCGTGTCCTTCGGTCTTTAAACACCTTCCCAAGCTCTTAGTGGCCACCATGATCAAGTTTCATTGTCGGTCTCCCTCCATCGAAGATGATCCATCCGAGAGTCTCTGAACCGAGCTCTAACCTCATAATCGAGGTAACTAGGGTATCTACTTTGCTAAACTAGTTATCCTAGAAGATGTAGAGTCTAATGAAGGATTAATTTGTCTCTAAACACCCTAGGTTTTTCAACACATGAGACTATTAAGATGGAGGAAGAAGAAGAAGCCATGAGAGATGAGAGTGTGAAGCTTGAGCTCAACTCAAGAAAAAACTAAGTGTTGTTAGAGTGTAAGAATAGAATGAAGCCACTCAAGAAAATATCTCATGTCTTCACAAAATATCTCACAATCACAACAAATGTCAAGCATGCCTCAATAGTGTTTCCATGAGTCACACCCATGAGTCACCAAGTGAGTCATGCTTGAATAAATGCTAAGCACACTCATCCCTCCACCTCAATTAACCATTTAAACAAATGGTTAATAAAAAAATGAGGCGTAATCTTCTAGAAACAATCTTGTAATAAATTACAAGAATGGCCATCATCCGTATTTCGAAAATACGAATACAATGAGACAAAGATAATCCTACAATATAATACTAGGATCCGGCTTAAACCAAAGCACACTAGTATTACCTGTCTGAATCATGATACGTGCACAAGTGCATGTATATGATCGAACCCTGCCGTAAAACCATACGACCTCTACATCGTTTTTCCTGAAGCAGGGAAACTCTCTGTGTGGGACTTTAAAGACTCTTCAATACGCTGGAAGTGGGTTTAACCATAAGCACGTTAGCGGCACTAACTGTACGTAACGGCTACCCAGGAATTCAGAGAAAGGAAGGCCGATGAGCAAACTCATCCTGACCCCTACTGAGCCTGTCCATGACAATATCCATACAGTACGGTCTCTTCGTCTAAGAGTATCGCATATCGAGTCTAGGGGAGAGGATAAAGTCAGACCCCTAATAACACGACATTTAGTGTCGGTATGAAGCCCATCACAACCTGAGAAACTACTGATCCAAATCGGTAATTCTCGACTATCTTGATCAAGGATTTCTGGTGATGGCCACCCGTGCACAACGCGGCATCAACCCCCAATGTCGGAGAGACGAATCCCCGATGATCCGCTCACTGCTTCTATATGGCTTGGGACTGTACCTAATTAAAACCTGTTTGCACGACTCCTTTGAGCCGTGGTAGGGTAGTAATCAAAGCACAATGGGAACTCACACGAGACAAATGATGATCTCAGGTCAACAGACTAATCTGTACACATGTCACCTGAGAACTGTTATCTGACAATAGGTATAATACCAACTAGCATGTTCCCGGCAAGTCCGTCCAGTGTACTCATAACCCAATGAGCACCTGCAACTATCTTGGGTGAACAAACTAACACCAATGGCTTATGAGACTGGCCACCACCCCTCGTCGGGGTCTCGATCAGTATACACTAGTCCACTTTGGAGTATCGATGCCCAGTCTCGATACTCCCACGACTAGGGACATTTAAGGATGTGCTTATAGACCACCCAGCTCCTACGTATATGATCGCCATCATAATGCTGGTAGTTAAAAAAGAATCCTATGGGCCCTATCAACATGTAATAATGATCTGTAATACAACCTAAAGCATGTACATGATGATAAAGATAAACCAGGTAGCATATTATCATTTTGAGCAAGACTGTTCTACCCGTAAAGGTCCTCCCTCAATCATCGCAATCACATGCCTACGATTCAATAATTGATTTGAGGGCACTATAACCAATACGACTGACCTCTAGTCAATAGCTCGTCTCCGAGCTATCCTATAACTGAGACTTCTCAGCTCGTCTTCGAGCTATCCTATAGCTGAGACTTCTCAGCTCACTTGCTTGTCTTCGAGCTATCCTATATCTGAGATTTCTCAGTGTCCCTGTTCCGGCCAAAATTTTTGGCCAAAGCTTGATATTCCTTTTATAAAAATGGAAGACAACCCTCCATGTGCAAAGCACGTGAGCACTCATATGCAAATCACGCGAGTACCTGCTGCAGTTAGGATTAAATCATATAGCAGCGCCCACGTGTTAAATATGTGAGCACCTACATGCAAAGAATGTGAGTACCGGCTTTAGATAGTATTAAATCCTATGATAGCCCCATGTGTTAAACACGTGAGTTCCCTTTCCACAATCTTTTGACAGCACTCATATGCAAATCACGTGAGCGCCGCTGCCATATATGTATATGGCAGTGCTTTCGTACAAAACACGTGAGCGCCCCAATTTAAAATGCTCTCATTTGATAGAATTAAATTCTATATGATAGAATTAAATTCTATATGATAGAATTAAATTCTATTTGGAAAATACTTCCCTGATCTTTCTAATATGGAAATATCTTTCTCTAACAGAGAATGTTTGGATTTAAAATCCAATGGTGATCTCACCAATTAAACCATATGATAGAATAAAATTCAATGTTAGGAAAATATCTTCCTAATCTTGTTAAACAAACAAGATATTCATATGATAGAATAAATTCTATCTTCGGAAAATATTTTCCTAATCTTGTTAAATTAACAAGAATGATCTTCTCTGTAAAATAGAGAGCCCTTGAATTAAAATCCAATGGTGAATAAAATTCACCGGTTGATCTTTAAGATCATTTCGATTGATTATGAAATCAATCATGATCTCTCAATAAGAGATTTCCTCCAACAAATTGATTTTTCTCTTCTCCTATAAATAGGAGCAAGGAGATTAAATCAAAAGAAGAGGAGAACACCCTAAAAATCTTCTATAAAAAAATATACAGAAGGTTCTCACAAGCTTCCACAAAACAACAGAGAATTTAATTCTCAATAAAGAAGATCGTCTCCATCGTCAAAACCCTAGGTAAAGAAAACATCAAGATCAAAACATCTCCTTTACCTAACATATCTAAGGGTTTAACCCTTCTCTAAGAACTTAGTTTTTTCTCTGGATCTGACATCTATAAGACAAATTTCCCACAAGTTGAGAATTTAATTCTCATCGGGAAGATCTTGTTCTTGAGAATCAGATATTCAGAGAAGAATATGGAAATAAGAGCATGAAGAAAATGGAGTCCATAATATTCCAGGAACTTAGTTCCTTCAAATTAAGAACTTAGTTTTTAAAGAACCTGATCCCAGATCCTCAAAATAATGATACTGGTGATTTTTAATGGTCAAAATACTATTAACAGAGGTTTAACCTCTTGAAAACATGAACATGAGAACATGAATAAAGGAACATGGAGAAGATGGAGTCCATAATACTCCAGGAACTTCTTTCTTTCAAATCAAGAACTAAGTTATTAAAGAATCTGATCCCAGATCCTCAAAATAGTGATCTTGGTGATCGTTAATGGTCAAAATAATATTCACAGAGGTTTAAGTTTTATAAAAATATCAACATAGATTAAATCTCCAAAAAACTCAGCGCCTCACGTGAAAAGCACGCAAGCACCCAAGGAAAAAGCACAGCTCCTCACGTGAGTGCCAAAACTTAGCGCCTTATATGAAACACACGTGAGCACTCAAAAGAAGCCAAAACTGAGCGCCTCACATGAAAAACACGTGAGCGCCAGACGCTCAGCGCCTCACGTGTGCGCCAGAGAAAAATTAGTGCTTAGCACTATTATAGCGCCTCACGTGATATACATGTGAGCACTATATGCAACTGAGTACTTAGCACTGCTGGGTGTTAAAGAATCCCAATCATAGCCCAAATCGGCTAAGCTTATGTTCGTGATATCCAAACTGATTTTAGTCCCATACATGACTAACGATCTTCATTTCATACTTTCTAAGTTAATCTTAGTCTCAAATAAGACTAATGATTCTTGGATGATCCACCATGATTCTTTCCCTCAAATACAGGATTTTGTTCAAGGGTGCATCTCTTCACACCTCTGATATGTGTTGTTGTAATTCATCAACGTTTTCAGAGAGATGGCGGGTCCCAATAACCAACAACTCCTCTTCTTTTGTCCCCAAAATACGAATGATGGACCGAAACGTCCCTAAACTAACGCTTGCCCCAAATATGGCGATGATGGACCGAAATGTCCCTAAACTAATAATGGACCGAAATGTCCTTAAACTAATATTCATTTCAAACATGGCGATAATGGACCGCGACGTCCTTAAACTCATACGTTTTGCCCTATGGACTGTTTCCATATTGACTACCATATACTATCCATGGGCTATTCATATATGATCTAATGATTAGTTGAGCTCATATGCTTACTGTTCCTAAGTCGATCTTAGTCTCAGATATGACTAATGATCCTTAGATCAAACCCAAGTTTTCCGTGAATGGATGGGCCTCACAAATATGAGAAATGCATCCTAAGTTCATTCCTATTGGAAAACCAAGCTACCAACATAGTCCCCATCAAGTAAATCCTTCACCCAAATCCAAATCTAAAATATACAGATTTGAACTAATCCGCGCCCTATGGGCACGATATAAATTAGTCTCCATATACAATCCACGTGCAAGAATAACAAACAAAATAACACACGACACGAAGTGAACTAGTAGAGCAAGAGAAAGTGGTTATCGCAATGCGATAACGTAATTAACTGTAAGGGCATGCACATGCAGAGAAGAGCGTCACCACAATAAAAAAACCATCACAAATGAGGGGGAATCTGATAAAGTCTGCTAGATCGGTCGTATCTATCAAAACCTCCAATATATGGTGCCATAAATCAACTTGGTATCATTGGAGAGGTGGATGGATATGTCCAAATAGCGTCTGGCCCCAAATTTAAGCAAGATGATCCATCCCAGTTCGTCTTTGTTTTCGGCGGTAAATAGATTTTGTCACATCCGGTGGGAGATTTTCCTCTTTCCACTCCACACTTTGTGTGTCATGTTTTTTTGCGATCAAATAATCGCGGTATATATATGTTTGTAATTTCTTTTGGGTGATGAGATACTGAAGATGGCATTTCATCTTTAAGCAGAATGACATTTGCCTCCACTCACTGTAACTCAGGCTCTGTCACATCTGGTGGAGTCAAATATAGGCCATTTGCAGCCTCAAATATATACAATCCAGCTCTTCAAGAAATCAATGGGCTTATCTTTGGGTTTATACTCCCATCCTCCAATTTCAGCTTTGCCGACGGTATCAGTCCTTAAATAACTGGCACTTGCCAAAGACCAAGGTCGATGTAGGAGGCAGAATATTCAAGCTCTAAAGAAACAAGTGGCAGGCTCAGTAAAATCCTGAGACTAATCAAATTCCGGCCGTAAGAAACGTTCGACGTCGATATCGGCGTCATACAAAACGAGCTAGGGGCAGTTCTCCATCACCGTTGACTCCACCGCTTCAACTCTGATGATGAATGATGCTGTTCCAACCGGGAACAGTTTCAAACTGCTGCGAAGGGTCAGATAAAATTCTTCCACCGCAGTATTGAAGAAAACTTTGTAGCCCATAGAAATCCAACTAGAGCAGAAACCAGTTCGCTCCTTAAAAGAGCTTTCCTCATCTATATATAAGGTGTGGATGCAGGTGAAGGACTCAGTCGTCAACCGCGACTCTTCCCCTAAACATCAGCCAAATTCTGACAAATCTCTTTCCAAATACAAGGGGACTTATCCTAAGACGGTTCCTGATACAATGGTTCCTCCTAAAGCGGCTTTTCATAAAAAAAGGAGGCCTGATAAAGCCCAAATGCCCGAAGCAAACTCCAAGGGTCAAGATTCTAGATGCCCTAAGTTTGGGGGCACAGTAGTTCACATACTATATGTGGTAAACTCTAAAGAAGAAATTCATGCTTCTACTAGTCACAGACCGCATACTCGGTCTCCGACAAAAGCTCAACTGCAACGTGAACAGCTGTAGGAGATGTTTAGTCAGGCGGCAGCACTTTCTAATCCATCGCCTAAGGAAAATCTCGAGGATTCACCCGAAGAAAGAGTAGGCAAGGAGTCAGATATTGATTTTCTAAAGTGCACTATCTGTAGGGTTCCTAGGCACTCTAAGTATGCCTCACAAGGCATCAACCATGCCAATTTAAAATTTTACGGTGCCGAGAAACCCTAGACTAGATCGTTAACTAGAATTATAGGCGATGCAATGCAAATAAACGAATTTATAGATAAAGAGAAAGGGCTACAACCTTTGTAGATCCGATCCTCTACCTCCATGGCTCCGTGATGAAGTCCCCTCGCTATCCAAATCGGATCTTGGACTCTAGCATCGGCTTCATCGGAGAAAAGGGCGGGCTATGTCGTCGACTTCGATGCCGAAGATGATCTACGTCGATGCAACACTAGATCAAGCTCCAACTTCACCAAGCCATGAAACTTATGAAGAAAACACCCTATACTACTTGGCAAGTGGTAGAGGATGAAGAAATAGGAAGTGAGTTCACTTTAGAATTGGATTTCTCACTCTTTTTCTCAAGTTGCCATTGATGGATACAAGCTTTCTTCATTATTGAAGATGAAGAAGAAGAAGAAAGAAATATGATAAGAATATCCAAAATAGAAAATAATATGAATACTTATCAAATAGCAACCATGGTTAGGTGTAGAGAATAAACTAATGTTAGTTTGAAGGGTTAGGGTTAAGCATGAAGACAAAATGGTCACTTAGTCAAAGCTTCAGGAAGCTTCAACTACAAACAAAGAAAGCTACCATTTTCTCTTTACCTTTTCCAAAATAAATAAATAAATAAGTAAATAAACAAAACCCTAACCATTCATATAACCATGTTTTAATTCTTTACACAAACCCAAGTGAGCATGTATCATCAAACATGATACAAAAAAGTGCACAGAAGTATATCACATATACAATGTGCATTTCAAGTGAGAAAATCCATTTAAAGTGAATTGATACTAGTTAATGCAAAGTAATATATCAAATATATAATTATGCATTAAATCATTAAATGAACACTTGATTTATCGATTCGGTCATATCGCATATAACCGACTAATATCCAATGTATCGGCTTATCGAATCAATCCTTGATTCGATAACTAGGTTATATCGCATATAACCATTCAATACATTCATCACGAGAATGGAATCCGGTATCACATACATGCATTACTCTCGGTCCCGCACATATCTCATATGCGCTCCTATTTCGTTTCGCTTGAGACAGGAAACCTCTGTGTAGGACTCTAAAGACTCGTCAATACGCCGGGAGCAGATGATGATCATATCAAACACCCACAAGCCGCAAGCGGTCTGCTAAACGTAACGGCCACCCGGGTATTGAGCGATCAGAAGATCGACGAGCAAGCCCACTCACACTCCTGTGAATCCAACCAGTAACACTTACTGTACAGTCTGGTCTGTTCGTCTGATATGTCGCATATCTCGCCTAGGGGTGGTAAACGTCAGACCCCAATAGCTTGATAAGTCATGCCGACGTAAGATCCATAACAATCATGAAACTACTGATAACTCTTACCAGTATATCACGGCAACCCTGGCCAGGGATTTCCTATTATGGCCAGTCGAGCATAGCGTAACATCCTCCCCCAATACCGGGAGAGACGAATCCCCTCCTATCGCTCATCGCCTCCATGTGAATTGGAACTGTACCCAAAAACCACCTGTTTTCACGACTCAGTAGAGCCGTGGTAGGGTGGAAATCAAAGCACAGTGGGAGACACACAAGACTCTATGACGATCTCGGGTCAACAGACTAAGCTGTACCAGTGTCACCAGAGAACTGCCATCTGACGTGAGGTATAATACCATCTGGGAGTTCTCGGCGAGTCCGTTTAGTGTACCCAGTCTCCAATGAGCACCCGCATACCATCTCTGATGTCAAACACCAATGGATATGGGATCATCCATTGCCCATCACATGGGTCGAGAAGATATACTTTAGTCTACTCTGGAATATCGATGCCCCGTATCGATATTCCCATGACTAGGAACATTGAAAGATGTACTCATTAACTACCCAGACCCCACTAGTATGATCTGCATCATAGTCCTGAAAGTCGAGTACACATCCTAAGGGCTTTATCAACATGTATTCAGAGAGACAGAAAGTATACATGTTAAGATAAAGAGCAACCAGATAGCGTACTATCATGTTGAGCAAGAAAGTCCTACCTATATATATCCCAGTATCCATTACAATATACATCCAATGTACAATAATGGCCTCTAGGGCATACATATAACTAACAATCTCCCATTTGCACTAGGGCCATCTGTAGCAGTGGTTGCAGTATCTAATAATCAACCATCCCATATGAGTCTCTCTCTGGGAAAAGGCCTTCATGAGTGGATCCGCCGTGCTGTCCTCTGAGTCTACTCTCCTAACCTCGATCACCCTGGAGATCAACTATCTCCATGATCAGGTGATGCTTCCTCAAAATATGTCTGGGTCACTGATGGGATCGGGGTTCCTGGGCCAAAGCCATACTTCCATTTGTCATACAATGGTAGGAACCTATTTCATCTCATGAACCAATATACACCTAAACTGCCTCTTTGGTGGTATCTTTAATAGCGATGTTACCAGCCTTTATCGTCTAGTTTGCCACGGTATCTAGCTTGGAACTCTTCCAACACACCGTCCCTTTACTGAGGGTAAATACAATGCCCGCGACTGACATTCAGTCGTCCTTATCACCCTGGAACCTTTCCAGTGATTCTCCCCAGAATCAACTGATATTATCTCACTATAGCTAGTGAGAATCCTAACATCCATTTAGATCTATCTCATAGATCCAAAACCCAGGATTTAGGAGGTTTCACTTTGATCCTATTGGAGAATACTTGTGATAAGAGGAGATCGACCGATCGTAGTATAGGAAACTCTTTTTCTATCAAGAGTATGTCATCCACGTACTCTACGAGGATCATTACCATACTCCATACTACCCTTTTGTACATACAAGGTTCATCTACCATTTTGATGAAGTCAAACTCTTTGACTACCACATCAAAATAGATGTTCCAACTCCGCGATGCCTGCTTTATCCTGTAAAGCAACTTGCACACGTTTTCGCTGCTCTTACTGTTTACGAAGCCCTCTGGCTGTGTTCTTATAGACGTTCTTTTCTAAATCATTATTTAGAAAAGTAGTCATGGCACCCAAACACCAGATATCGGAGTCATGGTGTGCAGCAATGGTAAGTAGGATCTGGATGGACTTAAGCATCGTCCCTGGAAAAGTTTTCATCATTATCCACGCTTGGTCGATGACGAAAACCTTTAACAAGTCTAGCTTTGAAAGTCTCGACTTCTCTATCTACACCAAGTAATCTTCTCAAGATATACTTTCTCCTGATGGGGATTCAACCCTTCAGATATCGCAACCAAAGTCCATACTTTGCTGGTGTACATGGATTCCATCTCAGATCGCTAAGCATCCAGCCATTCTTACAGAGTCCCTACTCTCGATGGCCTGCTCGAATCTAGTTGGGTCATCATCTCATGATGCAATCCTCGCTCCCACTGTCATCGAGAAACCGAAGTATCTCTCAGGCAGGCGAGGAACCCTGCTAGATCGGCGGAGAGGCTGAGGTTCGTCGGGAACTATTGAATCCTTTGGTTCTGTCAAATCATCAGCTGCAGTTTTGTATAGCTGGAATCTTTCCAGTTCTACAGAACTGACCTTGCCTCAATTTTGTCCGGATTTTGCTTTTGACATAGGCCGGACAATCCCAAATCTTAACTTGCTTAAGAGATGGGTTCTTCCCATACCATATCTTATATGGAGTGGTAGGCACTGATTTGAATCGAACCCTATTCAATAGGTATGCAACTTTATAAGTGCATAACCCCCTTAAATGAAACAGGCAACTCAGTAGTACTCATCATAGAGCACACCATATCTAAGGTGGTGTGATTTCTCCGCCCCGATACACCGTTGTGCTGTGGTATATTCAGATGAGTAATATGGAGAGAGAATCTCATTCTCCTTTAGAATAGTCCAGGAATTCTATGCACAAGTATTCTCCTCCCTGATCTTATCATAGGACATAATACTTATACCCGGTTTTTGGTTCTCTATTTCTAACTTATATTCTGTGAATATCTCAAAAAGTTCGGACTTGTGTTTCAACAGGAACATATGTCTGAATCTTGAGAGATTATCAGAGAATGTAATGAAATACAATGAACCAGTCTAGGCATGTGTAGACAGGGGATCTTACATACATCATCATGTATCAATCCCAAGGGTTTACAAACTCTTTCTCTGTTTCCAATAAACAGAGCTATGGTCATCTTATCTTTGTGACATGACTGGCAAGTTTTATAAGATGTAAATTCAAACTGATTTAAATATGCATCTAAAATGTAACTTCAGCCAGTCGGGTCGCATTGATATGACCTAGTCTACAATGCCTCAAGAAGTATTCGTTCATTTTTGAACTCTTCATCTTGTGTGTGTTCTGTATACTAAGAACTGTAGTTTGATTTAGAATATCAATGCTTTTAGATAACGTGCCTGAACCGATCAACTTTTGATATAGGAAATGTTCAAAACATTATCCAACAATACAAAATTTCATCATTTCTTTACTTCTAAAGAGACTGATATGATTTTGTATATCAGGTTCGGTATCTAATAGCATTTGTTCAGAATCAATGTATTGGCAATACAGGGTGACAGTGACCAACAGACTTGGCTGCAACACTTGCCCCGTTTTCTGTCTCATGAAACTTATCACCCGTTCTCAGTTTTTCTACCTTTTTGTAGCCCTATGTAACAGATTACATATCTGGGATCCTGATCCGGTATCAAATACCCAGGATGCAGAGGATACTGAGAAACAGTTCTTTGTAATGAACATACCCGAGGGAGATGCATCATATGCACTTTCTTCGTTTGGGCGGCATAGGAATTCTGGTATTCCCTATTTCCTGCTCTGTCTTATAACAATTATAAGTTGGAGCGGGACCAACTTGCCCCAGCTCAGTATAACAAGCGGGTTCGGTCAATACATCCATATTATTATCTTGATTAAGGCGTTATATGGTCGCTACCTGGAGAGAGAGGGAAGAAAACACTCTGCGTGCGCTCTTGAAAGATTAGATTGGTTATATATTTTATCTAATCAGGATGGCTCCCACTGTTTTTATCAAATCTTCCTTCAAACCCTAAAATGAAAGACTAGCCGGGATTAATTACACTCTACAAGTTCGCTAATCTTTCAGCCAGGCCAGTGTCGGTACTTTGAGGGAGGTTCCCCGTGCTTTCGCACGGACCTAATTACAGTAAATCTTGTTTTCCCAGAGGTGTAATCCCGTTGACACCTTTCTAGACACCTACTTGATCGGCTAATTGCAAAGTGCAAAACTCTCCCAGCAGTAACAATTACTCGCAGTGGGTATCGGGATCCAACTATCACATAGAAGGTATGCAATCTCATTGCAAATTTCAACACTTGAAACTCCCGATAATGATTTTCCCCCCTAGCACTTATGACCTTAACTATGGTCAACAAATCATAAGCACTAGTCAAGTTCTACCCGTCATTTCGTGATTAATTATACCCACCCACATGACCCTTAACTAAGGTCAACAAAGTCACGCGACTGTCCTAACTAATCGCATCATATGCGGTGTAGGAAGACATCACTTAGCTACCGTACACTGTGCCTTAACTAAGGTCAACAAACACAGCACGAATACTAAGTACTCTACTTCCTAAAATGACGGAGGGTTGCGAATGGTTTTTGTGAAAACCTTTAACGCTTTGAACTTGATCTCGTTGCGGAATCAAATGGTTTTTAAATGGAATGTTTTTGAGGCTTTTCTAGTTTTGCTAAAGGGGTCACTCCCGGCGAAGGGATCGTCGGCCCTTTCCTCGTCGAATGAGGTGCGGGATATATCATATATATCACTGTGCAAAGCAGAAACTATAGAAGCAATCAAAAGACAAACCGAGTGTGCAGCATTTGCCAGTTATTGCTAAAGGAGTCACTCCCGGTGAAGGGATCTCGGTCCTTTCCTCATCGAATATGGTGTCGGATGTTCTACAATGAACACCGCGATGCAAAGAAAGAACGGTAGCTACCTGTTTTATTTTGAAACTCGATTCGACACATCAATTAGGTTTATTTTCTTTCATTAATCTCATTAATGAATATCCCATCGTTTAAGTCCACCTAAACATCACAGATAAATATAACGTATGCTTATGCCATCCGCATTCGCCTCGATGTTCAGTCTGCACCGTTAGGTTAGGTAACTAACGCCAGAGCGAGGCAGGGCTAGCGCGGATGTAAAACATAAGCAACGTCTATATAATATATCATATATACTATATACAATATCTATCTGAACAAATCACATGATCACATCACAGATAACGCAGCAGAAAATATCATATGAGATATTGGATATACTAGGACGTCCGTGTTTTCAATACGAGCCAGTATAAAATACGGATTCCACGGTCGTGATGAATAGCCAATCCCACATGCCTAGACCCCTACGAGAGCGGCAAGCAACCCTACCAATTCTAGGGTTAGGAGACCCCGGACTCGACTCCTCGAGTTGGTCTCCCACTGGACCCCAGAACCCGGTTACTTGTGCTCCCCTCCTTGGGTCTATCCTAATGCGGAAAAGTAAATAATATACAAATGGTGACAACATCCTCAACCTGGAAGTGCCCCAATAAAAGAATATTACATACAAGTTTTTACATGAATGAAAATGAAAAACACTCATCTCACATAAAAAAACCCCGGCTATTCGAACACGACGATCCAATATAACATATCCAGCAACACATAACATCACATGTCATCAACGTAAGTAAATATGCGCATCCCAATTGTCGTTGACATATAGCAACGAAACCGGCGATATCACATATTACACTTACGGTCACAGAAAGAAAAGTGTAAAACTACAACAGTTGGAATCCGCATCCTCTTTAGACATCGCATGCCTAATCAAATGAAATACTTAGACATCGCATGCCTAACAATTATAAACCCCGCATTTTAGTCTCAAAATCGAAAACACTTTTCAATATCAAGTCGGGCAATTCAACAAGATTCCCGACATTTTGATCGAATGCTCGTCGCAAACTTCAATAGACGGACACACCCCCGATGCCGTCGACGAAGTACACTAAGGCGGAACACCGCTGCCGCGAGCACCCAAACGGATGCTTTCGGCGACGGGGTTCTCCTACAGTCACTTGGTCGGGGCTATGGGGTATAGCAGTCTATTAAGTTTATCCGGCGAGTATCCGCGTACACTACGTGATTGCGTCGGACTTTTGATCGCATCAAAATTCCGTGGCAACCGATCAAGTGAGACTAAACCGCTAGATTTATAACATTCATTCAGTTATCTCATAACTTCTTGTGAATTCCAAATGTTGTATCACATTCCGGATAAATAGAAAATGTTAAACTTTCCGATCAAACAATCGAACACCCAAGTTTTCCCGATACAGCTCAATACATGGCATAAGTCTAACAACATTCAGTTCGTGCCTCAGTACCAACGGTCCAGCCGTAGAAGGGTCAAGCCGACGCCTCACATGTGGCACGCCGTACTGCCCCAAACCCTAAGGTTCAAAGAGCAGTTCAAGACGGTCACATAATCGAGTTAAGGTTTGTTGTCTTCTAGAGGGACCATCGCATTGCTTGCACTACTTAGAACGTCATTAAACTACGGAAAAGTCCAACAATTTGAAATTTCCCGGCAGGGGAAAAAGTGGGTATTTATATCCGGTCGAACTTTTTAACATATTCTAAAATTATCCGGAAAAACACATAGACAAAGTTTGATAATCCGATCGAATCTACGAACTCCTAATACAACCCAGAAAACTCAACTCTTGAGTTCAGATTAAAACTTCCCAGGAAAACCAGCACTGCAAAATAGGAATTACTGTGCAAAATTAAATGCAAGAGGAGACTAATCCGCCGCGGAACCGCCGCATTAGCCATGCTAATGCCGCGGTTCTGCCGCACTTTTATGGACTCAGGAGTACGGGCTTCTCAGTAATTCTTAGAATCTCCTGCTGGTTTTTCTGCATATTTTTAATCTGGAAAAAACCCAGTTTTTGAAAAATGTCCAGAGAGCATGTTTGAGTTAGGGTTTCGGTTCGATCGGACTTATAACTCCGTCTACGCATTGCCTAAGGCTCTAGCTAGGCTCTGATACCACTGTAGGGTTCTTAGGCACTCTAAGGAGGCCTCACAAGGCATTAACCATACCAATTTAAAATTTTACGGTGCCGAGAAACCCTAGACTAGATCGTTAACTAGAATTATAGGCGATGCAATGCAAATAAACGAATTTATAGCTAAAGGGAAAGGGCTACAACCTTTGTAGATCCGGTCCTCCACCTCCATGGCTCCGTGATGAAGTCCCCTCGCTGTCCAAATCGGATCTTGGACTCTAGCATCGGCTTCATCGGAGAAAAGGGTGGGCTAGGTCGTCGACTTCGATGCCGAAGATGATCTACGTCGATGCAACACTAGCTCAAGCTCCAACTTCACCAAGCCATGAAACTTGTGAAGAAAACACCTTATACTACTTGGCAAGTGGTAGAGGATGAAGAAATAGGAAGTGGGTTCACTTTAGAATTGGATTTCTCACTCTTTTTCTCAAGTTGCCATTGATGGATACAAGCTTTCTTCATTGTTGAAGATGAAGAAGAAAAAGAAAGAAATATGATAAGTATATCCAAAATAGAAAATAATATGAATACTTATTATATAGCAACCATGGTTAGGTGTAGAGAATAAACTAAGGTTAGTTTGAAGGGTTAGGGTTAAGCATGAAGACAAAATGGTCACTTAGTCAAAGCTTCATGAAGCTTCAACTACAAACAAAGAAAGCCACCATTTTCTCTTTACCTTTTCCAAAATAAATAAATAAATAAATAAGTAAACAAAACCATAACCATTCATATAACCATGGTTTAATTCTTTACACAAACCCAAGTGAGCATGTATCATCAAACATGATACAAACAAGTGCACAAAAATATATCACATATACAATGTGCATTTCAAGTGAGAAAATCCATTTAAAGTGAATTGATACTAGTTAATGCAAAGTAATATATCAAATATATAATTATGCATTAAATCATTAAATGAACACTTGATTTATCGATCCGGTCATATCGCATATAACCGACTAATATCCAATGTATCGGCTTATCGAATCAATCCTTGATTCGATAACTAGGTTATATCGCATATAACCATTCAATACATTCATCGCGAGAATGGAATCCGGTATCACATACACGCATTATTCTCGGTCCCGTACATATCTCATATACGCTCCTATTTCGTTTCGCTTGAGACAGGAAACCTCTGTGTAGGACTCTAAAGACTCGTCAATACGCCGGCAGCAGGTGATGATCATATTAAACACCCACAAGCCGCAAGCGGTCTGCTAAACGTAACGGCCACCCGTGTATTGAGCGATCAGAAGATCGACGAGCAAGCCCGCTCACACTCCTGTGAATCCAACCAGTAACACTTACCGTACAGTCCGGTCTGTTTGTTTGATATGTCGCATATCTCGCCTAGGGGTGGTAAACGTCAGACCCCAATAGCTTGATAAGTCATGCCGACGTAAGGTCCATAACAATCGTGAAACTACTGATAACTCTTACCAGTATATCACGGCAACCCTGGCCAGGGATTTCTTGTTATGGCCAGTCGAGCATAGCGCAACATCCACCCCCAATACCGGGAGAGACGAATCCCCTCCTATCGCTCATCGTCTCTATGTGAATCGGGACTGTACCCAAAAACCACCTGTTTGAACGACTCAGTAGAGCCGTGGTAGGGTGGAAATCAAAGCACAGTGGGAGACACACAAGACTCTATGACGATCTCGGGTCAACAGACTAAGCTGTACCAGTGTCACCAGAGAACTGCCATCTGACGTGAGGTATAATACCATCTGGGAGTTCTCGGCGAGTCCGTTCAGTGTACCCAGTCTCCACTGAGCACCCGCATACCATCTCTGATGTTAAACACCAATGGATATAGGATCATCCATCGCCCATCATATGGGTCGAGAAGATATGCGCTAGTCTACTCTGGAATATCGATGCCCCGTCTCGATATTCCCACGACTAGGAACATTGAAAGATGTACTCATTGACTACCCAGACCCCACTAGTATGATCTGCATCATAGTCCTGGAAGTCGAGTACACATCCTAAGGGCATTATCAACATGTAATCAGAGAAACAGAAAGTATACATGTTAAGATAAAGAGCAACCAGATAGCGTACTATCATGTCGAGCAAGAAAGTCCTACCTATATATGTCCCAGCATCCACTACAATATACATCCAATATACAGTAATGGCCTCTAGGGCATACATATAACTAACACTATCAAAAAGAGAGATGAAGAAGCGGCAGAGATGTTCGTTAAAATGAACCAAATGGCTTTTCTGATCCAAAATATGGTTGGAATGATGGTCCAATCAGAAACACTAGCAGATGAACCGCCGGTAGTCGCTCTTAAAGACAAGGGGACATTTCAAATCCTCTACAAGTCACATCAACAGATGAAAAGGAAATGATAGCAAAAGAAAAACTGGACACATATATCGCTCAACAAGTCAAAGCTTACTATGCCAGTGAAACTGCAAATAGATTGATCAAGACCGGTCGACCATATCCGGCGTGTTACGATCAAGTGCAATGCTCGCCAGAATATATGCTTCTGACATTCCTGATTGATGTGAAAAATTGTGTTTAGTGTTTCCTAGTTACAACAATCAATAACGGTGTCTCAAAGAGCTAACCGATAGTGAGACCAGGTCGTCCACAGGGAAATGGTAAACTATTAATCTTGTTTTAGATGAGTGATCAGTCGAAAATACTGCATATTTTAACCGGCAATTTCCTTGTCATCTGCATATATATAGGAGAGTACGGTATTCATAATTCACATATTAGCTAATTGGTCGTAAAATATCAAATTACATGTATTCGACCTTTAAACCGGAAATTCTAGGGAAATTAACGGCATTGCATTACATAGCATATTTTCTATATCTTGCAACCCCTATTTTGAAGTCTATGCAGGAAAAGAGATACTTGCTCGACCATTACATCGCTCGACCATTACAATTGCTCGTAAACTCATTGGAAGCAAATCTGGTATCAACACAGAAGGGTAACTGCAAGTCTAAACATCAAAGAATAACCCAAACAGTAGTACCAAGTCACAGAAGAAAGCACAGTTCCCGAGGCCACCAAGTCGCGGCGGAAGCGCGGCAAAACCCTACCTCACGCGGCGGATCCGCGGTGGGCCCAAGACATCATCTCCTCAAACTTCACTACAACTCCTGTTTCAGTGCCCTCAGCTCAAAAATGCATACAAAAGTCCAGAAGAGTCCAGACACTTTCACCAGATCAGCAAATTCCCAAACTACCCTAATCTTTCTAGAACTTTCCTAAACCCTAGCTTAAACCCTAAGCTAAACCCCAACAACTTGTCAACAAACTTTGGGAGGGAAAGTCTAATTCAAACCTAGACCTAGTTCTATAAATAGGACCCTAGGCTCTCTCATTTCTATTCTTGATCTCACAATATATGAAACCCTAGAGAGTGATAGATTCAACCCATTTTAGTTTAGCCATTCTCTTTCTCCATCTTCTTCTTCCTCAAGATTAGTGAGAAATCTTGTAGGAAACCCTAACCCTAATTCCACTCCAAATCCAACATCTTGAGTACCAAATCAAGCGAGAAATCTTCAACCTTTTGGGAGCCGAGCCGATCTTCAATCGGGCAAGTGATCCAAGCCGATCCGCGATCCACGGAGACGAGCGAAGCCAAGTCAACGATCAAGTTCCTCCTCTTGTAGTTCTTGAGTGATTGTAACGGAATTGTTGATATAAATAAAAGGTGAAATTTGTTAATCTTGCTTTCTTTTCATTTCGCATCATGTTATCTTTACTGTTCTTGAATATTGTCTATGTGGTGATGCGCGAGTAAAACTCCGCTCGTTAAGGAGTCGAGAAGATCTTTAGTATGATGATGTAGCAAATTTGTAATCAATTCTTGAATCCCACGAGATTGTAAACCCTAGCTATTTCAAGAATTGACAACCCAATTCGATTCGATGCTTTCTTGATCAACATCGCTCGAGATTGGGGTGATCCGATCGATTCTTGAAATTGCTAGAGGCTAGAATATAAATGGTATCCTCGAAAGAGCAAGGGTTAAGAGATGAAACTTTAATTTCATCAAGAAAACCCTAATTCTCGTCGATAACCATTGATCTAGCATCAATTCTTCGAAGGACAAGAATATGAAATATTGTAGACTACAACACATATAAAGATCCTATCGATTCCTACGAGCCTCTATATCATTCTTGATTGTCGTTTGGATAATACCATTGAAACCGATTCTTGTTGTTTATAGTTCTTGATTCTTTAGAAAAGATTAGTGACACACGAATACAAATCAATCAATTGAATCGTGTTTTCTCTTATTGTTGATTAACATTTCATTTCAAACAAATAAAAGTAAAAACGAATCTCGAGATCCCTGAGGACGATCCGCACTCATTCATTAACTTCAACTGACACCGTTGTTTGATTGCGGTCAAATATTTTTGGTTGTGATTTCTTTACTATTTGATTCGATAAACACATCCACGAAAACACTCAAATCAAAATGGCGCCGTTGCCGGGGATCGCGCGCTAATTCGTTTACATTTTATAGTTTGAAGTGAAAGAATTATTACGTTTCATTTCTTGAATTCAAAATTCGTACAAACTCTTATACGTGTGTTGTGAATTGATTGCAAGGTGATCTGGAGCAATCTGAGCTTTGGAAAAATTATTTGAGATATACCAGAGAGCTGGAGATAGCAATATCAAGCAGCTGAAGAAATTTCGTACACTGTTCCCCACACTCGACCGCGGAAGGGCGGCAAGAACATGGGTTTTGCGGCGGAAGCGCCGCAGGCTTGAGGGATCTCTGGATAATTTTCCTTCAGGTGATTTCTCTCTCTCTCCTCTCTCCCTTTTTAGCTCCAACTAATCCTTTCTGCAGGATTCTTTGCAAATAATAGCTGCGCCGCAAAAGCAAATTAAAATTGTGCGTGATTTTGTTTTCTTGGTTGTTTTGCATTGCTAATACGGAAATTAAGGGGCACGGCCAAATCCAAATTAGGTGGGGATTTCATTACCCTTCCTAGGCCCCGAAAACCACCAAACTTGCATCCGCATTTACCCCCATTAACTAAAAAAAAAATATCTAGAGATGACTCTAAGGACTGTCGCGCTCATTTAGGACAAGAGAGGGCCGTGGGTAATTCATTGCTTATCCGCGTTTTTCTGTGGTGCCTAAGGCGAGTGTGTCTAAGGCTAGTGGTTTTTAATTAGGTCCACTGTAGTGGTGGTTCCTTCCCACTTACCTGGCACTTATCCGGCCACAGGGAGACAAAGAGGCAGTGGAGGATTGATCCTGCGACTTGTCTTTTGGCAGTTAGGAGCGGTCTAGAGCCGGACCTAGGTGACCATTAGATTTTAGGGTTTGTGTTGCTGCATTTGGTTGTCGCATCATTTTTTCAAAATCCGTCCCTTTTCAAAAGCAAACACCGCATTCATTTTACCCCTAATTATAAGCCAACGCTGCCACTTGTACTAACCCTTTTTAGTACAAGATAGGCTGGACACGGGATTCTAGTGCCCGTTTAGTCCGCGTACCTTTTATCGACTCCGAAGTCGATTCTCCATTTACCTTTTCTTTACCTACTACCACACCCACACCGATGGATCCGAATCCATCCAACTTCTTTAACCCCAATCTGCCACCGTCCGTTGGTGCGCAGAATCCTCCACACATTTCTCTTCAGGAAAGATGTTATCCACTTAGAGGTCCTCTTTCGACCTGCTTATCCACACCACCAGCGAACGGGGATAACTTTGAAATAAAGCCCCAGTATATCAACCTTCTACCTAAGTATCACGGACTCGAGACCGAGGACGCTTACGTTTTCATTACCAAATTTGAAAACGTATGCGCTATGATGGGTACGTCTCAACTTTCTGTGGATGCGATGCGTCTACGACTTCTTCCTTTTACCTTGTGCGATATAGCCGAGAAGTGGCTATATAACACCACCGCACACTCCATCACTAATTGGGAAGAATTCGTCGCAGCATTCCTAAAGAAATTTTACCCAGTCCAACGAACGGCTCGAATTCGTAGTGAATTGAACCAATTTGCCCAGCTCCCTACCGAACCATTTTCAAAGTACTTTGAACGTTTCAAGGATTTAATGGTTCAATGTCCTCATCACGGCATCCCGAGATGGGAGTTGTGCCGAATCATCTATGAGGGCAGTAACCCTAGCACCAAACAAAGCCTTGAAAATATGTGTCAGGGTACATTTATGACTAAAGACGATGGGGAAGCCTGGCGATACTTAGAAGAATTCGCTGAAAAATCACTGATTTGGGAGAGTGGAACCCAACCACTGAATAGGGGTGGCGTACACCAAGTAGATGTGTCCATAGGTGTTCGAGCTGAAATGGCAGCAATGCAAAAGAAGCTCGACGCTATGGAACACAAATTTGCAACAGCCTCCCTAAACCCGGTATCACTCCCCAAAACTATTTGTGGGTGCTGTTCTGATCCGTCACACTTAACGGAAGAATGTCCTTTAAACTCGGCGTTTCAAGGTCACGAGCATTCTAATGCCGCATTTCAACGACCTCGAAACGATCCATATTCTTCCACGTACAATCAGGGTTGGAGGAACCACCCGAATTTTGCTTGGAACCAAAATCAATCTCAAAACACGGTTCCAAACACAAATAACTTTCAAAGGGCTCTTCCTCCACCACAACAGCAACCCCTCCAACTCACTCAGCACCCCTACCAGTCACAAAATTTCCAAAACCAGGGCAACACTCATGCACAGTCTAATCCTATGCAGTCCTGTTCTGACGATTTCTCTCAATTTACTCAAACCATGAAATCACTTTTATCCAATTTCATGGAGGTTTCAACTGAGGTTAGATCTTCCGTCAGCGAAATAAAGAAAAACTCAGCGTCACAAGCTGAGAGTATTAGAACGATGGAAGCTGAAATCGCACGCCTCAAAGCTGAAATGAGTGCGAGAGAAAAAGGGAAACTTCCCTCTCAACCCCTACAGAATCCTGGGCATTACAATGTAAATGCCATTACCACGTTGAGATCGGGAAGAGTGCTGAATAATAATGTCGGGGAAGATATTGATAATAC
Source organism: Agapanthus africanus (assembly GCA_030015575.1). NCBI lineage: Eukaryota > Viridiplantae > Streptophyta > Magnoliopsida > Asparagales > Amaryllidaceae > Agapanthus > Agapanthus africanus. The sequence continues at coordinate 73,832,264 of JASDDO010000031.1, forward strand.
TGAAAATCATGTCAAAACCCCGGCTGAGACCTTTCCACATACACACACTTCTCCTTCTGATCCTTCTTCTTCTACCAAACCACCTTCGCACGAGCCTATTCTCCATTTCCCTTTAGGCTCAACACCTTCACCCAACCCTTATAGTTCTCCACAGACGGTCCCCACACCTCTTTTGGGATCTCGTCTACCCCCCTTTCCTTCTCCTATGATGGACCCAGCGCTTATTGCGAAAGCACCTTACCCGAACCGGCTAAGGGCTAACAGAACAAGTCCTCATATGGAGAAAATTTTAGAAATGTTCAAACAAGTTAACATCAATATCCCTCTCCTAAATGCAATTCAACAAGTCCCCGCTTATGCGAAAATTCTAAAGGACTTGTGCACTAGGAAGAGGAAGACTCAAGTGCCAAAGAAGGTCTTTATGGCTAATAATATCAGCACTGCTTTTATTCCCCAGCTGCCAAAGAAACGAAAGGACCCAGGATGTCCTACAATATCGATTTCGATTGGGGGTAAAAACATAAATCGTGCTCTTTTAGACCTTGGTGCGAGTGTTAACCTGTTACCTTATTCTGTCTATGAGCAATTAGGAATTGGAGAGCTGAAACCTGCTCATTGTACTCTCCAGATGGCGGACCGATCTATCACCAAACCAAGGGGTGAATTAGAGGATGTGCTAATAAAGGTCGGGGAATTTGTTTTCCCTGTAGACTTCATTGTGCTCGACACACATCCTGTAGCAAACCCCCGGGGCCAAATTCCGGTGATTTTAGGTCGTCCTTTCCTTGCCACTTCCAACGCTGTTATAAACTGTAGAAATGGTTCAATGAATTTATCATTTGGAAATATGACCATTGAACTAAATATCTACAGAGTTGGGAGTCAGCCATCAGAACCTAGTGCTCATATTTTAGATGTGTGTTCTGTCCATGAGATCGCTCCTGATAGTTGTGGAGCCGAGGAACTTTGCTTTAATGATCTCGATGACATTAGCACATCTCTGCTTGATCTTACACTTAGTGAGGACACTACACTTACACTTGAGTCCTGCACTTCTGACTTTTCTCCACCCGAGTCTGTATCTTTCACAGGCTCTGAGCTTCTTTGTAAATCCAAAAATCATTCTATGATCCTTCCTTCGATCATTTCTCCGCCTGAATTAGATCTCAAGGTCTTACCTTCTCACCTAAAATATGCATATCTTGGTGAGAACGAGACTTTACCGGTTATAATTTCCACTTCTCTTGCATCAGAGCAAGAGAATGCACTTTTATCGGTATTAAGATCTAATAAAGAGGCGTTTGGTTGGAGTATGGCGGACATCAAAGGGATCAGTCCCTTGATTGTTGAACATCATATACATGTGATGGATGATGCCAGACCGACCCGAGAACCACAGAGACGGTTAAATCCCGTCATGAAGGAAGCTGTCATGAAAGAGATCGTCAAATGCTTAGATAGTGGTATTATATACCCGATCTCCGATAGCCAGTGGGTAAGTCCTATACACGTCGTTCCTAAGAAATCCGGCATCACTGTGATCACAAATGAAGCGAATGAGTTGATTCAGACACGCACCCAAACTGGGTGGCGTGTATGCATCGATTATAGAAAACTCAACGCTGCTACAAGGAAAGATCATTTTCCTTTACCATTTATTGATCAAATGCTGGAACGCTTAGCGGGACGACAATACTATTGTTTCATGGACGGTTACTCAGGCTATAATCAGGTCCCCATCGCCAAAAAGGATCAAGATAAAACCACTTTTACTTGTCCTTTTGGTACCTTTGCTTACAGTCGCATGCCTTTCGGGCTATGTAATGCTCCCGCTACCTTTCAGCGGTGTATGATGGGGATATTCTCTGATATGGTAGAGAATTTTCTGGAGATCTTTATGGACGACTTTTCGATTTTTGGAGACTCTTTTTCTGAATGCCTAGCGAATCTGGACGCTGTTCTTACTCGATGCAAAGAGAAGAACTTGACTTTGAACTGGGAAAAATGCCACTTTATGGTCCAAGAAGGAATAGTCCTTGGACATATCATTTCACAGAAGGGCATTGAGGTTGACAGAGCTAAAGTAGATGTCATTCAAAACCTCCCTCATCCCAAAAGCGTCAAAGATATTCGCTCTTTTCTTGGCCATGCTGGTTTTTATAGGAGATTTATAAAGGACTTTAGCAAAATTGCTAGACCTTTAACGCTACTCCTGGCCAAGGATACGACCTTCCACTTTGACTCGGATTGCGAGACAGCTTTCGACTCACTTAAACACTCACTCACTTCAGCCCCCGTTTTATCATCACCAAATTGGGACTACCCCTTTGAGCTGATGTGTGACGCATCTGATTTTGCAGTAGGTGCTGTCCTTGGACAACACATTGAAAAGATGCCACATGTGATTTACTATGCTAGTAAGACCTTGAATGATGCGCAAATCAATTATACAACCACAGAGAAAGAACTATTAGCGGTTGTATTCGCATTAGAGAAATTCAGGCCTTACTTAATCGGCTCACCTATTGTTGTATATACTGATCATTCCGCTTTAAAACATCTGTTGGCGAAGAAAGATGCCAAAGGTCGACTAATACGTTGGATCCTTCTTTTACAAGAATTCGATCTTGTTATCAAAGATAAGAAAGGATGTGAAAACGTAGTAGCTGACCACCTTTCACGCATCGTTTCTTCCCCTGTGACCCTGCCGATCAATGACTCATTCCCTGACGAACAACTCTTGAGCATATCATCTGAACCATGGTTCAGGGATATTGTGAACTATCATGCCACGGGATTGATACCAAGCGATTGGTCTAAACAGGACAAATACCGCTTTCTTTCCCAAGTAAAACACTATTACTGGGACGAGCCTTATTTGTTTAAATATTGTCCTGATCAGATCATTCGCCGGTGCGTCCCGAATGAAGAGTTCAAGAGTATTCTTTCATTTTGTCATGATCAGGCCTGTGGGGGTCACTTTGGTCCAAGAAAAACAGCGGAAAAGGTTTTGCAATGTGGATTTTATTGGCCGACCTTATTCAAGGACGCATTTGAACATTGCAAAACCTGCACACAATGTCAGTATACGGGTAGAATATCCCAAAGGAATGAAATGCCTCAGCAACCCATTCTGGTTGTTGAAATGTTTGATGTTTGGGGCATAGATTTTATGGGTCCTTTTCCCAACTCCTTTGGGAATCTGTACATATTGCTGGCGGTTGATTATGTTTCCAAGTGGGTAGAAGCCATTCCAAGTCGCACTAATGACAAGAAAGTTGTCATTAAGTTCTTGAAAGAGAATATCTTCTCGCGATTTGGACACCCACGCGCTATTATTAGCGATAATGGGACACACTTCTGCAACAGATCTTTCGAGACTCTGATGCGGAAATATTCAATCAACCACCGTCTTTCTACACCCTATCACCCCCAAACAAGCGGGCAGGCTGAGATCTCAAACAGACAAATCAAACTTATCCTGGAGAAAACTGTTGCTAAAAATAGAAAAGACTGGTCGACCAAATTGACGGATGCTCTTTGGGCATTCAGGACTGCATATAAGACCGACCTAGGAATGTCTCCATATAGGATAGTATTTGGAAAAGCATGTCATCTACCTGTTGAGATAGAACATAAAGCATTGTGGGCTATAAAGGAAATTAATTTTGATCTAAACCTTGCTTGCAACTTTCGGAAGCTGCAACTAAACGAGCTAAGCGAACTCCGCGATGAAGCTTATGATAATGCTGTAATCACAAAGAATAGGACTAAGGTTTTTCACGATAAAAACATTGTAAGGAAAACATTTTTACCTGGTCAACAAGTCCTTCTTTATGATTCACGATTACACCTTCATGCGGGTAAGCTCCGATCTCGTTGGAAGGGACCTTTTGTTGTGCGGTCTGTATACCCGCACGGGGCAGTAGATATTGAAAATGTTAAAAACGGCACTGTTTTCAAAGTAAATGGACATAGATTAAAGCCATATTTTTCCACTGACCCCACGGAGGAGCTCTTGTTCTTACAAGAGCCAGTTTATTTTGATTAAAATTCCTCCGTCTCACTTTCATGTCCAGTATATCATTGCATCATTATTTTGAATGAAGGTGAGTAAATAAAACAAGTTTGGGGGAAGTTCTTCACTTATATATTTGCCCCCACTAATAATTCCTCCCAGATTTACAGATTTTTGTAGGTATAACTGTCGGCAACAGTGAGGACACTGTTGAAAACAAGTTTGGGGGAGGTTTGTGCTTATTTTCGCATCATTTGCATATCATCTGCATAAGCACAAAACATTTCTTTTAAAAATCTATAAATTTTCAAAACCCATAAAAATTTAAAATTTTTCAAATATAAAAATAATTTTAATATTTACATATAAATAAGATAATGAAAGTTTAGACAGTGAACAATTACATCCATGAGATTGGAAAAATTTTAGAAAACCAAGAAAATTAGAAGTTTTCTTATACGAACTAGTAATAAGTAGTTATGAGCCGTTGTCCCAAGGGTTAGTAAGATGAAGGACGTCACTAATCTGAGGATAAAAATAAGTCTGAAAAATAGTTTCTATTCTGGAAGCCAAACATTTTTGAACGTTGCTACCCTGCTAGTCGCACTTACACACATCTTAAAGCCTGGGATAGTAGAGGATACCTTGAAATGCTCTTGTCTTAAAGCCAAAAGTATGAAAAGAAAAATAGTATTTTTGAAAATGGTGAGAAAAATGGACACTGGTTTTGTTATCACCAAGGGCAAGAAAAATATATAGCAAAAGGGTGCTTCTTCACCTAGTGCCCCAAGGTCAACTGGTCTGGGAGTCACTGCTATGCCTGAGGTGGTGCAAGATTAGGAAAATACACCAAGTTAGCATGCACATTAGTAATCGGTCGGTTAGTACCTCAAGAAGTATTAACGGTCGCATGAAAGTGTGTAAGCAATCTCGTTTGCCAAGAAGTACTGAGGTCGATGGGCAAGGGTATGATAGCTTGAATTGAATTCTCCGGGTGTAGGGATGTCTTTACACACACGCAGGGTGATATGATCGATGTTTGGAATAAAGATAGGAATGAAGAATAAGATGATGTTTTATTGAGGGAGGACGTGATTTCTGACATTTTTTCATGACCATTAAGATAGGGCTCATGACAACCGAAAAGCTAGCTTAGTTGGAAACCCTAATTTTCAAAGATTTTCTTTTACAATTCTTATCTTTAAATGTAATGTTCATGATCTTGCTTTTATTTTTGGATTTTGTGGGTGCAATCCGCTGAAAACCCTCAGGAGACAACACTCCTCCTACTAGGGACACCTAGAGGTTTAAAGGCTTGTTGCACGTGCTCAGTGCAATCGTGTTGCCTACGAAAGTGTGCTAGTTAGTTTTTCTCTTTCTTTGTTTTCTCCTTCTCTTTTTAATAAAACATTCTCTCGAGACGATCGAAATTAAGTTTGGGGGTATTTGATCAGTCGAAAATACTGCATATTTTAACCGGCAATTTCCTTGTCATCTGCATATATATAGGAGAGTACGGTATTCATAATTCACATATTAGCTAATTGGTCGTAAAATATCAAATTACATGTATTCGACCTTTAAACCGGAAATTCTAGGGAAATTAACGGCATTGCATTACATAGCATATTTTCTATATCTTGCAACCCCTATTTTGAAGTCTATGCAGGAAAAGAGATACTTGCTCGACCATTACATCGCTCGACCATTACAATTGCTCGTAAACTCATTGGAAGCAAATCTGGTATCAACACAGAAGGGTAACTGCAAGTCTAAACATCAAAGAATAACCCAAACAGTAGTACCAAGTCACAGAAGAAAGCACAGTTCCCGAGGCCACCAAGTCGCGGCGGAAGCGCGGCAAAACCCTACCTCACGCGGCGGATCCGCGGTGGGCCCAAGACATCATCTCCTCAAACTTCACTACAACTCCTGTTTCAGTGCCCTCAGCTCAAAAATGCATACAAAAGTCCAGAAGAGTCCAGACACTTTCACCAGATCAGCAAATTCCCAAACTACCCTAATCTTTCTAGAACTTTCCTAAACCCTAGCTTAAACCCTAAGCTAAACCCCAACAACTTGTCAACAAACTTTGGGAGGGAAAGTCTAATTCAAACCTAGACCTAGTTCTATAAATAGGACCCTAGGCTCTCTCATTTCTATTCTTGATCTCACAATATATGAAACCCTAGAGAGTGATAGATTCAACCCATTTTAGTTTAGCCATTCTCTTTCTCCATCTTCTTCTTCCTCAAGATTAGTGAGAAATCTTGTAGGAAACCCTAACCCTAATTCCACTCCAAATCCAACATCTTGAGTACCAAATCAAGCGAGAAATCTTCAACCTTTTGGGAGCCGAGCCGATCTTCAATCGGGCAAGTGATCCAAGCCGATCCGCGATCCACGGAGACGAGCGAAGCCAAGTCAACGATCAAGTTCCTCCTCTTGTAGTTCTTGAGTGATTGTAACGGAATTGTTGATATAAATAAAAGGTGAAATTTGTTAATCTTGCTTTCTTTTCATTTCGCATCATGTTATCTTTACTGTTCTTGAATATTGTCTATGTGGTGATGCGCGAGTAAAACTCCGCTCGTTAAGGAGTCGAGAAGATCTTTAGTATGATGATGTAGCAAATTTGTAATCAATTCTTGAATCCCACGAGATTGTAAACCCTAGCTATTTCAAGAATTGACAACCCAATTCGATTCGATGCTTTCTTGATCAACATCGCTCGAGATTGGGGTGATCCGATCGATTCTTGAAATTGCTAGAGGCTAGAATATAAATGGTATCCTCGAAAGAGCAAGGGTTAAGAGATGAAACTTTAATTTCATCAAGAAAACCCTAATTCTCGTCGATAACCATTGATCTAGCATCAATTCTTCGAAGGACAAGAATATGAAATATTGTAGACTACAACACATATAAAGATCCTATCGATTCCTACGAGCCTCTATATCATTCTTGATTGTCGTTTGGATAATACCATTGAAACCGATTCTTGTTGTTTATAGTTCTTGATTCTTTAGAAAAGATTAGTGACACACGAATACAAATCAATCAATTGAATCGTGTTTTCTCTTATTGTTGATTAACATTTCATTTCAAACAAATAAAAGTAAAAACGAATCTCGAGATCCCTGAGGACGATCCGCACTCATTCATTAACTTCAACTGACACCATTGTTTGATTGCGGTCAAATATTTTTGGTTGTGATTTCTTTACTATTTGATTCGATAAACACATCCACGAAAACACTCAAATCAATGAGTTAATTGAAAAGAATTTGAGAAATATATTATAAAGTTAGCTTTTAAGATCCCTTACAAAAAGTAAGGAGTTTCTTTTGTCAGCGTCATCGCTTCAAAATCAATGAGAAAGAGGAAGGAAGAAGATAAAAAAAAACAATTCAATTTAAATAATAAAATTAGATGCGAAGAAATAAATTGCAAAAAAGTAAAGAGACAAGAAATAAAAATTACTTTACCTTTTATTAAGAAAAATTTGCATTACAGAATTTATTTGGCTAAAAGTGCTAAAAAAACTAAAAACCTACATAGAAACCCTAGATTGATTTTTCTTCATTGCTGCTCGGTCCTTTATATAGGCTCTGAAACTTGAAACCCTAGAATTCATCTCAATGTATGTGAAAATACGATCATTCCCATGAAAAATTTCATCAAACGGTCACTATTTGATCGTGGAACCGCCACCAAATGCCCTCTTCGGCCGCTGAACCGCCGCCTATTGGTGAGATTGCGTCTCCATGTTTTTTGAGCTTTCTTCTCGTGATTTTTGGAAATTTTTTTGATGAATATATATTTAAAATATTTGTTTCTGTCTGCAGTTGCGAGAATCTTCAATTTGTTCCTAAATTTAGCAGATTTGGTTTGCTAACTTGATTTGGTTTGATCTCTTAAATCCTATTTGCAGTCTTGGACTGATTTTCTACTTGTAATATCTGCACAATATCTTAAATTAAATCATTAGTAGCATTTATTTTATTTGAGATAATATTCCAATAATTCATTCACAAATAAATTACTTAATGTTTAAGAAATTCAAGGATATTTGGTATGATATGATATGTATATTTTAATAATTAAGAATCACATGGATATTTTAAATATGATATGCAACCATTTAACTCCCTATTATATTAATTATAAGTTAAAAAACAAATGAAAAAATCTTTTTTCATATAAACCAACATATGTTCTTGAATTACAAAAAACACCATTTAATAATTAATAATAATACGAAAAATGACTGTACAAATGTGCAATAAATATGACCGATCAAATACCTCCAAACTTATCTTTTGATCGTCCCGAGCAAACTGTTTTATTTTTAAAAGAAAAAGAAAAACCTATCACACTTTCGTAAGCAACACGATTGCACTTAGCTCGTGCAACAAGCCGTTAAACCTCTAGGTGTTCCTGGCAGGAGAAGTGTTGTCTTCTGAGGGTTTTAGTGGATTACACTCACAAAATCCCAAAAATTTAGTAAATAAGGGAAAGAAAATGAAAATTACATGCAAAGATAAGAAAATATAAAAGAAAAACTTGAAAATAAGAGTTTCGAACTACACTAGCTTTTCAGTTGTCATGAGCCCTATCTTAATAATCTTGAAAAGATGTCGGAAATCATATCCTCCCTCAATAAAATATCGTCTTTAGTCTTTCTCTCTACCACTCCTCCAAACATCGATCATATACCTCTACGTGTGTGTATAAGTCATCCCTACATTTAGAGAATCAATTTAAGTTATCATACCCTTTGTCCATATTCCTTAGTACTTTTTAGTCGGTGATGTTTTAGATGGATTTACTCACACGTTCTTCATGCGACCGTTAATACTTATTAAGGCACTAACCAACCGATTACCTAATGTGTTCATTTATTAAGGCGAACTTAGCAATATCCTAATCTTACAACACCTAAGGCATAGCAGTGAACCCCAAACCAATTGGTCTAAGGCACTAGGTGATAAGGCACCCTCGCTGTACTTTTTTATATGCTTCCTTATGTAATTAAAAAACAATGTTCATTTTCTTTTATGCACCATTTATATTTTGTTTTTTTATACTAAGGTTTTCATGCAAAAGTATTTCAAGGTATCCTCTACTATCTCAAGTTTCAAGATGTGTGCAAGTGCGTATAGTAGGGTATCAACATTCAGAAGTTGGAATCAAGAATAAAGCCTATCTTTCATACTTATTTCTATCCATAGACTAGTAACTTCTTCATCTTACTAACCCTTGGGACAACAGCTCATGACCACATATTACTAGCTTCGTTCTAAAATATCTAATTTTCATGCATTTCTTAAGTCTCTTCCTCACTTTCATATGTATTTTTCACTTTCTAAGTTTTATTTTCAAAATCTTCTAGATTTTTTTCCTTTTTTTTAATAAAAATTACTACAAAATGATACGTGAATAAATACAAACCTCCCTCCCAAACTTGTTTGCAGCAGTGTCCCCACTGATATTGTTGTTCGAGCTCAAACTTGTAGACTTGGGTGGAGAATGATAGGGTCGATAGTTAGTCAAATGGAAAACCTCCCCCAAACTTATTCTTAGCACACACATATTTTTTATGGATCTACTAATATACACACCTCCATTCTTAGTTGAAACAGTGTTTCCACTGTTTATGGCTGGAAAACCAAAGCATGGAGGATAGGCGGAGGAAAGTTAGTCGTTATAAAGCGGCTCCTGCAAAAACAGGAACTCCTCCGATGGGTCAGCGGAAAAGTACGGTTTTAATCTATACCCGTTTACTTTGAAAATGGAACCATCTTTAGGATTTTCTACATCCACTGCACCATATTAGTATACATACCGCACCACAAAAGGTCCCATCCAACGAGATCTCAGCTTACCCGGATGAAGATGGAGACGCGTATTGTATAGATTAACTTGTTGTCCCGGTGTGAATGTCTTTCACAAAAGGTGTTTGTCATGAAACATCATTGTTTGGTTCTTTACTATAACCACATTATCGTACTCTTCATCATGAAGCTCGATCAGCTTATTTAATTGCAGCTTCCAATAGCTGCTCACTTGGTCAAGATCGAAATTAAGCTCTTTAATTGCCCACATCGCCCTATGTTCAATCTTGACAGAGAGGAGGCAAGCCTTCCCAAACACAAGCAGATAAGGAGACATGCTAAGATCGGTCTTATATGCAGTACGAAATGACCAAAGAGCATCAGTCAGTTTAGAGGACCAATCTTTATGGTTCTTAGAAACCGTTTCCTCCAAAATTTGCTTGATCTGTCGATTTGAGATCTCGGCTTGCCCGCTTGTTCGGGGATGATAGGACGTAGAAAGTTTGTGATTGATTGAATATTTCCATATCAAAGCCTCGAAAGACTAATGCAGAAATGCGTCCCATTTTCTCTTATGATAGTGCGAGGGTGCCCGAATCGAGAAAAGATAGTTTCTTTAAGGAACTTAACGACAACCATGTTGTCATTAGTACAGTTCGGTATTGCTTCAATCCATTTAGAAATATAATCAACCGCTAAAAAAATATATAAGTTCCCAAAAGAGTTGGGAAACGGGCCTATGAAATCAATTCCCCACACAATAAATATCTCAAAAACCAAGATTGGTTGGAGTGACATCTCGTTCCTTAGTGAAATCCGACCCATGTATTGACACCGTGAACAAGTTTTGCAATAATCATGTGCATCTTTGAATAACATTGGACAATAAAAGCTGCATTGCAAAACATTTTTTGCAGTTTTTCTTGGGCCAAAGTTACCGCCATATGCTTGATCATGGCAGAAAGATAATACACTCCTAGACTCATTATTAGGGACACACCGGCGAATGATCTGATCAGGACAATATTTGAACAAATAAGGTTCATCACAGTAGAAGTGTTTTACCTGGGATAAAAATCTGTGATTGTCTTGATTTGACCATTCGCTGGGTAGAAGCCCCGTTGCTAAATAGTTCACGATATCAGCGAACCAAGTTTCGCAAGATAAAGTCAAGAGATGTTCGTTCGGAAAAGAGTCGTTTATTGGCAAGGTCAACATTGGTGAAGAAGGAAGTCGTGAAAGATGGTCGGCTATGACATTTTCACATCCATTTTTGTCTCTTATGATAAGGTCAAATTCTTTCAACAAGAGAATCCAACATATTAGCCTGGATTTAGCATTCTTCTTTGCAAAAAGATGCCTTAAGGAGGAATGATCGGTGTACACTACGACCGGTTAGCCAATTAGGTAGGGCCTAAATTTTTCTAATGCAAAGACAACTGCCAAAGTTCTTTCTTAGTGGTTGTATAGTTTATTTGGGCATCGTTCAAGGTCCTATTCGTATAATAAATGACAGGTGGCATCTTATCGATGTGTTGTCCTAAGACTGCACTAATAGCAAAGTCGGATGCATCACACATAAACTCAAAAGGGTGATTCCAGTCTGGAGATGATAGAATGAGGGCAGTAGTGAGTGAATGTTTAAGCGATTCAAAAGAAGCCAAGCAATCCGAGTCGAAGAGAAAAGTTGTATCCTTAACCAAGAGAAGAGTTAAGGGTCTAGCAATCTTGCTAAAGTTCTTAATAAACCGTCTATAAAAACCGGCATGGTAAAGAAAGGATTGTATATTTTTGACGCATTTGGGAGGAGGAAGATTGGAAATGATATTTATTTTAGTTTTGTCAACCTCAATGCTATTTCTTGAGATGGTATGCCCTAAGACAATACTTTCTTGAACCATGAAATGATATTTTTCCTAATTCAACGTTAGATTCTTGTTACAGCGGGTAAGAACAGCATCAAGATGACATAAGCGTTCCTCGAAGGAATCCCCAAAGATGGAGAAATCGTCTATGAATATCTCCAGAAAATTCTCGATGGGTACTTGATTTGATCATACCGGCCTGGATACGGTCGCCCGGTTCTGATGATTTAGCCAGCAGCTTCATTAGCTTGATGAGCTCTTATTTGTTGAGCGATATAAGCATCAATAGCGGCCTTAGAGATTGTTTCCTCCTTAGCTGCTGATAAGGCCGGAAGAGGATTTGATGTTTCCCCTCTGTCATCCTCGATGATTATCGGCAGATTTTCGGGTGGGGGTTCTGGTTGGATCATCATTCCAACCATATCTTGGAACAAGAGAGACATCCATTTTATGTTAGCAGCTTGCTCAGCAGCTTCCTTGTCCTTTCTTTCAAGTACCCTTCGCAGAAACTCTGTATCGGTCTCCTGCTCCTGGCACTGTTCGGCTGTTGTATTCGGACTTTCTTTCTTCCTAGTAAGTGCTGCCATTTTGGTTAGCATTTTCTGGAGCTTTTGTTGTTTCTCCTGAGCCTTTGTCAGCGACTGAGTTGCGGTTGATGACCTACGGAGGCACGGCTTCCCTCTTTTCCTGAAGCCATATAGACCGTATGTACGATCATTCCCCCAGACTTGGAGCATTTGGGTCCATTGCCTTTGGAATTTTCCGCAGGGTGGGATTTTCTCCAGCTCCATCCTTTTGTGGGAGGTTGAAGTTGAAGGAGTCGTTGTAACAGGTACCTGTGTAGAAGAATTCCCTCGCTGTATGACGGAGGGGTGGTCTTTTTCTTGCCAAACCTTCAATTTCTTCGGTTGATAAGAGTGATTTTGGTTAATCATAGAGTCCTGGACTTTTTTCCAAACCCTATGAATTTGCGAGGAAAGCTACTGATGGGGCTACTCCGTCTTTGCCTGCGTAGTAACCTCTGCAGGTGGGGGAGATTTTCTTTAGTACCGCTGTTGGAGAGTTCTTGCGCACCCTCTTGAGCATATCAAAGCCGTTCCCTATTGGAAAAGCAGCGTAAACTTCCACCATTGGAGCTGGCGGAGTAAGTCCAGAGGGGGAGTTTCCCCCAGCTTTTCTCACTTGGCGCCAGTGCCGATGTCGAGCGAGCCTTGTAGAAGGGACTGCCTCAGGTTTGGAAGCGGCTTCATCATTCCCCCGGCATTGCTGAAGGGCTGTTGTTAGCGTCAGCTTGTTGAAAACCAACGTCCTTATTAAAATCTGGGGAGGGCCGGCCAATGTTTCAAAGACCGACTTTCTGATAGGGGAAGCGCTTTTGACGGCTTTGCCCACAGCAGGAGTTGGGAGGGCTATCCATTTTAGGGCAGCCCCTTCAGGTATCACGAGCCTCTTTGTGGGCCCATTTGGGTTCTTACTCAGCCTGTCGAAGACTGAGACGTCAGATTTGGATGGCCCGTTGAGATGGGCCGTTGTGGTCGCCAGTTGATCGAAGATCGACCTTTTAGAAGCTTTCTTTTGTGGCGCTGAGGCACCGAAACTCACCGGTAGGAGCATGGTCCCAAAGAATAGTCCAGTAGTGGCTTGCATAACTTGCCCCACTGGCATTGAAAAAATAGAGGCCGCGTTACGCTCGTAGGTCACTCCTCTATTTGGGGTGGAGCGAGATTTGCTAGTGCATGAAGTGCATTGGAAAGCCATCGATTTTTCTACACAGGAGTAAGACACCAAGTTTTAGTACCTCGAATCCAAAGGCAACCATAGCGAACCGCGATTTTGTTCGCGAAACATAACACATGAAGTGTGGAGTAGAAAGAGGAAAAGGTCCCACCGGGCGTGCCAGAATCTGTTCACCGCCGAAAGACAAGGACCAGGACTTTGGGAAATCTAGCTTGAATTTGGGGGCAGATGCTATTTGGACTTCTCTATCCACCTCTTCGAAAATACCAAGTTGATTTATAGCACCATATATCGGAGGATTGGATAGATGCGACCATTGTAGCAGACTATATCAGATCCCCCTCATTTTATGAGGGGTTTTTGATTGTAAGGACGCTCTTCCCTACAGGCGCAAGCCCCTGCAGTTAATTACGCGACCATATTGCGATAACTACTTTCTCCTGCTCCAGCAGTTCACTTCGTGTCGTGCTATTTCTTTTTTATTTTGGGTTGCCCGTAGATTGTATTCGGAGACTATTTTATGTCGTCACCCATAGGGCGCGGATTAGTCCAAATCCGTATATTTTAGATTTGGGCTTGGGTCAAGGATTTGCTTGACGGGGTTTTGAACTTAGGTTATATATTCCTTTGGTTCAAAATATTTTGTTTCATTTAAGAACCGTTAATCTAGTTTGAGATTAAGATCAACTTAAATGTATGAGCATTTGGGCTCAATCCATTTTAAACTAAGGATACATTAGTCCTGTTTAAGACTAAGATCAAATTAGCAATATTTTTAAGGATCATTAAATTTATTAAGATCCAAAGCATTTAGGCTCAGTTGCAAGAGAGACTTAGCCAATTTAGGCTTACTCAGTCTTCTTTTGTTCTGTTTAGAAGTACTAAGCACTTATATGGGCTCTGTTTGTTCAGCCCCCTTTTTATGCAAAAGTCCTAAGCCTATGGGTGCGGTCACGGCTATAAACCGGCTACATTCTTTGTCCGAGAAGCCCGTTATAGAGCATAGCCAAACCTCGCGAGGGAAGCGGGTCGAGGACGATGTTTCAAAGATGTCAAGCAAAGAACCTTTGCGGCAGGAAGAGGGTGATGGGAGACTTGTTCGGTATCAGGCTTGGTGATGTTTCGGAAGCCAAAGTGGATGGCAGAGAAGTAGAGATGAAATAAAAAGAATGACTCTCCCATCTCCATAATGATCGAAAATGGACCGCATGAGTGACAAAAGATTGGTCCTTGTGATGAAATGTTAGACCGTTGTGGGTGCTTCTCGGGTGCTGGATATCATGTGAAGCATTCAATTATGGGCGCTTCCCAATCAGTGCTAAGCCCCCAACCGTTTTGGCTGTATATGAAGTGCTAAGCACTTTTTATATAGCGCCCACATGAGGAGCACGTGCGGCGCTGGGCACTGCCCAATCAGTGCTAAGCACTCAGCCGTTTTTGCTGTATATGAAGTGCTAAACACTTTTTGTGTGGCGCCCACGTAAGGCGCTGGGTGCTGCCCAATCAGTGCTAAGCACTTAACCATTTTTTCTATATATAGAGTGCTAAGCACTTTTATTCAGCGCCCACGTATTTTTCACGTGAGGCGATGGCCTTTTGCTTTGGGCGCCCGTGTGTTTTTCACGTGAGGCGTTAGGCGCTGTTAAAAGGGTGCCCACGTGGGAAACACGTGAGGCGCTAGTATTTTTTCCTTTTTAGAGATTAAATCTCTGTTAATGGCATTTTGACCATTAATGATCACCAAGATCTTCGTTTTAGAAGATCTGAGATCAGGTTTTTCTTTACGAACTAAGTTCTTTTATAGGTTCTTTTTCCTTTTGTTTTTCTTTTGGACCTAATTCTTTTCTGAATCTTTGATTCTCAAGAACAAGATCTTTCCGATGAGAATTAAATTCTCAACTTGTACGAGACCTGTCTTTTGGATCTCTGATCCAGAGAAAGAACTAAACTCTTTGAGAAGGGTTAAACCCTTAAAATAGGTAAAAGGGATATTTTGATATCTGTGTTTTCTTTACCTAGGTTTTTTTTGAAAGGGAAGTCTTCCTCTTTGAGAATTAAATTCTCTGTTGTTTATAAAACTTTCTGTATTTTTTTTCAGAAGCTTATGGGGGTTCCTCCTTCTGTCTCCGTCTCTCTGGTGGTGTGGTCTGTGGTCTCTGAGACTTGAAGTCTCGAGGCCTTTATATAGTGGAGGCAAATTGTTAACTAGTTTTGAGAAAATCTCTCATTGAGAGATTCCAATTGATTTAATTGGACTCAAAATTGATTTAGAAAATTCTACCCACCGTTGGATCTTTGATCCAAGGACTTCTGTTTTACAGAATATGTTTTCTTGTTTTTAACAAGATTGATGGAATATTTTCCGATATATAGAATTTTATTCTATTAAATGGTGATTTTTTATCACCATTAGATTTTTAATTCAAGAGTTCGCTGTTTTACAGAGCATATATTCCTTTTATTTAGAAAAATATAGGGAAATATTTTCCCATCTCATTGGATCTTTGATCCAACAATTTTCTGTTCGTTTAGAAAGATTAGAGGAATATTTTCCCTTAATAGAATTTTATTCTATTATGTGATGATTTATCATCACCGTTGGATTTTTGATCCAACGGCTCTATTTAACAAAGAGTATCCCAGTTTTTAGGAAAATATCCCCTGCAGAATTTAATTTTACTGGGCTTTAATTTAGACGTCGGCGCTCACGTGTTATACACATGGGCGCCGCTTAAGAATTTGATTCTAAGCGCTCCAGTGCTCTGCACATTGGCGCCCATGTGAAGAGCACGTGCAACATCATATAATAATTTAATTCTTATATAATAAGCGCTTCTGTGCTTTGCACATTGGCGCCCACGTCAGTTTCACGTGCGACGCCACCATAGGATTTAATCCTAAGGGGTTGGCGTTGGCACCGGTGCCCTCGTGAGGGGCATGTAAGGCGCTGCCTCAAAACTTAACAAAGCTTAGCTCTTTCTTTGTGTTGTTTAAATTTTAGGGGAACAAATTCCCCCCACCGTTGTTCTCATGTGGCTCACATGTGAGTGCAACGGTGTCACTTTTTCCACCGTTCGATCTTCTAGGGAGCTGAACTGTCCCTTTACATCTTATAAATATGGCCTTTGGCCCTTGAGATGACCGTCGTTTCTTCATCTTCTTGAATCTTCTTCCTCCTTGAGAATTTAATTCTCATCTCAGAGCTTAGATCTCTGTCTACAGTACTTCCTCTGATTAGAGTTAAACTCTTGATTTTGTAGGGGCCATTGATTTTCCTTTAAACTGTAATGATTTTAGTATTTTGATTGCTAACCCTCCACTGGTTTTTCTTTTCAGGTACTATGGCTTCTAGTTTGTATGATCTTGAAGAGATTATCTCTTATGAGGAGATTCGCATCCAAGGTCAGAAGTTTACTGATGCCCAACGCGCTGAGCTGATGCGTCGCTTCGACGATCATAACGGTCGATTGCCCCCTCGCCATTCTGCTCTTTTAAAGATCGTTGTTAGTATCATAACGGTCGATTGCCCCCTCGCCATTTCGATCTGGGAAGCCATACCCGGGCGTCTTGAAGTTATGCCACTCCAAGCACTCGATGACGCCGAGGATAAGGTACATTCATTATACTTGATAAGGTTGATCTCAAACAAACGGAGAGATAATCTCGTCGCCATCTTGCACCACGTCTTTCAACAGAAAGCGATAGTATCAGCATATCATAGGATGGAGGACATCAGTGTTGTCCTTGACTCTTCTATTCGAGAGAAGATGCATAAGAAAATGGTTGATGAGGCTGAACGTGCATTGCTCAAGCTTGCTTTTGAATCTGAGAATCCATGTCCAGAGTTTAGCGTTCTGCCATTGTAAACATTTTGATGACGTTTATTTCTCTGTTTATTTTATCATCCTTATCACCAATATATAAATTTCTTCGAAGTATGAATGGCAAAGCTCCCCCTTTTGTTTACGCCAATGCTTATATATGCCTCAAGTGAGGTGTTGTTATATATATATATATATATATATAGCACCGGCGCTCACGTGTAATGCGTGTGAGGCGCTGCTACAGGATTTAATCCTGAAAAGAACTAGCGCCGGAGCTCACATGTCATACATGTGAGGCGCTGCTATAGGGAATCGTTTCACATTCTTGTTCTAATTTTCATGGGTCAACTCTTTCTTTTCCTATGCCCTTTTTGTCAGGCTTTGAAAATAGTTCCACCATGCACAACATTTTTTGTGCCTAAATTTAAATGCTTCTCTTTATATTCTGAAGCAATGATCTTTTTCTTCTTCACAAGGAAAGAACCATTTTTTTAACAAATCAAGAGTCATGGCTTGCAATCGTCTTCATGCTCGTCGGCAACCATGGGAGGTGCCTATCGAGAGAATTGTTCTTCGTTTTGCCGTACGATTGGTGGATCTCATTCTCACAGATGACCAACGTGACATGGTGATGTACAAGATTATGACTCGTAGGGGATCTATCGGCTCCATCTGGCTCCGTATGTCTTCCTGTCTGTTTTTGCTGACATTCCTCCTCATCCGACGGAGATGACTCTGGTGATGCTCTATACAGCGGAGGAAAAAATCAAGTGCTTTCATGAGGCAGATTTGATTACCCAGCCTCTGAAAGATCGCTCTGTTTAGTTGCTAAACCAGATATGGGCTCAGCTGGTTATCATGTCTGCCTTCACTGATGGGCACGGTGCTGACCGATAGGCAGTGACTCCTCATGAAGATCTCCATCTCGACATGGTGGAGAAGGCTGAGAGGGCTTTAGAAAACCTTATTCATAGTTTTGTAAACCTTTTACTTTTGATCCTGTGTTCTGTGATCTATTTTCTATAGAATAAAATGTTTATTTAAATGCTTTTCTTTTTATCGTTGACCACCGAGTGCTACATTTCGGACACATGTTTTTTTCTCTGATTGTTGTTGCAACCTACATGTGTGCATGCACACTTCACCCTTAGGGATTTTTACTAAGTGCAAAAGCCACTGATGTGCTCATGTCATGCACTATCCTTCCACATGCATATATGAATGAGCCTGCTTTCACACATATCTGCAAACGAAACATAAACCGGTGTAAACAAATGCCCCCCTACTACTTTTCTCACGAAGGTATGAATGTGAGTGAAGTAGTGTAGAGTAATACGTAGCGTACAACTGGTTTCGGGCTGGTGTATCGTGCATAACTTTTAGAATCTTGATCTGAGAAGATAGCGAGCGGACACAAGCGTCAAATCTCAATTCTAAACCCTGAAGCCCATGAGTTGCACCCTTCTGTTTCTTGATGTCTTGATCTGACACGAAGTAGTTTATGTATTCATTTCGGAGTTTGTAGTTTATTCACCCGTTTCGGAGTCTCTAGTTTATATACTCATTTCGGAGTTTATAGTTTATTCACTCGTTTCGAAGTCTCTAGTTTATGTACTCATTTCGGAGTTTGTAGTTTATTAACTCGTTTTAAAATCTCTTTAGTTTACCTCCCTTGGGTTTACAGGAAAACTTGTCCTAACGTTGTATGTAGACAACCCTCATTCTTTTTATGATAGAGGTCCGTTAGGTTTGTGGTACTAGAGTTTTAGTCCGTGGTACCATCGCGTTAGCTGATGCATTCCTCGATATGCAGTCTTTAAGCCACTGTTCGAGTAGCCCAGCGACTGTCATGTCTCTGATCCCTTCGGAGGATGGACAAGATGTCTTCAAGTAATCTCCTTAGGTCATATTACCGTTGGAAGAGCAAGCATTAGGAATTTTCTATGACAATTTTTACTTGAGGTTAGGCTCAATTTGGAGCTTCGATGAGTCATAATCGCACCTTTCTGGGGTGGGATGATCTCCAATGGCCTTTTGGGCTTTATATTAGTTGCCATCAAGACCCAAAGCCAGGAATATACCATCACTTCATTTTTTTGTTTTGATGATGTCATGCCGATTCTTTTGCTCAATTAGGGTAGACATCTGTATGACCTCTATGCTGCGTGTATTGCAATTGAAGCCCAGAGCCAGGAATATGCCATTGCTCCAATTTCACTTGATAACTGCGTTCGCATCCTGCTAAAATGTAGGGGAACGCTGGGATAGTCTCTAGGTTGTATATGAACCGTCTAGACTTTGTGCTAGGATTTTGCCATTACTCCTTTTTTTGCGTTGAATCTTTGGTCTTTGTTTTTGTTTATGATGACCTTGCGTCTACATCCTGTTGGAATGAGAAGGAATGTCGGGTTGGAGCATGGATTTTGCCATTACTCCATTTTGATTTGGCTCCTTGGAGCTTTGTTGACGTCATGTCTGCACCCTGTTGGAATGAGAAGAACGTCGAGCTGATCTCTAGGCTGTAGATGTTGCCGTAGAGATCTGGCTCTCCCTTTGACGGAGCCTGGTGGAAAAATATGGTTCCCTTTCTTTCATTTGTGCCCATGGATTGTATACAAGGGTCGGTGTGGACCTCCCAGCAGGGCAGAAAAGTTTCCTTTTCATTTTTTTTGTCTTTCCGCAATGCTTTATCTTTTCAGCTTTTATGTGGCAAAAGTCACAATTACCCAATCATTTCGGCTATTTATCGTGGTGCCCAATCATTTCGGCTGTTTTTATTTTTACTCGCTGCTTTTTATTGCGAGTTTCCCTATCATTTAGGCTTTTTTTAAAGGGATTTGAAATATGATACCAATCCCAGCATCAGCATTGCTACCATTGGAATATTTCTAGGAGAGAATCATCATTTTCCTTGAGAGGACTTGGGGTTTGATACCTATTTAGGCATCGGTATCGCTACAAATAGAACATTTGCAGGAGCGAATCATCATCTGCCTTTGTCGATTTGAACAAAGATGGCTTAGCAAACAGGATTAGCATCTTGTCGACTAAGGCTTTTTGACTTTATGAGCTGTAAGGGTCTCATAAAGGTATTTCTCCTACAAGTCAAGAGGATCTCGTAGGTGCATATTCTCCTTAGGCATCGTGAGGATTCCTAAGTGCGTTTTCTCTTGTAAGTCGTAAGGATCTTACAAGTGTGTTTTTTCCTTATAAGTCGAGAGGACTTACAAGTGTCGTTCACCATATAGGGACATTTCTCGCCATTAGTAGAACTTGGTGAAAGAATATTTATTTGTGCCCATGGATTGTATACAAGGGTTAATATAGGGCCCTTGTAGGGAAAAATTGGGGGAATATGAGGGCTTATGAACAGGTTCAGATCCCTGTTGCTTAAGGATTTTGAATCTTATGAGTCATGAGGGTCTTATAAGGGGAATTCTCTTTACGAGTTATGAGGATATCGTAAGTGTAGTTTCTTCTTAGGAAATGTAGGGATTCCTAAGTGTGTTGATCCTTTGTGAGTCGTAAGGATCTCACGCAAGTTATTTTTACGAGATTGCACCCTTCCGGGTTTTCACAAGCTCGCCGGCAACCTTGCTGTTTTAACTCACAGCGCCCTTTCGGGTTTTCATCCTTGCACATTTCGCTTGTGGGCATACACTTTTTTTTTTAATCACGAAACTCTCGAAAGTAGCATCATCGTAGGTGACCCATCTGTTTGCCGGTAGGATTTAGGGATGGCTTCATCGCTAGAGTAGCTTTGTAGCCAGTGGGACTTGAGTTGCAACCTTCTCCTTAAGGACTTCGATTGCAATATACATCTCAAGGGAGTATATAACCGTATTTGGGGGCAACGCGCTTGTTTAGGGATATTTCGGTCTATTATCGCCATGTTTGAGGCGAAATTTTAGTTTAGGGACATCTCGGCCGTTTTCGCCATGTTTGAGGCGAAATTTTAGTTTAGGGACATCTCGGCCGTTGTCGCCATGTTTGAGGCAAAGTTCTAGTTTAAGGACATCTCGGTCCATTGTTAGTTTAGGGACATCTCAGTCCAATATTGTCATGTTTAAGGCGGATAGTTAGTTTAAGGACCTCTCGGTCCGTTGTCGCTGTTTTTGAGGCGACAGAGCTTTTTGTATACTACTCTCGGAGTTCTGACTCAGGGAGATAGCAAGAGGACATGAGCATCGTCATCTATCATTGACCTAAGTCGTGACTCATCAAGCATGGTATTTTTTGAGGAATTGGCCGCTTATTAGCCGGAAGGGTCTTTCGCCATGCATATCCATAAGCAAGTAGGCTCCACTTTGATAAATTTAGTCTATGATGTACGGGCCTTCATAGTTCGGCTCGAACTTCCCCCATTTTGCACGATTGGGGATCATGGGTCTTTTGATGACTAGTACGAGTTCGCCTTGGCAGAATGTTCTCAGCCTGGTCAGTTTTTCATATGACCGTGTCATCCTTACCTTATAAGCCTCCAGATTCTACGGTGCTATAAGGTGAGTCTCGTCGAGGGCATCGAGCTCCTCAAGCCGAAGATGAGCATTTTCTTCATCTGTCAGCTCGTATCGGACCGCTACTCTTAGATAAGAGAGTTCTATTTCCGGGGAAGCACTGCTTCCATGCCGAATACCAACGCATATAACGTTGTATTCGTATCCATTTTGAACGTTGTTCAGTACGCCCAGAGAGCTTCATGCAGCGTTTCATGCCAGCCTTTTTTGTTTCTAGAAACTGTTTTCTATATAATCTTTATCAAGGTCTTGTTGAAAGCTTCAGCTAGACTGTTGGCCCGAGGGTTATAGACCGAGGAGTATCTCCAATCTATTTTATGCTAATGTGCGAAGCGGCTAATTTTATGACTTCTATAAGCTGGCCCATTATCCGAGATAACTCATTGCGGAGTGCCGAACCGATAGATAATATGTGTTCTGAAGAAATGGAGGATATACTTCGTATTCACCTCCCTTAGCGGTACTGCTTCTGCCCTGTCACGACCCGAAAGTACGGAACGTGACCGGCACTTAGATTACGAAACGTCTAGAGGCGCAACGTAACTTAAGTAATCCGAAACCCAGAAATCTAAACCATATAAAAGAAGAAGAAGAAAAGAAAACATGAAGAAAAACAAGTTTAAAAGTATCAGCAAATTTCCCAAAAATTTCGGCAGAGTCTCCTCTGTAAAAACTGGCCCCAAACGGGTACAACAAGTATAATATACATAAACAATAAAAAGCATCCCCAAACGGGAGCTAGCTCAACGCCAACAGGTGGAAACAACCACAACAATACACAATAGTATACAACGCCAAAGGGCGATGCTCAAAACTCAAAAGAAAACAAATCCACCAGATCAGAATAATACATGCGCGACTCTAAGGTCGAAATAAATAACTGGTGCAATAAATTTATCAAGTAATACAAGTATGGTTGATGGAGCTTACTAGATACAAATGAAAGAATAAAAGTACAATGGTGGTTCAGATACAAGTGAACCAACCTACCGTGCAAATCACCCTGAATGAAATGATGTGCCAGCAAGCTGTCAGGGAAACCTGTACATCGAACCTGTAATAAAATTTGGCACAACGGGGGTGAGTTGCCAACTCGTGAGTAGAAGACATCTACGAAAAGAAATCGAATGCACGACTCTATCCTAGGTCATAATAATACACTACTATGTCCCAATCATCTAGTAATAGCAGGGTAATACTACGTGTAAATGCAGATACTCCGTGCTCGTGTCAGTGCCTCATATAATACTATGTCATATGAATGGATATGCATGCACCATGAATATAAAATAATCAATCCTGAAATCCAGATATATCTGTATAAGAAATTTTTAACTGTTATCATAGTAAAATGTGTATAGGAATCTGAAATCTCAATAGTAAAATCCATGGAAATCCGTGTCAAGCATCGACACAAACATGTAAATCTCAAGTCTCATAGTCTCAATACCTCGGGCTCCGTCAGTCCGGATCGGCCCATATCATCAAATCTCACGACAACGGTCGGTATCCTCCGGACATCCGCCGCGCCAGACATCACCGGTAGGTAGCCTTCCCCTGCCAGGCTCATCGTCTACAACTCGATCTTCTTGCCCCGGGGTACCATACCGGGCCCACCATGTACCCGAGACGGTTCATCCACTCCTCGAATCGGGTCTCGAAATCCAACAGAAAACATGAAACCTCATGGTGGACGACACATACATCACGAGAAAACCGCATCTTATTTTAAAAAGAGAGGAGGAGAGAGAGAGAAGTTTTTATAATTTCTTGCGGTTTTCCCCAAAAATCCAGAAATCTCATAGAAAACCAAAATCCCAAAATCATGAGTAAGTATATGATAAGTGTCGGCATATGCCCATAATACTGCATGATAACATGGAAATATGAATGCATGAATGTCTAAGTGATAAATATCATGTCTATACTAACATCAGAAAGTAATCACAATATTATATCGGTCTAGTTGTTAACTGATTCTATCAATAAAAGATAATAAGATCTAAAGTGTACGTAATATAGCAATTACCGATGATGATGTGTGTGAGCCGGCAAATGAGTGTGCGTGGAATATGCGCATCATCGATAATGGTGCTGGTGTCCTAACCGGTAAGGTTTATACTGATTATAGCAGCATATGTAAGAACATGCATCATTATGATTCCAGTGTGAAAGTAAGACGGATGTATGTTATCCACTCATTTAATATACCATTACCACTACCACTATATGACTCGAACCTAATCTAGTGTCCATCTAACCTCCTAAGGAACAAAACCTAAGAAACTAGTCAATAAGAAACAAGAGTCTACCTAAGGTCTGAATCAATATCTCTAATAGTCGGCGATCCGGCCTCAATAGCGTCACATACGTAGTACGGCTTCCTCGAATCAAGAGTGCAGATTAATCATCATATTTATGCCTCGTACGGTAAAATCAATCGTACGGCATCCCAATATCAGGGTACGGGTCAAGTAACTCCTAGGTGTCCCATTATTAGTATAATGTCATCATCAACAGATCTCATGATCAAGGTTCTAAACTGTGATCGCATACATCAATCATATATCATTGCCATCATAATAAGCATCATTAGTTTATCCTCAGAAATATCATGTCATATGTATCATATCGTCCTCAAGTCACACCTCTATGATATCGATATCAGGTCACACCTATATGATGTCGTAATCAAGTCATACATATCCCATATCATGATCAATCACAAGTTACAGTCCGGGAACTATTTTAGAGTCCCATGTACCTCAATATCATCACCATCCATTATAATTTAAGTATACATCTTCATTATCTCATTCTCTAATGATCCGCTAACACTTAATACGACTGTATAACCAAGAATCACGGCATCAAGCCCAGTTACACTGTTTCATCATACCTCGGATATCATATCACATCAATGTATCCCATATACATGTTGTATATATATATATACCTATACCTCGTCCTATCTATATATATACACATGCACGTATACACCATGTCGTGTTTCAGTGTGTGCGTGTGTGTGTTTCTACCTGAAATCTACGAACCTCTTCCAAGGTATTCATCTTCTGATATGTCTTCCTAAATCAGTCTAGTCCAGCCTAGGGTCATTACTAGGGCCCTACTCATTAAGAATCTAGGGTCACATCTGGTTTCCTAATGTAAATAAGTACTATTCCTATTCTACGTTGCGGGGGTGCTAAACGCCATCCACCCGACTTTCCCCCGTAGATATGCATCTACTCACCTGGTCCATGTCTGCCGAAGACGGTGTCGCCATCCTCCTCTTCATCGCCCGCAGTCCACGTGAGGGGTACCTAAACGCAAACATATAAATAGCATCGTAAACTGAATCACATACAAAAGTTAAAACGACGCAATGAACCAGCATAGGCTAAAACCTATGTCCCGTCCACGCAAAAGAACCAAATATCGCTCGATATCGGCGTACAAACTCCGATGGATCGAGATAAACATCAACAATTATCTCATAGTTTTAAAACACATTACTTATATTATAAAACATGATTAAATCCATCGAAACCCTAAAATCCATCAAACCGTCCAATTTCGTAAAACCCGAAAATGCCAATTTACCGTTTTTCATCAAAACTTAACATTTAAATGAAACCAATGGTTATAAAACTCATTAAATAGCAATACTAGACTATACAACCCCTTACTTTATTTTTATTACACAATTTTGCATTTATTTGAAATTTCTAGTTTGCAACCTTTAACAATTTTCAACATTTTTCAAGCAAAATACCACAATTCCACCGCAAAACGTGATTTTGCATGAATTAATGTATTAAAACACAATTCATGATGATAATGATTTAATGAAACCATAAATTATATTTTTAATCTCATTTATTTAGAAATTTCTAAAATCTAGTTTACAAAATAACAATTTTTATCACAATTTATCAATTATCAATAGAAACGAGCAATCAAACTAAGTTTTTCTTTCCATTAACATGCTAAAGTTCTCACTAAAACTACAATCTAATGATAGCAACCTTAATTGGAATTTTATATTACCCACATATATATTTTACAAAAACTAGTTAGCTAAATAGCTTCATTTAAACAATTTTAAATGAAAAATTTACAATTCAACAACCATGCAAGATTTTCCAATTCTAAAAATGTTAAACTAACTATTATAGCCCTAATTAATTAACAAAAATAATAACTTGAATTTACAAACCTAACTTGAATTTTAGAATTTGCAACTAGAATTAATCTAAATAATCTAATTATGCTTTAAAAGAAACATCTAATGGAAATAAAACAAAAGAGATAGATTTATACCTTCACAACCTTAAGTCCAAACAAGAAAATGAGCCTAAAAAATACATGCTTTCCCACTCCAAAATCCATATAAAGAAGAGTAGAGAATAAAGGGTAGGAAATACATAGGATTGTGGATTTTTAATTGAATTTTTAAAGGACTTTTGATGAATTTTGGAGCAAAATAAAATGAGGAAAATGGGGGCTACCATGGGGGGTGAGGCCGGACATTTTGGAGGTGAGGGAGAGAAGGAAGAGAGTGACAAAAGTTGTGTAGAAGTCTCCACCAAAGTATCACTTCATTATGTCTTTTCATGCATTTATTTATTTTTCTTTTATTTCTTTACTATAGCAACTCAAGAAAACTCTAGAAAATAGGAAAAATTTGCAAATAAATTTTGCATGATACACACTAAATTCTAACATGCCATGATTCATTTTTACAAATTAAAACCATTCAAATTTGTAATTTACACTAATTTAGTGTAAAAATAAAGCTTATGTTAATATTTAAAATAATTAATTTAGGAAAAATATTTAATTGAACTAAAAATTTATAAGTTGCTAAATAAACACCATTTACTAGTAATTACATAATTAAAATAGGTATTTTTGAATTTATAATGAAAAACAATCACGGTTTGGTTTTACGAAAAATATATTTTGCTTTACCGAAAATCATAAAATTCACTTAAACAATTTTATTCATTTATTTATTTATTTAATTATTTTTAAAACGTTAAAATATTCCCCCTTTAGTAAATTCGGTCCCCGAATTTAAATTGAAACTCCCCTTCCAAATACTAAAACACTTAGCAAACACTCAAGTCGTCGGGGCTCCGAAATCATCAATACATAACTAAAATCAACTCCGCCAAGCATAACGCAATCATCGGAGTTATGCCGAGAATAAAATATCAAAACCCAATATGAACACCATCATAATATACATCAATCTATAATTTATATATAGTTCTCATCCTAGTAAAATCGCCTAAACATCATAATAAAAAAAGCATACAAAAACCCCTCTTGAAAATCGCCGTGCAATGCACGTGTCACGGCATAAGTAGCGGACGTTTAATTTTTTAGAAAAATAGCTATATATATATATCTTTTATTTAACATACACGTCCCGCCTGGTTACTAAATCAAATAATAATGATTATGAAAACATACTGCTCAAACTGAAATCAATCCCAATCACATCAATAAAATATCATGTGCGTCCGGTGCGCACTGAAATCGAAACCAAATACAGATACCACGAATACACACAATAACAAAACTAAGTGCAACAGGTGTGCACCAAAAACATCTGTCAAGTGCAACGGGCGTGCACGACTCAATATCAGGTGCATCTAATCTGCACAAAACCCCGATTTAGTGCATCTGGTGTGCACAAAATCGCATCAAGTGCGCCAAGTATGCGCAAGAATCCTAATCAGGTGCACATGGTGCACGAAAACATACATCGAATACCAAAATCGAAATCACAGCACAAAAATGCATGAAAACTAGGTTGAAACATATGTCAAAATCATGTGTAACCCCTATGCACGAAATCAAATCAAAAATCTCAAAATATATAAAACCAAATCAAGTGTACTGGGTGTGTACTAAACAACATCAATACAACTGATATATGAAACACAAATAGAATGAAATGAAGGTACACACATGAAATACCAATCGTAGAACAAAGTTCTCAAAATACCAAAATCCAATCAACGAAAATATGAAATTCAAATCACTAAATCACAATCGTAAACACTATCGTCAATGTCCGCCTCTTTCCTCTGATGTCGATTGCTTCGAACTCGTCTCTTCGTAGCCGTGCTGACTGTGCTACCCACGGCAATACTCATATCTAGAGTCTCCCACATAGTCGATCCCTTCACTTGATATCCGGACTACATTAAACTTTTCGATCGATCCATCAAAATCCCATAATTCCCCGAGAGCTCAACACTCAAGTACAGTTTAAAAATATCCGGTACATACCCCAGCATCGATGATCCAGCCGTAGAAGGGCAAACCCAAGCCTCGCTAATAGCACCGCGGAACTGCCGTAAACCCTAAGGTTCAAGGGCGTTCTCGTGGTCATTATGTCGAGTTAGGGTTTCATTCTTCTATAGGGTCCATCGAAATACCTGCATGTTCTTCCGAATACTTTAAACTTGGGAAAATGGTTTTCTGATAATCGTTCGAACCCTTTAACTTCATCCGGACGGCATGTGAATACCCTTCATCCGCACGCTAAACAATGCTTCAATTCTCAAGAATAACCAATACCCTAATGGTTATCGCATTCAAGCCGTAGCTTTCTCTGCCCGTGCGCCCGTGGTAACAGAAACCACCCTCCGACATCGACGAAGATAGATCAAAGGAACGAATGAAATACGGTGCAAACAAATGTACATCCTAAGGCTCCTTAAGCAGAGTAGCGTATCGTAAGTATGCCGCGGACCATACCCACGGTACGTTACTCTACCTAAATCGCCTACTCCATCAACCAAGGGTAACCTAGACTTATACAAGGTTAAACCTAGCGCTCTGATACCAACTTTGTCACGACCCGAAAGTACGGAACGTGACCGGCACTTAGATTACGAAACGTCTAGAGGCGCACATAACCTAAGTAAGCCGAAGCCCAGAAATCTAAACCATATAAAAGAAGAAGAAGAAAAGAAAACATGAAGAAAAATAAGTTTAAAAGTATCAGCAAATTTCCCAAAAATTTCGGCAGAGTCTCCTCTGTAAAAACTGGCCCCAAACGGGTACAACAAGTATAATATACATAAATAATAAAAAGAATCCCCAAACGGGAGATAGCACAACGCCAACAGGCGGAAATAACCACAACAAAACACAATAGTATACAACGCCAAAGGGCGAGGCTCAAAACTCAAAAGAAAACAAAACCACCAGATCAGAATAATACATGCGCGACTCTAAGGTCGATATAAATAACTGGTGCAATAAATTTATCAAGTAATACAAGTATGGTTGATGGAGCTTACTAGATACAAATGAAAGAATAAAAGTACAATGGTGGTTCAGATACAAGTGAACCAACCTACCGTGCAAATCACCCTGAATGAAATGATGTGCCAGCAAGCTGCCAGGGAAGCCTGTACATCGAACCTGTAATAAAATTTAGCACAACGGGGGTGAGTTGCCAACTCGTGAGTAGAAGACATCTACGAAAAGAAATCGAACGCACGACTCTATCCTAGGTCATAATAATACACTACTATGTCCCAATCATCTACTAATAGCAGGGTAATACTACGTGTAAATGCAGATACTCCGTGCTCGTATCAGTGCCCCATATAATACTATGTCATATGAATGGATATGCATGCACTATGAATATAAAATAATCAATCCTGAAATCCAGATATATCTATATAAGAAATTTTTAACTGTTATCATAGTAAAATGTGTATAGGAAACTGAAATCTCAATAGTAAAATCCATGGAAATCCGTGTCAAGCATCGACACAAACATGTAAATCTCAAGTCTCATAGTCTCAATACCTCGGGCTCCGTCAGTCCGGATCGGCCCATATCATCAAATCTCACGACAACGGTCGGTATCCTCCGGATATCCTCCACGCCAGACATCACCGGTAGGTAGCCTTCTCCTGCCAGGCTCATCGTCTACAACTCGATCTTCTTGCCCCGGGGTACCATACCGGGCCCACCATGTACCCGAGACGGTTCATCCACTTCTCGAATCGGGTCTCGAAATCCAACAGAAAACATGAAACCTCATGGTGGATGACACATACATCACGAGAAAACCATATCTTATTTTAAAAAGAGAGGAGGAGAGAGAAGTTTTTATAATTTCTTGCGGTTTTCCCCAAAAATCCAGAAATCTCATAGAAAACCAAAATCCCAAAATCATGAGTAAGTATATGATAAGTGTCGGCATATGCCCATAATACTGCATGATAACATGGAAATATGAATGCATGAATGTCTAAGTGATAAATATCATGTCTATACTAACATCAGAAAGTAATCACAAAATTATATCGGTCTAGTTGTTAACTGATTCTTTCAAAAAAAGATAATAAGATCTAAAGTGTACGTGACATAGCAATTACCGATGATGATGTGTGTGAGCCGACAAATGAGTGTGCGTGGAATATGCGCATCATCGGTAATGGTGCTGGTGTTCTAACCGGTAAGGTTTATACTGATTATAGCAGCATATGTAAGAACATGCATCATTATGATTCCAGTGTGAAAGTAAGACGAATGTATGTTATCCACTCGTTTGATATACCATTACCACTACCACTATATGACTCGAACCTAATCTAGTGTCCATCTAACCAACTAAGGAACAAAACCTAAGAAACTAGTCAATAAGAAACAAGAGTCTACCTAAGGTCTGAATCAATATTTCTAATAGTCGGCGATCCGGCCTCAATAGCGTCACATACGTAGTACGGCTTCCTCGAATCAAGAGTGCGGATCAGTCATCATATTTATGCCTCGTACGGTAAAATCCATCGTACGGCATCCCAATATCAGGGTACGGGTCAAGTATCTCCTAGGTGTCTCATCATTAGTATAATGTCATCATCAACAGATCTCATGATCAAGGTGCTAAGCTGTGATCGCATACATCAATCATATATCATTGCCATCATAATAAGCATCATTAGTTTATCCTCAGAAATATCATGTCATATGTATCATATCGTCCTCAAGTCACACCTCTATGATATCGATATCAGGTCACACCTATATGATATCGTAATCAAGTCTTACATATCCCATATCATGATCAATCACAAGTTACAGTCCGGGTACTATTTTGGAGTCCCATGTACCTCAATATCATCACCATCCATTATAATTTAAGTATACATCTTCATTATCTCATTCTCTAATGATCCGCTAACACTTAATACGACTGTATAGCCAAGAATCACGACATCAAGCCCAGTTACACTGTTTCATCATACCTCGGATATCATATCACATCAATGTATCCCATATACGTGTTGTATATATATATATATATATATATATATATATATATATATATACCTATACCTCGTCCTATCTATATATACACACATGAACGTATACACCATGTCGTGTTTCAGTGTGTGCGTGTGTGTGTTTTTACCTGAAATCTACGAACCTCTTCCAAGGTATTCATCTTCTGATATGTCTTCCTAAATCAGTGTAGTCCAGCCTAGGGTCATTACTAGGGCCCTACTCATTAAGAATCTAGGGTCATATCTGGTTTCCTAATGTCAATAAGTACTATTCCTATTCTACGTTGCGGGGGTGCTAAACGCCATCCACCCGACTTTCCCCCGTAGATATGCATCTACTCACCTGGTCCATGTCTGCCGAAGACGGTGTCGCCATCCTCCTCTTCATCGCCCGCAATCCACGTGAGGGGTACCTAAACGCAAACATATAAATAGTATCGTAAACTGAATCACATACAAAAGTCAAAACGACGCAATGAACCAGCATAGGCTAAAACCTATGTCCCGTCCACGCAAAAGAACCAAATATCGCTCGATATCGGCGTACAAACTCCGATGGATCGAGATAAACATCAAACAATATCTCATAGTTTTAAAACACATTACTTATATTATAAAACATGATTAAATCCATCGAAACCCTAAAATCCATCAAACCGTCCAATTTCGTAAAACCCGAAAATGCCAATTTACCGTTTTTCATCAAAACTTGACATTTAAATGAAACCAATGGTTATAAAACTCATTAAATAGCAATACTAGACTATACAACCCCTTACTTTATTTTTATTACACAATTTTGCATTTATTTGAAATTTCTAGTTTGCAACCTTTAACAATTTTCAACATTTTTCAAGCAAAATACCACAATTCCACCACTAAACGTGATTTTGCATGAATTAATGTATTAAAACACAATTCATGATGATAATAATTTAATGAAACCATAAATTATATTTTTAATCTCATTTATTTAGAAATTTCTAAAATCTAGTTTACAAAATAGCAATTTTTATCACAATTTATCAATTATCAATAGAAACGAGCAATCAAACTAAGTTTTTCTTTCCATTAACATGCTAAAGTTCTCACTAAAACTACAATCTAGTGATAGCAACCTTAATTGGAATTTTATATTACCCACATATATATTTTACAAAAACTAGTTAGCTAAATAGCTTCATTTAAACAATTTTAAATGAAAAATTTACAATTCAACAACCATGCAAGATTTTCCAATTATAAAAGTGTTAAACTAACTATTATAACCCTAATTAATTAACAAAAATAATAACTTTAATTTACAAACCTAACTTGAATTTTAGAATTTGCAACTAGAATTAATCTAAATAATCTAATTATGCTTTAAAAGAAACATCTAATGGAAATAAAACAAAAGAGATAGATTTATACCTTCACAACCTCAAGTCCAAACAAGAAAATGAGCCTAAAAAATACATGCTTTCCCACTCCAAAATCCATATAAATAAGAGTAGAGAATAAAGGGTAGGAAATACATAGGATTTTGTGGATTTTTAATTGAATTTTTAAAGGATTTTTGATGAATTTTGGAGCAAAATAAAATGAGGAAAATGGGGGCTAGCATGGGGGGTGAGGCCGGCCATTTTAGGAGGTGAGGGAGAGAAGGAAGAGAGTGACAAAAGTTGTGTAGAAGTCTCCACCAAAATATCACTTCATTATGTCTTTTCATGCATTTATTTATTTTTCTTTTATTTCTTTACTATAGCAACTCAAGAAAACTCTAGAAAATAGGAAAAATTTGCAAATAAATTTTGCATGATACACACTAAATTCTAACATGCCATGGTTCATTTTTACAAATTAAAACCATTCAAATTTGTAATTTACACTAATTTAGTGTAAAAATAAAGCTTATGTTAATATTTAAAATAATTAATTTAGGAAAAATATTTAATTGAACTAAAAATTTATAAGTTGCTAAATAAACACCATTTACTAGTAATTACATAATTAAAATAGGTATTTTTGAATTTATAATGAAAAACAATCACGGTTTGGTTTTACGAAAAATACATTTTGCTTTACCGAAAATCATAAAATTCACTTAAATTTTTTTATTCATTTAATTATTTATTTAATTATTTTTAAAACGTTATATGCCCACATAGAGAATTAGTCAGTCGTTGCCAGTATGAACAGATGTCCTTTGGACGACACTGGTTCGATAGGGCCAATTGTATTGGTTCTCCACATTTTGAACGGCCAGCAGGCCACTATACGGTATAGCGGATTTGGATGTTGGTGGATGAAGTCCCCACGAATTTGGAACGAGTGACACTGTTTCGCATATTCGAGGCAGTCCTGAATCATTGTGGGCTAATAGTAACCCATTCTTTTTATCTTCAGCTTCATCTTTGGCCCGGCTTGATGAGAACCACAGAGTCCGTCGTGGGTTTCTTGGACGACTCTCTTCGCTTCTTCTGGTCCCAGGCATCTTAGCCACAAACAGTCGAACGATCTTTTATATAGAGTATCATTGACGAAGGGGAAGGAAAAAGCTTGTTTCATGAGCTGATGTCTAGACGACGGATTTTTGAGCGTTCGTTGGGATTTAAAGTAGTCTATGAAGACTCCCCTCCAATCCTTGACCTTTTCTTCATCCTCTATTTGAAGGGATACTTTTTCGGTCATTTCTTTTCTTCCGGATGGCTTTATTAAGTCTTCTGAAGATATATCTATTGGCGTGAGAATCCTGCGACTTTGCACAATGATCCTTACATCATCAAGGGCTTCATCGACCAGTTCCTTGGCCAATTTGGCCAATGCATCCGCCATACTGTTTTCTACATGCTGTATACTCTCCAGGATGTAGAAGGGGATTTATGTCAGCAGTTGCTGCACTCTTTCGCCATATTTTATCAGCTCTGGTTTGCATTTCAGATAGTCTCCATTTACTTGGCTAATGGTCAACTGGGAGTCTCTATATATGAGGAGGTCTTTGATTCCCATGTCAATAGCGATCTTGAGGCCTCCTATCAAAGCTTCATATTTAGCTTCATTATTAGTCCTTGACTCTGTTAAGGAAAGGGTGTAATGCAATATCCCTCCTCGCGGGGTCACGAAGATAAGGCCCACCCCGGCTTTGATTATGGCGGTGTTTCTCTTTCGTTGCTTCACGGAGGATGCTTCATCGAAGTAGAGTTCCAATTGGGAATAATTTTCTTCTTTCTCTTCTTCGATTCCGTCGAACGCATGTTTGTCTTGCAATTCGCAATTTAACGGAGAGTCGGCTGGTATCGGATGCTCCGCAAGAAAATCAGCTATGGCCTGACCTTCTACTGCTTTAAGGGGTCAATACATCACTGAGAACTCCATCAGGAGGAGGGCCTATTTAGCAAGACTTCCTGTTAGTATGTCTCTTGACATCAGATATTTGAGAGGATCCACATTTGATATGAGATGGACCTCCTGTGCCAAGGCGTAACGTCTGAGCTTCGTTATTGTGAAGATCAGTGCCAGGAGAACTTGACTCTAATAGTATAGAGCTCTCTCCTTTTCTTGATCGTTCTCTTGTGCCTATTGCACGCATAGAGAACCTTCAAGGGCTATTTTATATAGGATAAGGGGTTTACCCTTAACCGGAGCGGTCAATACCGGCGGGTTTTGCAGGTATTGCTTGATTTTGTCTAGTGCATTTTGGCACTTTTGATCCCAGACGAATGGTGTCCCCTTCTTTATCAAATGACTGTAGGGACGGTATTTTTCGGAGAGGTTGGCTAAGAACCGCTGGATATATGCAAGCTTTCCTTGAAGAGATCGCAACTGTTTGAGAGTTCATGGCATGGGCATTTCTATAATCGCCTTAATCCTTGAGGGATCGATTTCAATACCCCGGTGCCGTATGATGAATCCTAGGAATTTTCCTGAGGAGACTCCAAATGCGCATTTTAAAGGGTTCATCTTTAGATTATACTTCCGAAGACGTCGGAACACTATTTTTAGATGTTCTCAATGTTCCTCGTGAGATCTGCTCCTTACCATAAGATCGTTAATGCAGCATTCGACAGTCTCGTGTATGAGGTCATCGAAGATCTTTGTCATGGCCTATTGGTAGGTAGCGCCAACGTTCTTTAAACCAAAGGGCATCACCTTATAGCAGAATATGCCCAGCGGAGTCCGGAAGGCGGTATGCTTTTGGTCTTCAGGATGCATTTTTATTTTATTGTATCCTGAAGATCCATCTATGAAGCAGAAGACCTCATTGGTAGACGTATTATCGATCATCAACTCAGTAACAGGTACTTGAAAGTCATCATTCGGGCAAGCTTTGTTGAGGTCCCAAAAGTCCACGCAGATGCGCACCGTCCCATTTTTCTTCATCGCCGGAACGATGCAGGCAATCCAGTCAGGATATTGAACTTCTTGGATGAAGACGGAGTCGATTAGTTTCTTGACCTCGGCATTTATATTCATCTCAAGTTCAAGTTGCATTCTTCTTAGCGCCTGTTTGATTGGTTTGATGTCCGGTGATTTGGCCAGTTTATGTACTGCCACCTTTGGATCTAGACCTGGCATTTCGGAATAGTTCCACGCGAAGCAGTCTTTATATTGCATGAGCACGTCTTTTAACATGGCTAACCATTTTTCAGATATTAGCTAACTGACGAATAACGGCATCGGATCATTTTCTGTCCCTAAGTCATTTTTTCTTAGATTGTCCGCCGTAGCGTGTATCCAATCTTGTAGCTCTTTTGGTGCTGGTGGAAACTCTGAGATCACCTCGTCCTCATCTTCATTTACGAAGCACCTATAGAAGACATTCATAATCTCGTGCCCTCCCTCGTTTGAGAGTGTTATCATATGACAGACATGAGTTCGCTTCCATTCTTGATGTTGAGCCGGTCCTATCCTTATGGTATAGGTTATCATTGGCTCATGCTTTTGCGGTGGGGGTTACCCTCCAGCTGTCAGATAAAGCGAACCTGTCTTGTTGATACTGGTCTTCTACCCAGTCTTTGAAGGTGAAGCGGTCTTCGAGGTGATGACCTATTACTCGGTAATAGGAGCAACCGGAAGATGAATGTTCAGTCGAAATTATTGCATTTTTAACATGACAATTTCCTTACTTTTCTTAATCATCTAAAGGTATTTGCTATAAATATAACTTATATTAGAAGTTTGTCTGGAAAATATTATTTACCATGTGTCATACATTATAATCAACATTATGAAGGAAATTGTATGTTTAATATTTTAACGCATAATATTTTGTATCTCACATTCTTCATTAAGATCTTGTGCAAGATTAGCTCAGGTTAGATATCGAGAATCAAGAATCTGCCGATAAAATACAAAAAAGTCGAAGAATCAATTACTGGCAGAAATTCAGAAGAGAAAAGAATATTCCAGATATCACATAAATACCTAGAGATCAACAGAAAAAGACCACAGAAGTTTGAAGCAACGAGCTCACCAATAGGCCGCGGAACTACGGCCGAGTCAGGCCAAGTCGCCGCAGAACCACGGCCGATTCAGGGACTTGGGGATCGGGAGTTCTTTGGAAGCTTCAGTGTAACAAGCTAGCTTGTTGAGAACGCTTCTTTGTAACAACCTAGTTCTCTGGAAGCTTCTTTGTAACAACCTAGCTTGTAAGAGAAGCTTGATTATGGGCTATAAAAAGGACCTAGGACTACATTGAAAAGATTCTAAAATTTCCCCCCAATTTTATCCCAATTCTTGATCAAATCAAATCAAGAAAAGAGCTAACAAATTCAACAAATCCAAGATCCAAGATCAAGAATCATTGAGAAATTCATCGAGTGACACCATTCAAGACTCCTTTATACGAAGCCGATCATCATCGACGAGCACACGATCCACGACAGGTCCAAGACTCACGGTGATCGAGCGACGTGAAGATCGACGGAAAAATTATCCCTTCAAGGGAGTGATCGAGAGCAATTCTTCTTGTAATTTCGAATCGAAGAAGTTGTAATTTGAAGTTGAATAATAAAGGTGATAATTAGTTTCAATTTTGCTTTCTTTTAATTTCCGCATTATGAATTCTTTCTCTAATATTTCTTCGATTTTCATGATGCGCGAGTAAATCTCCTTTTGATAGGATTCGTAGGATTATGGTAGATCGATGGATTATAAAATTCTATACTTTTTTTCAAGTCTTATGAAGTTTACAAACTTTCGCAAAAGAATCGTCAACATCCTCATTGGACACGATATCAAATTCTTGACAATCTTGACCACGATTTGCGATAAGATTGACGATCTTTTTATGAAGGGCTAGAAAATGAATGGGATCAATGAAAGGACAAGGGACTATAGAGAAGAAACCCTAGTTTCTTCCAAGAAACCCTAATTCGCATTCATCGCCATCAATCTAGTGTTAAACTGTCAATAGATAAAATGAGTCATCTTTATTAGTCATCCATGGCTACTAAATCCGATCGAATCCTACAAGCCTTCTTCATATTTTCTTGATAATTAGATCTTGAACCTTTTCTTGATTTCCTTTCTCGAAAACAATTTCTTGATTTTTTTGAAACTATTACTTCAACTAAATCTTGAACCATTTTCTTGATATTCTTTACTATTTCTTTCAACCGATTTAAAGAAAAAACGATAAAATTCCACGAATCCCAGAGGACGACCCGTTCTCATTAAAGGTCTAGCTACATGCGATACCGTTATTGATTGCAGTTACTTTACTACTAAAACATCTCTTCATTACTATTACATCATTTTTTTGAGAATCAATCAAATAGCGTCGTTGTCGGGAATCCATGTGTAATTTGTTCTTTCTTTCTATTTGGGTTGAAGTATTATTATTACATTGAAATATAAATCAAGAACGTATCGTTTGCTTAACAATTAGTGCGAGAATTTTTTTCAAGGGGATATGGAATCACTGTAGTAGGGAGATAAATATTTAGATCATTTCATCAAGACCATAGGAACAAGGGGAGCATCAGAACCAAAAATTGTTCAATGAACAGTCTAATTGACCACGGAACCGCGGTAAGAAGCTAGAATTGGCCGTGGAAGCACGGTGTTCTTGGAGAATTAGTGCTTCAGGTCTCTCTGGTATACTTTTTATTTTCTCTTCTCTCCTCTGAAAAGTCCAATAACAATTTTTCTGCAGATTTCTTTGCAAAAATTCGGCGCTTAAAAAAATTCTTGTTGTGTGTTTTGATATCGGTTGTTTTTGCATATTTTAATACGGAAAATTAAGGGGCAAAACCAAATTCAGATTAGGTAGGGACTTCATTACCCTTCCTAAGCCTCACAAATCACAAAACTAGCATCCGCATCACCCTTCATTAATTAAAAAATATCTAGACCAAAACTCTAAGGACCGTCGCGCTCAATTAGGACAGAGAAAGGTCATGGGTAATCTACTGCTTATTCGCATTTCTTTTGTGGTGTCTTGGAAAGTGTGTCTAAGGCAAGTTGTTACTTAATTAGGCCCGCTATTTACGTTGATTCGTATAGCGGATACCTCCTACTTACCTGGCACTTACTTGGCCACAAGAGAGATAAAGAGGCAGTAGAGGATTGATCCTGCGATTTGTCTTCTGGAAGTTTAGGAGCGGTTTAGTAACTTGATCTAGGTGACCTTAGATTTAGGGTTGATTGTGCATTTTTGTGATTTGTCTAAATTTTTCTTTTTCAAAACAAACTTTTCTTTTTAGTTTAAAATAAATAAATAATAAAAAAAATTTAATGCTTCCACTTGCGCTAAACCCTCTTAGTGCATGCTCGGCTGGACACGGGATTCCAGTACCCGTCTTGTCCGCGTTTCTTCTTTCGACTCCGAAGTCGGTATTTCTTCATTTTCTTTTTCCTAACCACCCACAACATCTACCGAGATGGACGGTTCTCCATAAAATTTTAATAACACCACTTTTCCACCATCCACAGGTGCACAGAATCTACCGTGTATATCTCTCCAAGTATGTTATACATGGTCCTCTTTCTACTTGTCTTTCAATTCCATCAGCCAATGGAGATAATTTTGAAATCAAACCACACTTTATCAATCTTTTGCCTAAATTTCACGGTCTTGAGTCTGAAGACGCATACGTTTTTATCACCAAATTTGAAAACGTATGTTCTATGATGGGCACTTCACAACTTTCTGTGGATGCTATGCGTATACGTCTTCTCCCGTTTACTTTGTGCGATTTAGCCGAAAAATGGCTTTATAACACAACCGCACACTCTATTTCCAATTAGGATGAATTCATTATAGCATTCCTTAAGAAATTTTATCCCAATCATAAGGCCGTCCGTGTTAGGAGCGAAATCAACCAGTTTACCCAGCTTTCTAATGAACCATTTTGGAAATGCTTTGAATGGTATAAGGATCTGCTTGTCCAATGTCCTCATCACGAAATACATAGATGGGATCTGTGCCGAATTATATATGAGGGCATTAGTCCAACGACAAAGCAAATATTTGAAAACACTTTGCAATGGGAAAGCATTAATCCACCATCATCTAAGGGAGGTATCCATCAACTTGATGTTTCCATAGCAGTAAAAGCCAAAATGGCAGCAATGCAAAAGAAACTCGAATCTATGGAAAATAAATTTTTATTAGCCTCCCTAAACCAGGTGACACTCCCTAAAACCGTGTGTGGATACTATTCCGATCTATCACATCTGACGGAAGAATATCCTTTAAATTCCCCATTTCAAGGTCAAGAACACACTAATGCTGCCTTTCAGCAGCGGCCTAGAAACGATCCTTATTCTTCCACATATAATCAGGGTTCGAGGAATCACCCTAATTTTGCTTGGAACCAACACCAAACTCAAAATACGGTTCCAAACCAAAATAATTATCAAAGGTTTCCTCCACAACAATAGCAACCACCACAAAATCAGCACCCTATTCAACTACAAACTTTTCAAAATCCTGCCAACAATTATGCACCTTATAATATTTTTTTCCAAACGGCCGGTACCGAAAACTCCTCTTCACTCAAACGAACCTTGGATTTGTTTATGAAACATTCCATGCAAATGTCGGTTGATATAAGGTCTTCTATCGATACCATAAAGAAGGACTCCGCCTCTCACGGTGAGAGTATAAAATTGATAGAAGCACAAACTGCATAATTAAATGCCGCGATGAGTGCTAGAGAGAAAGGGAAAATTTCATCTCAACCCTTACCGAATCCTGGCCACTCACAATATAATAATGTGAATGCCATTACCACGTTGAAATTCGGAAGAGTACTGAATAACCAAGTCGGTGAACAGATTGATACTGATGAATCAATCAATGACACCCCGGCTTCCACTTCCACTTCTGACCCTTTTTCATTTAGTCCATCTTCTTCCGAGCCGATTCTTCATTTTTCCCTAGGCTCGAACTCTCTGCCCACCTCGTTGAGTCAACGTGAAACGATCCCAACTCCAATTCTGGGATCCGTTCTACCCACACGAACTTCTCCACAAATGTTTGGCCCAACTATTATTGATAAAGCTCCTTATCTAAATAGGTTGAGGGCCAACAAACCTAACGCACAAATGGAGAAGATTATGAAAATGTTTAAACAGGTTAACATAAATATCCCTCTTCTAGATGCTATCCAACAAGTTCCAGTTTATGCGAAAATAATTAAGGACTTATGCACTAGGAAGACAAGAACTCTAGTGCCGAAAAAAGTGTTCATGACGACTAATGTTAGCACAGCTTTTACCCAGCAATTACCAAAGAAACGTAAAGACCCTGGCTGTCCTAAAATATTTATTTCTATTGGGGGTAAAAATATTAATCGTGCTCTACTCGACCTTGGCGCTAGTGTTAATCTGCTTCCTTACTCTGTCTACGAGCAGTTAGGGATTAGAGAGTTGAAACCCACACACTGCACTCTCCAGATGGTAGATTGATCTATCACCAAACTTTGGGGTGAGTTTGAGGATGTGTTGATAAAAGTCGGGGAAGTTATATTCCCTGTGGACTTTATTGTTTTAGATACACAATCTGTAGCGAACCCACGGAACCAAATTCCGGTGATTCTCGGTCAACCCTTCTTAGCCACTTCCAATGCTGTCATTAATTATCGTAATGGTTCTATGAACTTATCCTACGGCAAAATGACAATTGAGCTTAACATTTATAAGCTAGGAAGTCAACCATCTGAACCTTATGCTCATTTACTTGATGTTTGTTCTGTCCACGAGATAGCTCCCGAAAGCTGCAGGGTTGAGGAACTTTGCTATAATGATCTCGACGACATTAGTACATTATTGTTTGATCTAGCACATTATTATAGTGAGGACACCTTTGATGAGTCCACCCCTGAGTTTGAACCTTTTGACTCATCACAAAAGTCAGTAGCACTTTCCGAGTCAATATCCTATGTAGGTTATGAACTTCTTAGGGAATCCGAATATCATTTCCTTACCCCACCTTCTATTGTCTCTTTGCCGACATTAGATCTCAAACTGCTACCTTCTCATTTTAAATATGCATATTTAGGTGAGAATGATTTTTTTCCCGTGATCATATCCGCTTCTCTATCTTTAGTGCAAAAGAACGCTCTTTTGATGGTCTTGAATCAAATCGGCAAGCATTTAGTTAGACAATGGTAGACATCAAAGAGATTAGTACCTTGATTGTTGAACATCATATACATTTGATGGATGAAGCCAAACCAACCCTTGGAAGGGCCTAACCTTCTGGGTAAAGTTAGCCACTAGAAATCGATTCCCTGAGACCCACAAAGACGGTTAAATCCCGTCATGAAGGAGGCGGTAAAGAAAGAAATCGTCAAGTGCCTAGATAGTGGTATAATTTACCCAATCTTTTATAGCCAATGGGTAAGTCCTAGTCATGTGGTCCCTAAAAATTCTGGCATCACAGTCATAACTAATGAGGCTAATGAGTTGATCCAAACACGCACCTAAACTGGATGGCGTGTATATATTGATTATAGGAAACTCAATGCCGCAACGAGGAAAGATCACTTCTCTCTACCTTTCATTGACCAGATGTTGGAACGATTAGCTGGACATGAATATTATTGTTTCATGGATGGATACTCTGGCTATAACCAGGTCCCTATTGCTAAAAAGGATCAAGATAAAATGACATTTACTTGTCTTTTCGTTACCTATGCTTATAGACGCATGCCCTTTGAGTTATGCAATGCTCCCGCTACATTTCAGCGGTGTATAATGGAGATATTCTCAGACATGGTCGAGAATTTTCTGGAGATTTTCATGGACGGTTTCTTTATATTTGGGGACTCATTTGAGGATTGCCTACGTCATCTTGACATAGTCCTTACCCACTGTAAGGATAAGAACTTAACTTTGAATTGGAAAAAATGCCATTTCATGCTCCAAGAAGGTATCGTGCTTGGACATGACATTTCACGAAAAGGTATTGAGGTAAACAGAGCTAAAATAGATGTCATCCATAACCTTTCTCATCCCAAATGCATCAAAGATATATGATCCTTCCTTGGTCATGCAGGATTTTATAGAAGATTCATTAAGGATTTTAGCAAAATTGCTAAAGCCTTAACTCTTCTCTTGGACAAGGATACTACATTTCACTTCAATTCGGATTGTGAGGCTGCTTTTGAATAACTTAAAAGATCTCTCACTATAGCCCATGTTCTATCATCTCCTGATTAGAACCAACCGTTTGAGCTAATGTGTGATGCATCAGATTTTGCTATTATTGACAACACATTGATAAGATGCCACATGCAATTTATTATGCAAGCAAGACCTTGAATGATACCTAAATTAATTATACAACTACCGAGAAAGAACTCTTGGAAGTTTTATTTGCATTAGAAAAATTCAGGCCTTACTTGACTGGCTCATCGATAGTAGTTTACACTGATCACTCCACACTAAAACATCTTTTATCAAAGAAAGATGCTAAGGCCAGGTTAATACATTGGATCCTGTTATTATAAGAATTTGATCTTGTCATACGAGATAAGAGAGGATATGAAAACGTAGTAGCCGACCATCTTTCACGCATCTCTTCTTCACCAACTGTGACCTTGCCAATAAACGACTCTTTCCCTGACGAACAGCTCTTGACCATATCCTGCGAACCTTGGTTCATGGATATTTTGAATTATCTAGCAACAGGACTTATTCCTAGCGATTGGTCTAAACAAGACAATCATCGATTTCTATCCTGAGTAAAGCACTTTTACTAGGATGAACCTTATTTCTTTAAGTATTGTCTTGATCAAATCATTCGCAGATATGTCCCTAATGATGAATTCAAGAGTGTTTTGTCTTTCTGTCATGATCAAGCATGTGGTGGTCACTTTGGTCCACGTAAAACGGTGGAGAAAGTTTTGCAATGTGGTTTTTATTAGCCTACATTATTCAAAAATGCATTTGATCATTGCAAAACTTGTCCACGGTGTCAATACACGGGTCAGATTTCTCGAAAAAATGAGATGGCACTTCAGCCTATCTTGGTTGTAGAAATTTTCGACGTTTAGGGTATTGATTTTATGGGCCCTTTTCCCAACTCTTTTGGGAATTTATATATCTTGTTAGCGGTTGACTATGTCTCGAAATGGGTAGAAGTGATACCGTATCGCACTAATGACAACAAGATTGTTATTAAGTTTCTTAAAGAAATTATCTTTTCGCGGTTTGGACACTCTCGCGCTATAATTAGCGACAACGGGAATGCATTTCTATAATCGGTCTTTCGAGACGTTGATGCGGAAATATTCAATCAACCATAAAATTTCTACGCCCTATCATCCCCAATTGAGCGGGCAAGCTGAGATTTCCATTAGGCAAATCAAACAAATTTTGGAGAAGATAGTTTCTAAAAACCATAAAAATTGGTCGACCAAATTGATGGATGCTCTTTGGGCATTTTGTACCGTTTATAAGACTGATCTTGGTATGTCTCCTTACCGCCTAGTGTTTTGAAAGGCTTGCCATCTTCCTGTCGAGATCGAACATAAAGCAATGTGGGACATTAAAGAACTTAATTTCGATTTAAATTAAGCCTGCAACTTTCGGAAGCTGCAATTAAATGAGCTAAGCTAACTCCGCGATGAAGCCTACGATAATGCGGTTATAGTAAAGAACCGGACTAAAGTATTTCACGATAAAAATATTTTGAGAAAAACTTTTATCCCGGGACAACAAGTCCTTCTTTACGATTCCCGTCTCCATCTTCATGCGGGTAAGCTAAGATCTTGTTGGAAAAGACCATTTGTTGTGCGATATGTATACCCGTACGGGGCAGTTGAAGTTGAAAATATTAAAAACGGTTATATTTTTAAAGCGAATGTGCATAGATTAAAACCGTATTTTTCCAGTGACCCCACGGAGGAGCTCCTGTTTTTACAGAAGCCGCTTTATCATAATTAAATTTCCTCTGCCTCACCTCCATGTCTCGATAATATTGTCTCACCATAAGAATGGAGGTGAGTTAAAAAGGACATAACTGAATATCCATATGATTAAAAATAAGTTTGGGATAGATTTTCACTTTCATTTATTCTTGTCCCCG
This sequence comes from Agapanthus africanus, assembly GCA_030015575.1. Classification (NCBI taxonomy): domain Eukaryota; kingdom Viridiplantae; phylum Streptophyta; class Magnoliopsida; order Asparagales; family Amaryllidaceae; genus Agapanthus; species Agapanthus africanus. The sequence continues at coordinate 73,876,913 of JASDDO010000031.1, forward strand.
TTAATAACTTTTCCACCCAAGTCTATAGGTTTTGAGATTTAAAAAATAACAACAGTGAAGACACTGCTATAAACAGGTTTAGGGAAGGTTTGTGCTTATTTACGCATTAGTTTGCATTATACACTTTTTATAAGCACAATTTTTTTATTTTATAATGAAAGATTAGAAAGTGAAAAATTACATTTGAAAGGTTGAAAGAGTTTGAGAAAAACAAGAATGTTAGATGTTTTCTGAAACAAAACTAGTAATAAGTAGTTATGAGCCATTGTCCCAAGGGTTAGTAAGATGAAAAAAGTCACTAATATGAGGATAAAAATAAGTCTAAAAAATAGTTCCTATTTTGGAAGCCAAACATCTGAACGTTGATATCGTACTATACGCACTTACACACGTCTTGAAACTCGAGATAGTAGAGGATACCTTGAAATGCTCTTGTCTAAAAGCCAAAGTACGAAAGAAAAAATAATAAATGAAGCATTAAAGTATAAAATGGTGAAGAAAAATGAACATTGGTTTTGTAATTACCAAGGCAACATAAAAAATATAGCGATGGTGCTTCATCACCTAGTGCCTTAGATGAACTGGTTTGGGAGTCACTGCTAAGCCTTAGGTGTTGTAAGACGAGGAAATTGCTAATTAAGCCTAATAAGTGAGCACATTTAGTAATCGGTCAATTAGTACCTCAAGAATTATTAACGGTCGCATGAAAAATGTGTGAGCATTTCCATCCAAAATATTCACCGACTAAAAAGTACTGAGATAGATGGACAAAAGTATGACAGCTTGAATTGAATTTTTCGAGTGTAGGGATGTCTTTTACACACACGTAGGGATATATGATCAGTGTTTGGAAGAAAGGTAGGGATGAAGAATAAAGGCGATATTTTATTGAGGGATGATGTGATTTCTAATATCTTTTCATGACTATTAAGATAGGGCCCATAACAACCAAAAAGCTAGTGTAGTTGGAAACTCTTATTTTCAAGTTTTTTCTTTTATAGTTCTTATCTTTATATGTAACTTTCACCATTTTTCTTTTATTATAGAATTTTGTAGATGAAATCCGCTGAAAACCCTCAGCAGACAACACTCCTCCTATTAGGGATACCTAGAGGTTTAAAGTCTAGTTGCACGTGCTTAGTGCAATCGTGTTGCCTACGAAAGTGTGCTAGTTAGGTTTTCTTTTTCTTTCTATTTTTCTTCTTCTCTTGAATAAATAAAGTTTGCTCAGGACGATCAAAGTCAAGTTTGGGGGTATTTGTTCAGTCGAAATTATTGCATTTTTAACATGACAATTTCCTTACTTTTCTTAATCATCTAAAGGTATTTCCTATAAATATAACACATATTAGAAGTTTGTATGGAAAATATCATTTACCATGTGTTATACATTATAATCAACATTATGAAGGAAATTTTATGTTTAATATTTTTACGCATAATATTTTGTATCTCACATTCTTCATTGAGATCTTGTGCAAGATTAATTTAGGTCAGATATCGGGAATCCGGAATCTGCCAATAAAATACAAGAAAGTCGAAGAATAAAATACTGACAGAAATTCAGAAGAGATAAGAATATTCTAGATATCAAATAAAGACCCAAAGATCAACAGAAAAAGACCACAGAAGTTTGAAGCATCGAGCTCACCAATAGGCCGCGGAACTGTGGTCGAGTCAGGCCGAGTCGCCGCGGATCCGCGGCCGATTCAGAGACTTGGGGATCGGGAGTTCTCTGGAATCTTTTTTGTAACAACCTAGCTTGTTGAGGACGCTTCTTTGTAATAACCTAGTTCTCTGAAAGTTTCTTTGTAACAACCTAGCTTGTAAGGGAAGCTTGATTAGGGGCTATAAAAAGGACCTAGGGCTACATTGAAAAGATTCCAAATCCCCCCCCCCCGCCCAATTTTATCCCAATTCTTGGTTAAATCAAATCAAGAAAAGAGCTAACAAATTCAACAAATCGAAGATCCAAGATCAAGAATCATTGAGAAATTCATCAAGCGACATCATTCAAGACTTCTTTATACGAAGCCGATCATCATCGACGAGCACGCGATCCACGACAGGTCCAAGACTCACGGTGATCGAGCGACGTGAAGATCGACGAAAAAATTATGTCTTCAAGGGAGTGATCGAGAGCAATTCTTCTTGTAATCTCGGATTGAAGAAGTTGTAATTTGAAGTTGAATAATAAAGGTGATAATTAGTTTCAATTTCGCTTTCTTTTAATTTCCATATTATGAATTCTTTCTCTAATCTTTCTTCGATTTTCATGATGCGCGAGTAAATCTCCGCTTGATAGGATTCATAGGATTAGGATAGATCGATGGATGATATAATTCTATATCATTTTTAAGTCATATGAAGTTTACAAACATTCGCTAAAGAATCATCAACATTTTCATCGGGCGTGATATCAAATTCTTGATAATCTTGACCACGACTTGAGATAAGATTGACGATCTTTTTGTGAAGGGCTAGAAAATGAATAGGATCAATAAAAGGACAAGGGAATATAGTGAAGAAACCCTAGTTTCTTCCAAAAAAATCCCTAATCCATATTCATCGCCATCAATCTAATGTTAAGCTTTTAATAGATAAGATGAGTTATTTTTATTAGTCATCCATGGCTACTAAATCCGATCGAATCCTACAAGCCTTCTTCATATTTTCTTGATAATTAGATCTTGAACATTTTCTTGATTTCCTTTCTTGAAAACAATTTCTTGATTTTCTTGAAACTATCACTTCAACTAAATCTTGAACCATTTTATTTTTTTTCTTTACTATTTTTTCAACCGATCTAAAGAAAAAATGATAAAATTCCACGAATCCCAGAGGACGACCCATACTCACTAAAGGTCTAGCTACATGCAACACCGTTATTGATTGTGGTTACTCTACTACTAAAACATCTCTTCATTTCTTTTACATCATTTTCTTGAGAATCAATCAATGGGCCTCGTTTATTTGTTCGGGGTGTCGAGACTCCGAAAGTGTCATCATTTAGTACTTCATGACAAGGTTGAATATTTTTCCTCGTCTTGTCGTGGGGGAAAGAGTATTCCCGACACATTTTCTTTATAAAGGACGGGTTCCAATCGACCATTTCTCGATTGCACGGCTTCTTGGATTCGCTTTGTTGTTTTTGAACGTTGTTTGTGTTCTTTGCCCTGTTTTTACCTCAATTTCGGGATTTTCCCCTTTCGAGAGGACATATAGCGGGCTGAGGATGAAGAACATTATAGTCTTCCTTCTCTATAGATTGCTGATTAAGGCGCTGCGTCCTGACTTTTTCATAAATGGCCATTTCGCGGCTGTAATTGTCTCAGCTTTTTTGACAAGCTTCTTTTATTAACTTGTCTATTTATTCTTCGAGTGATGGACTTAACATTCTTAGAGCGAGATTTCGCTCTGTTTCAACATCACAGCTATTTGGAAGAGTGTTTTCCCCTTCACTGGAGCTATTTATGACGTGGCAACTATGGAACCACTCCTGTTTCATGGAACTAACGTATCCGAGCCCGGTTGTCTCCATCTTCCCATTAGGCATCTTTCGCCGAGTCCCGGGAATATCCCAAATCTTTTTATAGAATTGGTCTTGTCGAATAGTTTGTTCGAGGGGTACACCTTGGTATCTTAACAGCCTCTTTAATCCCTCCGCGTAATATCTTGACAGACAGATTGGTTGAAGCCTGTCGAGTGCAAAATCGATATCATGGTAAACTTCCTTTTCTACTTTGTTTTCTGTAGATTGGTAGAAGAGGATCGCTTTTTCACCTCTTCTCCTGGGTGGCACGTAGAAAGTTTGCAGTTCTTATACGCTGTATGTATAGAGCGCATCAAGTTCCATGCAGTGTCGAGACGGAGCCATTGTGATTTGCAAACTCTGATCTGCTCTGACAAAAGTTTGCATTGATGGGCGGACGGAGAACACTGTGTCGGCCCCGTCCTCTGAGTCGCTGCCAAAGACCAAAATAGACATAGATGGTCCGTGCTTGTTATTTTCTTTCTGCGGTTTTCCCGAGACCAAAATAGACCAAAATATCCTTTTCTTCATCTTTCTCGGTATCGATCCCAAAGATCGGGATAGTGGCGACGGACTTCTGTTTATTCTCCGGCTTGTGGCACCTTTCTGTGTCCTTGAATTCTGGTAGGAAGTACTTTGCATCTTCATATTTTCGGACCTCATTTATAGAGAACGGATTTACCCCCTGTGACGGTGTACTCCGAGCTATCTTTAAAATACTTCATACACTGATGTTGTGTAGAAGGGATGACGTTGTACTCATGTAACCAAGGCCTGCCGAGCAAAGTATTATAGCAAGTCTTGGCGTCAATGACATGAAATTTGATGTTAGTAATGAGCAGCATGAAGTGTAACGACAGTATTACGGACCCAAGAATTCGTGACGACTGTGAGCCAAACCCGGAGATGGTAATTTTTTCTCAAGCAAGGTGCTGAACGTCCATGAAAATCTCCTTTAGCACTCTCACGTTGAGAAGGTTAACGGAGGATTCATTGTCGACAAGGATTTTCCCTATCTTGATGTCGTGGCAGTATCCGGTGACTTATAACGAGCAATTGTGCTCACACGTACCGAGGAGGAGATCTTCATCACTGAATGTAATGTCAGCTATGTGAACCTTTGCCAGCTCATTCTTCATCTTCTGCGAGGAAAGCTTGAACTGATCGGGCTCTTATAATGCCTTGATCAGAGAATCTCATGCCTCTTTGGACAGGAGGAGAGTATCCAATATGCACAGTTATGAGGGTATTTTTCTCAGATGTGCTAGGACATTGTAATCTACCTTATGTTTCTTAGGCGGGTCCTTTGCAGCGAGCTTTTTGATTGCTGTTCCATCAAGGGCGATTTCTTCGGGGATTTTCCCCTTCCCTTTGTCTTTTTTTGTTCGAACCTTTGTTCGTAGGTCCGAGGTTCTTCATAGGCAGCGTATGGTCACGCAGCTGAAATTTTTCACATTTCTTCTCCTCCTCTTCTTTTCCTGAGGTGAAGTCTTTGAAGAGAGGGCTGAGGTGTATTTTGTCCTCAGAATCGCTCCTAAAGGTAAGCACTTAGCGTTATTCCCCTTCTGAATCGGTACCAACCATATGACAGTTGCCTGTCGTTTCTTCATGTGCGTTTTTCGCACTATTTTGTCGTCGACGAGCTTGAGCTTCGCGCTTCATCATCTTGAAGTTTTTTTATGGGCAACGTATCCTTACCACCACTTCTTGAAGGCACTGCATTCCTCGGTGGGGTTGGTAACCCTCCGATGATTTAGGCAGTAGTTTAGATGTGAATTCTCTCCGTCGATGCATATGACCCCGGGAGTGTTCCTCATGAAAGGTGGCGGCTTCATCTCTATTGACAGGGCTTTGGTGAACCACTTCTCTATTTTGTTCCTGCTCTTACTTGTAGCAGGTATGCTTTGGTTTGGCTAGAGTACATTATGACTCATCCTCGCTGCTGCTTCTTCATCCTGACGCTGACGTTTAGCCTTTTCGTATATGGCTGTCTCGCGTTCTCAGTCAACTTTGTTTTTTTGAAAGGATTCGTTGAACAGCCTATCGATCGGGTCTTCTTACAGTTCCGGGGATTTTAGCGTCGATTCTGCACCTAGTTCCTCCGTGTTGTTTTCTGACGCCCAGGGAGTTTCTTCATCATTTAACAACGAATGGGAGACCATGTGGCAACTTGCTACACGGTCCCCGGTATCTCCTGATGAGTTATTTTCCTCATTGTTGTCACTATTTTCGTTCTCAAGAATATGCTTGAGGAACTCTTTGAGAGTGACTGGTTTTTGCGCCTTCTGGTTATACTCCTCCAGTGCGTCAATATATTTTTGTAGGTCTGTGCGCTTTTCATCATACTCGATAGGCTGCACATGCTTCTTGGTCTTCTTCTTTTTCTTCGAAGACTTTGACGCCTCGGCTTGGGGGTTTTGCCCTTTGTCAACAACTTTCGGTGCGGGATGTCGTTTCAGCATCCTTTCGATGATTTTGGGTTCAAGTAGGCTTTTCCACCTGACTGCTGGACATGCATGTAGATCTTTCAGCATTCTTTTGGTTTTTGCTGAAAGAACGACTTTCTATGGAGTTTCTTCTACGAGTAAGCATGATGCCCCCGGCGCATCCACCTTTTTGGGAGTGCTTCTGTGGTGGGTTTACCCTCCAGTTATTAAACAGAGTGAATTTCCCCTGTTGATACTGGTCCTCGACCCAGTTTTTGAAGACGTAGCAATTCTCAATTAGGTGGCTCACCATTCTGTGATAGGAGCAGTATTTAGGGTTGTTGACATCGCCGGGTTGCAGTGGACGCCGCGGGTCTAGAAATATGATGAGTTTGTTACGTACTGCCACTTCAAACAGTCTTCTCATTTTGTCACGGGGAAACGAGTAAGCGCGTCCTAGTCTTTCCTCCAAGGATGGGCACGGACGCGGGTTGTTTTGGCGAGCAGCCGGTTTTAGGCCACTCGGTTGTTGTTGCTTTTTGGCAACGAAGGTCTTTTTCTCTTTACTTTTGTTATTTTGAGGGTCCTTATTTGAGAAGGAAGGCCCGTGGCCCATTTGGTCCATTTGGGCCAGTTTATCGATCAGAGCCTGGAAGGTGGTTGGTTTGAAGAATGTCATAAACCGGGACACAGCCGTTTGGGGATCAAGAGTCCTGATAAACATGCCCATGGCAGAAGATTCTTCAATACGTTGTTCGCACTTAGACCATAGGTTCCGCCACCGAATCGCGTATTAGACCCAATTTTCTCCTAGCCTTACCCTGGCATTGATTAATGTCGTGATTGGAGTGTGCTCGCTCGCACTGGCGAACCGCTGTGTGAACAGCAGTTCTATCTCTATGAATGTCTTTACAGAATCATTTGGGAGCTCCGAGTACCATTCAAAGGCCGTTTCTGACAGGCTGCCAACGAACTGACGAAGCAAAAGCTTGTCGTCACCTCCCGTGTTGCCGCACAGATCTCTAAATTGCATGACATGCTGATGAGGGTTGTCTGTCCCTTTGTATACATGGAATTTGGGGATCGTATACCCCGGCGGGTACTTGATTTGATCATACCAGTCTGGATACGGTCGCCCTGTTTTGATGATTTAGCCATCAGTTTCATTAGCTTGACGAGCTCTTATTTGTTGAGCGATATAAGCATCAAGAGCGGCCTTAGAGATTGTTTCCTCCTTGGCTGCTGATAAGGCCGAAAGAGGATTTGATGTTTCCCTTCTATCATCCTCGATGATTATTGGCAGATCTTCGGCTGGGGGTTCTGGTTGGATAAACATTCTAACCATATCTTGGAACGAGAGAGACATCTGCTTTATGTTAGCAGCTTGCTCAGCAGATTCCTTGTCCTTTGTTTCAAGTACCCTTCGCAGAAACTCTGTATCGGTCTCCTGCTCCTGGCACTGTTCGGCTGTTGTATCCGGACTTTCTTTCTTCTTGGTAAGTGCTGCCATTTTGGTCAGCATTTTTTGGAGCTTTTGTTGTTTCTCCTGAGCCTTAGTCAGCAACTGAGTTAGCGGTCGATGACCTATGGAGGCACGGTTTACCTCTTTTCCTGAAACCATGTAGACCGTACGTACGATCATTCCCCCAGACTTAGAGCGTTTGGGTCCATTGCCTTTGAAATTTGCCGTAGGGTGGGATTTTCTCTAGCCTCATGCTTTTGTGAGAGGTTGAAGTTGAAGGAGCCGTTGTAATAGGCACATTTGTATAAGAAGTCCCTCGCTGTATAACGGAGGGGTGGTATTTTTCTTGCCAAACCTTCAATTTCTTCGGTCGATGAGAGTGATTTTGGTTAATCACAGAGTCCTGGACTTTTCGCCAGACCCTATGAATTTGCGAGGAGAGCTGCTAATGGGGATGCTCCGGCTTTGCCTGCGCAGTAACCTCTCTAGGTGGGGGAGATTTCTTTAGCACCGCTGTTGGAGAGTTCTTGCGCACTCTCCTGAGCAGATCAAAATTGTTCCCGGTTGGAAAAGCAGCGTCAACTTCTACCATTGGAGCTGGCAGAGTAAGTCCAGAGGGGGAGTTGCCCCCAGCTTTTCTCACTCGGCTCCAGTAGCGACGTCGAGCGTGCCTTGTAGAAAGGACCGCCTCAGTTTTGGAAGTGGCTTCTTCATGCCCCCGGCTTTGCTGAGGGGCTGTTGTTGGTGTCAGTCTGTTGAAAACCGACGTCCTTATTAAAATTTGGGGAGGGCCGACCAATCTTTCAAAGAATGAATTTCTGATGGGGGAAGTGCTTTTGATGGCTTTGCCCGCGGTAGGAGTTGGGAGGGCTATCCGTTTTAGGGCATCCCCTTCAGGTATCATGAGCCTCTTTGCGGGCCCATTTGGGTTCTTGCTCAGCCTGTCGAAGGCTGAGATGTCAGATTTGGATGGCCCGTTGAGAGGGGCCGTTGTAGTCGCCAGTCGATCGAAGACCGACCTTTTATAAGCTTCCTCTTATGGTGCTTAGGCACTGAAACTCACCGGTAGCAGCATGGTCCCAAAGAATAGTCTAGTAGTGGCTTGCGTAACTTTCCCCACTGGCATTGAAAAAATAGAGGCCGCGTTACGCCCGTAGGTCATCCTCCATTTGGGGTGGAGCGAGAGTTGCTATTGCATGAAATGGATTGGAAAGCCATCGATTTTTCTACACAAGAGCAAGACACCAAGTTTTAGTATCTCGAATCCAAAGGCAACCAGAGCGAATCGCGATTCTGTTCGCGAAACACGACACGCGAAGTGTGGAGTGGAAAGATGGAAAAGGTCCCACTGGGTGTACCAGAATCTGTTCACCTCCGAAAGACAAGGACCAAGACGTTGGGACGTCTAGCCTGAATTTGGGGGCAGATACTATTTGTACTTCTCCATCCACCTTTCTGAAGATACCAAGTTGATTTATGACATTATATATTGGAGGTTTGGACAGATGCGATCGTTCTAACAGACTATATCAGATTCCCCCTCTATAAGGGGTTTTTGATTGTAGGGACACTCTTCCATGTAGGCGCAAGCCCTTGCAGTTAATTACGTTACCGTATTGTGATAACCACTTTCTCCTGCTCCAGCAGTTCACTTCGTGTCGTGCTATTTCTGTTTCATTTTGGGTCGCCCGTGGATTGTATACGGAGACTATTTTATGTCGTCGCCCTAGGGCGCGGATTAGTCTAAATCCGTTTATTTTAGATTTGGGCTTGGGTCAAGGATTTGCTTGACGGGGTTTTGAACTTAGGTTGTATATTCCTTTGGTTCAAAAATATTTTGTGTTATTTAAGGACCGTTAATCTAGTTTGAGATTAAGATCAACTTAAATGTATGAGCATTTGGGCTCAATCTATTTTAAACTAAGAATACTTTTGTCCTGTTTGAGACTAAGATCAACTTAGCAATATTTTTAAGGATCATTAAATTTATTAAGATCCAGAGCATTTAGGCTCTGTTGTAAGAGAGACTTAGCCAATTTAGGCTTACTCAGTCTTCTTTTGTTATGTTCAGAAATGCTAAGCACTTATTTAGGCGCTGTCTGTTCAGCCCCTTTTTATGCAAAAGTGCTAAGCACTTATTTGACGTTCTAACACTCACATGGATATCATATGAAACATTCAATTATGCGCGCTTCCCAATTTGTGCTAAGCACTCAGCCATTTCGGCTGTATATGAAGTGCTAAGAACTTTTTATATGGCGCCCACGTGAGGAGCACGTGTGGCGCTGCCCAATCAGTGCTAAGCACTCAGCCATTTTGGCTGTATATGAAGTGCTAAGAACTTTTTGTGTGGCGCCTACGTGAGGTGCAGCGCTGCCCAATCAATGCTAAGCACTTAGCCGTTTGGGTTATATATGGAGTGCTAAGAACTTTTATTTACCGCCCGCATGTGTTTCACATGAGGCGTTGACATTCAACTTTGGACGCCCGTGTGTTTTTCATGTGAGGTGCTATGCACTGTTATAAGGGCGCCCATGTGGGAAACAAGTAAGGCGCTAGTCTTTTTTCCTTTTTAGAGATTAAATCTCTGTTAATGGCATTTTGACCATTAATGATCACTAAGATCTTCGTTTTTGAAAATCTGGGATCAGGTTTTTCTTTAATAACTAAGTTCTTTTATAGGTTTTTTTTTCTTTTGTTTCTCTTTTGGACCTAATTCTTTTCTGAATCTTTGATTCTCAAGAACAAGATCTTCCCGATGAGAATTAAATTCTCAACTTGTGGGAGACTTGTCTTGTGGATCGCTGATCCAGAGAAGGAACTAAGCTCATTGAGAAGGGTTAAACTTTTAAAATAGGTAAAAGAGATATTTTGATCTCTGTGTTAACATTACCTAGGTTATTTTTTGAAAGGGGAGTCTTCTTCTTTGAAAATTAAATTCTCTTTGTATTTGTTTAGATGCTTATGGGGGTTTCTCTTTCTGTCTCTATCTCTCTGGTGGTGTGGTCTGTGGTCTCTGAGACTTGAAGTCTCGGGGCCTTTATATATTAGAGAGAAATTGTTAATTAGTTTTGAGAAAATCTCTCATTGAGAGATTCCAATTGTTTTAATTGGACTCAAAATTGATTTGGAGAATTTTACCCACTGTTGGATCTTTGATCCAAGGAATTCTGTTTTACAGAATATGTTTTCTTGTTTTTAATAAAATTGGGGGAATATTTTCCCATATATAGAATTTTATTCTATTGAACGGTGATTTTTTATAACCGTTAGATTTTTAATTCAAGGATTCTCTATTTTACAGAGCACATATTCCTTTTGTTTAGAAAAATATAGGGAAATATTTTCCCATTTCATTGGATCTTTGATCCAACAGTTTTATGTTCGTTTAGAAAGATTAAGAGAATATTTTCCTTTAATAGAATTTTATTCTATCATCTGATGATTTATCATCACCGTTGGATCTTTGATCCAATGCCTCTGTTTAACAAAGAGTATCCAAGTTTTTAGGAAAATATCCTCTGCAGAATTTAATTTTACTTGGCTTTAATTTGGGCACCGGCGCTCACGTGTTATGCACGTGGGCGCCGCTTAAGAATTTAATTTTAGGCGCTCCTTTGCTTTCTACATTGGCGCCCACGTGAGGAGCATGTGCGGCGCCATATAAAATTTAATTCTTATATAATAAGCGCTCTTGTGCTTTGCACATTGGCGTCCACATGAGCTTCACGTGCGGCACCACCATAGGATTTAATCCTAAGGGGTTGGCGTTGGCACCCTCGTGAGGGGCACATGAGGCGCTACCTCAAAATTTAACAGAGCTTAGCTCTTTTTTGTATTGTTTAAATTTTGGGGAATAAATGGCCCCACCGTTTTTCTCACGTGGCTTACACGTGAGTGCAACAATGTCACTTTTTCCACCGTTCGATCTTCTAGGGAGTTAAACCGTTCCTTCACATGTTATAAATAGGGCCTTTGACCCTTAAGATGACCGTTGTTTCATCATCTTCTTGAATCTTCTTCCTCCTTGAGAATTTAATTCTCATTTCAGAGCTTAGATCTCTGTTTACAGAATTTCCTCTGATTAGAGTTAAACTCTTGATTTTGTGCGGGCCATTGATTTTCTTTTAGATTGTAATGATTTTAGTATTTTGATTGCTAACCCTCTACTGGTTTTTCTTTTCAGGTACTATAGCTTCTAATTTGTATGATCTTGAAGAGATTATCTCTTATGAGGAGATTCACATCCAAGGTCGCTTCCAAGGCCAGGAGTTTACTGATGCCCAATGCGTTGAGGTGACGCTTCGTTTCGACAATCACAACGGTCGATTGCTCCCCAGCCATTCTGCTCTTTTAAAGATCGTTGTTGGGTCAATTTGGTAATCCAAACCCGGGCGGATTGAAGTTATGCCACTCCAAGTGCTCGATGACGCCGAGGATAAGGTACATTCAGTGTACTTGATGGGGTTGATCTCAAAGAAATGGAGAGATAATCTCGTCACCAACTTGCACCGCGTCTTTCAATAGAAAGCGATAGTATCAGCATATCAGAAGGTGGAGGACATCAGTGATGACCCTGACGCTTGTATCCGAGAGAAGACGCACAAGAAGATGGTTGATGAGGCTGAACGTGCATTGTTTAAGCTTGCTTTTGAATTTGAGAATCCATGTCCAGAGTTTAGAGTTCTGCCATTGTAAACATTTTGATGATGTTTGTTTCTCTATTTATTTTATCATCCTTATCACAAATGTTTAAATTTCTTAGAAGTATGAATGACAAAACTCCTCCTTTTCTTTACGCCAATGCTCGTATGTGCCTTAAGTGAGGTTTTGTTATATATATATATATATATATATATATATATATATATATATATATAACTAGCGTCGGTGCTCACGTATCATGCGCGTGAGGCACTGCTATAGGATTTAATCCTGAAAAGAACTAGCACCGGCGTACACATGTTTTGCACGTGAGGTGCTGCTACAGGGAATCGTTTCACCTTCTTGTTCTGATTTCCATGAGTCAACTCTTTCTTTTCCCATGCCCTTTTTTTCAGGCCTTGGAAATAGTTCCACCATGTACAACATTTTCTGTGCTTAAATTTAAATACTTCTCTTTATATTCTGAAGCAATGATCTTCTTCACAAGGAATGAACCATTTTCTTAACAGATCAAGAGTCATGGCTTGCAATCATCCTCATGCTTGTCGGCAACCATGGGAGGTGCCTATCAAGGGAATTGTTTCTCGTTTTGCTGCACGATTGGTGGATCTCGTTCTTACAGATCACCAATGTGACACGGTGATGTACAAGCTTTTGAATCGTAGGGGCTCTCCTATTCCTATCGGCTCCATCTGGCTCTGTATGATCTTCCTGTTTGTGCTTGCTGACATTCCTCTTCATCCGGCGGAGATGACTCCGGCGATGCTTGACACAGCGGAGGACAAAATCTAGTGCTTTCATGAGGCAGATTTGATTACCCAGCCTCTAAAGGATCGCTCTGTTCAGTTGCTAAGCCAGATACGAGCTCAGCGGGCCATCATGTCTGCCTTCGCTGATGGGCAGGGTGCTGACTGATAGGGAGCGACTCCTCACGAAGATCGCCGTCTCAATTTGGTGGAGAAGGCTGAGAGGGCTTTAGAAAACCTTATTCATAGTTTTGTAATCCCTTGTACTTTTGATCCCGTGTTTGGTGATCTATTTTCTGTAGAATACAATTTTTATTTAAATGCTTTTGCTATTATCGTTGACCACCGAGTGCTTCATTTCTGACACATGTTTTTTTATCTGATTGTATTGTTGCAATCTACATGTGTGCATGCGCACTTCACTCTTGGGGATTTTTACTAAGCGCAAATGCCACTGGTGTGCTCATGTCATACACTATCCTTCCACACGCATATATGAATGAGCATGCTTAACAGTAGAACTCATGCCCAGCTAGGCGTTCCAACATCTGGTCAACGAAAGGTAGAGGGAAGTAATTTTTCCTTGTCGCGGCGGTTTTCTATAATCAATACATACCCGCCATTCGGTTTGGGTGCGAGTTGGAATCAACACATTTTCCTCATTAGTTATGACCGTGATACCAGACTTTTTAAGGACAACATGAATATGACTCACCCACTGGCTATCAAATATTGGGTAAATTATAGCACTATCTAAGCATTTGACGATTTCCTTCTTCACTGCCTCTTTCATGAAAGGATTCAACCGTCTTTGTGGGTCATGGGCTGGATTGGCCTCATCCATCATATGTATATGATGTTCAACAATTACGGGGCTAATCCTTTTGATGTTCGCCTTTGTCCAGACAGAAGAGATTCCTCTTACTCTAAGGCTAGAGAATCTGTGATGATGACGGGAAAAGACTCATTCTCACCTAAATATGCATATTTAAGATGAGACGGCAACAACTTGAGTTCAAGTGTCGGCGGAGAGACAATAGAAGGTAAGGTAAAGGCTCGATGCTCGGACTCTATGAGAGGTTTATAACTAGCGTAAAAGACTGACTTGGATAGCTCAACTAACTCGTTCAAAAAGTCAAAGGATTCGAACTTGGGGGGTGACTCGTTGACAGAAGGGTCCCGTGAATCAAGATCATCATGGAATGTGAACCCTTCGTATTTCCTATTCGTGTAAGAAGCAGCAGGATCAAACAATAACGCACCAGTGGCGTTGAGATCGTTGTCATAGAACAAAACTCCTTAAATTCACAACTCTCGGGAGCTATCTCGTGGACATAGCATATATCTATCATATGAGCAGTAAGTTCGGAGGGTTGACTTCCTACCCTGAAAATGTTAAGCTCAATTGTCATCTTCCCAAAGGATAGGTTCATGGAACCATTTTGACAATTTATTACCGCATTTGAGATTGTGGGAAATGTTCGACCAAGAATCACCGGGATTTGGTTCTGTGGATTCGCCACAGGCTTTGTATCTAAAACTATAAAGTCCATAGGGAATATAAATTCCCCGACTTTAATCAGTACGTCCTTTAGCTCATCCCTAGGGTGGGTGATCGATTGTCCATTTGACGATTACAGTGCGCAGGTTTCAACTCTCCTATACCTAATTGCTCATAAACGGAATAAGAGAGCAAGTTAACAGTAGCACCAAGATCGAGAAGAGCGCGATTGATATTTTTACCTCCAATAGTTATAGAAATTTTAGGACAACCGGGGTCCTTACGTTTCTTGAGCAAATTTTGGGTAAGAGTATCACTCACAATACTCGCTAAGAAAACTTTTTTAGGTACTTGAGTTTTCCTTTTCTTAATGCACAAGTCCTTAAGAATTTTTGCATAGGATGGAACTTGTTGGATAGCATCTAAGAGAGAAATATTAATATTAACTTACTTAAACATTTCCACAACCTTCTCCATCTGTGGACTTGGTTTATTGGGCTTCAACCGATTTGGAAAAAGGAGATTTATTAAAAGGGTTTGGGTCCAACACTTGGGAAGAAGTTTGTGGAGATGGAATGGATCTTAAAACTGGAGTTAGGGTAGCCTGAGAGGGTAATCTATTCAAAGAAGTGGACAGAGAGTTCGAGCCCAGTGGAGAACGGAGAATGGGCTCGGAAGAAAATGATTGATTAGAAGAAGAAGAAGTAGAAGTAGTAGCCGGGGTGTCATCGAAGTCAAACTTGTTCTTCAACATGATTATTCAGCATTCTTCCCGATCTCAACATAGTGATGACACTCACATTATGATTTTGTTGGTTAAAAATAGCGCTAGCGTTTTATGGGTGGCCGGGATTTGGTAGAGCTTGAAATGGAAGTTTCGCTTTCTCTCTTTCACTCATCGCTGCATTTAACTGTGCAATTTATGCTTAGATAGATTTGATACTTTCACCGTGGGACGCAGTGTGTTGTACTAACGATTGGATAGAAGAAGTTAAACTAGCCAACGTTTGCGCGGATTGTTTAATAAAAGCTTCTAAGTTTCTCTCGAGTGCAGAGACTTTGTCGATGCCGGTAAGAGGAACATTATTTTATGGTTGGAAAGAATTTTTATAAGGGTCAAAATTGTTGGCCGAATTTTGGAATGGTTGGATTAAAAGGGCTGCTGAATTTGTTGTGATGGTTGTTGTTGCTGTGAAGGAAGCCTTTGGTAGTTGTTTTGACTTTGGAACCAATTTTGATTTTGGTTTTGAGTTTGGTTTCGGTTTCGGTTTCAGTTTCAAGCAAAATTAGGATGATTCCTCTCTTCCAAGTTATATGTGGATGCATAAGGATCGTTTCTAGGACTTGCTGAAAAGCAGCATTAGTTTGTTCTTGACCTTGAGACGGGGGATTCAATGGACATTCTTCAATTAAATGTGACGAGTTATAATAACAACCACACGTGGTTTTGGGAAAAGAAACTTGGTTTAGGGAGACTGAAGAGAATTTGCTCTCAATAGCTTCAAGTTTCTTTTGCATCGCAGCCATTTCGGCATTCATTGTGATGGAAGCATCGAGATGATGGATACCTGCCCTAGATGAAGATGAAGATGATGTTGTCGGTCTTGTGCTCTTCCACTATAGTTCTTGTTCCGCGAGATCTTCATGAAATTGCTACGCCTCCTCGTCAGATTTTGATGGAGGTCAGAATCTCTCTCAGATGTTTTCCTCTATCGATCGTGCTACCAGCGGTGCTTAACGGTTGAGATTTGGTGTGAAGGTTGAATGTGTGGATCTCAATGGGTTGTCAGTCGCCGTTGACGCCGAGCTACCTACAAAGGATGTCCCAGAGTAGGAAACCACCGTAGGACCCACCGACGATCAAGTAAGTACCAAGGAATAATAGCAGGGTAGCGGCGTATTAAAGTGAGTTCGAGTTACCTGAGTCGTCTGGAAGAGAGGGTTTATATAGCGGTCGCATGGAGCAAACCAGTGCGAGATTCCCGCTGTCCGTTACGCAACTACGTCGAGTTCGAGTTGATGGAGGGGTACGTCAATTAATAGTGGGATACACTTATTAATGGAGAGTCATGCTAGCGTGGGACGCAGGACGTGGAGTGGCGGAAATTTCGTTTTAGCAAGATTCACAGAGCTGTTATGGGGGTGCTTGGGCTCTGTGCTCTTGGTTGATCAAGGAAGCCGAGGAAGGTCAGCTCGGTGGATAGCTTGAAGACGAGCGAGGAACCGAGAAAGCTTAGCTCTGTTATAGCTCGAAGCCGGGCTAGGAGGCTGTGAAAGCTCGGCTGTAGGGTTGCTCGGGGGTGAGCTGTTGGCTGGTTGCTAGGCACGCACGGGAGGTACTCTGGGGAGGTCTTAACAAGGTTGGGTACAACCTCGGAGATAAGGTCCCGAGGAAAGTCCCCAAGGTATCATACATACTCCAGCTTCGTTGCCCTCCAGGAATCTAGCGGACTTACAGGGATGACACGTCATCCACTACGTGTCGTGATCTGGGGAATTCCTACTTATGAGCATCATCTTTATCCCCATACTCTCATTCCGACCTATTTATGGGTCGGGTCGAGAGTGGTCTGCTTGGTTTCCTCGGCTCAGCTCGGCGCCGAGAATTCTTCATGGTGGATTGTTTGGGAATGGCATGGCGTTCGGTGGTTACGTCTTTTCGACTCTCGAGTCCACATGGCGTCTCACTGTGAACTTAATTTCCGCGCGTATATTTTGTGACATCAGGGGATCAGTGAAATGATTGCGCTTTAAAGAAGGGCGCCGCTTCGCTCGCTTAGTTTGTTGGCCTTCTTGCCACGTGTCCGCCATAGGGTGGCGGGATGCGGGGGTTGTCATTCGAATCCGAGTGAAGGAGGAGGTGCCAATGGCCGGTCGCCACATGGAGTCCTTATGACCGTTGGGTATGACGCTTCATTTTGGCGGGAATGGATTTGGGCCATTGGATGCTTTCTCGCCGAGTGTATAAATAGGGGAGGACATCCCTTGGTTGATATTTTGCCATAGTCATCTTTTGCCGTCTGAAGATTTCCAGGCGCACATTTGCTTAGGTAGGATCATCAGCCTAAAAAAACCTTCCTTCGGCCAATCCTTCCTTGAATCAGGTTAGATGTCTTCTCTGAAGTATCTATTGATTTAGTTAGGGTCGAGTCGAGCTATGAAGCTTCGGCTTCTGAAGCCGAGCCCAGTGGGTCTTCTTCCTCCTCTGCTTCTGATAGCCGAGAGAGTTCTTCTTCCTTTTTCTCTTTGTCTTCTACGTCGTGCTCACCCCCCAGGAGCAACGATGCCCTTGTACTACGTTGTCAGGGGGCAAAAAAGGCCTCTAAGGCGAGCATCGGAAATACTCGTGATGCGCCCTCAGTTTTGAACCGCTTGGACCAACTTTCCGATATCCGGGCTCGCTTCCACATTCCCCATGGATATTCACTTTGTCTAGCTAGAGAGGGCTAGCGGGCAGACCAGGTGCAGGGCAATGAGATTACTCTATACTTGGAAGCGTTCCGGGCAGGGATGGGTCTGCCCTTCTCGCCCGAAATTTGCGCCGTGCTCCATTGTTTCCGCCTCGCTCCGGGCTAGCTAGCGCCGAATTCGTGGAGGATCCTCCTCAGTTTTCTGGTCCGGTTGAAGATTGATCGGATCCCTTCCGATTTGAGCTTTCTCCTCTCCTTTCTTTGTTATAAAAATCACCCCGGTACCAGCAACGATGAACCGAGCTGGGTGTACCTTTCTTTCAAGAAACACAAAGGTGGGGCAGCCGGGTCTGGGGTGGTGGTTTCCCCTTCCTCCATTCATGAATGAAAGGAGATGTTTGTCTTCGTTAGGATTCCGGAGGGTGATTGGCCCATGCACATCAGGTGGCACAGGGCTAATTGCAATAGGGTTAGACAGTCGAATGCCCCAGAGGCAAGGGTGGTGTCCCAGTGGGAACCGACCCAGCGAGCCGATGTCTTTCTTTCCGAGCAGGCTTTGACCTGGGCAGGACTTAGTCCCACGCACTTTAGGGGTAAGTTAGGGCTTCGCCGGCCTATTTAGGCTTGGCAAGTTTTTAAAAGTGTTTGTTACCACCACCATTTGGTTTTACTAGCATCAAGCATACCGTTTTAAAATTTTTGGGGTGCTAATTAACACTAAACAAGAATTGAAACTAGATGATTAGGATTTAACTATGATATACTGAAAACTATACTATGAGAAAGAAACTACAACCTTTATAGACCGTGTCCTTCTCTTCACAAGCTTCGTGTAGTAGTCCCTACAACTCCACTAGGCACCACTTGAAGTTGGATCGAGCTTCCTTTGCGATCTTCATGCCGAAGATGATCCACTCAAAGCTTCGCTAATCCAAGCTACCTCTTCACTAAACCCTTTAGTGAAGGAAACACAATACACCAAAATGCTAATCTAGTGTAGGATGGTGAAGTAGGGGTGTTGTTTGCTCATTAGGGTTTTCACAAGCTCAAGGGTTCACAACTCATGTGAGGGATTGAGCTTGGAGGTGGAGGTGAAGAAGATGGAGAGAGCTAGAGAGCAAATGAGCTCATGTCAACAAAATGAACAAGTGTTGTGTAGAATGAAGAATGGCTTATCAATATACCTCACTTATTGAAGCATCCATAATATACAAATAAACAATTGGATCCATGCTTTAATAGTGAGTCAAGACCATTATAATAAACATTAAAGCCATGCTTCACCATTCTACAAAAGTCTCCCCATTTTCCACCTATTTTTCTATTTTCTAAAAATAGAAAAACAACCATACTTCATATTATATATATATATATATATATATAAAGATAAGCAAATAATTAGTGAGCAATAATATTAGTTAATATATAATTATATCAAATACAAATATATATATCATATTATTAAATCAACACTTGATTCAATAATCCGATTATATCACATATAACCTACTAATATCATTTATCTGTATACCATATTAAATCAACACTTGATTCGATAATCTGGTTATATCATATATAACCTGACCAATAACAGATAACCGTCAGATTAGAATATGGTATCTCATACTCGTATTCAGTCAGGTTCCCACACATATCAGCATATGTGCCCTACTTCATTTCGCTTGAACTAGGAAACTTCTGTGTTGGACTCTAAAGACTCGTCAATACGCCAGCAGTAAGTGATGATCACATTAGTCACCCACAAGCCATCAGTGGTACTAGCATGACGTAACGGCTACCTATGTATTGAGCGATTAGAAGATCAACAAGAAAGCTTGTCCAAACTCCCATGAAGCCTATAGGTAACACTTACTGTACAGTCCGGTCTCTTCATCTGATATGTTGCATATCGAGTCTGGGGATGGAATCGTCAGACCCCAATAACATGATAAGTCATGCCGATGTGCGTCCTATAACGGTACGAGAAACTACTGATAAATCTTACCAGTAAATCTCATCAACAGCCCTGGCCAGGGACTTCCTGTTATAGCCAATCGAGCATAGCACAACATCAACTCCCTATACCGGGAGAGATGAAACCCCTCCTATCGCTTATTGCCTTTATATGACTCAGGACTGTAAATAAAATCCACCTGTTTGCACGACTCCTTAGAGCCGTGGTAAAGAGGAAATCTAAGTACGGTGGGAACCACACAAGGCTCTATGATGATCTCGGGTCTACAGACTAACCTGTACCAGTGTCACCATAGAACTGCTATCTGACGATAGGTATAGTACCAACTAGGAGTTTTCGGCGAGTCATGTTCGGTGTATCCATTTTGTAATGAGCACCTGTGTACAATCTTTGATATGGGATCAACCATCGCCCCCTACAGGTCAAGAAACGTACACACCAGTCTACTCTAGAATATCGATGCCCTGTCTCGATATTCCCGTGACCAGGAACAATTGAAGGATGTGCTTGTGGACTACCCAGGTCCCAGTAGTATGATCCGCATCATAGTCATGGTAGTCAAGCCAACATACTAAGGGCTTTATCAACATGTATATGAGAGACAGTATAATAATACCAGTGAACATGTTAAGATAAAGGCAACCAGATAGCCTATTATCATGTCGAGCAAGAAAGTCCTCTATATATTGTTGGGTTACGGCAGCGCCCTGGCCATCAAACCGTGGCCAAATGCGGAACGGAAATTTACTAAACTGGCGCTACCATTACCCGATGCCCGGATCTACCTTAAACCCTAAACTAGCAAGCTATATATAAGAAGTTAGATGGTTATACTGAGTTGATCCGTGTCCTTCGGTCTTCAATCATCATCCCCAACCTCTTAGTGGCTCCTCGATCGAGTTTGGTTGCCGGTCTTCCTCCATCTACGATGACCCACTTGAGGGAAACAGCGCAAGTTTCAGCCTCGCCAAACGAAGTAACCGACGCTCCAAGGTTGCTAGCAATGGAGAGTGGAGATGTAGGAATGTGTCACTATAATTTTCTCTCATCACAATGTGCTCAATGAGCAACTTAATAAGATAAAGGAGGTGAGGAAACAATAGCATGAGCAACTCAAGAATGGCTAAGTATTAAGGTGAGTGAGTATAGAATGAATCAAGTGAAGTATAATGACCAAGTCTACACCAATACCTGTGGCTGCCCTCTCTCTCTCTCATCATAAAATTATCTCATTTCAATTTGCAAATAAACAATTCCAAGCCATATCTATGACCCATGCTCATGCCACCTTACTCCTCCACCTCATTTGTGAAACAAATGAATTTCCAAAAATGGAAACTTATACAAATGAGGTGTCCACTTCTAGAAGCTATTCCGTATAAATACGGAATACTTCCCGGTACATGTATCGAAATACATATATGCGTATTCGTACAGAAATATGAATAGCCAAGAGAGAAAATGAATAGTGAACAATAATACTAGAATACATATATATAAATACATATATAAATTATTAAATAGAAACCTGATTTAATAATCCGGCTTAATCCTAAGCCGCTAGTATTATCAACCGTCCGATTAAAGTCTGTGCAGCATGTGCACATATTTAATTGGACACCTGTATGTACCAATATATGTCATCTACACCATATCGCCTGAACCGTGAAAACCCTCTGTGTGGGACTTTGAAGACTCGTCAATACGCTGGCAGTGGGTTTAACCACAAGCATGTAAGCGGCACTAGCTGTACGTAACGGCTACCCAGGTATTGAGCGAAAGGAATTCCGACGAGCAAACTCATCCTGAACCCCTACTGAGCCTGACAGTGACAATATCCATACAGTCCGATCTGTTCGTCTAAGAGTATCGCATATCGAGTCTAGGGGGTGGATAAAGTCAGACTCCTAACAACGCGACATTTAGTGTCGGCATGAAACCCATCACCACCTAAGAAATTATCGATCCTGGATAGGTAATTCTTGTCCACCATGGCCATGGATTTCTGATGATGGCCACCCATGCACAAAGAGACATCAACCCCAAATACCGGGAGAGACGGATCCCCGACGGTCCGATCACTGCCTCTATGTGGCTCGGGACTGTACCCAACTAAAACCTGTATGTACGACTCCTTTGAGCCGTGGTAGGGTAGTAATCAAAGCACAGTGGGACCTCACACATGACAAATGACGATCTCAGGTCAATAGACTAACCTGTACACATGTCACCTGGGAACTGCTATCTGACAATAGGTATAGTACCAACTAGAAGGTTCCCGGTGAGTCCGTCCAGTGTACTGATTGGTTGATTTAGCGTGCTTGCGCTTTCTAAAAGATAGATCAAAAATATTTGTTAACCGCAATCAAGAACGGCGTCGCTTTGCAGCTAGCCGGTGAGTACGGGTCGGTCCACAGGGATGTTGTGAATTTCCTAATCGCGCTAACGAGTTAATTCCGAAGGGTGTTCGGATTGATTATTAAATCTAAAAATTGAAGTTGTATGATACTAGGATTAGAAACTTGCTAGGATTAGGTTTAGGGAAAATTTGGTAAACAAAGATCTACATCTTTTTCCATTGCCTTTAATTAAAGATATCATATTAGTGTTATAGTAAATCTTAACAAAGGGGATTAGGATGATTGGGAAGATTGATTCTTCCTCTAGATCCTTGTCCTTCCTTTCTTAATCTTTACCCTAACCTCCATGGAAAACCTTAAAATCCGGGCCTTTAGACTACGGAATCACCGTTACCTCGAGGGTAGAGTGCCATAGGGAGCGGAATAAGAAGGTATGCATGGAGTTCTAATGTTCATAAAAGATTGGCAAAGAAAAGAGATGAGAGATCTTCATCTCTCAAATCCTTCCCTATTCCTAACCCTAACAAGCGAGGAAACTACTCGCTCATTGAAGGGATGATTTTATTAAAGAGAAGAAACATCTATTGCAAGTTAATAAAATTCTTAAACTAAATTAAACTAAGGCAAGAAAATAATTTACCTACAAAAAATGATGCTCTCTAAAAGAATGCTGAAATTTTATTAATGAAGGGAGGCATAAGAAATTACAATGAGTAGAGTTCCTATTTATAGAGAATAGGAAACCCTAGGTTACAATTGATTTGCATGTCTACATTTACCAAAATATCCTTAGGAAGACCTAGTCAAAGTAGACTTCAACCTTTGGTAAAATTTTATGTCTCTGTCTCTTTAAAAGAAGGTATTGGGCCTTGGATCTTTGGGCTTCCTTATTATTTGGTTCTTTATTAAAATAGCTTCTATGTTTCTTCCAGATCTCCAGTGAATAATTGCGGTGGACTTTTAACCGTTCGCTTTGTAATCTTGGACCTTGCATTGCCTTGTACTTTGTGAATTTTATCTTTGATGTAGGCTTGATCAAGAGTCTTCTATTTGTTGGTCAAAGTCCACTTTTGCATCGTCTTTTCATCATTTTCACTGTTTTCTGTCCAAGAACCTGTAACCTGTAATATGTAGCAGACATATGTCAAAAGCACCTATTTATTTACAAAAAGAATAAGAATGGGGAATATAATAATGCAATATTATGGTGTGAACATGTACTCATAACCCAATGAGCACCTGTATTCTATCTTAGGTGAACAAAGTAACACCAATGGCTTGTGAGATTTGGACACCGCCCCTCGTTGGGGTCTCGATCAGTATACACTAGTCTACACTGGAGTATCGATGCCCAGTCTCGATACTCCCATGACTAGGGACATTTAAGGATGTGCTTATAGATCACCATCTCCCACGTATATGATCGCCATCATAATGCTGGTAGTCAGGCAAGAATCCTATAAGCTCTATCAACATGTACATGATGATAAAAACAAACCAGATAGCATACTATCATCCCGAGTAAGACTGTTCTACCGGTATAGGTCCTCTCACAATCATCATAATCACCTGCCTGCGATTAAGATAATTTCCTTGAGGGCACTATAGCCAACATATATATGTCCAAGCATCTACTATATCATACAATAATGGCCTCTAGGCTATATATATTCCTAACAATCTCCCACTTGCACTAAGGCCAGTTGTTTTAGTATCCCATACCCAACATCCTAAAAATTCTCTCAAATTGCATCTGGTGGAGAACCTTCATGAGTGGATCCACTGTGTTATCCTTCATATCAACTCTCCTGACCTCGATCTCCCGACGATCTACTATCTCCCTGATTAGGTGATACCGCCTAAGAATATGTCTGGATCACTGATGAGATCGGTGTTCCTTAGCCAAAGCTACAGCTCCATTGGTATCACAATACACATGTATTGGATGCTCAATGGATGGAACCACCCAAGTTCAGCTATGAACTTCTTTATCCAGACAACCTCTTTAGCAGCGTTGTATTCAGCCTCCATTGTCGAGTCTTCTACGGTATCTTACTTGGAACTCTTCCAACATACCGCCCCTCCATTGAGGGTGAAGAAAAAACCCAAGACCGACTTACTGTCGCCCTTATCACTCTGGAAGCTCGAATCGGTAAAGGAATCCACCTAGAGTTCACCGTTACCATATACCAAGAACATATGTTTAGTCCTTCTCAAATACTTAAGAATGTTCTTCACATCTGTCCAGTGTTTCTCCCCTGAATTCGATTGATACCTACTCACTACACCTAGTGAGTAAGCTGCATATGGCCTGGTACTCAACATCGCATATATGATTGACCTGACTATCGAAGTATAGGGTATCCCTTGCATGCGAGCCCTATCCAAATCAGTCTTAGGAGACATCTCTTTGGAGAGAGTGATTCCTGAACAAGCGGGTAAATTACCATGCTTTGAATCATCCATACTAAACCTCTTTAGTATAGTGTTTATTTACCTGGATTGGGTCAATCCCAACATCCGTATAGATTTATCTATTTAGATCTTTATCCCCAGGATGTAGGAGGCATCACCAAGATCTTTCATAGAAAACTTTTGTGATAAGAAGAGCATGACCGAGTATAGCATAAGAACATCTTTTCCTATCAAGAGTATGTCATCCACGTACAATACAGAGGAAGAAAACCTTAATCTCCACTACTTTCTTATATATACATGGTTCATCTATATTTTTCATGAAGTCAAACTCTTTAACAGTGTCACGACCCAAATCAGGAACGTGACCGGCACTTAAATCTCGCAACGTCTAAAGACGTAGCGTAATTCAAGTAAGCCGACAACCCAGAAATCTAAACCATAAAAGGTAGAAAGATATCATTTAAAACAATTTAAAATCTTAAGTTGATTTATTTTCTTTGAAAATTTCAGCAGCACCTCCTATGTAAAAACCATCCCCGAACAAGTACAAGCATAACATAAATATAAAGCATCCCAAATGGGAGCAACTCACGCCAACAGGCGGAACACAACCATAACAAGTTATATAATATATATACGACGCCGTAGCAAAGGAATAATCAATAAGGAAATGAAACAATATCACAGCATAAATAAAACAGCCGACTCAACGAGCTCGACACCCAAAGTCACAAATAATACAATACCGATCCTCACAAACTCGTCTCTAAGTCAATATACATGAAAGTAGTGGATGGAGAGTACTAGATACAATAAGATATACAATGAGATCATACAGATAACCAAAAAACCACCCACCTATCCAAAATCACGACCAACAACAGAGGTATCCGTAGAAGTAGATGAAATGAGTAGCCCTGCCGCGACTATACTGAGGGTCGAGCCTGCAATACACTGTGGCACAACGGGGGTGAGTTGCCAACTCGTGAATAGTAATTAACATCATACAGATAATCACAAGTATGCACGAAAGTGAAAATCTGCAATATATAAGCTACGGCATAAGTATAACAGTACTGATATGTAGTAACATCATGATCAAGTACACCTCCAGGGTACAAAACTACATGAAACATTGCATGTCAAAGAAATACGGAGTATGGGATAACACATAAAACCTTATGCATGAATCATCATCATGGAAAACCGATGTCCATCAACGACACCCCAAATCCCAACATCTCAGGCGCCGTCACTTTGACCGGCCCTCGTATCCATCACATTAGAAAACCTGAGAATCCAACAGCGACACTCGAAAACATCATGTAACACGTGTCTAACATCGACACGTAAATACTCATATCTCAGGCGCCGTATCCTCCGATCGGCCCTCATATATATATATATATATATATATATATCATCTTATAACTCCAAGACGGTTTCCTCCAGACATCCGTCGAGTTTATACAATCACCGGTAGGTAATGCTCCCCCTGCCAGGCTCATCGTCTACATCTCGAGCTTCTTGCTCCGGGATACCTTACCGGGTCCACCATGTATCTCCAAACGGCCTCTACCAACTCCTCGAATCGGGTCTCGAGAACAAGCTCAGAACTGAGAAAACTCATGGTAAACGTCTCGAAATATCATATCAAAAGAAACTGCATTTTTATTATAAAAAATATATTATATTTTCCTTTTTAAATATAATTGCGGTCCTCAAATCCAAAAATCGCATAAAACCAATACATTAATGCATATTTCCATGAAAAATGAGATATGCAAACACGGAACAGTAATGTGAGCATATCAGGGAAAACCACTCTTTTTAAATCATCAAGTTTTCAAAGACATCATGCATTTTCCCCTAAATTTATGAAAATAGAAATGCAACATCCTTTGAAGTAATTGGGTAACTTTAGCAGGGTATGTAGTATGCAAACATGTATGATGCAATTCATATGTGTAATAGGACAAGAATTTCTACTTAACCGTTTAATGATAATGAAGGCGATGAAATAATTTCTATAATGTACGTGTCATAGCAATTAATAACGGGGTGTGTGTGCGGCATACAATTCAGTGCATCATTTAGCATGAACCATTAGTAATGGTGTGGTGTCAAATCAATACAGTGTCATGGTACCACAATAATAGGGTATGCATGATGATATTCATGTACAATGAATGTATGTGCTAACAACATAGGTTTATATCACTGAATCCAGTCCTCGACACTTAGCGCCATTTGGGCGATTCCCCCGTAGATGTTAATTCTACTCACAAATGATCTCGAGCTAGGTGAATCCAACCACCTCCTTCCCTTCCCTTACAGCACTCGAAGTCCTCGCAATCGATCCTATTATCACACAACATCAAATGAAATTTGCACGAGCGATAACGCACAAATACAACGACAACAACAACCCGACTCCCACTAGCTACTAAGTTTTCGCTTAGCGGCTAAACGCATGCAGCGATAACCTATACCAACCCTACGGCTACCAAATGTACGAAACATTTAAACGAACATCGGATAAATCCGTATCGCATGAATCCGAAATAGTTGAATTCTAGCTAAACAGTCCCAGATTTTTCTACATAAGAAATTAGTGAAAGTTGCAAGTCCCAAGAGCCTACAAATAACCCTAGAGATCCCACAACTAAGGCACAACATCCTAGCCCCCAGTCTGGCCGCATATTGCGGCCAAAAGTAATTTATTTGCGGCTAAAAATTTAGGGAGTGGTCTCAGGTTTTCTGGGTGGCTTCTAGGTCTCCAAACTAGGTCTCTGTGATGGCAACCTCAAAAATTAAAACCTGATTTGATAGCAGATTCCAACGAGACACGAAACTTAATCAAAATACGATATTTGCACGAAACTATAACTTTAGTGTTTTAAAACTGAAACTAATAAGCATACAACTTCACTAGAGTCTAACTAACAGCTTGAGATCATTACCTCTTTAAAAACTTGGGAAAAACTCTAACTTTCAAATCTCCAAGTCATTACTATATGCATAGCTTGAATTGTGAAGGCTTTTGTGATGTTGGATTTGGGTTTGGGCTTGGGATTATGATGCAAACATATAATTCAAGTGGAGAGCTTGATGTGTTGTGAAGAAAGAGAGGGCAACTGAGTTAAGATTAGAAGTTGAGAGAGTGAGGTGATAATGAGATATTTTGTGAAGGGTTTTGTGTGTATATATGTTGTGAGTGTATAGGTGAGTGTAGGTGAGTGTATGGATGAGTGTAGGTGAGTGTTACACTCACTCACCCCCCTCATAAAGGCCATTAATGGCAGCCATCCCCCCCAAGTCTCAAGAGTTCTAACTTTCCTTCTCTTCTATTCCCTTCTATTCTCTTTTCTTTTCTTTTTTCTTTTTCTTTTAAAAATTAAATCTTTGTTGGAATAATTTTAAATAAATAGATAAGTTAAGATGGAATATGATTGTTTAGAGAAAGGTTTAAGTGTGCCATGTCTACATAAGTATAGTTAATACCCTATTAAACCTAATCCAACATGCACATATGTGTGCAAAGATTAAAAATAATATTAATTAATTAAATAAAATGTGAAGAAAATATTTATTAGTTAAATTTCATTAAATACACGTATTATCGCCTAATTAACACTATCCGCATTCTAAAGTGTTACAATCTTCCCCCCTTAAAGAAATTCGATCCCCGAATTTAAAAATCTTACTAGGCATACCTTCGAAAAGATGAGGGAATTTCTTCCGCATCTTGCTCTCGGCTTCCCACGTGACCTCTTTTCTATTCGGGCCATGCCAAAGGACCTTGACAGACAGTAAAACCTTTGACCTCAGTTTCTTCACCTGCCGATCCAGAATGACCGCAGGCTGCTCGGTGAAAAAAAGATCGCGCTTAAGCTGAACGGTCTGGTGCTGAATTATATGGCAAGGGTCATGAAGGTACTTGCGCAGTATCGAAACATGAAATACGGGGCGAACATCCGGAAAACTGGACGGAAATGCCACACGATAGGCAACGGTACCAACTCGCTCCAGGATCTCAAAAGGACCCATAAATCTGGGACTAAGCTTCCCCTTCTTCCCAAATCTCATCACACCCTTCATCGGAGAAATCCGTAGGAATACATGATCACCCACTGCGAATTCAAATCTGTGACGACGACGGTCGGCATAATACTTCTGCCTGCACTGGGCTGCTCTCATCCTGTCCTAGATCAGCTGGATCTTCTCCGTAGTCTCCTGAACTAATTGTTGTCCCAAGATCCTGCTCTCACTGAGTTTGGTCTAACAGACTGGCGATTGACACTTCCTACCATACAAGACCTCAAAAGGTGCCATCTGAATTATCTCCTGAAATTTGTTGTTGTAGGAGAACTCTATCAAAGGCAAGTGTCGGTCCCAACTGTAGGGTTCCTAGGAACACTAATAAAGTCTCACAAGGCATCAAACATGGCTAATTCAAATTTTACAAGTGCCTACAAACCCTAATATGGATTGTTAACTAGATATATAGGCGATGCAAGCATGCAAACGAATTAAATGCTAAAGGAAAGTGACTACAACCTTTGTAGATCCGGTCCATCACTTACTAAGCTCCGCGACGATGTCCCTCCGCTGTCCAAGTCGGATCACGAACTCTAGCATCGGCTTCATCGAAGAAATGGGCGGGCTTGATCATTGGCTTCGATGCCGAAGATGATCTACGTCGAGGCATCACAAGATCAAACTCCGACTTCACCAAGTCATGAAACTTGTGAAGAAAACACCCTATACTACTTGGCAAGAGGTAGAGGATGAAGAAATAGGAAGTGGGTTCACTTTAGAATTGGATTTCTCACTTGTTTTCATCACTTGCCATTGATGTAGCAAGCTTTTTTTCATGGAAGAAGAAGATGAAGAAGAAGAAGAAAAGATATGATAAGTGTTGAATTATTAGATAAATAAATCAATACTTATCATATATTAACCCTTGGTTAATTGTAGAGAATGGACCATGGTTAACTTGAATGGTTAGGGTTAAGTATAAGACAAGAATGGTGGACTAGTTCAAAGCTTCAAGAACCTTCAACTAGCAAACAAAGAAAATCCACCATTTGTCATTCTCCTTTCCAAAATGAAAAAGATAAATAAATAGATAAATAAGTAAATGAAAAAACAAAACCCTAATCATTAGTTTAACCATGGTTTAATTCTTTACACTTAACCAAGTAAGCATGTATCATCAAACATGATACAATCATGTGCACAAATGTATATCACATATACAACTTGCACAATTCAAGTGAGAAAATCCATTTAAAGTGAACCAATACTAGTTAATGAAAAGTAATATATCAAATATATAATTATACATTAAATCATTAAATCAATGCTTGATTTAACGATCCGGTCATATCGTATATAACCGACTAGTATCCTATGTATCGGCTTATCGAATCAATCCTTGATTCGATAACTAGGTTATATCGCATACAACCATTCGACACATACATCGCGAGAATGAAATACGGTATCACATACACGCATTATTCTCGGTCCCGCACATATCCCATATGTGCTCCTATTTCGTTTCGCTTGAGCCAGGAAACCTCTGTGTAGGACTCTAAAGACTCATCAATACGCCAGCAGCAGATGATGATCATATCAAACACCCACAAGCCGCAAGCGGTCTGCTAAACGTAACGGCCACCCGGGTATTGAGTGATCATAAGATCGACGAGCAAGCCCGCTCACACTCCTGTGAATCCAACCAGTAACACTTACCG
Source organism: Agapanthus africanus (assembly GCA_030015575.1). NCBI lineage: Eukaryota > Viridiplantae > Streptophyta > Magnoliopsida > Asparagales > Amaryllidaceae > Agapanthus > Agapanthus africanus. Next base: position 73,907,170 of record JASDDO010000031.1, read on the forward strand.
TACAGTCCGGTCTGTTCGTCTGATATGTCGCATATCTCGCCTAAGGGTGGTATACGTCAGACCCCAGTAGCTCGATAAGTCATGCCGACTTGAAGTCCATGACATGTGTGAAACTACTGATAACACTTACCAGTAGGTCATTGCAACCCTGGCCAGGGATTTCCTGTTATGGCCAGTCGAGCATAGCACAACATCAACCCCCAATACCGGGAGAGACGAATCCCCTCCTATCGCTCCTTGCCTCCATGTGAATCGGGACTGTGCCCAAAAACCACCTGTTTGCACGACTCAGTAGAGCCTTGGTAGGGTGGAAATCAAAGCACAGTGGGAGACACACAAGACTCTATGACGATCTCGGGTCAACAGACTAAGCTGTACCAGTGTCACCAGAGAACTGCAATCTGACGTGAGGTATAATACCATCTGGGAGTTCTCGGCGAGTCCGTTCAGTGTACCCAGTCTCCACTGAGTACCCGTATACCATCTCTGATGTCAAACACCAATGGATATGGGATCATCCATCGCCCAACGCATGGGTCGAGAAGATATACGCTAGTCTACTCTGGAATATCGATACCCCGTCTCGATATTCCCACGACAAGGAACATTGAAGGATGTACTCATGGACTATCCAGGCCCCACTAGTATGATCTGCATCACAGTCCTGAAAGTCGAGTACACATCCTAAGGGCTTTATCAACATGTAACAGAGAGACAGAAAGTATACACGTTAAGATAAAGAGCAACCAGATAGCGTACTATCATGTTGAGCAAGAAAGTCCTACCTATATATGTCCCAGCATCCACTACAATATACATCCAATGTATAGTAATGGCCTCTAGGGCATACATATAACTAACAATCTCCCACTTGCACTAGGGCCATCTTTAGCAGTGGTTGCAGTATCAAATACTCAACCATCCCCTAAAAGTCTCTCTTTGGGAAAAGGCCTTCGTGAGTGGATCCGCCGTGTTGTCCTCTGAGTCTACTCTCCTAACCTCGATCAACCGGGAGATCAACTATCTCTATGATCAGGTGATGCTGCCTCAGAATTTTTCTGGGTCACTGATGGGACCAGGGTTCCAGGGCCGAAGCCACACTTCCATTGTCATACAATGGCAGGAACCTAGTTCATCCTATGAACCAATATACACCCAAACTTCCTCTTTGGTAGTATCTTCAATAGCGATGTTACCAGCCTTTATCGTCTAGTTTGCCACGGTATCTAGCTTGGAACTCTTCCAACATACCGTCCCTTTACTGAGGGTAAAGACAGTGCCTGTGACTGACATTCAGTCGTCTTTATCACCCTGGAACTCTTCCATTGATTCTCCCCAGGATCGATTGATACCATCTCACTACATCTAGTGAGAATCCTAGCATCCAATTACATCTATCTCATAGATGAAAACTCAGGATTTAGGAGGTATCACTTTGATCCTATTTGGAGAATCCTTACGATAATAGGAGATTGACCGATCGTAGTATAGGAAACTCTTTTCCTATCAAGATTATGTTGTCTACGTACAATAAGAAGATAACCACCTTACTCTCTACTACCCTTTTGTATATACAAGTTTCGTCTACCATTTTGATGAAGTCAAACACTTTGACTATCACATCAAAACAGACGTTCCAACTCCGCGATGCCTGCTTCATTATGTAAAGCAACTTGCACACGTTTCCGCTGCTCCCACTGTTTACGAAGCCCTCTGGCTGTGTTCTTATAGACGTTCTCTTCTAAATCATTATTTAGAAAAGTAGTCACGGCACCCAACCACCAGATATCGTAGTCATGGTATGTAGCCGTGGCAAGTAGGATCTGGATGGACTTAAGCATATTCCCTGAAAAAGGTTTCATCATTATTCGTGCCTGGTCGATGACGAAAACCTTTAACAAGTCTAGCTTTGAAAGTCTCAACTTTTCCATCTATACCAAGTAATCTTCTCAAGATATACTTGCACCTGATGGGGATTTAACCCTTCAGATATAGCAGCTAAAGTCCATACTTTGTTGGTGTATATGGATTCCATCTCAGATTGCTAAGCATCCAGCCATTCTTACAGAGTCCCTACTCTTGATGGCCTGCTCGAAACTAGTTGGGTCATCATCTCATGATGCAATCCTTGCTCCCACTGTCATCGAGAAACCGAAGTATCTCTCAAGCAGGTGAGTAACCCTGCTAGATCGGCGGAGAAGCTGAGGTTCATCGGGAACTATTGAATCCTTTGGTTCTGTCAAATCATCAGCTGCAGTTTGTATAGCTGGAACATTTCCAGTTCTACATAACTGACCTTGCCTCGAGCTTGTCCGGATTTTGCATTTGACATAGGCCGGACAATCCCAAATCTTAACTTACTTAAGAGATAGACTCTTCCCATACCATATCTCATATGGAATGGTAGGCACTGATTTGATTCGAACCTAATTCAATAGGTATGCAGCTTCTCAAGTGCACAACCCCAAAAAGGAAATAGGTAACTCAGTAATACTCATCATAGAGCACACGATATCTAATATTGTGCGACTGCTCCGCCCTGATACACCGTTGTGCTGTGGTGTATTCAGAGGAGTAGTACGGAGAGAGAATCTCATTCTCCTTTAGAATGGTCCAGGAATGCCATGCACAAGTATTCTCCTCCCTGATCTCATCATAGGACATAATAATTATACCCGGTTATTGGTTCACTACTTCTAACTTATATTCTGTGAATACCTCAAAAGGTTCGGACTTATGTTTCAACAGGAACATATGACTGAATCTTGAGAGATTATCAGAGAATATAATGAAGTATGAAGAACCAGTCCTGGCATGTGTAGACAGGAGACTTTACATACATCATCATGCATTAGTCCCAAGAGTTTACTAACTTTTTCTCTGTTTTCAGTAAACAGAGCTATGGTCATCTAATCTTTGTGACATGACTGGCAAGTTTCACAAGATGTAAATTCAAACTAATTTAAATATGCATCTAAAATATAACTTCAGCCAGTCGGGTCGCATTGATGTGACTTAGTCTACAATACCTCAAGAAGGATCCGTTCATTTCTGAACTCTTCCTCTTGTGTATGTTCTGTATACTAAAGAACTGTAGTTTGATTTAGAACGTCAATGCTTTTAGATAACGTGCCTGAACCGATCAACTTTTGATATGGCAAATGTTCAAAACATTATCCATCAATACAAAATTTTATCATTTCTTTACTAATAAAGAGACTGATTTGATTTTGTATATCAGGTTCGGTATCTAATAGCATTTGTTCAGAATCAATGTATTGGTAATACAGGGTGACAGTGACCAACAGACTTGGCTGCAACACTTGCCCCGTTTTCTGTCTCATGAAACTTATCACCCGTTCTCAGTTTTTCTACTTTTTTGTAGCCCTATGTAACAGATTACATATCTGGGATCCTGATCCGGTATCAAATACTCAGGATTCAGAGGATACCGAGAAACAGTTTTTTATAATGAACACACCCGAAAGAGATGCATCATATGCACTTTCTTCGTTTGGGCGGCATAGGAATTCTGGTATTCCCCTATTTCCTGCTCTGTCTTATAACTATTATAAGTTGGAGCGGGACCAACGTTCCCCAGCTCAGTATAACAAGCGGGTTCGGTCTATACATCCATATTATTATCTTGATTAAGGCATGATATGGTCGCTACCTGGAGAGAGAGAGAGAGAAGAAAACACTTTGCGTGCGCTCTTGCAAGATTAGATTGGTTATTTATTTTATCTAATCAGGATGGCTCCCACTGTTTTTATCAAATCTTCCTTCAAACCTTAAAAGGAAAGACTAGCAGGGATTAATTACACTCTACAAGTTCGCCAATCTTTCAGCCAGGCCAGTGTCGGTACTTTGAGGGAGGTTCCCCGTGCTTTCGCACGGACCTAATTACTGTAAACCTCGCTTTCCGAGAGGCGTAACCCCGTTGACACCTTTCTAGACACCTACTTGATCGGCTAATTGTAAAGTGCAAAACTCTTCCAGGAGTAACAATTACTCGCAGTGGGTATCGGGATCCAACTATCATATAGAAGGTATGCAATCTCATTGCAAATTTCAACACTTGAAACTCCCGATAAAGTTTTTACCCCTAGCACCTATGACCTTAACTATGGTCAACAAATCATAAGTACTAGTCAAGTTCTACACGTCATTTCGTGATTAATTAGACCCACCCACATGACCCTTAACTAAGGTCAACAAAGTCACGCGACTGTCCTAACTAATCGCATCATATGCGGTGTAGGAAGACATCACTTAGCTACCGTACACTGTGCCTTGACTATGGTCAACAAACACAGCACGAATACTAAGTACTCTACTTCCTAAAATGATGGAGGGTTGCGAATGGTTTTTATGAAAACCATTAACGTTTTGAACTTGATCTCGTTGCGGAATCAAATGGTTTTTAAATGGAATGTTTTTTAGGCTTTTCTAGTTTTGCTAAAGGGGTCACTCCCGGTGAAGGGATCGTCGGCCCTTTCCTCGTCGAATGAGGTGTGGGATATATCATATATATCACTGTGCAAAGTGGAAACTATAGAAGCTATCAAAAGACAAACCGAGTGATGTAGCATCTGCCAGTTATTGCTAAAGGAGTCACTCCCGGTGAAGGGATCTCAGTCCTTTCCCTATCGAATAAGGTGCAGGATGTTCTACAAGGAACACCGCGGTGCAAAGCAAGAACTGTAGCTACCTGTTTTTATTTTGAAATTCGATTCCACAATATCAATTAGGTTTATTTTCTTTCATTAATCTCATTAATGAATATCTCATCATTTAAGTCCACCTAACCATCACAGATAAATATAACGTACGCTTATGCCATCCGCATTCGCCTCGATGTCCCGTCTGCACCGTTAGGTTAGGTAACTAACGCCAGAGCGAGGCAGGGCTAGCGCGGGTGTAAAACATAAGCAACGTCTATATAATATATCATATATACTATATATTATATCTATCACAGAACAAATCACAGATAACACAGCAGAAAGTATCATATGAAATATTGGATATACTAGGACGTCCGTGTTTTCAATACGAGCCAGTATAAAACATGGATTCCACGATCATGATGAATAGCCAATCCCACACCCCTAGACCCCTACGAGAGCGTCAAGTAACCCTACCAATTCTAGGGTTAGGAGACCCGGACTCGACTCCTCGAGTTGGTCTCCCACTGGACCCCAAAACCCGGTTACTTGTGCTCCCCTCCTTTGGTCTATCCTAATGCGGAAAAGTAAATAATATACATCAACGGTGACAACTTCCGTAACCTGGAAGTGCCCTAATAAAAGAATATTACATACAATTTTTTACATGAATGAAAATGAAAAACACTCTTCTCACATAAAAAAACCCGGCTATTCAAACACGACGATCCAATATAACATATCCAGCAACACATAACATCACATGTCATCAACGTAAGTAAATATGCGCATCCCAATTGTCGTTGACATATAGCAACGAAACCGGCGATATCACATATTACACTTACGGTCACAGAAAAGAAAGTGTAAAACTACAACAGTTAGAATCCGCAACCTCTTTAGACATCACATGCCTAATCAAATGAATTACTTAGACATCGCATGCTTAACAATTATAAACCCCGCATTTTAGTCTCATTATCGAAAACACTTTTCAATACCAAGTCGGGCAATTCAACAGGATTCCCGACATTTTGATCGAATGCTCGTCGCAAACTTTAGTAGACGGTCGCACCCCCGATACCGTCGACGAAGTGCACCAAGGCGGAACACCACTACCGCGAGCACCCAAACGGATACTTTCGGCGATGGGGTTCTCCTACAGTCACTTGGTCGGGGCTATGGGGTGAGGCTGTCTATTAAGTTTACCCGGTGAGTATCCGCGTACGCTACGTGATTGGGACGGACTTTTTATCACATCAAAATTCCGTGGCAACCGATCAAGTGAGACTAAATTGCTATGTTTATAATATTCATTCCGTTATCTCATAACTATTTGAGAATTCCAAGTATTGTATCACATTCCGGATAAATAGAAAATGTTAAACTTTCCGATCGAACAATCGAACACCCAAGTTTTCCCGATACAGCTCAACACATGAAATAAGTCTAAAAACATTCAGTTCGTGCCTCAGTACCAACGGTCCAGCCGTAGAAGGGTCAAGCCAACGCCTCACATGTGGCACGCCGTACTGCCCCAAACCCTAAGGTTCAAAGGGCAGTTCAAGACGGTCACATAATCGGGTTAAGGTTTGTTGTCTTCTAGAGGGTCCATTGCGTTACTTGCATTACTTAGAATGTTATTAAACCACGGAAAGATCCAACACTTGGAAATTTCCCGACAGGGGAAAAAGTGGGTATTTATATCCGGTCGAACTTTTTAACATATTCTAAAATTATCCGGAAAACACACAGACAAAATTAGACAGTCCGATCGAATCTCCGAATCCCCAATACAACCCAGAAAATTCAACTCTTGAATCCAGATTAAAAATTTCCAGAAAAACCAACACTGTAAAATAGGAATTACTGTGTGAAATTCATTAATCAATGAGACATTATGGCCGTGGAACCGCCGCATAATCCATGATTATGCGGCGGAACCGCGGTGGTTTAGTGGATTTAGGAGCTCGAATTTCACAACAACTCTTAGATATTCCTGCTAATTTTTCTGCATATTTTTAATTCTCAAAATTCCATGATTTCAGAAAAAGTACAGAAAGCATGTTTGTGTTAGGGTTACGGTTCGATCGGACTTCTAACTCCGTCTACGCATCGCCTAAGGCTCTAGCTAGGCTCTGATACCACTGTAGGGTTCCTAGGCACACTAATGAAGTCTCACAAGGCATCAAACATGGCTAATTCAAATTTTAGAAGTGCCTACAAACCCTAATACGGATCGTTAACTAGATATATAGGCGATGCAAGCATGTAAACGAATTAAATGCTAAAGGAAAGTGACTACAACCTTTGTAGATCCGGTCCACCACTTACTAAGCTCCGCGACGATGTCCCTCCGCTGTCCAAGTCGGATCACGAACTCTAGCATCGGCTTCATCGAAGAAATGGGCGGGCTTGATCATTGGCTTCGATGCCGAAGATGGTCTACGTCGAGGCATCACAAGATCAAACTCCGACTTCACCTAGTCATGAAACTTGTGAAGAAAACACCCTATACTACTTGGCAAGAGGTAGAGGATGAAGAAATAGAAAGTGGGTTCACTTTAAAATTGGATTTCTCACTTGTTTTCATCACTTGCCATTGATGTAGCAAGCTTTTTTTCATGGAAGAAGAAGATGAAGAAGAAGAAGAAAAGATATGATAAGTGTTGAATTATTAGATAAATAAATCAATACTTATCATATATTAACCCTTGGTTAATTGTAGAGAATGGACCATGGTTAACTTGAATGGTTAGGGTTAAGTATAAGACAAGAATGGTGGACTAGTTCAAAGCTTCAAGAACCTTCAACTAGCAAACAAAGAAAATCAACCATTTGTCATTCTCCTTTCCAAAATGAAAAAGATAAATAAATAGATAAATAAGTAAATGAAAAAACAAAACCCTAATCATTAGTTTAACCATGGTTTAATTCTTTACACTTAACCAAGTAAGCATGTATCATCAAACATGATACAATCATGTGCACAAATGTATATCACATATACAACTTGCACAATTCAAGTGAGAAAATCCATTTAAAGTGAACAATACTAGTTAATGCAAAGTAATATATCAAATATATAATTATACATTAAATCATTAAATCAAATGTACGAAACATTTAAACGAACATCGGATAAATCCGTATCGCATGAATCCGAAATACTTGAATTCAAGCTAAACGGTCCCAGATTTTTTTACATAAGGAATTAGTGAAAGTTGCAAGTCCCAAGAGCCTACAAATAACCCTAGAGATCCCACAACTAAGGCACAACATCCTAGCCCCCAGTCTGGCCGCATATTGCGGCCAGAAGAAATTTATTTGCGGCTAAAAATTTAGGGAGTGGTCTCAGGTTTTCTGGGTGGCTTCTAGGTCTCCAAACTAGGTCTCTGTGATGGCAACTTCTAAAATTAAAACCTGATTTGATAGCAGGTTCCAACGAGACACGAAACTTAATCAAAATACGATATTTGCACGAAACTATAACTTTAGTGTTTTAAAACTGAAACTAATAAGCATACAACTTCACTAGAGTCTAACTAACAGCTTGAGATCATTACCTCTTTAAAAACTTGGGAAAAACTCTAACTTTCAAATCTCCAAGTCATTACTATATGCATAGCTTGAATTTTGAAGGCTTTTGTGATGTTGGATTTGGGTTTGGGCTTGGGATTATGATGCAAACATATAATTCAAGTGGAGAGCTTGATGTGTTGTGAAGAAAGAGAGGGCAACTGAGTCAAGATTAGAAGTTGAGAGAGTGAGGTGATAATGAGATATTTTATGAAGGGTTTTGTGTGTATATATGTTGTGAGTGTAGGTGAGTGTATGGATGAGTGTAGGTGAGTGTTACACTCACTCACCCCCCTCATAAAGGCCATTAATGGCAGCCATCCCCCCCAAGTCTCAAGAGTTCTAACTTTCCTTCTCTTCTATTCCCTTCTATTCTCTCTTCTTTTCTTTTTTCTTTTTCTTTTAAAAATTAAATCTTTGTTGGATTAATTTTAAATAAATAGATAAGTTAAGATGTAATTTGATTGTTTAGAGAAAGGTTTAAGTGTGCCATGTCTACATAAGTATAGTTAATACCCTATTAAACCTAATCCAACATGCACATATGTGTGCAAAGATTAAAAATAATATTAATTAATTAAATAAAATGTGAAGAAAATATTTATTAGTTAAATTTCATTAAATACACGTATTATCGCTTAATTAACACTATCCGCATTCTAAAGTGTTATAATCTTCCCCCCTTAAAGAAATTCGATCCCCGAATTTAAAAATCTTACTAGGCATACCTTCGAAAAGATGAGGGAATTTCTTCCGCATCTTGCTCTCGGCTTCCCACGTGACCTCTTTGCTATTCGGGCCATGCCAAAGGACCTTGACAGACAGTAAAACCTTTGACCTCAGTTTCTTCACCTGCCGATCCAGAATGACCACCGGCTGCTCGGTGAAAAAAAGATCGCGCTTAAGCTGAACGGTCTCGTGCTGAATTATATGGAAAGGGTCATGAAGGTACTTGCGAAGTATCGAAACATGAAATACGGGGCGAACATCCGGAAAACTGGGCGGAAATGCCACACGATAGGCAACGGTACCAACTCGCTCCAGGATCTCAAAAGGACCCATAAATCTGGGACTAAGCTTCCCCTTCTTCCTAAATCTCATCACACCCTTCATCGGAGAAATCCGTAGGAATACATGATCACCCACTGCGAATTCAAATCTGCGACGACGACGGTCGGCATAATACTTCTGCCTGCACTGGGCTGCTCTCATCCTGTCCTAGATCAGCTGGATCTTCTCCATTGTCTCCTGAACTAATTGTGGTCCCAAGATCCTGCTCTCGCTGAGTTTGGTCTAACAGACTGGCGATTGACACTTCCTACCATACAAGGCCTCAAAAGGTGCCATCTGAATCATCTCCTGAAATTTGTTGTTGTAGGAGAACTCTATCAAAGGCAAGTGTCGGTCCCAACTGTAGGGTTCCTAGGAACACTAATGAAGTCTCACAAGGCATCAAACATGGCTAATTCAAATTTTACAAGTGCCTACAAACCCTAATACGGATCGTTAACTAGATATATAGACGATGCAAGCATGCAAACGAATTAAATGCTAAAGGAAAGTGACTACAATCTTTGTAGATCCGGTCCACCACTTACTAAGCTCCGCGACGATGTCCCTCCGCTGTCCAAGTCGGATCACGAACTCTAGCATCGGCTTCATCGAAGAAATGGGCGGGCTTGATCATTGGCTTCGATGCCGAAGATGATCTACGTCGAGGCATCACAAGATCAAACTCCGACTTCACCAAGTCATGAAACTTGTGAAGAAAACACCCTATACTACTTGGCAAGAGGTAGAGGATGAAGAAATAGGAAGTGGGTTCACTTTAGAATTGGATTTCTCACTTGTTTTCATCACTTGCCATTGATGTAGCAAGCTTTTTTTCATGGAAGAAGAAGATGAAGAAGAAGAAGAAAAGATATGATAAGTGTTGAATTATTAGATAAATAAATCAATACTTATCATATATTAACCCTTGGTTAATTGTAGAGAATGGACCATGGTTAACTTGAATGGTTAGGGTTAAGTATAAGACAAGAATGGTGGACTTGTTCAAAGCTTCAAGAACCTTCAACTAGCAAACAAAGAAAATCCACCATTTGTCATTCTCCTTTCCAAAATGAAAAAGATAAATAAATAGATAAATAAGTAAATGAAAAAAGAAAACCCTAATCATTAGTTTAACCATGGTTTAATTCTTTACACTTAACCAAGTATGCATGTATCATCAAACATGATACAATCATGTGCACAAATATATATCACATATCAACTTGCACAATTCAAGTGAGAAAATCCATTTAAAGTGAACCAATACTAGTTAATGCAAAGTAATATATCAAATATATAATTATACATTAAATTATTAAATCAATGCTTGATTTAACGATCCGGTCATATCGTATATAACCGACTAGTATCCTATGTATCGGCTTATCGAATCAATCCTTGATTCGATAACTAGGTTATATCGCATACAACCATTCGACACATACATCGCGAGAATGAAATACGGTATCACATACACGCATTATTCTCGGTCCCGCACATATCCCATATGTGCTCCTATTTCGTTTCGCTTGAGCCAGGAAACCTCTGGGTAGGACTCTAAAGACTCTTCAATACGCCGGCAGCAGATGATGATCATATCAAACACCCACAAGCCGCAAGCGGTCTGCTAAACGTAACGGCCACCCGGGTATTGAGCGATCAGAAGATCGACGAGCAAGCACGCTCACACTCCTGTGAATCCAACCAGTAACACTTACCGTACATTCCGGTCTGTTCGTCTGATATGTCGCATATCTCGCCTAGGGGTGGTATACGTCCGACCCCAGTAGCTCGATAAGTCATGCCGACTTAAAGTCCATGACATGTGTGAAACTACTGATAACACTTACCAGTAGGTCATTGCAACCCAGGCCAGGGATTTCCTGTTATGGCAAGTCGAGCATAGCGCAACATCAACTCCCAATACCGGGAGAGATGAATCCCCTCCTATCGCTCATTGCCTCCATGTGAATCGGGACTGTGCCCAAAAACCACCTGTTTGCAAGACTCAGTAGAGCCGTGGTAGGGTGGAAATCAAAGCGTAGTGGGAGACACAAAAGACTCTATGACGATCTCGGGTCAACAGACTAAGCTGTACCAGTGTCACCAGAGAACTGCCATCTGACGTGAGGTATAATACCATCTGGGAGTTCTCGGCGAGTCCGTTCAGTGTACCCAGTCTCCACTGAGCACCCGTATACCATCTCTGATGTCAAACACCAATGGATATGGGATCATCCATCGCCCATCGCATGGGTCGAGAAGATATACGCTAATCTACTCTGGAATATCGATGCCCCGTCTCGATATTCCCACGACTAGGAACATTGAAGGATGTACTCATGGACTATCCAGGCCCCACTAATATGATCTGCATCACAGTCCTGGAAGTCGAGTACACATCCTAAGGGCTTTATCAACATGTAACAGAGAGACAGAAAGTATACACGTTAAGATAAAGAGAAACCAGATAGCGTACTATCATGTCGAGCAAGAAAGTCCTACCTATATATGTCCCAGCATCCACTACAATATACATCCAATGTACAGTAATGGCCTCTAGGGCATACATATAACTAACACCAACTGCCCCCAAAATCGAGCATGCACGCACGAAGCATATACTCTAGAGTCTGTATAGTCCGCTCTGACTGTTCATCGGTCTACGGATGGAAAGTGATGCTAAAACTCAACCGGGTACCCAACGCTTCCTGAAGTTTCTTCCAAAGACGGCTGGTAAACAGGGTGCCCCTGTCGGATACGATGCATATAGGAACGCCATGCAAACGTACAATCTCATCAATATACAATTGAGCATACCGAGCAAAACCGAAAGTGGTCTTCACTGGAAGAAAGTGAACCGCTTTCGTCAACTGGTCAATAATCACCCAAATGGAGTCATACCCTCAACTGGACCTGGGTAGACCCACAATGAAATCCATGGAGATCTGCTCCCATTTCCACTCCGGAACGGGTAAAGGCTGCAACTCTCCTGCCGGTCTCTGATGCTCAGCCTTGACTTGCTGACAAGTCAGGCACCTCGAACGAAATCCGAAACATCGCTCTTCATCCCTGCCCACCAGTAGAAATCTCTCAAGTCATGATACATCTTGGTGGAACCTGGATGAACACTGTAAGATGACTGATGTGCCTGCTCTAGGATCTCGCGTCTCAGCCCCTTGGTATCTGGTACGCACAGACGAGTCCTAAAACGTAGCACACCCTCATCATCTATCAAAAACTCCGACTCTCTACCCTACCGAACATGCTCAAAAATCTCAGATAAACGGGCATCGTCGAGCTGCGCCTCACGGATACGATCAAGTAGAAGTGGACGAACGCGGACATGAGCAAGCTGTCCCCCAGTCGAGGTAAACTCAAACTGCACTCTACTGTCGCACAAGTTCTGCCAATCCGCAGAAGACTGTCTCTGAACTCCGCTCAACTCGGACAAGCTAGCTCTGGGCCTATGACTCAAAGCATCAGCTACTATATTCGCTTTGCCCGGGTGGTAAAGGATCTCACAATCATAATCCTTCACGAGCTCCATCCAACGGCACTGCCTCAAATTCAGATCCCGCTGCTGGAAGATGTACTTCAAGTTCTTGTGGTCCGTGAAGATCTGAAACGACTCTCCGTACAAGTAGTGTCTCCAAATCTTAAGCGCAAAGACCACAGCGGCCATCTCATGATCATGAGTGGGATAATTCTGCTCGTGCTTCTTCAGCTGTCGAGAAGCATAAGCGATAAATCAATCATGCTGCATCAACACACAACCGAGCCCCCACTCGCGAAGCATCACAGTTAACGACAGAGCCGCCCGATCCAGAAGGCAAAGATAAAACTGGTGCAGTCGTCAACCGAGTCTTCAACTACTGAAAACTCTGCTCGCATGCCTCAGTCTAAAGAAAAGGGACCCCCTTCCGGGTCAGTCCGGTCAGCGGTGCAGCGATACTTGAGAAATCCTGCATGAAACGGGTGGCAATAACCAGCTAAGCCCAAAAAGCTGCGGACCTCAGTCACCAATACAGGTATGGGCCAAAACTGTACAGCCTCGATCTTCTTCGGGTCCACACGAATACCGTCTCCCGTAACTACATGACCCAAGAAGTCGACACTATCAAGCCAGAAAGCACACTTTGAGAATTTAGTAAACAGCTGGTGCTCTCTCAGTGTCTGCAAGGCAATCCTCAGATGCTTCTCATGCTCCTCTCGACTTCTGGAATAGACCAGAATGTTATCAATAAACAAAATAATGAACTGTTCGAGGAACGGGATGAAAATCCGGTTCATAAAATCCATGAATGCTGCTGGGGCATTGGTGAGTCCGAATGACATCGCCAAAAACTCAAATGCCCGTAGTACGTACGAAAAGCGGTCTTCGGAATGTCATCATTCTGAACCCGCAACTGATGATAACCCGACCTCAAATCAATCTTGGAATAATGTCCCGCACCCTGGAGCTGATCAAACAAATCGTCAATGCGAGGTAATGGATACCTATTCCGCACCGTAACTCGGTTCAATTGACGATAATCAATGCACAATCTCAAACTGCCGTCCTTCTTCTTGACGAAAAGAACAGGAGATCCCCAAAGCGAAACACTCGGACGCATAAGTCCCCTATCAAGCAACCCTTGCAATTGATCCTTAAGCTCTTTCAGCTCCGTCGGGGCCATCCGATAAGGCGGTATAGAAATAGGCCCCGTGCCTGGGACCAAATCAATGCAAAGCTCAATATCGCGCTCTGGCGCAACCCAGGTAACTCATCGGGAAATACGTCGGGAAACTCTCTCACAATAGGAACCCGATCCAACGAATCTACTGTGGCACCGGTATCACGAATAAAAGCTAAGAATCCCCGACATCCTCTCCTCAAATATCGACTAGCGCAAAGGGCAGAAATCAAACTGTGAGGGGCAGCACTACGGTCCCACTGCACAACAAGAACTGACTTGCCCGGAAAACAAAACCTGACTGCCTTCTCACGACAGTTGATTGTAGAGATTTCTTTTGCGTATGCGCGTTTTAAAATCAAAGTTAAGAATACCGCAATTAATAACGGTGTCGCTTGGTAGCTAGCCGGTTGAGTACGGGTCGGTCCACAGGGAAAATGTTTTCTATTCTTTATGTTCTTACGAGTTAAGTCCTATTTTTCGTAGGTTTTGATTTTTATAAAAACTAAGATTGAATTTAATTTGGATTAAAACCTTGATAGGGTTAGGATTAGGTTAGTTTGGAAAGATAATTCTACTCACTGCTTCCTTTGCCCTAATTAATAACATAGGTGTTAGGGTAATAATTAACAAAGGGGATTAGCACGACAAGGAAGAAACGAAGTTTCTTCCTTTTGATCCTTGTCCGTCCTTTCTTAACTCTTAGCTCTATCTAAATCAACCACAACCGGTCTAATTAGGGAATCACCGCTATCTCGTAGGATAGGGTGCCATAGTGAGCAGTGGGTGTTTGATTTATATAGAGTCCCAATTTAAAATATTAAACGGGCAAGAAAGGAGTGAGAGATTTCCATCTCTTAAATCTACCCAATCCTAACCCTAAAAGGTGAGGAACTACTCACTCATTAGGTATGTTTTGATGAAGTTCATTTTTATAATTTTCTTTTAATAACCTAATTAACTTGCAGATAATAAAAGATAGATACTAAATTGCAGAAATAAAAGACGAAATGAAAATTGCAAGATAAAAACTTACTTTATTGACACCTCTTGACGATTACAATGGAATTGAAAATTTAAATCTAGAATTAAAAAGAGGCATGCCCCAAAAGAGGCTGTAGGCTTTCCTATTTATAGATAGGAGAAACCCAAGGGTTTACATCTTATCCACATTTGAAATTACAAGACTACCCTAAGAAAGCAGGGTCAAAGCACCGACACCCACCGACACATGCACCGACACGTACGCTGCACGGCCGCGGAACCGTGGCAGAATGCCATGTTTGGCCGCGGATCCGCGGCCATCTTGGGGGTTCTCTGTCTCATCTTTCCAGGGTTGCTTCATGTTGCCTTTTTTTTCCTGTTTTCTTCACTTGGTTCTTCAGAATATCTTCTATTTTCTTCCAGATTTCCACAGTGCAGAATGTTGTAGACTTTTCACCGTGAGCTTTGTGTTGAAGTCTTTAATCCTGTGCTGCCCTTGTACTTTGTGCATTGAACTGTTCCCTGATCTTCATTTGTTCCTTAAACTGCTAGGCAACATCATACAGATTCATCTATTTGTTGGTCGTAGTATCACATTTGTAACGTCTTTTCCTGAATTTCACTGTATTGTTCTGAGAACCTGTAACCTGCAACTATTTAGCAGATATGGATCAAAAGCACCTATTTATTTGTAATATGATTAAGAATGGGGAATATAATAATGCAAAATTCTGATATGAACAAATACCCCCAAAGTTATTTTTTGCTCGTCCCAAACAAAACTAATTTTATTCTCGAAAAAACCTAACCTCAATTTCGTAGGAAATCGCGATTGCACTGAGCTCGTACAACAAGCCGTTAAACCTCTAGGTGTCCCTAGTAGGTGGAGTGTTGTCTCCTGAGGGTTTTCAGCGGATACTACCGACAAAATCCGATCAATTTGGCCTATTAACTTTCATTCTTCAATTCGGTGTTCTAGCAAGAAATTCTATTATCTCCAACTTAGAAATCATCAACCCGTATTTTTCACACTCACTTATCATTTAACTTAAGATAGTATATGTTCTGTAAATTTACTTAGCTTTTAGTATCTTTTGAGTTTTCCTTCTACGGTTTTAGGAATTTTTATCATCTCTACTGAAGATATAATGTAAGTTGACGTTAGACACCCCACATGATGCGGGGAGGCGGAATAGGTAAAACATCATTTTGTTCAAGTTAACATCGACCAACTTTACGGATCTTCGCTAAACCCTAACTAACAAACTATCTAGAAATGCTAAACTACTATGATAGATGATTATACCTCAAGATACTAGTCCTTCTTGTTCTTGTTGTTCACCTCCTCGTCGGCTTCCTCGATGTGATAGAAGATCCACTCGAGAGTTCCTCCTCCAAGTTTTAACCTCTCACTTGAGATAACTAAGTGGCTAGGATTGCTAATCCAAGTGACCTAAAAGATATAGAAGTGGATTGAGGATCAATTAGTCTTGCTAACCCTTGGGATCTCAACACATGAGAGGATTAGGGTTAGGTTTAAAAAGAGGAGAGCATGAGGAGAGAGAATGTGTTTTTGAGAATCAAATGAATTATAACTCAATTCTACAATATATATGAAGCATAATGATTATCAAATAAATCATATATGATAATTACAACCATGCTTCATTTAATACAAACAATGAATCATCTCATGAGTCATTAAGCAATAAATGCTTCATTAACTCACTTGGATGAATCATCTCATGAGTCACTAATTCATTTAATGCAAATTACACTTAACCTCTCCACCTCATTTATTTTAATTCATAAATGAAATAAATCTAAATGAGTCACCTATCTTCTAGAAGCTTCTCGACTAATTACGAGAATGCCCCTCCCATTCGTAAAACACGGAAATACTGAAACTGTATAAATCCAATAATCCAATACTAGAATCTGGCTTAAACTAAAGCCCGCTAGTATAATCTGTCCGAACATCATACGTGCACAAGTACACGTATATGTCCGAACCCTGTCGTATAAACTATACGACCTCTATATCATTTCGCCTGAAGCAGGGAAACTCTCTGTATGGGAATCTAAAGACTCGACACTACGCTGGCAGTGGGTTTAACCACAGGCCGCAGGTGGTACTAGCTGTACGTAATGGTCCCCAGGTAGATGTCAATAAGAAGGCCGATGAGGAAACCCATCCGAACTCCTACTGAGCCTGATGTGACAATCTCCGTACAGTCCGGTTTGTTCGTCTAAGACTATCGCATATCGGGCCTAGGGGAGCGGCAAGCGTCAGTCCCCTAAAATCTGTATAAGTCATGTCAGAGTGAAGCCCATTACACCTTGAGAAGTTACTGGAAATCCTACCAGTAAATCTCGTTTGCCCTTGCCAGGGACTTTGAGTAATGGCTCTCCAAACACAGTGCGATATCTGTTAGTTATATGTATGCCCTAGAGGCCATTACTGTACATAGGATGTAAATTGTAGTGGATGCTGGGACATATATAGGGAGGAATTTCTTGCTCGACATGATAGTATGCTATCTGGTTACTCTTTACCTTAACGTGTATACTTGTAAGTGCACGGCGGCGCCCCGGCCGTCAATCCGACGGCCAAATGCGGAAGCGGTGATAAACTTTAATTTTGCAAACTAGCAAACCGGCACCACCGCACACTAAACACCCGGATCGACCCATTAACTAGTCCTAGCTAACTACAAGACGGGTTAGAGATATAACGAGTGATCCGAGTCCTCCGGTCTTCTCGTCGTCGTCCCGATCTCCTGCGGAATGTCCGGTCGTCGCCTCTTTGCCGGAAGGGCACCACATCGCCTGCTTCTTTTACGGGCTCCCGCCTCTATACCGAGGAAACTCGGGCGCGAAGTAGGCTAGCCGACACGTCCAAGATTTCCTGCAGGCTAGTGTAGAGTCTATGTCTCATTGGGGTTTTGTTGCCATGGAGGATGGAGGAATCAATATGAACTTTGGAGAGGTGAGAAGGATTTTGTGAGCAAGCCAAAATGAGATCATGAAATTTCCCTCATACAAAATCAAACCTCTCTCTCACTCTCCTCTCTAAAGTGGCCGGCCTCATCTAGTGAGGAATGGTGGTGGAGTGAAAACCTAATACAAGAGGGAGGTGAGTGTAGTAAAAGGTGGAGGGTGACCACATCCAAAACATCATGATAACAAAGCTCAAATCAACCTCAAATCCTTTCTAATCTCACAAAAGAAAGATATGATGATAGAAAAGAATGGTATCAAAAGATGCTTTCATAATTAATCCATATGCAAGAAACCCCCTCCACAAATGTTATTTGCAAACTTGCAAATAACCCCCTCCATCGGAAAAGCCCGGCCGGGAAAGAAAAAAGGAAAACCGGCCGGAACGGAATGTAAACTGGCAACATCAGAAAACTGGTCCCGTAATAAATTTCAGGAAAACCCCACCACTGCAAATGCATGCCCGCATTTGTATTCCGACTGAACACAAATGCAAAGAGACAAAACTACACTGTACTATACTAGGATCCGGCTTAAACCAAAGCCGGCTAGTAATATCCGTCCGATCCTGATCCGTGCAATACCGCACGTATTTGATCGAACCCTGCCATATATCCATACGGCCTCTAGTACTAACCGTCTGATCCTGATCCGTGCAATACCGCACGTATCTGATCGGACCCTGCCATATCTCCATACGGCCTCTACAGCGTTTCGCCCGAAAGCTTGAGTAACTGAAAGTGTGGTGGACTCTAAATACTCGTCAATACTATGGTTGTGGATTTAACCACTAGCACGTCAGAGGTATAAGCCAATACGTGACGGGCCACTAGCTATTGAAAAAAAGGGACGTCGATGAGCGAACTCATCCTGACACCCTACTGAGCCTGTCAGTGACAATATCCGTACAGTCTGGTCGGTTCGTCTATGAGCATCGCATGGCGGGCCTAGGGGGTTGGTAAAAGTCAGACCCCTAAAAGCGGTACAAGTCGTGTCAGAGTGTAGCCCAGAACACCCTGAGATACTACTGGAATACCTACCAGTAAATCTCCTGCCTTGGCCAAGGACTTCGTGTAATGGCTCTCCTAGACACAGCGCGACCTCACCCCCAATACCGGGAGAGACGAACCCTGAAGATACGCTCACTGCCTCCATGTGGCTCGGGACTGTACCCAACTAAAACCTTTTTGCACATCTCCTTTGAGTGAGGTAGGGTAGTAATCAAAGTACAGTAGGAACTCACACGAGACAAATGACGATCCTCAGGTCGATGAACTAACCTGTACACATGTCACCAGGGAACTGCTATCTGACGTCAAGTATAATACCAACTAGCATGTTCCCGGCGAGTCCTGTCCGGTGTACTCATAACCCAATAAGCACCTGTATACATCTTAGGTGAACCAACTGACACCAGTGGCTTGTGAGACCGGCCACCGCCCCTCGTCGGGGTCTCGACTGTATACACTAGTCTACTCTGGAGAATCGATGCCCTGTCTCGAGACTCCTACGACTAGGGACCTTTTAAGGATGTGCTTATAGACTACCAGCTCCCACGTATATGATCGCCCTCATACTGCTGGCAGTCAAGCAAGAATCCTAGGGGCTCTATCAACGTGTAATAGCGACCTGTCAGGTCGCCTAAAGCAGTATACGATGATAAAGGTAAACCAGATAGCATACTATCATCTCGAGTAAGACTGTCCTACCGGGATAGGTCCTCCCTCAATCATTGCAATCACGTGCCTGTGATCCAATAATTGACTCTGAGGGCACTATCTCCAACAATCTCCCACTTGCATTCAAGGCTAATTATTGCGATGTCGCATACTCACAGCCCGTGTGATACCGAACACCCAACTCCCCTACTAGTCAGTCTCACAAAATCCGTTTGCGAAACTATTGCGTTCGAGGAATAGCCTCAGTGAGTGGATCCGCCCAGATGTTTCTTTCTATGTCTCTTTATATCTCAAGTTCGCGGAGAAAGCCATCTCCCGAAATGAGCAATACCTGTCTTAGAATGTCTGGATGTCTGATGGGACCTAGCTCATAAATGAACTCCAAATCCAAACTTCTTAGACTGTATCGTCAACTGAACTTAATCAGTATCCTGCGCCATGCCTCCCTCAGTATCTGCCTGGATCACCTGTCCAGAATACTGCCCCTCGTCAGAGGGAAAACTCTAACTCTGACAATCACCCTGTCGTCCATGTCACCTTGGAAGCCTGGAATGTTAACTGTCTCCTTAATGAGGCTGTCGTTATCATTTCCCTAGAATATCTACTTATGTTCTAAAGTTGCTCCCGACTGTTTCTCCAGGATTGGATCAATATCAACTTATTGCATCTAGTGCAAGAACAACATCTGGTGCGGTACTTGACATCTCATGATTGACTCAATTGCCTAAGCAAGTGATCTGCCAATCTTGCACATCCCTCTCTACTTTAGTCTATAAGACACCTTTAGATCTGCCAATCTAAGCAAGTGACTCCATCACTTGCAGGTACACTACCGTGCCAGGAGTCGTCCATTCTAAATACTCTTAGAATGCTGTCAAAGTACCCTGATTGGGAAACCACCCAAATCTAGATCTAAAACCATAGATCTAGTAACCAGTATGTCTGATATAATGTCCAAGTCCCATATGGAGAAACCACTGTGTGACGACCAAAGTATAACCGATCGTAGTATAGGAGTTTCTTTTCCTATTCTGTGTATGTTATCCAAAAACTATGACATTACAGCCTACTACCTTCTCAACATATCCATCCCCTATTCTGATGAAGTCAAACCTATGACTGTCACATCAGAAATTGATGATCTATCTCCGCTATATCTGCTTTAGTCTATAAATAGACATAAGCCACATGTCCACCAATGCTTCCGCTGCCAACACTGACTACGACAACCCTCTGGTAGAGTCATATAGACGTACACTTCTAATGCTAGTTTAGAACAACGCTATACTCATCCTCCCACCGGGTCTCGCAGCCTGGAACAACAGCAATAGCAAGTGTGGGTAAACAAGAACCTCCCTACCACCGTCCTTGAGGCTACCGAAGTACCTCTCGGGTGCCTGAGGTTACCCACCGTATCGGCGGAGTGGCCAATGGAATGTCAAACCAGATTGAATCTTTAGGTTCCTTATCAAATCTTCAGTAATCGTTTGCGGTTCTGGAATCACTTCAAGTTCTACCATACTCCCACTACTGTTTTTGAAAAAATCCATTTTTATTAAAACTGTGGCGAGTCTAGAACAATATTACTATTGATCTTCCAGATGGTAGAAAATCAACCCTCGTCATAGCCTGGGTCAACCCACAAACAACCATTACAGAAACGTGCCTTGAGTTGTCCAGTGTCTGGTTTTAATCATAAGCTGGACAACTCCCCGTACCTTAACATCGTTAAAATATAAACTGTTCTATATCCAATATAGAAACAGAGGCACCGATTTAATTGAACCAGATTCAAATCATGCAGCTGTCTCCAGTGCATGTCAACTAAATGGAAGGAGGCCGATCAGCGTTACTCAACTTAGGAATACTTCCAATTATGGGTAACCTGTAAGAGAAGCAAGTTCTCTTAATCATTACTATCATCTGAATACCATGCACAAATATCTACATCTTCGATCATCTTGAAGAATCCCGATACTTACAATATCTGGTTCTCTACTTTATCCTTATACCTATAACTCCTCAAAACTTAGACCCTGTGTTTCTACGAAACACATGTCTAAGAACTAGAGAAGTTAAAAGTAAACAGAATATAGTATGAGGACCAACCCCTCTGTCCTAATGGACACTGGACAACATACAATACTCTGTATTAGTCCGCTAAGTCTAACAACTCTTTCACTGTGTGTCGTAGGTTGAAAACTGTACTTATGGTTAAGAAGAATTACACCGCTGTTTAATGCTCCTTACCTAACCATCCACTGATATAGGTAAATGTCATCGACATAATATCAAAAGGTATATCTCACTCTATGAAAATAGACGTACAGATATATCAATTTGAAATTGGTGCACAACAGCGGATATTCAAAACCAAATATTTGCCGACCGGCAAATAGCCCAGGTGATCTCCTCAAATATCACCGATTACAACGAATCCCGATATAATGAGGATGATCACCCAATTCCCAATGACTTACTCCCACTCATCATCTGTAAAACCATACAGATGTGAGAATCATACCTGGTAAATACATACCCTGGAGTAGGTATCTAATCGGGAAATCAGTTTTCTTTTAACATTACACAGTGAAACTGAAACATTAAAATGTTTCGGTGGGGTATCCCGGTATTCTTAGTAATGCCTCTTCCATTATCCAGATTCACAACTATAACCGTATAATTCTTTGCCATTTCTCCAAATCCCTTTATATGTCTTTAATCATTACCTTCTGTACACCCCTTTAGGCCAAATGGTTTTCTTCCTTCCCTACCGTTCGGCACGAGCCTATGGTTTGGAAGAAGACTATCCAATAAGCATAATGGGTGTACTGTCCTAGTCTTAGGAGCACTCGCAATGCGAGAGAAGGTAAGGATAAAAGACAACCGAATAAACCTTATTCCTATTTCTCCTGGACCAGAATCCATCCCCGAACTGGAACAAGTTCCTTTCGAGTTCGTATATAACCATATGATGAAGTATCCAATAAACTGTGGATCTTCGTAGTGATACGGAGTGTCCTGGAGAAATACAAAGGTGATTTAGGATTGGCGAAGAAATACTTGGTTTGGTCGTGAATATCAGTCGCAATTTACTTTGCCCTCTTACTAATCCCTTGCTTTGTCTTAATCTTAATACCTTCTGCACACCATCGTTATGCTAATTGGTTTTCTTCATTCCCCACTGTTCGGCACCAGCCTAAGGTTTGGATGAAGACTATCCAATTTGCGTAATAGGTGTACTATCTCCTAAACTAAGGAGTACTCGTAACTTGAGAGAAGGCAAAAAGGAAAAGACAACTGAATAAACCTTATCCGTTTTCTCCAGAACCGGAAACCATCCTCGAATTCCTTCGAGTTCGTATCTAACCATACGATGGTTTTGTCCAATGGAAGTGGACGTTCACAGTAATACGGGGTGTCCTGGAGAAAAGGATAAAAGTAGGAGTGGCAATGAGGTCTGCAACTCTGACAATCCAAAAGCCAGTGTTTAAGAAGGTTCGGTCAACTTGGTCACTGAGTCATAGTCTAGGGTCGGGTCAATGGTCGCTGCCAAAGAGAGAGAGAAAAGAAACACTCAGCGTGCACTCTAACCTAGATCAGAATGGTTACCAATTTATCTAATCAGGAAACCTCCCACTGTCACCTCAAATTCTTCTCCAAACCCGAAAGAAGAATTAGTCGGGATCACCCGAGGAGTAAACCAACTCATCAGTGGGAATCGGGATCCAACTATCATCGCATGATAACGTGACGGAATCCGCTCACGCTATCACACTCCAGAAGGTATGCGCATATCTGGCAAGTTTCAGTTCTTTTGAAACTCCCGATGTGATTTTTACCCCATGCTCTTATGACCTTGACGAAGGTCAACAAATCATAAGTCACATGTCATGTTCTACCCGTCATTATCCAGGTTAATTTGAACCCACCCGTACAATCCCTTGACGAAGGTCAACAAGGCTATACGACTGTCCCAAACCAACACATCTATCTATGCAGCAGAAAGGCAACAAGCAGCTACCATGCACTATGCCTTGACGAAGGCCAACAAACATAGCATGAATACTACGTGCTACCTGTCTCAAACGACGGAGGGCTACGAATGGTTTCTGGCGAAAACCTTTAACGTAATGAACTTGATATCGTTGAAGGAACGGATAGCTTTTTAGAAAATATAGTGACGAAAACCTTTACTAAAGAGGTCACTCCCGGTGAAGGGATCTCGGCTCTTTCCCGTAGAATGGGGTGCAGGATATTCCAAATGAATACCACGATGCAAAGCAAAAGTAATCGGCTATAGTGAAGTTAATGCCCTGACGCAAACTTCTGTCCAAGGGGTCACTCCCGGTGAAGGGATCTCGGCCCTTGCCTCGTCGACTGAGGAGCAGGATATTCCAAATGAATACCACAATGCAAAACAAAAGTGAACAGCATTTTGAAAAGTGTTCCAAAAACATCAGATTAGGTTTGTTTTAACTTGCATTGATCCGAATCAACGCAGTCCCATCAATTGATCACACCATAAAGAACGAAAATATACTGATGTACGTATATGCCATCCGCATTCGCCACTAGGTCCCGTCATTACCCGTTAGGTTAGCTAACTAACGACAGAGCGGGGACTGGACTAGCGCGGATGTAAAACATATACAACATCTACTAATATATATACCAATATATTATATTCGCTCAAGGCGTGAAAAAAAATGCAACATCACAGAAATGTACAGCATCACAGAACAATACAGATATCTGGGATCCCCGGGTTTCACAGAGCCACTACTGAAACCCGACGTTCCCCTGGTCGTTTGGATAGCCTGTGCAATGAAAACCTAGACCCCTACGGGCGCGGCAAGTTACCCGCCAAAACCTGAAGCGAGGCAGCCCCCTTCAGCAACGTGAATGGACCACCCGGCACTTCACGGAATCCGGTAACTTGGGCACCCCTCCTGGGTCAACCTGTACCCCCTACGAGTGCGAAGAATAGCCCGCCAATTTTAGAGTAAAGCCCCCTCCGTCTCAATGCTATGAGATGCGGGCCCGTTTGTCACGACCTGAAAGAGCACGTGACTGGCCCTTGAACCATATGAAGCCTATAGGACTCCATATGATCCAAGTAAGCCAAAAGCCCAGAAATCTAAAACCATTTTGAAGAATAAGTAAAGAAAACTGGTTTAAAGAAGTGAAGAAATACAGGTTTGAAATCAAGGTTTTTAAATAACTAAGCCGAATGTGCATTTTAAAAACAGTACAGTCTTTTCTAAAAATTTCGGCAGAGTTTCCTTTGTAAAACTGGCCCCGAATGGGGTACAACAAGAATATCAATATATGCAAATGATAAAGGCATCCCCAAGCGGGAGCTAGCTCTTCGTCAATCGACGGTCACAACCACACATGCAACAATAATATACAACGCCAAGTGGCGAGGATCAAACCCAAAAGAAAGCTCCAAAAGCAACAAGAAAACCGCAATACTACTAAGCGCGACTCTAAGGTCGAATAATACAACACTGTCTCTAAGTCTGAAAGAATATACAAGTTTTGGTTGATGGACAATTTCTAGATACAATGAAATAAAATTAATACAATGGTGATTCTTGATGCGAAAGAATCCACCTACCGAAAGCAAATCACCCGCAACAAAGAAGTGTGCCAGAAATGCCGCAATAGAACCTGTACGGCAGAACCTGCAAGAACTGTGGCACAACGGGGGTGAGTTGCCAACTCGTGAATAGAAATATCTACAAGCAGAAATCGAATGCAAGACATAAACCTAAGTCAACGATCAGTAATACAATCCACAAGAGTACATCTGAGTGTAATAAGGTGGCAAGGTAACATCTAATCATGTATGTAGTGCCAGGTACTCAGGTAATAACATGTCATCAGTGTAAGGTATGTCTGCATGAAGTAAATATGATATCAATACACATATATTAGCGTCCCATACCACTAATATTGGTGTAAGGGTATATATAACAACGCCCTCATACCCTGTTATATATACAAATGAAGTATGATAAGTGTAAATCCATGTCTGCCTATATATATGGAACCCGTCCACCCGTCACCCACTGATAATAAGCATCATGTATGCAATGCATATACAATAAATAGGGGGTAGGGGAAGTATAATATACCATCTACCATAAAGGCCCCGAGCACATAGGCTCCTCTCCAATCGAGCTCATAGGCTCCGAGCGCATAGGCTCCCATCACATCGAGCTCATAGGCTCCGAGCACATAGGCTCCCATCACATCGAGCTCATAGGCTCCGAGCACATAGGCTCCCATCACATCGAGCTCATAGGCTCCGAGCACATAGGCTCCCATCACATCGAGCTCATAGGCTCCGAGCACATAGGCTCCCATCACATCGAGCTCATAGGCTCCGAGCTCATAGGAATCGATGCCCTGTCTCGAAACTCCTATGACTAGGGACCTTTTAAGGATGTGCTTATAGACTACCAGCTCCCACGTATATGATTGCCCTCATACTGCTGGCAGTCAAGCAAGAATCCTAGGGGCTCTATCAACGTGTAATAGCGACCTGTCAGGTCGCCTAAAGCAGTACACGATGATAAAGGTAAACCAGATAGCATACTATCATCTCGAGTAAGACTGTCCTACAGGGATAGGTCCTCCCTCAATTATTGCAATCACGTGCCTGTGATCCAATAATTTACTCTGAGGGCACTATCTCCAACAATACTGATTGTCTCTCTGTTACATGTTGGTAAAGCCCTTAGGATGTGTACTTGACTACCTGGACTATGATGCGGATCATACTAGTGGGGACATGGTAGTCCATAAGTACATCCTTCAAGGTCCCTAGTCGTGGGTGTATCGAGACGGGGCATCGATATACCAGAGTAGACTAGCGTATACCTTCTCGACCCATACAGATGGGCGATGGATGATCCCATATCCATTGGTGTTTGACATCAAAGATGATATACGGGTGCTCAGTGGAGACTGGGCACATTGGACGGACTCGCCGAGAACTCCCAGATGGTATTATACCTCACGTCAGATGGCAGTTCTCTGGTGACACTGGTACAGAGTAGTCTGTTGACCCGAGATCGTCATAGTGTCTTGTGTGGTTCCCACTGTGCTTTGATTTCTACCTTACCACGTCCAAGAGGGCGTGCAAAATGATGGTTTTCGGGTACAGTCCCGAATCACATGGAGGCAATGAGCGATAGGAGGGGATTCGTCTCTCCCGGTATAGGGAGTTGATGTTGCGCAGTGTTCGATTGGCCATAACCGGAAATCCCTGGCCAGGGTTGTTGAGATTTACTGGTAAGTGTTATCAGTAGTTTCTCGAATTGTTATAGACTTCATATCGACACGACTTATCGAGCTATTGGGGTCTGACGTTTACCACCCCTAGGCGAGATATGCGACATATCAGACGACGAGACCGGACTGTACGGTAAGTGTTACTGGTTGGATTCACAGGAGTATGAGCGGGCTTGCTCGTCGATCTTCTGATCGCTCAATACCCGGGTGGCCGTTACGTTTAGCAGACCGCTTGCGGCTTGTGGGTGTTTGATATGATCATCATCTGCTGTCGGCGTATTGACGAGTCTTTAGAGTCCTACACAGAGGTTTCCTGGCTCAAGCGAAACGAAATAGGAGCGCATATGAGATATGTGCGGGACCGAGAATAATGTGTGTATGTGATACCGTATTCCATTCTCGCGATGAATGTATCAATTGGTTGTATGCGATATAACCTAGTTATCGAATCAAGGATTGATTCGATAAGCCGATACATTGAATATTAGTCGGTTATATGCGATATGACCGGATCGTTAAATCAAGTATTGATTTAATGATTTAATGCATAATTATATATTTGATATATTAGTTTGCATTAACTAGTATTGGTTCACTTTAAATGGATTTTCTCACTTGATGTGCACATTGTATATGTGATATAGTTTTATGCACTTGTATGTATCATGTTTGATGATATATGTTTACTTGAGTTTGTGTAAAGATTGAACCATGGTTATTTAAATGGTTAGGGTTTTGATTTTCATATCTATTTATTTATTTATTTATTATGGAAATGATAATGAGAAAAATGGTGGCTTTCTTTGTTTGTTCATGAAGCTTCATGAAGCTTTGACTAAGTGACCATTTTGTCTCATGCTTAACCCTAACCATTCCTCTTAACCATAGTCCTCTCTCTACACATAACCATGGTTGTAGTTATGATAAGAATAATCTATTTCTCTATTTTCTCATTATTCTTATGATAATTATCTTCTTCTTCTTCTTCATCTTCAAGAAGAGAGCTTGCCACCATCAATGGCAACTTGAGAAAAAGAGTGAGAAATCCAATTCTAAAGTGAACCCACTTCCTATATCTTCATCCTCTACCTCTTGTCAAGTAGTATAGGGTGTTTTCTTCACATGTTTCATGACTTGGTGAAGTTGGAGCTTGATCTTGTGATGCCTCGACGTAGATCATCTTCGGCATCGAAGTCGACGACCTAGCCCGCCCATTTCTCCGATGAAGCCGATGCTAGAGTCATGGATTCGATTTGGACAGCGGAGAGGACTTCATCACGGAGCAATGGAGGTGGAGGACCGGATCTACAAAGGTTGTATTTCCGTTCACTTAGTTAAGTTGTTAACTAGTTGCCTGTTTCGTCTAAAATTCTAGTTAACGATCTAGTCTAGGGTTTCTCAGCACCGAAAAATCAATAAATTGGCATGGTTGATGCCTTGTGAGACCTCATTAGAGTGCCTAGAAACCCTACAGTGGTATCAGAGCCTAGCTAGAGCCTTAGGAGAAGAGTAGACGACGTTTGAAATCCGAACGAACATCGAAACCCTAACTCAAAATGCTCTCTGGAAATTTTCTGAAAATTTGGATTTTTGTGAATTAAAAATTGCCAAAAAATTCAGCAGGGAATTCTATGAGTTACTGTGAAGCATGTGAGTCTAACTCGACCAACGAGCCGTGGAACCGCGGCCCCACCCTGGGTTTCACGGCGGTTCAGCGGCCATTTTGGTGAGTTGGACCACGTGGCTTGCACAGTAATTCTTGTCTGGAAGTGCTGAGTCTTCTGGAAATTTTTATATTTTACTCAACAGTTGAGTTTTTCTGGGATGTTTTGGGGCTTCGATGATTCGATTGGAAATTTCAAATTTTGTCTATGTGCTTTTCCGGGTAATTTTAGAATATGTTAAAAAGTTCGACCGGATATAAATACCCAATTTTTCCCATGTCGGGAAATTTCCAAGTGTTGGATTTTTCCGTGGTTTAAAGACGTTCTAAGTAGTGCAAGTAACGCGATGGTCCCTCTAGAAGACAACAAACCTTAACTCGATTATGTGACCGTCTTGAACTGCCCTTTGAACCTTAGGGTTTGGGGCAGTACGGCTGCCACATGTGAGGCGTTGGCTTGACCCTTCTACGGCTGGACCGTTGGTACTGAGGCACGAACTGAATGTTTTTAGACTAATTTCATGTGTTGAGAAGTTTCGGGAAAACTTGGGTGTTCGATTGTTCGATCGGAAAGTTTAACATTTTCTATTTATCTGGAATGTGATACAATAATTGGAATTCACAAGTAGTTATGAGATAACTGAATGAATGTTATAAACACAGCACTTTAGTCTCACTTGATCGGTTGCCACGGAATTTTGATGCGATCAAAAGTCCGTCGCAATCACGTAGCGTACGCGGATACTCGCCGGATAAACTTAATAGACAGCCTCACCCCATAGTCCCGACCAAGTGACTGTAGGAGAACCCTATCGCCGAAAGCATCCGTTAGGGTGCTGGCGGTAGCGGTGTTCCGCCTTAGTGCACTTCGTCGACGGTATCGGGGGTGCGGCCGCCTACTGAAGTTTGCGACGAGCTTTCGATCAAAATGTCGGGAATCTTGTTGAATTTCCCGACTTGATATTGAAAAGTGTTTTCGATTTTGAGACTAAAATGCGGGGTTTATAATTGTTAGGCATGTGATGTCTAAGGAATTCATTGATTAGGCATGCGATGTCTAAAGGGGTTGCGGATTCCAACTGTTGTAGTTTTACACTTTCTTTTCTGTGACCGTAAGTGTAATATGTGATATCGCCGATTTCGTTGCTATATGCCAACGACAATTGGGATGCGCATATTTACTTACGTTGATGACATGTGATGTTATGTGTTGCTGGATATGTTATATTGGATCGTCGTGTTCGAATAGCCCGGGGGGGTTTTTATGTGAGATGAGTGTTTTTCATTTTCATTCATGTAAAAACTTGTATGTAATATTCTTTTATTAGGGCACTTCCAGGTTGCGGAAGTTGTCACCCATTGTATATTATTTACTTTTCCGCACTAGGATAGACCCAAGGAGGAGGGCACAAGTAACCGGGTTCTGGAGTCCAGTGGGAGACCAACTCGAGGAGTCGAGTCCGAGTCTCCTAACTCTAGAATTGGTAGGGTTGCTTGCAACTCTCGTAGGGGTCTAGGGGTGTGGGTTTGGCTATTCGTCGCGACCGTGGAATCCATGTTTTATACTGGCTCGTATTGAAAACACAGACGTCCTAGTATATCCAATATTTCATATGATTTTTCTGCTGCGATGTCTGTGATGTGATCATGTGATATGTTCTGTGATGGATACTGTATATAGTATATATGATATATTATATAGATGTTACTTATGTTTTACACCCGCGCTAGCCCTGCCCTGCTCTACCGTTTGTTACCTAACCTAACGGTGCACGAGGGGACATCGAGGCGAATGCGGATGGCATAAGTGTACGTCGTATTTATCTGTGATGTTTAGGTAATTTAAATGATGGGACTTCATTAATGTGATTAATGAAATAAAAGAAACCTAAGATGTTGTGGAATCGAATTTCAAAATAAAACAGGTAGCTACAGTTCTTGCTTTGCACAGCGGTATATATGATATATCCTGTATCTTATTCGATGAGGAAAGGACCGAGATCCCTTCACCGGGAGTGACTCCTTTAGCAATAACTGGCAGATGCTACAACCCTCGGTTTGTCTTTTGATTGCTTTTAAAAGTTCTGCTTTGCACAGTGATATATATAATATATCCCGCACCTCATTCGACGAGGAAACGACCGACGATCCCTTCACCGGGAGTGACTCCTTTAGCAAAACTAGAAAAGCCTCAAAGACACTCCATTTCAAAATTCATTCGATCCTACAACGATATCAAGTTCATTATGCAATAGGTTTTCAGAAAAACCTGTCGTAGCCCTCCGTCATTTCAGATAAGTAGTAGTTAGTATTTGTGCTGCGTTTGTTGGCCTTTGTCAAGGCATAGTGTGCGGTAGCTAACTGGTGCTTATCTGCTTATGCATATGATGCAGATTGGGTTAGGGTAGTCGTGCGACCTTGTTGGCCTTTGTCAAGGGCCGTGTGGGTGGGTTTAATTCAATCAGGAAATGACGGGTTGAACTTGACTAGCATCCTATGGTTTGTTGGCCTTTGTCAAGGTCATAGGAGGTTAGGGGAAAAATTATCGGGAATTTCAAGTGTTGAGATTTGCAATGAGATTGCATACCTTCTATGAGATAGTTGGATCCCGATACCCACTGCGAGTAATTGTTACTCCTGGGAGAGTTTTACACATTACAATTAGCTGATCAAGTAGGTGTCTAAAAAGGTGTTAACGAGGTTACGCCTCTGGGAAAATGAGGTTTACATTAATTAGGTTCGTGCGAAAGCACGGGGGACCTCCCTCAAAGTACCGACACTGGCCTGGCTGAAAGATTGGCGAACTTGTAGCGTGTAATTAATCCCGGCTAGTCTTTCCTTTTAGGGTTTGAAGGAAGATTTGATAAAAACAGTGGGAGCCATCCTGATTAGATAAAATATATAACCAATCTGATCTTGCAAGAGCATACGCTGAGTGTTTTCTTCTCTCTCTCTCCAGGTAGCGACCATATCACGCCTTAATCAAGATAATAATACGGAATATTGACCGAACCCGCTTGTTTTACTGAGCTGGGGAACGTTGGTCCCGCTCCAACTTATAATAGTTATAAGACAGAGCAGGAAATAGGGGAATACCAAGATTCCTATGCCGCCCAAACGAAGAAAGTGCATGTGATGCATCATCTTCGGGTGTGTTCATTACAAATAACTGTTTCTCTGTATCCTTTACGTCCTGGGTATATGATACCGGATCAGGATCCCACATATATAATATGTTACATGGGCTACAGATAGGTAGAGAACTGAGAACGGGTGATAAGTTTCATGAGACAGAAAACGGGGCAAGTGTTGCAGCCAAGTCTGTTGGTCACTATCACCCTGTATTACAATACATTGATTCTGAACAAATGCTATTAGATACCGAACCTGATATACAAAATCATATCAGTCTCTTTATTAGTAAAGAAATGATAAAATTTTGTATTGTTGGATAATGTTTTGAACATTTCTTATATCAAAAGTTGATCGGTTCAGGCACGTTATCTAAAAGCATTGATGTTCTAAATCAAACTACAGTTCTTAGTATATAGAACACACACAAGAGGAAGAGTTCAGAAATGAACGGATCCTTCTTGAGGTATTGTAGACTAGGTCATATCAATGCGACCCGACTAACTTGAGTTACATAAAGATGCATATTTAAATTAGTTTGAATTTACATCTTGTGAAACTCGCCAATCATGTCACAGAGATAAGATGATCATAGCTCTGTTTACTGGAAACAGAGAAAGAGTTAGTGAACTCTTGGGATGATACATGTTGATGTATGTAGGTCCCCAGTCTACACATGCCAAGACCGGTTCTTTGTACTTCATTACATTCTCTGATAATCTCTCGAGATTCAGACCTATGTTCTTGTTGAAACACAAATCCGAACCTTTTGAGATATTCATAGAATATAAGTTAGAAGTAGAGAACCAAAATATGGGTAAAAGTATTATGTCCTTTGATGTGATCAAGGAGGAGAATACTTGAGCATGGAACTCCTGGACTATTTTAAGAAGAATGAGATTCTCTCTCAGTATTATTCCTCTGAATACACCACAGCACAACGGTGTATCGGGGCGGAGCAATAACACCCTATATGATATGGTGTGCTCTATGATGAGTATTACTGAGTTAGCTATTTCCTTTAGGGAGTTACGCACTTATGAAGTTGCATACCTATTGAATAGGGTTCCAATCAAATCAGCTGCCTACCGCTTCATATGTGATATGGAAAGGGAAGAGCCCATATCTTAAGTTAGTTAAGATTTGGGGTTGTCCGGCCTATGTTTGAAAAGAAAAATCCGGACAAGCTCGAGGCAAGATCTGTTATGTAGAACTGGAAATGTTCCAGCTATACAAACTGCAGCTGATAATTTGATAGAACCAAAGGATTCAGTAGAATCCAACGAACCTCAGGCTCTCCGCCGATCTAGTAGGGTTCCTCACCCACCTGAGATATACTTCAGTTTCTCTATGATAGTGGGACCGAGGATTGCATCATGAGATGAAGATCCAACTAGTTTCGAGCTGGCCAT
Organism: Agapanthus africanus; assembly: GCA_030015575.1. NCBI lineage: Eukaryota > Viridiplantae > Streptophyta > Magnoliopsida > Asparagales > Amaryllidaceae > Agapanthus > Agapanthus africanus. Next base: position 73,940,320 of record JASDDO010000031.1, read on the forward strand.
CAGGAGTGGGACTCTGTAAGAATGGCTGGATGCTTAGCGATCTGAGATGGAATCCATATACACCAACAAAGTATGGACTTTGGTTGCGATATCTGAAGGCTTAAATCCCCATCAGGAGCAAGTATATCTTGAGAAGATTACTTGGTGTACATGGAAAAGTTGAGACTTTCAAAGCTAGACTTGTTAAAGGTTTGCATCATTGACCAGGTATGGATTATGTTGAAACCTTTTCTAAAGATCTATGCTTAAGTCCATCCAGATCCTACTTGCCACGGCTACATACCATGACTACGATATCTGGTGGTTGGGTGTCATGACTACTTTTCTAAATGATGTTTTGGAAGAGAGCGTCTATAAGTACACAGCCAGAGGGCTTCGTAGACAGTGGGAGCAGCGGAAACGTGTGAAAGATGTTTTATGTGATGAAGCAGGCATCGCGGAGTTGGAACGTCTGTTTTGATGTAGTAGTCAAAGAGTTTGACTTCATCAAAATGGTAGATGAACCTTGTATATACAAAAAGGGTAGTAGGGAGTATGGTAGTGATCCTCGTAGAGTACGTGGATGACATACTCTTGATAAGAAAGCAGTTTCCTATGATACGCTCGGTCAATCTCCGCTTATCACATGGATTCTCCAGATCAAAGTGATACCTTCTAAATCCTGAGTCTTCATCTATGAGATAGATGTTATTTGGGTGTTAGGATACTCACTACTTGTAGTGAGATGGTATCAATTGGTCCTGGGGAGAATCACTGGAAGTGTTCCAGGGTGATAAGGACGACTGAATGTCAGTCGCAGGCATTGACTTTACCCTCAGTAGAGGGACGGTATGTTGGAATAGTTACAAGCTAGATACCATGGTTAACTAGACGATAAAGGCTGGATACATCGCTACTTAAGATGCTACCAAAGAAGCAGTCTGGATGTATACATGTTCATGAGATGAACTTAGTTCCTCCCATTGTGTGACAATGGAGTTGTGGCTTTTGCCAAGGAACGTCCGTCCCATTAGTGATCTAGATATATTCTAAGGCAGTATCACCTGATCATGGAGATGGTTGATCTCCAGGCTGATCGAGGTTAGGAGAGCAGACTCAGAGGACAACACGGCGGATCCACTCACAAAGGCCTATTCCCAGAGAGAGACTTTTATGGGATGGTTGAGTATGAGATACTACAACCACTGCTACAAATGGCCCTAGTGCAAGTAGAAAATTGTTAGTTATATGTATGCCCTAGAGGCCATTACTGTACATAGGATGTAAATTGTAGTGGATGCTGGGACATATATAGGGATGACTTTCTTGCTCGACATGATAGTATGCTATCTGGTTACTCTTTACCTTAACGTGTATACTGATTGTCTCTCTGTTACATGTTGGTAAAGCCCTTAGGATGTGTACTTGACTACCTGGACTATGATGCGGATCATACTAGTGGGGACATGGTAGTCCATAAGTACATCCTTCAAGGTCCCTAGTCGTGGGTGTATCGAGACGGGGCATACCTTCTCGACCCATACAGATGGGCGATGGATGATCCCATATCCATTGGTGTTTGACATCAGAGATGATATACGGGTGCTCAGTGGAGACTGGGTACACTGGACGGACTCGACGAGAACTCCCAGATGGTATTATACCTCACGTCAGATGGCAGTTCTCTGGTGACACTGGTACAGAGTAGTCTGTTGACCCAAGATCGTCATAGAATCTTGTGTGGTTCCCACTGTGCTTTGATTTCCACCTTACCACATCCAAGAGGGCGTGCAAAACGGTGGTTTTTGGGTACAGTCCCGAATCACATGGAGGCAATGAGTGATAGGAGGGGATTCGTCTCTCCCGGTATAGGGAGTTGATGTTGCGCAGTGTTCGATTGGCTATAACCGGAAATCCCTGGCCAGGGTTGTTGAGATTTACTGGTAAGTGTTATCAGTAGTTTCTCGAATTTTTATAGACTTCATATCGACACGACTTATCGAGCTTTAGGGGTCTGACGTTTACCACCCCTAGGCGAGATATGCGACATATCAGACGACGAGACCGGACTGTACGGTAAGTGTTACTGGTTGGATTCACAGGAGTATGAGCGGGCTTGCTCGTCGGTCTTCTGATCGCTCAATACCCGGGTGGCCGTTACGTTTAGCAGACCGCTTGCGGCTTGTGAGTGTTTGATATGATCATCATCTGCTGCTGGCGTATTGATGAGTCTTTAGAGTCCTACAAAGAGGTTTCCTGGCTCAAGCGAAACGAAATAGGAGCGCATATGAGATATGTGCGGGACCGAGAATAATGTGTGTATGTGATACCGTATTCCATTCTCACGATGAATGTATCAATTGGTTGTATGCGATATAACCTAGTTATCGAATCAAGGATTGATTCGATAAGCCGATACATTGAGTATTAGTCGGTTATATGCGATATGACCGGATCGTTAAATCAAGTATTGATTTAATGATTTAATGCATAATTATATATTTGATATATTAGTTTGCATTAACTAGTATTGGTTCACTTTAAATGGATTTTCTCACTTGATGTGCACATTGTATATGTGATATAGTTTTGTGCACTTGTATGTATCATGTTTGATGATATATGTTTACTTGAGTTTGTGTAAAGATTGAACCATGGTTATTTAAATGGTTAGGGTTTTGATTTTCATATCTATTTATTTATTTATTTATTTATTATGGAAATGATAATGAGAAAAATGGTGGCTTTCTTTGTTTGTTCATGAAGCTTCATGAAGCTTTGACTAAGTGACCATTTTGTCTCATGCTTAACCCTAACCATTCCTCTTAGCCATAGTCCTCTCTCTACAAATAACCATGGTTGTAGTTATGATAAGAATAATCTATTTCTCTATTTTCTCATTATTCTTATGATAATTATCTTCTTCTTCTTCTTCATCTTCAAGAAGAGAGCTTGCCACCATCAATGGCAACTTGAGAAAAAGAGTGAGAAATCCAATTCTAAAGTGAACCCACTTCCTATATCTTCATCCTCTACCTCTTGTCAAGTAGTATAGGGTGTTTTCTTCACATGTTTCATGACTTGGTGAAGTTGGAGCTTGATCTTGTGATGCCTCGACGTAGATCATCTTCGGCATCGAAGTCGACGACCTAGCCCGCCCATTTCTCCGATGAAGCCGATGCTAGAGTCATGGATTCGATTTGGACAGCGGAGAGGACTTCATCACGGAGCAATGGAGGTGGAGGACCGGATCTACAAAGGTTGTATTTCCGTTCACTTAGTTAAGTTGTTAACTAGTTGCCTGTTTCGCCTAAAATTCTAGTTAACGATCTAGTCTAGGGTTTCTCGGCACCGAAAAATCAAGAAATTGGCATGGTTGATGCCTTGTGAGAAATCATTAGAGTGCCTAGGAACCCTACAATATCAACTCCCAATACCGAGAGAGTTGAATCCTTTTAACTGCCACTGCCTCCAAGAGCTTCGGGACTGCACCCAACTGCTACCTGTTTGCACGACTCCTTTGAACCGTGGTAGGGTAGCAATCTAAGAATAGTGGGAACACACTCGAGGCGAAGTAGCAGTGCAAAGTCTACGGACTATGCTTTACTTATGTCACCTGGGAACTGTTAACTGACGCCGGGTATAATACCAACCAACAGTTCCCTACGAGTCCTGTCCGGTGTACCCGTAACCCAACGAGTACCTGCATACTATCTCCAGTACAACATACTAATGGCTGGGGAACGGACCATCTCCCCTTCTGGGATGAGAAGCGTATACACTAGTCTACTCCGGAGTATCGATGCCCTGTCTCGATAATCCTACGACTAGGGACCTGAAAAAGGATGTGCTTGTAGACTACCCAGCTCCCATAAGTGTGACTGCCATCACAACGCTGGTAGTCAAGAAAGATCCTAAGGGCTCTATCAATATGTATTCTCGATATGCATAAAGAAACATATACACATATTAAGATAGATATAAACCAAGTAGCATACTACCATTTTTAGCAATACTGTCAATACAACTGTGAATATCCCAAGCTTCCATTAAGTAATATACAAACTAGTATGATAAATTAATGGCCTCTAGGGCATAAACACTAACAATCTCCCACTTGCACTAGGGCCATATACTGGCATATCGAAGATCTATCATCTCGAATAGCCTCTCGAACTGTGTCTGAGGTAAGGCCTTCGTGAATGGATCTGCAGTGTTCTCCTCTGTAGCAACTCTCCTGATCTCGATCTCCCGGCTATCTATGATCTCCCTGATCAGGTGATACCGCCTTAAGATGTGTCTAGACTTCTGATGGGACCTGGGTTCCTTCGCTAAAGCTATAGCGCCGTTGTTGTCACAATACAGAGGTATTGGATCAACACTGGTAGGAACCACCTAAAGTTCTGTTAAGAACTTCTTCATCCAGACTGCTTCTTTTGCGGCATCGCAAGCAGCGATATACTCCGCTTCCATCGTCGAGTCAGCAACGGTGTCCTGCTTGGAACTCTTCCAGCGCACCGTCCCTCCATTGATGGTAAAGACATAACCTGACATGGACTTGGAGTCATCCTTGTCACTCTGGAAGCTGGAGTCAGCAAAAGCCTCGATCTGGAGGTCTTTTCCCCCGTAAACCAAGAACATATCCTTAGTCCTTCTCAGGTACTTGAGAATGTTCTTTACTGCTATCCAGTGCTTCTCCCCTGGGTCTGACTGATACCGGCTTACCACGCTTAGTGCGTAAGCTACATCTGGTCTGGTGCACAACATCGCATACATTATAGAGCCTACTGCAGAAGCGTAGGGTATAACTGACATGCGATCCCTTTCCAAATCAGTCTTGGGAGACATCTCTTTGGAGAAGGTGATTCCATGACAAGCCGGTAAATTACCGCGCTTAGAATCTTCCATACTGAATCTTTTCAGTATAGTGTTGATATACCTGGACTGCGAAAGTCCCAACATCCTCTTAGATCTATCACGATAAATCTGGATCCCAGAATGTAAGAGGCATCACCCAGGTCTTTCATGGAGAACCTGTGTGACAAGAATCCTTTGACAGATTGTAGCATAGGAATGTCATTTCCTATCAAGAGAATGTCATCCACGTACAAGACGAGGAATACGACAGTTCGTGCTACAATTTTACCATATATACATGGTTCATCTGGATTTTTGTTAAAGTCATATTCTTTGACCGTTTCATCAAAATAGATGTTCCAACTCCGCGATGCCTGTTTTAGTCCATAAATGGACTTAAGCAACTTGCACACTTTCCCGCTGCTTCCACTCTGATTGAAACCTTCTGGCTGATCCATATAGATGCACTCTTCTAAATTACCATTTAGAAAATCCATCTTTACGTCCACTGCCATATCCCATAATCATGGAAGGCGGCAATGGCAAGAAGGATCCGAATGGATTTGAGCATAGCCACTGGAGAAAAAGTTTCGTTATAGTCCAAACCAGGTCTTTGATGAAAACCCTTTGCAACAAGTCTAGCCTTATAGGTTTCCACCTGTTCATCTACACCAATCTTCTTCCTGAAGATCCACTTGCATCCTATAGGTTTTACCCCATCTGGAGCAAAGTGCAAAGTCCATACTTTGTTGGTGTATATGGACTCCATCTCGGTCCGCATTGCATCCATCCATCTTACTGGGTCGCCGCTGTGGATGGCCTGTTGGAAGCTAGTAGGTTCATCATTTTCAATGACGCAATCCTCTCTATCCCCGTCTATGAGAAAACCGTAGTATCTCTCAGGAGGATGAGACGACCTACTACTCCTGCGGAGGGGTGCGAGAATGTCCTGTTCCTCTGGAACTACTGGTTCTACCAAACTTTCAGTAGTAGTTTGTGGTTTTGGAATTTCATCCAGTTCTATTGCGCTCCCACTTGTTTCCTTTTCTAAAAACTGCTGTTCTAGAAAATGGGCATTACGAGAAACAAAAACCTTTTTTCCCTCTGCGTAATAGAAAAAATACCCCTTGGAGTTCTTTGGATATCCCACAAACTTACACTTTACTGATCGTGCCTCGAGTTTGTCTGCATGCTGCTTTTTAACAAAAGCTGGACATCCCCATATCTTGAGATACTGAAGATAGGGTTTCTTCCTACTCCACATCTGATATGGTGTGGTAGGCATAGTCTTGGTAGGAACCCTGTTCAAAAGATATGCAGCTGATTCTAGTGCATAACCCCAGAAAGATCGCGGTAACTTAGCATTACTCATCATGGAACGCACCATATCCAATAGGGTTCGGTTTCGTCTCTCCGATACACCGTTATGTTGTGGAGTGTATGGAGGAGTAAGCTGAGAGAGAATTCCTTTCTCTTTTAGGTAACCCAGGAACTCGGCACTTAAGTATTCACCACCTCGATCAGATCTCAGTGTCTTAATACTGTAGGGTTCCTAGCCACACTCATGAGGTTCCATAAGGCATCAACCATGGCAAATTCAAAAATTTATGTGCCGAGAAACCCTAATGAAGATCGTTAACTAGAGGATAGGCGAAACTAAAAGCTTGCAATAAAACATTACTAGTAAGTGAATGGGATTACAACCTTTGTAGATCCGGTCCTCCACTTCATTAGCTCCGTGTAGATGTCCCCATCGCTGCGATCGTGAACTCCGGACTCTTGAGAAGCTCCACGAGAAGAACGAACGTGCTTGCTATGATGACATCAAGGCCGAAGATGATCTACGTCAGGGAGACACTAACTCAAGCTATTCCTTCACTAGGTCATGAACTTTGTGAAGAGATCACACTCTACTACATGGAAAGTGGTAGAGGATGAAGAAGTAGGAAGTAGGCTCACTTTAGAATTGATTTTCTCACTCTTTTGCTCATGGCACCATTGGAGCTAGTAACCTTTTGGATGGAGCTTGATGATGAAGAAGAAGAAGAAGAAAGAATAATTCCATCCAAATGAAAACTTATCCAAATGAATAATGGCACCATAGTTGAGTTAAGCCCTCATGCTTAACTCATGTAGAGAATTAACCAAGGCTTTAGGTTAGAGGTTAGGTTAAAGAATATCAAAAGAAATGACAAAAGAGTGGACTTTGTCAAAGCTTCTCCAAGCTTCTTCAAGCTTGATTACATTGACTAAGTTAAACCCTTTTGTTAAATCTTAAGATAAAACAATAACCCTAATCTTGGTATGAGTCTCATACATCCATCTTGTGTGTATCATCAAGCATGATACAAACATGTACACTTGCATATATCACATATAAACAATGTGCACAAACTAGTGAGAAAATAAATCATAAGTGAGCTAATACTAGTTAATGCAATGTAATATATCAAATATATAATTATGCATTAAATTATTAAATCAACTCTTGATTTAATAATCCGGCTATAACCGACTAATATCAAAAGTAATAACTTATCGAATCAACATTTGATCCGATAACCCGGCTATATCGCATACAACCGATCAATGTTACAAATCGCGAGACTAGAATACGGTATCTCATATCGTATTAATCTCGGTCCCGCACATATCACATATGTGCTCTTACTCCATTTCGCTTGAGCCAGGAAACCCCTGTGTAGTACTCTAAAGACTCGTCAATACGCCGGCAGTAGGTGATGATCATATCAAACACCCACAAGACGCAAGCGGTGTGCTAAACGTAAGGGCTACCTGGGTATTGAGCGATCAGAAGATCAACAAGCAAGCCCGCTAGTTCTCCTGTGAATCCAATCAGTAACACTACCGTACAGTCCGGTCTCGTCGTCTGATATGTCGCATATCTCGCCTAGGGGTGGTAAACGTCAGACCCCAGTAGCTCGATAAGTCTTGTCAATATGAGGTCTATAACAGTTCAAGAAACTACTGGTAACACTTACCAGTAAATCTCAGAAACCTTGGCCAGGGATTTCCGGTTATAGCCAATCGAACACAGCACAACATCAACTCCCTATACCGGGAGAGACGAATCCCCTCCTATCGCTCATTGCCTCCATGTGATTCGGGACCGTACCCAAAAACCACCGTTTTGCACGCCCTCTTAGACGTGGTAAGGTGGAAATCAAAGCACAGTGGGAATCACGCAAGACTCTATGATGATCTCGGGTCAACAGACTACTCTGTACCAGTGTCACCGGAGAACTGCCATCTGACGTATGGTATAATACCATCTGGGAGTTCTCGGCGAGTCCATCCAGTGTACCCAGTTTCCACTGAGCACCCGTACACCATCCTTGATGTCAAACGCCGATGGATATGGGATCATCCATCGCCTATCATATGGGTCAAGATGCGTATACGCTAGTCTACTCTGGTGTATCGATGCCCTGTCTCGATACACCCTTGACTAGGAACAGTTATAGGATGTACTCGTAGACTACCGTGGCCCCACTAGTATGATCTCATCATAGTCCCAGTAGTCGAGTACATATCCTAAGGGCTTTACCAACATGTAACAGAGAGACAATCAGTGTACACGTTAAGGTAAAGTGTAACCAGATAGCATACTATCATGTCGAGCAAGAAAGTCCTCCCTATATATGTCCAAGCATCCCCTAAATATACATCGTATGTACAGTAATGGCCTCTAGGGCATACATATAACTAACAATCTCGCACTTGCACTAGGGCCATCTGTTGTGGTATCACATACCCAACAATTAGCTGCGGTTGAAGTATCTCATACTCAACCATCCCATAAAAGTCTCTACTGGGAAAAAGGCCTTTATGAGTGGATCCGTGCTGTTGTCCTCTGTGTCTACTCTCCTAACCTCGATCTCCATGGAGATCAACCATCTCCATGATCAGGTGATACTGCCTAAGAATTATATCTGGATTTCTGATGGGATGGGCGTTCCTAGGAAACAGCCACAACTCCATTGTCACACAATGGTAGGAACGAAGTTCAACTCATTAACTAATATATATCCAGACTGCTTCTTTGGTAGCATCTTTGGTAGCGATGTATCTAGCCTTTATCGTCTAGTATGCCACGGTATCTAGCTTGGAACTCTTCCAACATACCGTCCCTCCACTGAGGGTAAAGACTATGCCAGCGACTGACATTCAGTCGTCTTTATCACCCTAGAACTTTTCCAGTGATTCTCCCTAGGATCCATTGATACCTTCTCAATACAACTAGTGAGTATCCTAACATCCAATTAGATCTATCTCATAGATCCAAAACCCAGGATTTAGTAGGTATCACTTTGATCCTATATGGAGAATCCTTGTGATAAGCGGAGATTGACCGAGCGTAGCATAGGAAACACCTTCCCTATCAAGAGTATGTCATCCACGTACTCTACGAGGATCATCACCATACTCCCTACTACCTTTTTGTATATACAAGGTTCATATACCATTTTGATGAAGTCAAACTCTTTGACTACCACAAAATGGACGTTCCAACTCCGCGATGCCTGCTTTATCATATAAAACATCTTGCACACGTTTCCGCTGCTCCCACTGTCTACGAAGCCCTCTGGCTGTGTACTTATAAAGGCCCTCTTCTAAAACATCATCTTAGAAAAGGAGTCATGACACCCAACCACCAGATATCGTAGTTATGGTATGCAGCCGTGGCAAGTAGGATCTGGATGGACTTAAGCATAGCTTTGAAAGTCTCAACTTTTCCATATAGACCAAGTAATCTTCTCAAGATATACTTGCTCTTGACAGGGATTTAACCCTTCAGATAAAGCAACCAAAGTCCATACTTTGTTGGTGTATAAGGATTCCATCTCAGATCGATAAGCATCCAGCCATTCTTACAGAGTCCTACTCCTGATGGCCAGCTTGAAATAAGTTGGGTCATCATCTCATGATGCAATCCTCGCTCCCATTGTCATAGAGAAACCGAAGTATCTCTCAGGTGGGTGAGGAACCCTACTAGATCGGCGGAGAGGCTGAGGTTCGTTAGAAACTATTGAACCCTTTGGTTCTTCCAAATCATCAGCTGTAGTTTGTATAGCTGAAACCTTTCCAGTTCTACAGAACAGACCACGCCTCGAGCTTGTCCGGATTTTTCTTTTAGACATAGTCCGGACAACCCTAAATCTTAACCAACTTAAGATATGGGCTCTTCCCTTTCCATATCACATATAAAGTGGTAGGCAACTGATTTGATTTGAACCCTATTCAATAGGTATGCAGCTTCTCAAGTGCATAACTCCCAAAAGTAAATAGAAAACCCAGTAGTACTCATCATAGAGCACACCATATCACATAGGGTGGTATTTCTCCACCCCGATATACTATCGTGCTATGGTGTATACGGAGGAGTAATGTTGAGAGAGAATTTCATTCTCCTTTAGAATAATCCAGGAATTCCGTGCTCAAGTATTCTCCTCCTTGATCACATCAAAGGACATAATACTTATACCCGTAATTTGGTTCTCTACTTCTAACTTATATTCTGTGAATATCTCAAAAGGTTCGGACTTGTGTTTCAACAGGAACATATGTCTGAATCTTGAGAGATCATCAGAGAATGTAATGAAGTACAAAGAACCGGCCTTGGCATGTGTAGACGGGAGACTTTCATACATCAACATGTATCAATCCTAAGAGTTCACTAACTCTTTCTCTGTTTTCAATAAACGGAGCTGTGGTCATCTTATCTTTGTGACATGACCGGAAAGTTTCATAAGATGTAAATTTAAACTAATTTAAATATGCATCTATATGTAACTTCAGCTAGTCGGGTCGCATTGATATGACCTAGTCTACAATGCCTCAAGAAGGATTCGTTCATTTCTGAATTCTTCATCTTGTGTGTATTCTGTATACTAAGAACTGTAGTTTGATTTAGAACGTCAATGCTTTTAGATAACGTGCCTGAACGGATCAACTCTTGATATAGGAAATGTTCAAAAGATTATCCAACAATAAAAAATTATATCCTTCTTTATTAATAAAGAGACTGATATGATTTTGTATATCAGGTTCGGTATCTAATAACATTTATTCAGAATCAATGTATTCTGGTAATACAGGGTGACAGTGACTAACAGACTTGGCTGCAACACTTGCACCGTTTTCTGTCTCATGAAACTTATCACCCGTTCTCAGTTCTCTACCATCTGTAACCCATGTAACAGATTACATATGCGGGATCCTGATCCGGTATCTCATACCGAGGACGTAAAGGATACTGAGAAACAGTTCTATGTAATGAACACACCCGAAGATGATGCATCATCATGCACTTTCTTCGTTTGGACGGCACGGGAAATCTGGTATTCCCCAATTTCCTGCTCTGTCTTATAACAATTATAAGTTGGAGCGGGACCAACGTTCCCCAGCACAGTATAACAAGCGGGTTCGGTCAATATATCTGTTTTATTATCTTGATTAAGGCGTGATATGGTCGCTACCTGGAGAGAGAGAAGAAAACACTCAGCGTATGCTCTTGCAAGATCAGATTGGTTATTATTTTATCTAATCAGGATGTCTCCCACTGTTTTAATCAAATCTTTCTTCAAACCCTAAAAGGAAAGACTAGCCGGGATTAATTACACGCTATAAGTTCGCCAATCTTTCAGCCAGGACAGTGTCTACTTTGAGGGAGGTTTCCCGTGCTTTCGTACGGATCTAATTAAAGTAAACCTCGTTTTTCCAGAGGCGTAACCCCGTTGACACCTTTCTAGACACCTACTTGATCGGCTAATTGTAATGTGTAAAACTCTCCCAGCAGTAACTCTTCCTCGCAGCGGGTACCGGGATCCAACTATCTCATAGAAGGTATGCAATCTCATTGCAAATTTCAACACTTGAAATTCCCGATAATATTTTGCCCCAAACGATCTATGACTTTGACAAGGTCAACAAACCATAGACCGTAAGTCAAGTTCAACCCATCATTTCTTGATTGAATCAAACCCACCCGCACGACCCTTGACAAGGTCAACAAGGCCGTACGACTACCCTAAAACAATCTGCATCATATGCATAAACAGATAAATACTGGTCAGCTACCGCACACTGCGCCTTGACAAGGTCACCAAACGCAGCACGAATACTAAGCAGGATTTATCTGAAATGACGGAGGGCTACGACAGGTTTTTTCTGAAAACCTATTGCGAAATGAACTTGATATCGTTGTAGAATCAAATGATTTTAAAATAGAGTGTTTTTTAGGCTTTTCTAGTATCGCTAAAGGGGTCACTCCCGGTGAAGGGATCGCCGGCCCTTTCCTCATCGAATAAGGTGCAGGATATATCATATATATCACTGTGCAAAGTATGAACTAGAAAAGCAATCAAAAGAAAAACCGTGGGGTGTAGCATCTGCCAGTCATTGCTAAAGGGGACACTTCCAGTGAAGGGATCTCGGCCCTTTCCTTATCGAATAAGGTGCAGGATGTTCTACAAGGAACACCGCGATGCAAAGCAAGAACTGTAGCTACCTGTTTTTGAAAATTCGATTCCACAACAACTTTTAGGTTTCTTTTCTTTCATTAATCATATTAATGAAGTCCCATCATTTAAGTCACCTAAACATCACAGATAAATACGATGTACACTTATGCTATCCGCATTCGCCTCGATGTGCCCTCGTGCACCGTTAGGTTAGGTAACTAACGGCAAAGTGGGGCAGGGCTAGCGTGGGTGTAAAACATAAGTAACGTCTATATAATATATCTATATACTATATACAGTATCTATCACAACATATCAAATGATCACATCACAGATATCGCAGCAGAAGAAACATATATGAAATATTGGATATATTAGGACGTCCGTGTTTTCAATACGAGCCAGTATAAAACACGGTTTCCACGGTCGTGATGAATAGCCAAACCCACATCCCTATACCCCTACGAGAGCGTCAAGCAACACTGTCAATTCTAGGGTTAGGAGACCCGGTCTCGACTCCTCGAGATGGTCTCCCACTGGACCCTAGAACCCGATTACTTATGCTCCCCGCCTTGGGTCTACCTAATACGGAAAAGTAAATAATATACAAGTGGTGACATCAACCTCATCCCAGAAGTGCCCCAATAAAAGAATATTACATACAAGTTATTTACATGAATGAAAATGAAAAACTCTCATCTCACATAAAACCCCCGGCTATTCAAACGCGACGATCCAATATAACATATCCAGCAACACATAACATCACATGTCATCAACATAAGTAAATATGCGCATCCCAATTGTCGTTGACATATAGCAACGAAACCGGTGATATCACATATTACACTTACGGTCACAGAAAAGAAAGTGTAAAACTATAACCGTTGGAATCCACAACCTTCTTAGACATCACATGCCTAACCAAATGAATTCCTTAGACATCGCATGCCCAATTATAAACTCCGCATTTTAGTCTCTTTATCGAAAACTCTTTTCAATATCAAGTCGGCAATTCAACAAGATTCCCGACATACTGATCGAATGCTCGTCGCAAACTTTAGTAGACGGCCGCACCTCGGATGCCGTCGACGAAGTGCACTAAAGCGGAACACCACAGCCACGAGCACCCGAACGGATGCTTTTAGCTATGGGGTTCTCCTACAGTCACTTGGTCGGGGCTATGAGGCGTGGCTTTATTTTAAGTTTACCGGCGAGTATCTGCGTACGCTACGTGATTGCGACGGACTTTTGTTCACATCAAAATTCCGTGGCAATCAATCAAATGAGACTAAAGTGCTATGTTTATAACATTCAAATCAGTTATCTCATAACAATTTGTGGATTCCAAATATTGTATCACGTTCCAGATAAATAGAAAATGTTAAACTTTCCGATCGAACAATCAAACACCCAAGTTTTCCCGAAACAGCTCAACACATGAAATAAGTTTAAAAACATTCACTTCATGCCACAGTACCAACGGTCCAGCCGTAGAAGGGTCAAGCCAACGCCTCACATGTGGCACGCCGTACTGGCCCAAACCCTAAGGTTCAAAGGGCAGTTCAAGACGGTCACATAATCGAGTTAAGGTTTGTTGTCTTCTAGAGGGTCCATCGAGTTACTTGCACTACTTAGAACATTCTTAAACTACGGAAAAATCCAACACTTGGAAATTTCCCGGGTCGGGAAAAAGTGAGTTATTGATATCGGATCGAACTTTTTAATAGTTTCTAAATATCCGGAAAACCCAACGAAATTAAATATTCCGATCGAATCAACGACTACAAAATAAACCCTAGAACACTCAACACTTGAGTCAGGTTAAAAATACCCATAAAATTCAAATCACAGATTCAAGAATTACTGTGCAAAAAACATGACATAATCACACTGTACGGCGGCAGATCCGCGACCCAACCAGGGTTTGGCCGCGGTTCCGCGGCGTGATGTAGGGATTACGTCATCGAATTTCACAGTAAAACTTAAAAAAACCCTGCTGAATTTTTTAGATATTTTTAATTCAGAAAAATCCCAATTTTGAAAAAATTTACAGAGAGGGGGTTAACTTTGACACGTCGGGGTTCGATCGGAGTTTTAACATCGTAAACACATCGCCTAATGCTCTAGCTACGCTCTGATACCACTGTAGGGTTCCTAGGCACACTCATGAGGTTCCACAAGACATCAACCATGCCAAATTCAAAAATTTATGTGCCGAGAAACCCTAATAAAGATCGTTAACGAGAGGATAGGCGAAACTAAAAGCTAGCAAACAACTTTACTAGTAAGTGAAAGGGATTACAACGTTTGTAGATCCGGTCCTCCACTTCATTAGCTCCGTGTAGACGTCCCCATCGCTGCGATCGTGAACTCCGGACTCTTGAGAAGCTCCACGAGAAGAACAAACGTGCTTACTACGATGACTTCAAGGCCGAAGATGATCTACGTCGGGGAGACACTAACTCAAGCTATTCCTTCACTAGGTCATGAACTTTATGAAGAGAACACACTCTACTACATGGAAAGTGGTAGAGGATGAAGAAGTAGGAAGTGGGCTCACTTTAGAATTGATTTTCTCACTCTTTTGCTCATGGCACCATTGGAGCTAGTAAGCTTTTGGATGGATCTTGATGATGAAGAAGAAGAAGAAAGAATAATTCCATCCAAATGAAAACTTATCCAAATGAATAATGGCACCATGGTTGAGCTAAGCCCTCATGCTTAACTCATGTAGAGAATTAACTAAGGCTTTAGGTTAGAGGTTAGGTTAAAGAATATCAAAAGAAATGACAAAAGAGTGGACTTTGTCAAAGCTTCTCCAAGCTTCTTCAAGCTTGATTACTTTGACTAATTTAAACCATTTTGTTAAATCTTAAGATAAAACAATAACCCTGATCTTTACACTAATCTTGGTATGAGTCTCATACATCCATCTTGTGTGTATCATCAAGCATGATACAAACTTGTACACTTGCATATATCACATATAAACAATGTGCACAAACTAGTGAGAAAATAAATCATAAGTGAGGTAATACTAGTTAATGCAATGTAATATATCAAATATATAATTATGCATTAAATTATTAAATCAACTCTTGATTTAATAATCCGGCTATAACCGACTAATATCAAAAGTAACAACTTATCGAATCAACACATGATCCGATAACCCGGCTATATTGCATACAACCGATCAATGTTACAAATCGCGAGAATAGAATACGGTATCTCATATCGTATTAATCTCGGTCCCGCACATATCACATATGTGCTCCTACTCCGTTTCGCTTGAGCCAGGAAACCCCTGTGTAGGACTCTAAAGACTCGTCAATACACCGGCAGTAGGTGATGATCATATAAAACACCCACAAGCCGCAAGCGGTGTGCTAATCGTAACGGCCACCCGGGTATTGAGCGATCAGAAGATCAACAATCAAGCCTGCTAGTTCTACTGTGAATCCAATCAGCAACACTACCGTACAGTCCGGTCTCTTCGTATGATATGTCGCATATCTCGTCTAGGGGTGGTAAACGTCAGACCCCAGTAGCTCGATAAGTCGTGTCGATATGAGGTTTATAACAGTTCGAGAAACTACCGGTAACACTTACCAGTAAATCTCAGAAACCCTGGCCAGGGATTTCCGGTTATAGCCAATCGAATACAGCACAACATCAACTCCCTATACCGGGAGAGACGAATCCCCTCCTATCGCTCATTGCCTCCATATGATTCGGGACTGTACCCAAAAACCACCGTTTTGCACGCCCACTTGGACATGGTAAGGTGGAAATCAAAGCACAGTGGGAATCACACAAGACTCTTGTTAGTTATATGTATGCCCTAGAGGCCATTACTGTACATACGATGTATATTGTAATGGATGCATGGACATATATAGGGAGGACTTTCTTGCTCGACATGATAGTACGCTATCTGGTTGTACTTTATCTTAACATGTACTCTGATTGTCTCTATATTACATATTGATAAAGCCCTTAGGATATGTACTCGAATACTGGAATTATGATGAGATCATACTAGTGGGGCCACGGTAGTCGACAAGTACAACCTATAACTGTTCCTAGTCGAGGGTGTATCGATACAGGGCATCGATACACCAGAGTAGACTAGCGTCTACGCATCTTGACCTATATGATGGGCGATGGATGATCCTGAAAGGTTCCTAGGTACCCTAAGGAGGTCTCACAAGGCATCAACTATGCCCGTTTCAAAAATTACGGTGCCGAGAAACCCTAGACTACGGATCGTTAGCTAGATGTCTAGGCGAAAGAAGCAACTAGTAAACTACTTTACTAAGGGAACGGAAATACAACCTTTGTAGATCCGTTCCTCCACCTCCATAGCTCCGCAATGAAGTCTCCTCGCTGTCCATATCAAATCCCGGGCTCTAGCGTCGGCTTCATCGGAGAAAAAGCGGGCTAGGTCATCGACGACGTGCCGAAGATGATCTACGTCGAGGCATCGCTAGATCAAGCTCCCACTTCACCAAGTGATGAAACTTGTGAAGAAAACACACTCTACTACTTGGCAAGAGGTAGAGGATGAAGAAATAGGAAGTGGGTAGACTTTAGAATTGGATTTCTCACTCATTCTCATCAATCACCATTGATGAAGAAAGGTTTTTCTTCATGAAAGAAGATGAAGAAGAAGAAGAATATATGATAAGTCTTATGATAAGAATTATGATAGAAAAGAAAAATGAATTCTTATCATAATTGTGACCATGGTAAAGTGTAGAGAGCTAACTATAGTTCAATGAATGGTTAGGGTTAATGAGATGAAGACAAAAGGTTTCTTTGGTCAAAGCTTCATGAAGCTTCAACAAGCTTCATGAAAAAAGCAACCTTTTGTTTTCTTTATCTCTTATCTTTTTAATACAAATTAAAAGATAAAAGAATTAATAAATATATCAAAACCCTAACCATTTACTTAACTAAGGTTTAACTCTTTACACAAACCCTAGCTATCATATATCATCAAACATGATACAAACAAGTGTACAAAATATATCACATATACAATGTGCACAGGCGAGTGAGAAAATCCATCTTAAGTAAACCGATACTAGTTAATGCAAAGTAATATATCAAATACATAATTATGCATTAAATCATTAAATCAACACTTGATTCAATGATCCGGTCATATCGAACATAACCGACTAATATTCAATGTATCGACTTATCGAATCAACGCTTGAATCGATAACTAGGTTATATAGCATACAACCAATCGATACATTCATCGCGAGAATGGAATACGGTATCACATACACGCATTATTCTTGGTCACGCACATATCTCATATGCGCTCCTATTTCGTTTCGCTTGAGCCAGGAAACCTCTGTGTAGGAATCTAAAGACTCGTCAATACGCCGGCAGCAGGTGATGATCATATCAAACACCTACAAGCCGCAAGCGGTCTGCTAAACGTAGCGGCCACCCGGGTATTGAGCGATCAGAAGATCGACGAGCAAGCCCGCTCACACTCCAGTGAATCCAACCAGTAACACTACCGTACCGTCCGGTCTCGTCATCTGATATTTCGCATATCTTGCCTAGGGGTGGTAAACGTCAGACCCCAATAGCTCGATAAGTCGTGTCGATGTGAGGTCTATAACAATTCGAGAAAGTACTGGTAACACTTACCAGTAAATCTCAGCAACCCTGGCCAGGGATTTCCTGTTATAGCCAATCGAACACAGCGCAACATCACCTCCTATACCGGGAGAGACGAATCCCCTC
Organism: Agapanthus africanus; assembly: GCA_030015575.1. Classification (NCBI taxonomy): domain Eukaryota; kingdom Viridiplantae; phylum Streptophyta; class Magnoliopsida; order Asparagales; family Amaryllidaceae; genus Agapanthus; species Agapanthus africanus. The sequence goes on from JASDDO010000031.1 coordinate 73,958,412, forward strand.
CTATCGCTCATTGCCTCCATGTGACTCGGGACTGTACCCAAAAACCACTGTTTTGCACGCCCTCTTGGACGTGGTAAGATGGAAATCAAAGCACAGTGGGAACCACACAAGACTCTATGACGATCTCGGGTCAACAGACTACTCTGTACCAGTGTCACCAGAGAACTGCCATCTGACGGAAGGTATAATACCATCTGGGAGTTCTCGGCAAGTCCGTCCAGTGTACCCAGTCTCTACTGAGCACCTGTATATCATCTCTGATGTCAAACACCGATGGATATGGGATCATCCATCGCCCATCTGTATGGGTCGAGAAGGTACACGCTAGTCTACTCTGGTATATCGATGCCCCATCTCGATACACCCACGACTAGGGATTTTGAAGGATGTACTTATGGACTACCATGTCCCCATTAGTATGATCCGCATCATAGTCCAGGTAGTCAAGTACACATCCTAAGGGCTTTACCAACATGTAATAGAGAGACAATCTGAGTACACGTTAAGGTAAAGAGTAACCAGATAGCATACTATCATGTCGAGCAAGAAAGTCCTCCCTATATATGTCCCAGCATCCACTACAATATACATCCTATGTACAGTAATGGCCTCTAGGGCATACATATAACTAACAATCTCCCACTTGCACTAGGGCCATCTGTAGCAGTGGTTGTAGTATCTCATACTCAACCATCCCATAAAAGTCTCTCTCTGGGAATAGGCCTTCGTGAGTGGATCCGCCGTGTTGTCCTCTGAGTCTACTCTCCTGACCTCGATCCCCTGGAGATCAACCATCTCCACGATCAGGTGACACTGCCTTAGAATATGTCTGGATCACTGATGTGACCGGGGTTCCCGGGCCAAAGCCACACTTCCATTGTCACACAATGGTAGGAACCTAGTTCATCTCATGAACCTATATACATCCATACTGCGTCTTTGGTAGCATCTTAAGTAGCGATGTATCCTGCCATTATCGTCTAGTTAGCCACGGTATCTAGCTTGGAACTCTTCCAACATACCGTCCCTTTACTGAGGGTAAAGACAATGCCTGCGACTGACATTCAGTCGTCTTTATCACCCTGGAACACTTCCAGTGATTCTTCCCAGGATCGATTGATACCATCTCACTACAACTAGTGAGAATCCTAACATCCAATTAAATCTATCTCATAGATCCAAAACTCAGGATTTAGGAGGTATCATTTTGATCCTATATGGAGAATCCTTGTGATAAGCGGAGATTGATCGAGCGTAGCATAGGAAACTCCTTCCCTATCAAGAGTATGTCATCCACGTACTCTACGAGGATCACCACCATACTCCCTACTACCTTTTTGTTTATACAAGGTTCATCTACCATTTTGATGATGTCAAACTCTTTGACTAATCCATCAAAACAGATGTTCCAACTCCGCGATGCCTGCTTCAATCCTATAAAGCATCTTGCACACGTTTCCGCTGCTCCCACTGTCTACGAAGCCCTTTGGCTGTGTACTTATAGACGCTCTCTTCTAAAACATCATTTAGAAAAGCTGTCATGACACCCAACCACCAGATATCGTAGTTATGGTATGTAGCCGTGGCAAGTAGGATCTGGATGGACTTAAGCATAGGTACTGGAAAAGGTTTCATCATTATCCATGCCTGGTCAATGACGAAAACCTTTAACAAGTCTAGCTTTGAAAGTCTCAACTTTTCCATTTACACCAAGTAATCTTCTCAAGATATACTTGCTCCTGATGGGGATTTGACCCTTCAGATATAGTAACCAAAGTCCATACTTTGTTGGTGTACATGGATTCCATCTCAGATCGATAAGCATCCAACCATTCTTACAGAGTCACACTCCTGATGGCCAGCTCGAAACTAGTTGGGTCATCATCTCATGATGCAATCCTCGCTCCCACTGTCATAGAGAAACCGAAGTATCTCTCAGGTGGGTGAGGAACCCTACTAGATCGGCGGAGAGGCTGAGGTTCGTTGGAATCTACTGAATCCTTTGGTTCTATCAAATCATCAGCTGCAGTTTGTATAGCTGGAACCTTTCCAGTTCTACATTACAGACCTTGCCTCGAGCTTGTCCGGATTTTGCTTTCAGACATAGGCCGGTCAACCCCAAATCTTAACTAGCTTAAGACATGGGCTCTTCCCTTTCCATATCACATATGAAATGGTAGGCAACTGATTTGATTGGAACCCTATTCAATAGGTATGCAGCTTCTTAAGTGCATAACTCCCAAAAGGAAATAGGTAACTCAGTAGTACTCATCATAGAGCACACCATATCAAATAGGGTGTATCTGCTCCGCCCCGATATACCATCGTGCTATGGTGTATACAGAGGAGTAATGCTGAGAGAGAATCTCATTCTCCTTTAGAATAGTCCAGGAATTCCATGCACAAGTATTCTCCTCCCTGATCTCATTATAGGACATAATACTTTTACCCGTATTTTGGTTCTCTACTTTTAACTTATATTCTGTGAATATCTCAAAAGGTTCGGACTTGTGTTTCAATAGGAACATAGGTCTGAATCTCGAAAGATCACCAGAGAACGTAATGAAATATAAAGAACCAGTCCTGGTATGTGTAGACAGGGGACCTACATACATCAACATGTATCATCCCAAGAGTTTATTAACTCTTTCTCTGTTTCCAGTAAACGGAGCTATGGTCATCTTATCTTTGTGACATGACTGGTGAGTTTCACAAGATGTAAATTCAAACTAATTTAAATATGCATCTTTATGTAACTCTAGCTAGTCGGGTCACATTGATCTGACCTAGTCTACAATACCTCAAGAAGAATTCGTTCATTTCTGAACTCTTCCTCTTGTGTGTGTTCCGTATACTAAGAACTGTAGTTTGATTTAGAACATCAATGCTTTTAGATAACGTGCCTGAACCGATCAACTTTTGATATAGGAAATGTTCAAAACATTATCCAACAATACAAAATTTTATCATTTCTTTACTAATAAAGAGAGTGATATGATTTTGTATATCAGGTTCGGTATCCAATAACATTCGTTCAGAATCAATGTATTTGTAATACAGGGTGACAGTGACCGACAGACTTGGCTGCAACTCTTGCCCCGTTTTCTGCCTCATGAAACTTATCACCCGTTCTCAGTTTTTCTACCCTTTTGTAGCCCTATGTAACATCTTACATATCTGGGATCCTGATCCGGTATCAAATACCCAGGATACGGAGGATACTGAGAAACAGTTCTTTGTAATGAACACACCCGAAGATGATGCATCAGCATGCACTCTCTTCGTTTGGGCGGCATGGGAATCTTGGTATTCCCCAATTTCCTGCTCTGTCTTATAACATTTATAAGTTGAAGCGGGACCAACGTTCCCCAGCTCAGTATAACAAGCGGGTTCGGTCAATAATCCGTATTATTATATTGATTAAGGCGTGATATGGTCGCTACTTGGAGAGAGAGAGAGAAGAAAACATTCAGCGTGCACTCTTCCAAGAATAGATTGGTTATTATTTTATCTAATCAGGATAGCTCCCACTGCTTTTTATCAAATCTTTCTTCAAACCCTAAAAGGAAAGACTAGCCGGGATTAATTACACACTACAAGTTTGCCAATCTTTCAGCCAGGCCAGTGTCGGTACTTTGAGGGAGGCCCCCCGTGCTTTCGCACGAACCTAATTAATGTAAACCTCATTTTCCCAGAGGCGTAACCTCGTTAACACCTTTCTAGACACCTACTTGATCGGCTAATTGTAATGTGTAAAACTCTCCCAGGAGTAACAATTACTCGCAGCGGGTATCGGGATCCAACTATCTCATAGAAGGTATGCAATCTCATTGCAAATTTCAACACTTGAAATTCCCGATAATATTTTGCCACTAGCGTGCTAAGACCTTGACGAAAGCCAACAAACTATAGCCCGCTAGTCAAGTTCAACCCGTACATTTCTTGATCGAATTAAACCCACCCGCACGACCCTTGACGAAAGCCAACAAAGCCGCATGACTACCCTAATCCAATCGCATCGTATGCTAGCAGATAAGCAGCATATAGCTACCGCACACTGCACCTTGACGAAAGCCAACAAATGCAGCACGAATACTATATACAACTTATCTGAAATGACGGAGGGCTACGACAGGTTTTTCTGAAAACCTATTGCGTAATGAACTTGATATCGTTGTAGAATCAAATGATTTTGAAATGGAGTGTTTTTAAGACTTTTCTAGTTTTGCTAAAGGAGTCACTCCCGGTGAAGGGATCGTCGGTCCTTTCCTCGTCGAATGAGGTGCGGGATATATCATATATATCACTGTGCAAAGCAAAAACACTTAAAAGCTATCAAAAGACAAACCGAGTGTGTAGCATCTGCCAGTTATTGCTAAAGGAGTCACTCCCGGTGAAGGGATCTCGGTCCTTTCCTTATCGAATAAGGTGCAGGATATATCATATATACCGCTGTGCAAAGCAAGAACTGTAGCTACCTGTTTTATTTTGAAATTCGATTCTACAACATCTTTAGGTTTCTTTTCTTTCATTAATCACATTAATGAAGTCCCATCATTTAATGTACCTAAACATCACAGATAAATACGACGTACACTTATGCCATCCGCATTCGCCTCGATGTCCCCTCATGCACCGTTAGGTTAGGTAACTAACGACAGAGCGGGGCAGGGCTAGCGCGGGTGTAAAACATAAGTAACGTCTATATAATATATCATATATACTATATACTGTATCTATCACAGAACATCACATGATCACATCACAGATATCGCAGCAGAAGAATCATATGAAATATTGGATATACTAGGACGTCCGTGTTTTCAATACGAGCCAGTATAAAACACGGATTCCACGGTCGTGATGAATAGCCAAACCCACACCCCTAGACCCCTACGAGAGCGGCAAGCATCCCTGCCAATTCTAGGGTTAGGAGACCCGGACTCGACTCCTCGAGTTGGTCTCCCACTGGACCCCAGAACCCGGTTACTTGTGCTCCCCTCCTTGGGTCTATCCTAATGCGGAAAAGTAAATAATATACAAAAGGTGACAACTTCCGCTACCTGGAAGTGCCCCAAATAAAAGAATATTACATACAAGTTTTTACATGAATGAAAATGAAAAACACTCATCTCACATAAAAAACCCCGGCTATTCGAACACGACGATCCAATATAACATATCCAGCAACACATAACATCACATGTCATCAACGTAAGTAAACATGCGCATCCCAATTGTCGTCGACATATAGCAACGAAACCGGCGATATCACATATTACACTTACGGTCACAGAAAAGAAAGTGTAAAACTACAACAGTTGGAATCCGCAACCACCTCAGACATCGCATGCCTGACCAAATGAATTACTTAGACATCGCATGTCTAACAATTATAAACCCCGCATTTTAGTCTCAAAATCGAAAACTCTTTTCAATATCAAGTCGGGCAATTCAACAGGATTCCCGACATCCTGATCGAATGCTCGTCGCAAACTTCAGTAGACAGCGGCACCCCTGATACCGTCGACGAAGTGCACCAAGGCAGAACACCGCTGCCGCGAGCACCCGAACGGATGCTTTCGGCGACGGGGTTCTCCTACAGTCACTTGGTCGGGGCTATGGGGTGAGGCTGTCTATTAAGTTTACCGGCGAGTATCCGCGTACGCTACGTGATTGCGACGGACTTTTGATCACATCAAAATTCCGTGGCAACCGATCAAGTGAGACTAAAGTGCTACATTTATAACATTCATTCAGTTATCTCATAACTACTTGTGAATTCCAATTATTGTAGCCCATTCCAGATAATTAGAAAATGTTAAACTTTTCGATTGAACATTCGAACACCCAAGTTTTCCCGATACAGATCAACACATGAAACGAGTCTAAAAACATTCAGTTCGTGCCTCAGTACCAACGGTACAGCCGTAGAAGGGTCAAGCCAACGCCTCACATGTGGCACGCCGTACTGCCCCAAACCCGAAGGTTCAAAGGGCAGTTCAAGACGGTCACATAATCGAGTTAAGGTTTGTTGTCTTCTAGAGGGTCCATCGCGTTACTTGCACTACTTAGAACGTCGTTAAACTACGGAAAAATCCAACAATTGGAAATTTCCCGGAAGGGGAAAAAGTGGGTATTTATATCCGGTCGAACTTTTTAACATATTCTAAGATTATCCGGAAAAGCACACAGACAGAATTCGATAATCTGATCGATACACCGAGTCCCCAATACAACCCAGAAAATGCAACTCTGGAAAAAAATTACTAAAAATCCCCAGGAAAACCAGCACAGACAACTAAGAGAAACTGTGCAAAATTGGATGCAAAAAATGACAAAATGGCCCCGGATCCGCCGCATGAGCATGCTCATGCCGCGGATCCGAGGTGCCTTTATGGAATCAGGCCATCGAATTTTACAGTAACCCTTATATCTTCCTGCTGATTTTTCTGAATATTTTTAATCTACAAAAATCCACATTTTACAGAATTTTCCAGAGAGCATTTTTCAAGTCGGGGTTTTGGGTCGATCGGACTTCTAACTCCGTCGGGACTACGCCTAAGGCTCTAGCTAGGCTCTGATACCAGTGAAAGGTTCTTAGGCACCCTAAGGAGGTCTCACAAGGCATTAACCATGCCCATTTCAAAAATTACGGTGCCGAGAAACCCTAGACTACGGATCGTTAGCTAGATGTCTAGACGAAAGAAGCAACTAGTAAACTACTTTACTAAGGGAACGGAAATACAACGTTTGTAGATCCGTTCCTCCACCTCCATAGCTCCGCAATAAAGTCTCCTCGCTGTCCATATCAAATCCCGGGCTCTAGCGTCGGCTTCATCGGAGAAAAAGCGGGCTAGGTCATCGACGACGTGCTGAAGATGATCTACGTCGAGGCATCGCTAGATCAAGCTCCCACTTCACCAAGTGATGAAACTTGTGAAGAAAACACACTCTACTACTTGGCAAGAGATAGAGGATGAAGAAATAGGTAGTGGGTAGACTTTAGAATTGGATTTCTCACTCATTCTCATCAATCACCATTGATGAAGAAAGGTTTTTCTTCATGAAAGAAGATGAAGAGGAAGAAGAATATATGATAAGTCTTATGATAAGAATTATGATAGAAAAGAAAAATGAATTCTTATCATAATTGTGACCATGGTAAAGTATAGAGAGCTAACTATAGTTCAATGAATGGTTAGGGTTAATGAGATGAAGACAAAAGGTTTCTTTGGTCAAAGCTTCATGAAGCTTCAACAAGCTTCATGAAAAAAGCAACCTTTTGTTTTCTTTATCTCTTATCATTTTAATACAAATTAAAAGATAAAAGAATTAATAAATATACCAAAACCATAACCATTTACTTAACTAAGGTTTAACTCTTTACACAAACCCTAGCTATCATATATCATCAAACATGATACAAACAAGTGCACAAAATATATCACATATACAATGTGCACAGGCGAGTGAGAAAATCCATCTTAAGTAAACCGATACTAGTTAATGCAAAGTAATATATCAAATACATAATTATGCATTAAATCATTAAATCAACACTTCATTCAATGATCCGGTCATGTCGAACATAACCGACTAGTATTCAATGTATCGACTTATCGAATCAACGCTTGAATCGATAACTAGGTTATATAGCATACAACCAATCGATACATTCATCGCGAGAATGGAATACGGTATCACATACACGCATTATTCTCGGTCCCGCACATATCTCATATGCGCTCCTATTTCGTTTCGCTTGAGCCAGGAAACCTCTGTGTAGGACTCTAAAGACTCGTCAATACGCCGGCAGCAAGTGATGATCATATCAAACACCTACAAGCCGCAAGCGGTCTGCTAAACGTAACGGCCACCCGGGTATTGAGCGATCAGAAGATCGACGAGCAAGACCGCTCACACTCCAGTGAATCCAACCAGTAACACTACCGTACAGTCCGGTCTCGTCGTCTGATATGTCGCATATCTTGCCTAGGGGTGGTAAACGTCAGACCCCAATAGCTCGATAAGTCGTGTCGATGTGAGGTCTGTAACAATTCGAGAAAGTACTGGTAACACTTACCAGTAAATCTCAGCAACCCTGGCCAGGGATTTCCTGTTATAGCCAATCGAATAGAGCGCAACATCAACCCCCTATACCGGGAGAGACGAATCCCCTCCTATCGCTCATTGCCTCCATGTGACTCGGGACTGTACCCAAAAACCTCCATTTTGCACGCCCTCTTGGACGTGGTAAGATGGAAATCAAAGCACAGTGGGAACCACACAAGACTCTATGACGATCTCGGGTCAACAGACTACTCTGTACCAGTGTCACCAGAAAACTGCCATCTGACGTAAGGTATAATACCATCTGGGAGTTCTCGGCGAGTCCGTCCAGTGTACCCAGTCTCTACTGAGCACCCGTATATCATCTCTGTTGTCAAACACCGATGGATATGGGATCATCCATCGCCCATCTGTATGGGTCGAGAAGGTACACGCTAGTCTACTTTGGTATATCGATGCCCCATCTCGATACACCCACGACTAGGGACTTTGAAGGATGTACTTATGGACTACCATGTCCCCACTAGTATGATCCGCATCATAGTCCAGGTAGTCAAGTACACATCCTAAGGGCTTTACCAACATGTAATAGAGAGACAATCTGAGTACACGTTAAGGTAAAGAGTAACCAGATAGCATACTATCATGTCGAGCAAGAAAGTCCTCCCTATATATGTCCCAGCATCCACTACAATATACATCCTATGTACAGTAATGGCCTCTAGGGCATACATATAACTAACTGATCCCATATCCATCGGTTTTTGACATCAAGGATGGTGTACGGGTGCTCAGTGGAGACTGGGTACACTGTACAGACTCGCCGAGAACTCCCAGATGGTATTATACCTTATGTCAGATGGTAGTTCTCCGGTGACACTGGTACAGAGTAGTCTGTTGACCCGAGATCGTCATAGAGTCTTGTGTGATTCCCACTGTGCTTTGATTTCCATTATACCACGTTCAAGAGGGCGTGCAGAAAGGTGGCTTTTGGAAACAATCCCGAATCACATGGAGGCAATGAGCGATAGGAGGGGATTCGTCTCTCTCGGTATAGGGAGTTGATGTTGCGCTGTGTTCGATTGGCTATAACTGGAAATCCCTGGCCAGGGTTGCTGAGATTTACTGGTAAGTGTTATCAGTAGTTCCTCGAACTGTTATAGACCTCATATCGACACGACTTATCGAGATACTGGGGTCTGACGTTTACCAACCCTAGGGGAGATATGCGACATATCAGATGACGAGACCGGACTGTACGGGAGTGTTACTGATTGGAGTCACAGGAGAATGTACAGGCTTGCTTGTTGATCTTCTGAGCGCTCAATACCTGGGTGGCTGTTACGTTTAGCTGACCACTTGCAGCTTGTGCGTGTTTGATATGATTATCACCTACTGCCGGCGTATTGACGATTCTTTAGAGTCCTACACAGAGGATTCTTGGCTCAGGAAAAACGGAGTAGGAGAACATATGTGATATGTGCGAGACCGAGGATAATGCGGTATGTGATACCGTATTGGATTCTCGCGGTATCAGATATCGGCTGGGTATATGTGATATAGCCGGGTCATCATATTAGTCGGTTATTTGTGAAATAGCCGGATTATCGGATCAAGAGTTAATTCGATAATTTAATGTATAATAATATATATGATATATTAAATCACATTAATTAATATTAGCTCACTAAAAGATTCATTTTCTCACGGGATAATACATTAATATAGATGCGATATATGTTAATTGTATTATTTTCTATTGTTACAAAATATATTGTATATGTGATATATAATATTGTAACATGTTAGGGTTACAAATTTAACAATGGATTAGGGTTTAAACTTGGTTAGGGTTTGGATTAGGGTTAGCTTTTGCATGAAGCTTCCATGAAGCTTCATGAAGCTTTGACTTTGTAGTTGCTTGATATTTTTGTGAGAATTATGTTAACCAAATCCAAACCATTAACTCTAGTTAACTCTCTACAAGGGTTAACTCTTTCATGCTTAACCCTTGGTTAGATTTGTAACCACTACAATAATTCATTGTTCATCACAAAAGGATTAAGTTATCATCTTCGTTCATTCTTCTTCTTTCTTGAGTTCCTTCATGAAAAAGCTTTCTTTTGTAATGAAAGTGAGTAAGAAAACGATCATAAATGAGAGCAAAAATCCTACTTCATCATCCTCATCTATCCTTGCCATTTAGATGAGAGAGTTCACATCATTTCATGAGTGATAGCTTGTGTTAACGAAACTTCAAGGTAGATCATCTTTGTATCGAAGATCGGAAGCAAGACTGCATCTTTCTCTTCGTGGAACCTCTCAAGAGTACAGAACACAATGATCGCAGCGAAGGGGCCTCAACACGGAGCTTAAGAAGTGAAGGACCGGATCTACAAAGGTTGTAATCCCTCTCACTTAGTGTTAAAGAGTTTAACATGCATGTTTTCTCCTAAACCCTAGTTTAATGATCCGGCTTCGGGTTGTTCGGCACTACTAAAATTTTAATCGGGCATGGTTGATGCCTAGTAGACCCTTGTGCGCATGCCTAGCAACCCTACAGTGGTATCGGAGCTACTAGGCATTGGATATCGACCTATGGGGGGTTCTCACTGTGTGACAGTGTGGCGAAGCATAGGCTCTTACCCCCAGGGTGTCCCGAGACCGGAAGGTGTTCCGGCGGGTTGTAGTCCTCGCGAGGGGGCATGTGTAAAAAGTAGCGGCTGAGGGACCCGTTGGTGCCACGGCTGTTGGAGATAGTGCCCTCAGAGTCAATTATTGGATCACAGGCACGTGATTGCAATGATTGAGGGAGGACCTATCCGGGTAGGACAGTCTTACTCGAGATGATAGTATGCTATCTGGTTTACCTTTATCATCGTGTACTGCTTTAGGTGACCTGACAGGTCGCTATTGCACGTTGATAGAGCCCCTAGGATTCTTGCTTGACTGCCAGCAGTATGAGGGCGATCATATAAGTGAGAGCTGGAGTCTATAAGCACATCCTTAAAAGGTCCCTAGTCGTGGGAGTTTCGAGACAGGGCATCGATTCTCCAGAGTAGACTAGTGTATACAGTCGAGACCCCGACGAGGGGCGGTGGCCGGTCTCACAAGCCACTGGTGTCAGTTGGTTCACCTAAGATGTATACAGGTGCTCATTGGGTTATGAGTACACCGGACAGGACTCGCCGGGAACATGCTAGTTGGTCTTATACCTGACGTCAGATAGCAGTTCCCAGGTGACATGTGTACAGGTTAGTTCATCGACCTGGGGATCGTCATTTGTCTCGTGTGAGTTCCCACTGTGCTTTGATTACTACCCTACCACGGCTCAAAGGAGTCGTGCAAACAGGTTTTAGTTGGGTACAGTCCCGAGCCACATGGAGGCAGTGAGCGGATCTTCAGGGGTTCGTCTCTCCCGGTATTGGGGGTGAGGTCGCACTGTGCCTAGGAGAGCCATTACACGAAGTCCTTGGCCAAGGCAGGAGATTTACTGGTAGGTATTCCAGTAGTATCTCAGGGTGTTCTGGGCTACACTCCGACACGACTTGTACCGCTTTTGGTGGTCTGACTTTTACCAACCCCCTAGGCCCGACATGCGATGCTCATAGACGAACGGACCGGACTGTACGGATATTGTCACTGACAGGCTCAGTAGGGTGTCAGGATGAGTTCGCTCATCGACGTCCCTTTTGGTCAATAGCTGGTGGCCCGTCACGTATTGGCTTATACCTCTGACGTGCTAGTGGTTAAATCCACAGCCATAGTATTGACGAGTCTTTAGAGTCCACCACACTTACAGTTACTCAAGCTTTCGGGCGAAACGCTGTAGAGGCCGTATGGAGATATGACAGGGTTCTATTAGATACGTGCGGTATTGCACGGATCGTGATCGGACAGATTTTACTAGCCGGCTTTGGCTTAAGCCGGATTCTAGTTTTAGATAGTGTAGTTTTGTCTCTTTGCATTTGTGTTCAGTGGGAATACAAATGCGGGCATGTATTTGCAGTAGCGGGGTTTTCCTGTAATTTATTACGGGATCAGTTTTCTGGGGTTGCCAGTTTGCATTCCGTTCCGGCCGGTTTTCTTTTATTCCTTCACGGCCGGACTATCCGTTGGAGGGTGTTATTTGCACATTTGCAAATAACATTTTTGATGAGGGGTTTCATGCATATGTGTGGCTTCCTCATCATGAGATTCTTTTATGGTCATTCCATTGCCATTATGTGATTAGAAATGGATTGGAAATTGATTTGATGAATTTCTTTTGTTTATCATTTCCTTTTTGTCCTCTTGCTTGAAAAAGAATTCTTTTTTTTCCACCCACTAATTGTAGGGCCGGCCACTGTTGATAGAAGTGGAGAGGTTTAATTATTTTGTGTGAATAATTCTTTTCATGCTAATTGGGTGGACCCCCCCATTGTATGTGTGCTGTGAAAGAAAAAATTCCTTTTTCCTTGGTTTTAATTTGTATATACACTTCACACATCATTTCCAGTGAGCACTATCTAATGGCTGGCCGAGCTCATTTCTTGTGATGCTCATTTTTTCTTAGCATCCATCCATGAAAATTCTTGTGCAAAATTCCTCCATAAATGGCAACCTCATAAACCCCAAAGAGACATGGCTACTACACTATTCTACAACATCCCTTGGACGCGTCGGCTGGCCAACTTCGCGTCCGAGTTGCCTCGGTCAAGAGGTGGGAGCCCGTAAAAGATTCCGGCTACGTGGTGCCCTTTCCGACGAGGACGTGACGGACGGAGATTCCGCGGGAGATCGGAGTGGAGACGAAGACCGAAGGACACGGATCACTCGGTATATCTCTTCCCCATCTTGTAGTTAGCTAGGACTAGTTTAATGGTCCGATCCGTGTTTAGTGCGCGGTGGTGCCGGTTTGCTAAGTTCGCAAAATTAAAGTTTATCACCGCTTCCGCATTTGGCCGTCGGATTGACGGCCGGGACGCCGCCGTGCACTTACAGTGGTATCAGAGCCTCGCCATTAACTTAGTCTAGCTTTGTTTGATGTGTTTGCATTTCCGATAGACCAAAATTCCAAAAACCCGCGTTTTTTCCTCACATTAGTTTTCTGTCGAATTTTTTTTAAGTCCAAAAATTTTTCAGGTTGTCTCAGAATGATGTGCAGGGAGTTCTAAGAACACTGGAAAAATTCGACAACACGATCCCTCCGTACGACCGCGGAACCGCGGCCATAACCCCTCTTTGGCCGCGGTTCCGCCGCAGGAATGTGGGATCATGTCGTCGTTTCTTTCCAGTGGGCTTGTGGGCTAAAAATAGGGGTTTTGGAATATTAAAATTGGGCCCAGAATTTCTGTGAGTGCTACAGTATTGCTTGGGGGCCCACTTGTTAATTTTTGATCGATCGGATATTTTAAACATATTATTTCACAGTATTTACATTATATCTGCGACCGTGAATATCACTTGATCGGTAAATCCAGTCTAACTGCTATAGCCCGGTTAGACGGATTTGCGAACGTGACTTTCACGTTGATGTTCTGTGATTTTGCTGTGATGTTGCGGATCGGTCGTGGGGATAGCCTGGATGCAATGCTAGTACAGTTTTGTTGTATTATGTACATTTGATATTGCGGGGCGAGCGTCCGACATGTGGACTGCTGTCACTGCCTGTTTGTATTATTCTTTTGGGGCACGACCTGGTTGCGGTCGATGTACCCATTGTATGTTTATTTTACTTTCTGTACTAGGATTACCCCGCGGTGGGGTGCACAGATAGCCGGGTTCTGGAGGGCAACAAGCCCGCATCTTATGGCATTGGGACGGAGGGGGCTTCACTCTAGAATTGGCGGGCTATTCGCCGCACTCGTAGGGGGTATAGGTTGACCCAGGAGGGGTGCCCAAGTTACCGGATTCCATGAAGTGCTGGGTGGTCCATTCACGGTGTTGAAGGGGGCTGCCTCGCTTCAGGTTTTGGCGGGTGACTTGCCGCGCCCGTAGGGGTCTAGGATTTCATTGCACAGGCTATCCACACGACCAGGGGAACGTCGGGTTTCAGTAGTGGCTCTGTGAAACCCAGGGATCCCAGATATCTGTATTGTTCTGTGATGCTGTACATTTCTGTGATGTAGCATTTTATCACGCCTTGAGCGAATATAATATATTGGTATATATATTAGTAGATGTTGTATATGTTTTACATCCGCGCTAGTCCAGTCCCCGCTCTGTCGTTAGTTAGCTAACCTAACGGGTAATGACGGGACCCAGTGGCGAATGCGGATGGCATATACGTACATCAGTATATTTTCGTTCTTTGTGCTATGATCAATTGATGGGACTGCGTTGATTCGGATCAATGCAAGTTAAAACAAACCTATTCTGATGTTGTTGGAACACTTTTCAAAAAGCTGTTATTGCAAGGACGTTCACTTTTGTTTTGCATCGTGGTATTCATTTGGAATATCGTACTCCTCAGTCGACGAGGCAAGGGCCGAGATCCCTTCACCGGGAGTGACCCCTTGGACAGAAGTTTGCGTCAGGGCATTGACTTCACTATAGCCGATTACTTTTGCTTTGCATCGTGGTATTCATTTGGAATATCCTGCACCCCATTCTACGGGGAAAGAGCCGAGATCCCTTCACCGGGAGTGACCTCTTTAGTAAAGGTTTTCGTCACTATATTTTCTAAAAAGCTATCCGTTCCTTCAACGATATCAAGTTCATTACATTAATGGTTTTCGCCAGAAACCATTCGTAGCCCTCCGTCGTTTCAGACAGGTAGCACGTAGTATTCATGCTATGTTTGTTGACCTTCGTCAAGGCATAGTGCATGGTAGCTGTTTGTTGCCTTTCTGCTGCATAGATAGATGTGTTGGTTTGGGACAGTCGTATAGCCTTGTTGACCTTCGTCAAGGGCTTGTACGGGTGGGTTCAAATTAACCTGGACAATGACGGGTGGAACTTGACATGTGACTTATGATTTGTTGACCTTCGTCAAGGTCATAAGAGCATGGGGCAGAAATCACATCGGGAGTTTCAAAAGAACTGAAACTTGCCAGATATGCGCATACCTTCTGGAGTGTGATACCGTGAGCGGATTCTGTCACGTTATCATGCGATGATAGTTGGATCCCGATTCCCACTGATGAGTTGGTTTACTCCTCGGGTGACCCCGACTAATTCTTCTTTCAGGTTTGGAGGAGAATTTGAGGTATAGTGGGAGGTTTCCAGATTAGATAAATTGGTAACCATTCTGATCTAGGTTAGAGTGCACGCTGAGTGTTTCTTTTCTCTCTCTCTGGCAGCGACCATTGACCCGACCCTAAGACTATGACTCAGTGACCAAGTTGACCGAACCTTCTTAACACTGGCTTTTAGATTGTCAGAGTTGCAGACCTCATTGCCACTCCTACTTTTACCCTTTTCTCCAGGACACCCCGTATTACTGCGAACGTCCACTTCCATTGGACAAAACCATCGTATGGTTAGATACGAACTCGAAGGAATTCGAGGATGGTTTTCGGTTCTGGAGAAAACGGATAGGATTATTCAGTTGTCTTTTTCTTTTACCTTCTCTCAGGTTGTGAGTACTCCTTGGTTTAGGAGATAGTACACCTATTACGCAAATTGGATAGTCTTCTTCCAAACCTTAGGCTGGTGCCGAACAGTGGGGAATGAAGAAAACCAATTAGCATAACGATGGTGTGCAGAAGGTATTAAGTTAAGACAAAGCAAGGGATTAGTAAGAGGGTAAAGTAAATTGCGACTGATATTCACGACCAAACCAAGTATTTCTTCGCCAATCCTAAAATCACCTTTGTATTTCTCCAGGACACTCCGTATCACTACGAAGATCCACAGTTTATTGGATACTCCATCGTATGGTTATATACGAACTCGAAAGAAACTTGTTCCAGTTTGGGGATGGATTCTGGTTTAGGAGAAATAGGAATAAGGTTTATTCGGTTGTCTTTTATCTTCACCTTCTCTCGCATTGCGAGTGTTCCTAGGATTAGGATAGTACACCCATTATGCTTATTGGATAGTCTTCTCCCAAACCATAAGCTAGTGTCGAACGGTAGGGAAGGAAGAAAACCATTTGGCCTAAGGGGTGTGCAGAAGGTAATGACTAAAGACATATAAAGGGATTTGGAGAGGTGGCAAAGAATTATACGGTTATAGTTGTGAATCTGGATAATGGTAGAGGCATTACTAGGAATACCAGGATACCCCATCGAAACATTTCAATGTTTCAGTTCAGCTGTGTACTGTTAAAAGAAAACTGATTTCCCGATTAGACACTTGCTCCAGGGTATGTATTTACCAGATTTGATTCTCACATCTGTATGGTTTTACAGATGATGAGTGGGAGTAAGTTATTGGGAATAAGGTGATCATCCTCATTATATCGGGATTCGTTGTAATCGGTGATATTTGAGGAGATCACCTGGGCTGTTTGCCGGTCGGCAAATGTTTGGTTTTGAATATCCGCTGTTGTGCACCAATTTCAAATTGATATATCTGTACGTCTATTTTCATAGAGTGAGATATACCTTTTGATATTATATCGATGACATTTATCTATATCAGTGGATGGTTAGGTAAGGAGCATTAAACAGCGGTGTAATTCTTCTTAACCATAAGTACAGTTTTCAACCTACGACACACAGTGAAAGAGTTGTTAGACTCAGCGGACTTATACAGAGTATTGTATGTTGTCCAGTGTCCATTAGGACAGAGGGGTTGGTCCTCATACTATATTCTGTTTACTCTTAACTTCTCTAGTTCTTAGACATGTGTTTTGTAGAAACACAGGGTCTAAGTTTTGAGGAGTTATAGGTATTTGAATAGAGTAGAGAACCAGGTGTAGCAAGTATCGGGATTCTTCAAAGTGATCGAAGATGTAGATACTTGTGTATGGTATTCAGTTGATAGTAATGATAAAGAGAAATTGCTTTTCTGTCAGGTTACTCATAATTGGAAGCATTCCTAAGTTGAGTAACGCTGATCGGCCTCTCTCCATTTAGTTGACATGCACTGGAGACAGCTGCATGATTTGAATCTGGTTAAATTAAATCAGTGCCTCTGGTTCTATATTGGATGTAGAACAGTTCATATCTTAACGTTGTTAAGGTACGGGGAGTTGTCCGGCTTATGATTAAAACCAGACACTGGACAACTCAAGGCACGTTTCTGTAATGACTGTTTGTGGGTTGACCCAGGCTATGACGAGGGTTGACTTTCTACCATCTGGCAGATCAATAGAAATATTGTTCTAGACTCGCCACAGTTTTATTAAAAATGTATTTTTTTCAAAAACAGTAGTGGGAGTATGGTAGAACTGGAAGTGATTCCAGAACCGCAAACGATTACTGAAGATTTGATAAGGAACCTAAAGATTCAATCTGATTTGACATTCCATTGGCCACTCCGCAGATAAGGTGGGTAACTTCAGGTACCCGAGAGGTACTCCGGTAGCCTCAAGGACGGTGACAGGGAAGTTCTTGTTTACCCACACTTGCCATTGTTGTTGTTCCAGGCTGCGAGACCCGGCAGGAGGATGAGTATAGCGTCGTTCTAAACTAGCTTTAGAAGTGCACGTCTATATGACTCTGCCACAGGGTTGTCGTAGTCAGTGGGAGCAGCGGAAGCATTGGTGGACATCAGGCTTATGTCTATTTATAGACTAAAGCAGATATAGCGGAGATAGATCATCTATTTCTGATGTGACAGTCATAGGTTTGACGTCATCAGAATAGGGGATGGATCTGTTGAGAAGGTAGTAGGGTGTGATATCCGGGTTTTGGATGACATACACAAAGTAGGAAGTGACATTTCTATACTACGATCGGTTATACTTTGGTCGTCACACAGTGGTTTCTCCACAAGGAACTTGGACATTATATCAGACATACTGGTTACTAGATCTATGGTTTTTAGATCTAGATTTGGGTGGTTTCCCAATCAGGGTACTTTGACAGCATTCTAAGAGTATTTAGAATGGACGACTCCTGGCACGGTAGTGTACCTGCAGGTGATGGAGTCACCCCCTCTAAAGGTGTCTTATAGACTAAAGTAGAGAGGGATGCGCATGATTGGCAGATCACTTGCTTAGGCAATTGAGTCAATCATGAGAGGTCAAGTACCATACCAGATGTTGTTCTTGCACTAGATGCAATAAGTTTACATTGATCCAATCCTGGAGAAACAGTCGGAAGCAGTTTTAGAACATAAGTGGATGTTATAGGGATATGATAACGACAGCCTCATTTGGGAGACAATTATCATTCCAGGCTTCCAAGGTGACATGGACGACAAGGAGGTTGTCAGAGTTATATTTTTCCTTCTGACGAGGGGCAGTATTTTGGACAGGTGGTCCAAGGCAATACTGAGGGTGGCATGGCGCAGGATAAGTTCAGTTGACGATACAGTCTAAGAAGTTTGGATTTGGAGTTCATTTATGAGCTCGGTCCCATCAGACATCCAGACACTCTAAGACAGGTATTGCTCATTTCGGGAGATGGCTTTCTCCGCGAACTTGAGATATAGAGAGACATAGAAAGAAACATCTAGGCGGATCCACTCACTGAGGCTATTCCTCGACCGCAATAGTTTCACAAACGGGATTTGTGAGACTGACTAGTAGAGGAGTTGGGTGTTTCGGTATCACACGGGCTGTGAGTAATCGACATCGCAATAATTAGCCTTGAGTGCAAGTGGGAGATTGTTGGAGATAGTGCCCTCAGAGTCAATTATTGGATCACAGGCACGTGATTGCAATGATTGAGGGAGGACCTATCCCGGTAGGACAGTCTTACTCGAGATGATAGTATGCTATCTGGTTTACCTTTATCATCGTGTACTGCTTTAGGTGACCTGACAGGTCGCTATTGCACGTTGATAGAGCCCCTAGGATTCTTGCTTGACTGCCAGCAGTATTAGGGCGATCATATAAGTGAGAGCTGGAGTCTATAAGCACATCCTTAAAAGGTCCCTAGTCGTGGGAGTTTCGAGATAGGGCATCGATTCTCCAGAGTAGACTAGTGTATACAGTCGAGACCCCGACGAGGGGCGGTGGCCGGTTTCACAAGCCACTGGTGTCAGTTGGTTCACTTAAGACGTATACAGGTGCTCATTGGGTTATGAGTACACCGGACAGGACTCGCCGGGAACATGCTAGTTGGTCTTATACCTGACGTCAGATAGCAGTTCCCAGGTGACATGTGTACAGGTTAGTTCATCGACCTGGGGATCGTCATTTGTCTCGTGTGAGTTCCCACTGTGCTTTGATTACTACCCTACCACGGCTCAAAGGAGTCGTGCAAACAGGTTTTAGTTGGGTACAGTCCCGAGCCACATGGAGGCAGTGAGCGGATCTTCAGGGGTTCGTCTCTCCCGGTATTGGGGGTGAGGTCGCGCTGTGCCTAGGAGAGCCATTACACGAAGTCCTTGGCCAAGGCAGGAGATTTACTGGTAGGTATTCCAGTAGTATCTCAGGGTGTTCTGGGCTACACTCCGACACGACTTGTACCGCTTTTGGGGGTCTGACTTTTACCAACCCCCTAGGCCCGACATGCGATGCTCATAGACGAACGGACCGGACAGTACGGATATTGTCACTGACAGGCTCAGTAGGGTGTCAGGATGAGTTCGCTCATCGACGTCCCTTTTGGTCAATAGCTGGAGGCCCGTCACGTATTGGCTTATACCTCTGACGTGCTAGTGGTTAAATCTATAGCCATAGTATTGACGAGTCTTTAGAGTCCACCACACTTACAGTTACTCAAGCTTTCGGGCGAAACGCTGTAGAGGCCGTATGGAGATATGGCAGGGTTCGATCAGATACGTGCGGTATTGCACGGATCGTGATCGGACAGATTTTACTAGCCGGCTTTGGCTTAAGCCGGATTCTAGTTTTAGATAGTGTAGTTTTGTCTCTTTGCATTTGTGTTCAGTGGGAATACAAATGCGGGCATGTATTTGCAGTAGCGGGGTTTTCCTGTAATTTATTACGGGATCAGTTTTCTGGGGTTGCCAGTTTGCATTCCGTTCCGGCCAGTTTTCTTTTATTCCTTCACGGCCGGACTATCCGTTGGAGGGTGTTATTTGCACATTTGCAAATAACATTTTTGATGAGGGGTTTCATGCATATGTGTGGCTTCCTCATCATGAGATTCTTTTATGGTCATTCCATTGCCATTATGTGATTAGAAATGGATTGGAAATTGATTTGATGAATTTCTTTTGTTTATCATTTCCTTTTTCTCCTCTTGCTTGAAAAAGCATTCTTTTTTTTTCCACCCACTAATTGTAGGGCCGGCCACTGTTGATAGAAGTGGAGAGGTTTAATTATTTTGTGTGAATAATTCTTTTCATGCTAATTGGGTGGAACCCCCCCCCCCATTGTATGTGTGCTGTGAAAGAAAAAATTCCTTTTTCCTTGGTTTTAATTTGTATATACACTTCACACATCATTTCCAGTGAGCACTATCTAATGGCTGGCCGAGCTCATTTCTTGTGATGCTCATTTTTTCTTAGCATCCATCCATGAAAATTCTTGTGCAAAATTCCTCCATAAATGGCAACCTCATAAACCCCAAAGAGACATGGCTACTACACTATTCTACAACATCCCTTGGACGCGTCGGCTGGCCAACTTCGCGTCCGAGTTGCCTCGGTCAAGAGGTGGGAGCCCGTAAAAGATTCCGGCTATGTGGTGCCCTTTCCGACGAGGACGTGACGGACGGAGATTCCGCGGGAGATCGGAGTGGAGACGAAGACCGAAGGACACGGATCACTCGGTATATCTCTTCCCCATCTTATAGTTAGCTAGGACTAGTTTAATGGTTCGATCCGTGTCTAGTGCGCGGTGGTGCCGGTTTGCTATGTTCGCAAAATTAAAGTTTATCACCGCTTCCGTATTTGGCCGTCTGATTGACGGCCGGGGCGCCGCCGTGCACTTACAACGGCGACCCCATTGGATGGGGTGGCTGCCTGACTAACAATGGTATCAGAGCCAAGCTAGAGCTGTAGGCGAAGTCTAGACGAAATTTAAAGTCCTATGGAACCCGGAAACCCCAATGTTTACCCCTCTCTGGATAATTTTCAAAAAGTTGATTTTTTATGAATTAAAAATGCTCAGAAAAACAAGTAGGAAAAACTAAGAATTACTGTGAAGTACGGTCCACTAAGTCAATTATTTGACCGCGGAACCGCGGCTAAACCAAGGGTTTGGCGGCGGTTCCGCAGCCAAAATTTGGACTTAGTCCCTGGAATTTCATAAATTTATTCTTAGGTCCTTTCTTGGCAATTTTTTCTGGGAATTTGTTAATTCCACTCAAGTGTTGAGTTTTCTAGGGTTATATTAGGGACTCGTTGATTCTATCGGATAATTTAACTTTGTTTACTCTTTCCGGATAATTTTAGAAACTGTTAAAAAGTTCGAACGGATATCAATAACTCACTTTTTCCCCTGTCGATTTTTTTTCAAAAGTTGGATTTTTTCTCGAGTTTAAGAACGTTCTAAGTCGTGCAAGTAACACGGTGGACCCTCTAGAAGACAACAAACCTTAACTCGATTATGTGACCGTCTTGAACTGCTTCTAAACCATAGGGTTTGTGGCGGTACGGCGTGCCACATGTGAGGCGTTGGCTTGACCCTTCTACGGCTGGACCATCGGTACTGTAGCATATGATGGATGTCTAAACTGATTTCAAGTATTGAGATATATTGGGGAAATCTTGGGTGTTTGATTATTCAATCGGAAAGTTTAACATTGTCTATTTATCTGGAATGGGATACAATATTTGGAATCCACAGGTAGTTATGAGATAACTAATTTGAATGTTATAAACATAGCAGTTTAGTCTCTGATGATCGGTTTCCACGGAATTTTGATATGATCAAAAGTCCGTCGCAATCACGTAGCGTACGCGGATACTCGCCGGGTAAACTTAATAGACAGCCACGCCCATAGCCCCGACCAAGTGACTGTAGGAGAACCCCGTCGCCAAAAGCATCCGTTCGGGTGGTCGCGGCAGCGGGGTTTCGCCTTAGTGCACTTCGTCGACGGCATCGGCGGTGCGGCCATCTACTAAAGTTTGCGACGAGCATTCGATCAGGATGTCGGGAATCTTGTTGAATTGCCCGACTTGATATTGAAAAGAGTTTTCGATAATGAGACTAAAATGAGGGGTTTATATTTGTTAGGCATGCGATGTCTAAGGAATTCATTTGGTTAGGCATGCGATGTCTAAGGAGGTTGCGGATTCCAACTGTTGTAGTTTTACACTTTCTTTTCTGTGACTGTAAGCGTAGTATGTGGTGTATCACCGGCTTCGTTGCTATACATCAACGACAATCGGGATACGCATACTTGCTTACGTTGATGATATGAGATATTATGTGTTGCTGTGATATGTTATATTGGATCGTCGCGTTCTGAATAGCCGGGGGTTTTATGTGAGATGAGAGTTTTTTTATTTTTCATTCATGTAAAATTCATTTGTATGTAATATTATTTTATTGGGGCACTTCTGGGCTGAGGATGATGTCACCATTGTATATTATTTACTTTTCCGCATTAGGTAGACCCAAGGCGAGGAGCATAAGTAACCGGGTTCTAGGGTCCAGTAGGAGACCATCTCGAGGAGTCGAGACCGGGTCTCCTAACCCTAGAATTGGCAGTGTTACTTGCCGCTCTCGTAGGGGTCTAGGGATATGGGTTTGGCTATTCATCGCGACCGTGGAATCCGTGTTTTATACAGGCTCGTATTGAAAACACGGACGTCCTAGTATATCCAATATTTCATATATGTTCTTCTGCTGTAATGTTCTGTGATGAGATCATATTACTTCCTGAGACGAATGTTTATATTATATATATGAGATATATATTATATATTGTTGATTTCGTTTCATATCTGATGCTTGTGAAGCATATTAAAAATGGGACTTCATTAATGAGATTAATGAAACTAAAAGAAACCTAAAGATGTTGTAGAAACTTGTTTAAAAACTGGTAGCTCTAGTTGTTCCTTGTAGAACATCCATCACCTTATTCGATAAGGAAAGAGCCGAGATCCCTTCACCGGGAGTGACCTCTTTAGTGAAACTAGCAGATGCTACAAACTCGGTTTGTCTTTTGATTGCTTCTATAGTTCTTGCTTTGCACAACGATATTTATGAAATATCTTGCACCTTATTCGATGAGGAAAGGGCCGAAGATCCCTTCACCGGGAGTGACCCCTTTAGTAAAACTAGAAAAGCCTAAAAAACACTCCATTTAAAATCGTTCGATTCTACAACGATATCAAGTTCATTACGCAAAGGGTTTTCTTAAAAACCTGTCGTAGCCCTCCATCATTTCAGATAAGTAGTATTTAGTATTCGTGCTACGTTTGTTGACCTCTGTTAAGGCGTAGTGTGCGGTAGATGATTAGTGCTTATCTGTATAAACATATGATGTGATTGATTTAGGGTAGTCGTGCGACCTTGTTGACCTCTGTCAAGGGTCGTGCGGGTGGGTTTACTTCAATCAGGAAATGACGGGTTGAACTTGACTAGCAGCCTATGGTTTGTTGACCTCTATCAAGGTCATAGGACGCTAAGGGTAAAATATTATTGGGAATTTCAAGTGTTGAAATTTGCAATGAGATTGCATACCTTCTATGAGATAGTTGGATCCCGATACCCGCTGCGAGTAAGAGTTACTCCTGGAAGAGTTTTACACATTACAATTAGCGGATCAAGTAGGTGTCTAGAAAGGTGTTAACGGGGTTACGCCTCTGGGAAAACGAGGTTTACTTTAATTAGGTCCGTGCGAAAGCACGGGGCACCTCCCTCAAAGTACCGACACTGGCCTGGCTGAAAGATTGGCGAACTTGTAGCATATAATTAATCCTGCCTAGTCTTTCCTTTTAGGGTTTGAAGGAAGATTTGATTAAAACAGTGGGAGACATCCTGATTAGATATATTAGATAACCAATCTAATCTTGCAAGAGCATACGCTGAGTGTTTTTTTCTCTCTCTCTCTCTAGGTAGCGACCATATCACGCGTTAATCAAGATAATAAAACGGATGAATTAACCGAACCCACTTGTTATACTGAGCTGGGGAACGTTGGTCCCGCTCCAACTTATAATTGTTATAAGACAGAGCAGGATATTAGGGAATACCAGATTTCCCGTGCCGCCCAAACGAAGAAAATGCATGCTGATGCATCATCTTCGGGTGTGTTCATTACAGAGAATTGTTTCTCAGTATCCTTTGCGTCCTGGGTATGTGATACCGGATCAGGATCTCGTATATGTAATATGTTACATGGGCTACAGATAGGTAGAGAACTGAGAACGGGTGATAAGTTTCATGAGATAGAAAACGGTGCAAGTGTTGCAGCCAAGTCTGTTGGTCACTATCACCCTGTATTACCAGAATACATTGATTCTAAACAAATGTTATTAGATACCGAACTTGATATACAACATCATATCAATCTCTTTATTAGTAAAGAAAGGATATAATTTTGTATTATTGGATAATGTTTTGAACATTTCCTATATCAAGAGTTGATCGGTTCAGGCACGTTATCTAAAAGCATTGACATTCTAAATCAAACTACAGTTCTTAGTATACAGAACACACACGAGAGGAATAATTCAGAAATGAACGAATCCTTCTTGAGGCATTGTAGACTAGGTCATATCAATGCGACCCAACTGGCTGAAGTTACGTATAGATGCAAATTTAAATTAGTTTGAATTTACATCTTGTGAAACTTGCCGGTCATGTCACAAAGATACGATGACCATAGCTCTGTTTATTGGAAACAGAGAAAGAGTTAGTGAACTCTTGGGATTGACACATGCTGATGTATGAAAGTCTCCTGCCTACACATACCAAGACTGGTTCTTTGTACTTCATTACATTCTCTGATGATCTCTCAAGATTCAGACATATGTTCCTGTTGAAACACAAGTCCGAACCTTTTGAGATATTCACAGAATGTAAGTTAGAAGTAGAGAACCAAAATATGGGTATAAGTATTATGTCCTTTGATGAGATAAAGTAGGAGAATACTTGAGCACGGAATTCCTCGACTATTCTAAAGGAGAATGAGATTCTCTCTCAGCATTACTCCTCCGTATACACCACAGCACGTCAGTGTATCGGGATGGAGCAATAGCACACTATGTGATATGGTGTGCTCTATGATGAGTACTACTGAGTTTTCTATTTTCTTTTGGGAGTTATGAACTTAAGAAGCTGCATACCTATTGAATAGGGTTCAAATCAAATCAGTTGCCTACCACTTCATATGTGATATGGAAAGGGAAGAGCTCATATCTTAAGTTTGTTAAGATTTGGGCTTGTCCGGCCTATGTCTAAAAGCAAAATCCGGACAAGCTCGAGGCAAGGTCTGTTATGTAGAACTGGAAAGGTTCCAGCTATACAAACTGCAGCTGATGATTTGGTAGAACCAAAGGATTCAATAGTTTCCAACGAACCTCAGCCTCTCCGCTGATCTAGTAGGGTTCTTCACCCACCAGAGAGATACTTCGGTTGCTCTATGACAGTGGGAGCGAGGATTGCATCATGAGATGATGACCCAACTAGTTTCGGGCTGGCCATCAGGAGTGGGACTCTGTAAGAATGGCTGGATGCTTATCGATCTGAGATGGAATCCTTATACACCAACAAAGTATGGACTTTGGTTGCTTTATCTGAAGGGTTAAATCCCCATCAGGAGCAAGTATATCTTGAGAAGATTACTTGGTGTACATGGAAAAGTTGAGACTTTCAAAGCTATGCTTAAGACCATCCAGATCCTACTTGCCACGGCTACATACCATGACTACGATATCTGGCGGTTGAGTGTCATGACTGCTTTCCTAAATGATGTTTAAGAAAAGAGCGTCTATAAGTACACAGCCAGGGGGCTTCTTAGATAGTGGGAGTAGCGGAAACGTGTGCAAGATGTTTTATATGATAAACAGGCATCGCGGAGTAGGAAAATCTGTTTTGATGTGGTAGTCAAAAAGTTTGACTTCATGAAAATGGTAGATGAACCTTGTATATATAAAAAGGTAGTAGGGAGTATGGTGGTGATCCTCGTAGAGTACGTGGATGACATACTCTTGATAGGGAAATAGTTTCCTATGCTACGCTCGGTCAATCTCCGCTTATCACAACGATTCTCCATATAGGATCAAAGTGATACCTCCTGAATCCTGGATTTTGGATCTATGCGATGGATCTAATTGGATGTTAGGATACTCACTAGTTGTAGTGAGATGGTATCAATCGATCCTGGGGAGAATCACTGGAAAGGTTCCAGGGTGATAGGGACGACTGAATGTCAGTCGCAGGCATTGTCTTTACCTTCAGTGGAGGGACGGTATGTTGGAAGAGTTCCAAACTAGATACCGTGACTTACTAGACGATTAAAGGCAAGATACATCGTTACCAAGGATGCTATCAAAGAGGCAGTCTGGATTTATAAGTTCATGAGATGAACTTCGTTCCTACCATTGTGTGACAATGGAGTTGTGGCTTTTAGCCAAGGAACCCCCGTCCCATCTGAAATCCAGATATAATTCTTAGGCAGTATCACCTGATCATGGAGATGGTTGATCTCCAGGGAGATCGAGATTAGGAGAGTAGACACAGAGGACAACAGCGCGGATCTACTCACAAAGGCCTTTTTCCCAGTAGAGACTTTTATGGGATGGTTGAGTATGAGATACTTCAACCACAGCTAATTGTTGGGTATGTGATACCACAACAGATGGCCCTAGTGCAAGTCGGAGATTGTTAGTTATATGTATGCCCTAGAGTGTAGCGTCTTGAAAAGTCGTTTTGGTGTTTTCCTGAAATTCGGTGAAAATTCGGTATTTTTCCGAAAACCGTCTTTCTCGTTATTTTGCAGTTTAGGGCTAATTATACCTAAAATAGATAGGTAATTGATTGTTTTTAGTAGCTAATGAGTTACTTATGAAATTCTGGTCGTTTAAAAATTTTCCCTAATTTTTCAATTTTTTAATATTATTTTAAGCCGGTAAGAAAATACATTAATTTAGCGATAAATACAAATTTTTCCGGGCTAATTTTAATCTTTAAAATTATGATAATTAAAATCTAGTTGAAACATAAATTTTTAGTAATTTATTTTGATTTTTAACAAATTTTTATGATAGGAAACGAAATTTATTGAATTTAAGCCTAAACTTGCAATTTTTGACTTGTAGGGGGTCTTTTTGCATAAAATATCTTTTGTAAAACCCCATTCACCCTTCCCTCACCCCTAGGCCGGTCCTACCTCAGTATCAAGCCCACAAAATTTTTTCCCCATCTCATTTGAACAAAATGATATGATAAAGGGTTATTTATATATTTATTTGAGGTAAGGGTATTATGGTAATATAAGAGAGTTGACTTGGAATTTTTTTCCACACTTCCCCACACTTCTCCCCACTCCCTCACTGCTGAATTCCAGCAGAAAAAACAGCCCCAAAAATCTCCACTCTTCTTCCATCAAAGTTCATCCAAAATTTGCTCCAAAAATCCACAATTTATTCAAATTTCAAACCAAATCCTTCATCCATTCTTTTTAATCTTTCTTGCATGGATCTTGGATGCTAGGAGACCATGTTTGGAGTCAAAATTTCTTTCTAGATCTCTATATCTAGAGGTATAATCCTTACCCATTTAAATTCTTTTGGTTAGATTTCTTTAATTGGGTTATTTTAGTGTAAATATTAGTGTTAATTTCTAGTCTAGGTTTTAAAAGTTCATGGCTTGAAATTTTAATTAGGGTTTAGAAAACCATTAATTAGTTAATTAAGTTATTTTGTTATCTAGTTTTATGCAAACTTAATTTAAGAGATTACTTTGCTTAAGTGGACATCGATATGTTTTAAATTATGTTGTTCAAGTGTGAAATTGGATTTAATTGATGGTTATAAAAATCAAGAGAGGGTTGTTTATGGAAAAATATGATTTGAAGCATTGTAATGTGTTATAATTAATGTGATTGTGGTTAACTAGTTATGCGGTTACATGTTATACTAGGTTGTAATCCTTTTTGTCGCAAAACGGCGATGTTGCGCCGATTTTTGGAATGTTTGTGCTTACTAGTTTTGTTATAAAATTATCTGATGAATTATTTTGGATATCTTGATGATTGTGTTGGCTTATCCTATGACATTTAGGATGTGTGAGTGCGGTTTCTTTGAGTGGTCAGGTTTTAGTTTTGCCGGGCGACCAAATCGGCGTTTTTTTGGCAGTTTTTGCGATTTTCGCGTATGTTCCGCGCACCTTGTGCACGTTGTACCTAGCTTGTGAACTATGGTATTTCCATTAGGGAATTGCGTCGTTCTTGATATGTAACCTTATGTCTTGTATTGATGTAAATTCCAGGTTCGGTCGCGGAGGCTTCGGATGCGGCACGAAAAGGGGAAGCGGTGATCGGACGTAGCTAGCTGAGGATTTCTGTGAGTAGATGTAACATCTACGGGGGACTATCGTTGGATGGCGCAAGCCGCCCGATAGTTTTAGTAACTTAAAAGATTCTTAGTAATGTTAGTAATTAGGGGTGTAATACTTGTATGATTATTTGCTGCATCCATGCATTATATTGACATACCTATGCGAAACCATTTTATAGGACACCTGCACCATTGCCAGGGTTTTTATATGCAGCACGAGCACTATTCATGCTTACACACACACCCTGGTAATTGCCATGCCACCACACTAGATAACCTTTAAATTTAAACCTTTTACTAATTGATATTTAAACTTGTGCTATTGCCTTTAATTCCTTAAAATGAAACCGTAGGATTGCTATTCATGTGCATGTACTTCATCATATTAATTGTTCATGCCTAATCTATTAATCACACATCGCAACTTGATTATTGATACCATATGCATTCATTATCATTGACATATGCACTTATGAGGATTTCTTGAGATTTTATGATATTTCTGGATTTCGGGGGAAAGCCGCAAAATTTCTAAACTTATTATATTTTTACAATATATAAATTGCGGTTTTCTAGTGATGTAAGTGTCGTCCACCATGAGTTTGCTGTGGTTTTGGAAATCCGTGTCGAGGAGTGGAGGAACCGTCACGGGTATATGGTGGGCCCGGTAAGGTACCCCGGGGCAAGAGGAATGTGGTGTTGACGTTGAGCCTGGCAGGGGACGGATTACCTACCGGTGACTTCATTGGGCACGGCGGATATCCAGAGGATACCGACCGGGGCCGCGAGAGGATGTGATATTGATATTGAGATGGGTCAGCCGGATGGCTGAGGCCAGACACACTATGACATGGATTTATGAGATTTGAGACAGCTTTGAGGTGTCGTTGCTGGACACAGGTTCTTGTCGATTCTTTGAGTATTATGCTGGCATTCTAAAAGAGTTCAAAAACAAAAAGAGATAAAATGTTTCTTATATATATATACCTATTGAGACCTCAGATATTCATGTTGCATACATACTAGTACACTGATGTTGTATACACACCTGCTAGTGCATCCAGTCATACCTGTATTAGAGATGCTAGAATACTTGTGTGCATGCATGCGATAGCCTGTGTAGATGTTATTTATTACGCAAGAGTTGGCAACTCACCCCCGTTGTGCCACAGCCTTTTGCAGGTCCGCTCCGTCAGTACAGTAGCGGCGGGCGCACTTGCTTATTTTGCTCTTTTGCCTGGACTCGAGGTTTTGCTCTTAGGTGGGTTTTATCATTATTTTGTACCCCCTTGTATATTCTTTGTATCTAGTGTACTCCATCTACTGTTTCTACCAGTATTATTGTATATTGACCTAGAAATGAGACTGTGAGGTTTGGGGACTTTTATGCTGTATTTTGGGGTCGAACTCACTTGAGTCGACATGATGTTTTCTTATGCTTCATTATGATTATTTGCTTGTTGTCATTTTATATTGCGTGGGATTTGTGACCGCCTTGTGGCGAAGAGCTAGCTCCCGCTTGGGGATGCCCTATTTTGTTGGATTCATGCATATTTTTGTTGTACCCATTTTGGGGGGCAGTATTTACAAAGGTGACTCTGCCAAAATTTTCGGAAAAATTGGTATTGTTTTTAAAAAGGGTTTTACATGACTTATTTGATAAACTCTCTTTCAATTGATTGGGTTTTCTTCACTCTTTTGTTTAATTGGTTTTGTTTTCTGGGCTTTGGCTTACTTATTTTACGGACGTCTTTAGACGTTTCGTAAACTTAAGTGCCAGTCACGTTCCGTACCCTGCGGGTCGTGACAAAGTTGGTATCAGAGCGATAGGTTTTACCTTTGTGAGTGTAGGATGACCCTTAGTAGATGGAGTAAGTGACTTAAGCAGGGTAACGTAGCGTGCGTATGTCCGCGGCATACTTACGATATGGTACTCCGCCTAAGTGACTTTAGGATATACTTGCTTGAAAAATTCCTTCTTCAATTCCGTGTATCCTATGATCCTATTGCACTGTCCTTACTATTCGTGAGTGGATCCGCCCTAATGTTTCTTTCTATGTCTCTCTTTATCTCAAGTTCGCGGAGAAACCCATCTACCGAAATGAGCAATACCTGTCTTAGAATATGTTTGGATGTCTGATGGGACCTAGTTTATAAATGAACTCCAAATCCAAACTTCTTAGACTGTATCGTCAACTGAACTTAATCAGTATCCTGCGTCATGCCTCCCTCAGTATCCCCTTGGATCACCTGTCCAAAATACTACCCCTCGTCAGAAGGAAAACTATAACTCTGACAACCTTTCTGTTATCCATGTCACCTTAGAAGCCTGGAATGATAACTGTCTCCTAAAAGAGACTATTGTTATCATATCCCTAGAACATCCACTTATGTTCTAAAACTGCTTCCGATCGTTTCTCCAGGATAGGATCAATATCAACTTATTGCATCTACTGCAAAAACAACATCTGGTGTGGTACTTAACATCTCATGATTGACTCAATTGCCTGAGCAAGTGATCTGCCAATCATCCACATCCGTCTCCAATTTAGTCTGTAAGACACCTTTAGAGAGGGTAACTTCATCACCTGCAGGTACACTACCGTGCCAGGATTCGTCCATTCTAAAACACCTTTAGAATGCTTTCTAAGTATCCTGATTGGGACACTTCCCAAATCTAGATCTAAAATCATAGATCTAGTAGCCAGAATGTCTGATATTATGTCTATATCCTATGTGGAGACACCACTGTATGACAACCAAAGTATAACCGATCGTAGTATAGGAACATCACTTCCTACTCTGCGTATGTCACCCAAATACCAGGACATAACACCCTACTACCTTCTTAACAGATCCATCACATATTCTGATGAAGTCAAACCTATGACTGTCACATCAGAAATAGATGATCTATCTCCGCTAAATCTGCTTTAGTCTATAAATAGACATAAGCCACTTGTCCACCAATACTTCCGCTGCTCCCACTGACTACGACAACCCTCTGGCAGAGTCATATACTCGTACGCTTCTGAAGCTAGTTTAGAACGATGCTATACTCATCCTCCTGCCGGGTCTCACAGTCTGGAACAACAGCAATGGCAAGTCTGGGTAAACAAGAACCTCCCTGTCACCGTCCTTGAGGCTACCGGAGTACCTCTCGGGTGCCTGAGGTTACCCACCGTATCTGCGGAGTAGCCAATGGAATGCTAAACCAGATTGAATCTTTAGGTTCTTATCAAATTTTCAGTAATCGTCTGCGGTTCTGGAATCACTTCCAGTTCTACCATACTCCCACTACTGTTTTCTGAAAAAAATCCATTTTTGTTAAAACTGTGGCGAGTCAAGAACAATATCGCTATTGATCTTCCAGATGGTAGAAAGTCAACCCTCGTCATAGCCTGGGTCAACCCACAAACAGCCATTACAGAAACGTGCCCTGAGTTGTCCAGAATCTGGTTTTAAGCATAAGCTGGAGAACTCCCCGTACCTTAACAATGTCAAGATATGAACTGTTCTATATCCAATACAGAAATAGAGGCGCTGATTTAATTGAACCAGATTCAAATCATGCAGCTGTCTCCAGTGCATGTCAACTAAATGGAAAGAGGCCGATCATCATTACTCAACTTAGGAGTACTTCCAATTATGAGTAACCTGAAAGAGAAGCAATTTCTCTTAATCATTACTATTAACTGAACACCATACACAAGTATCTACATCTTCGATCATCTTGAAGAATCCCGATACTTGCAACACCTGGTTCTCTACTTTATCCTTATATCTATAACTTCTCAAAATTCGGACCTTGCGTTTCTACGAAACACTTGTCTAAAAACTAGAGAAGTCATAAGTAAACCGAATATAGTACGAGTACCAACCCCTCTGTCCTAATGGACACTGGACAACATACAATACTCTATATAAGTCCCCTGAGTCTAATAACTCAAACCCTGTGCATCGTAGGTTGAAAACTGTACTTATGGTTAAGAAGAATTACACCGTTGTTTAATACTCCTTACCTAACCATCCACTGATATAGGTAAATGTCATGGACATAATTTCAAAAAGGTATATCTCACTCTATAAAAATAGACGTACAGATGTATCAATTTGAAATTGGTGCATAACAGCGGATATTCAAAACCAAATATTTGCCGTCCGGCAAACTACCCAGGTGGTTTCCTCAAATACCACTAATTACAACGAATTCCGATACAATGAGGACAATCACCTAATTCCCAATAACTTACTCCCACTCATCATCTGTAAAACCATACAGATGTGAGAATCATACCTGGTAAATACATACCCTGGTGCAAGTGTCTAATTGGGAAATCAGTTTTCTTTTAACAGTACACAGTGAAACTGAAACATTAAAATGTTTCGTAGGGGTATCCTAGTATTCCTAGTAATACCTCTTCTATTATCCAGATTCACAACTGTAACCGTATATTTCTATGCCATCTCTCCACATCCCTTCAAATGTCTTTAGTCATTACCTTCTGCACACCCCTTTAGGCCAAATGGTTTTCTTCCTTCCCTACCGTTCGACACCAGCCTATGGTTTGGAAGAAGACTATCCAATAAGCGTAATGGGTGTACTGTCCTAATCCTAGGAGCACTCGCAACGCGAGAGAAGGTGAAGATAAAAGACACCTGAATAAAACTTATTCCTATTTTTTCTGAACCAGAATCCATCCCCGAACTGGAACAAGTTCCTTTCGAGTTCGTATATAACCATACGATGGAGTATAAAAATAACTGTGGATCTTCATAGTGATACGGAGTGTTCTGGAGAAATACAAAGGTGAAGTGGGAGTGGTAATGAAATACTTGGTTTGGTCGTGAATAGCAGTCACAATTTACTTTGCCCTCTTACTAATCCCTTTATTTGTCTTAACTTAATACCTTCTGTACACCACGCTTAGGCTAATCAGTTTTCTTCATTCCCTACCGTTCGTCACCAGCCTATGATTTGGAAGAAGACTATCTGATGGGCGTAACGGGTGTACTATCTCCTAAACCAAGGAGTACTCGCAACCTGAGAGAAGGTAAAAGGAAAATACAACTGAATAGTCCTATCCGTTTTCTCCAGAACCTGAAACCATTCTCGAATAAATTCTTTCGAGTTCGTATATAACCATATGATGGTTTTATCCAATGGAAGTGGATGTTCGTAGTAATACGGGGTGTTCTGGAGAAAAGGGTAAAAGTAGGAGTGGCAAAGAGGTTTGCAACTCTGACAATCCAAAAGCCAGTGTTTAAGAAGGTTCGGTCAACTTGGTTACTGAGTCATAGTTAAGGGTCGGGTCATGGTCGCTGCCAAAGAGAAAGAGAAAAGAAACACTCAGCGTGCACTCTAACCTTGATCAGAATGGTTACCAATTTGTCTAATCAGGAAACCTCCCACTGTAACGTCAAATTCTCCTCCAAACCTGAAAGAAGAATTAGTTGGGATCACCCGAGGAGTAAACCAACTCATCAGCGGGAATCAGGATCCAACTATCATCGTATGATAATGTAATGGAATCCACCCACATTATCTCACTCCAGAAGGTATGCGCATATTTGGCAAGTTTCAGTTTCTTTAGAAACTCCCGATGTATGTTTTTACCTCAAGCGGCTTATGACCTTGACTAGGTCAACAAACCATAAACCGCTAGTCAAGTTCAACCCGTCATTATTCTGGACTGCATTAAACCCACCCATACGTGCCCTTGACTAGGTCAACAAGGCCGCACGACTGTCCTAACCAATCCTATTTATGCAACAAACAAGCACCACTTAGCTACCGAACACTACGTCTTGACTAGGTCAACAAACACAGCACGAATACTAAATAATACCCGTAAGAAATGACGAAGGGCTACGGCTAGTTTTTGGCGAAAACCGTTTTACGTAATGAACTTGATATCGTTGAAGGAATAGCATAAATTTTTATAAAAATATAGTGACGAAAACCTTTGCTAAAGAGGTCACTCCCGGTGAAGGGATCTTGGCTCTTTCCCCGTAGAATGAGGTGCAGGATATTCCAACTGAATACCACGATGCAAAGCAAAAGTAATCGGCTATAGTGAAGTTATTACCCTGACGCAAACTTCTGTCCAAGGGGTCACTCCCGGTGAAGGGATCTCGGCCCTTGCCTCGGCGACTAAGGTGCTGGAAATTCATAACCGAATACCACTGTGCAAAACAAAAGTGAACGTCCTTGCAATAACAACTTTTTGAAAAATTATTCCAAGAACATCAGAATAGGTTTGTTTAGCTTGCATTGATCTGAATCAATGCAGTCCTATCAATTGATCACACCAATAAAGAACGAAAATAATAATGTACGTATATGCTATCCGCATTCGCCACTAGGTCCCGTCATTACCCGTTAGGTTACTTAACTAACGACAGAGCGGGGACTGGACTAGCACGGATGCAAAACATATACAACATCTACTAGTATATATATCAATATATAATATTCGCTCAAGGCGTGATAAAATGCAACATCACAGAAATGTAATAAGTATCACAGAACAATACAGATATCTGGGATCCCCGGGTTTCATAGAGCCACTACTGAAACCCGACGTTCCCGTGGTCGTGTGGATAGCCTGTGCAATGAAATCCTAGACCCCTAGGGGCGCGGCAAGTTACCCGCCAAAACCTGAAGCGAGGTAGCCCCCTTCAGTAACGTGAATGGACCACCCAGCACTTCACGGAATCCGGTAACTTGGGCACCCCTCCTGGGTCAACCTGTACCCCCTATGAGTGCGGCGAATAGCCCGTCAATTCTAGAGTGAGGCCCCCTCCGTCTCAACGCCATGAGATACGGGCCTGTTGCCCTCTAGAACCCGGCTATCCGTGCACCCCACCATGGGGTAATCCTAGTACAGAGAGTAAAATATACATACAACGGGTACATCGACCTCAGCCCGGTCGTGCCCCAAAAGAATAATATACAAACAGGCAGTGAAGGCAGTTCACATGTCGGACGCTCGCCCCGCAATAATAAATGTACATAATAAACCAAACTGTACTACCGTTGCATCCAGGCTATCCCCCATGACCAATCCGCAACATCACAGCACAAACACAGAACATCAACGTGAATGTCACGTTCCCAAATCCGTTTAAAAGGGCTATAGCAGTTAGATAGAATTTACCGATCAAATGACATTCACGGTCGCAGATATAATGTAAATACTGTGAACTAACATGTTTAAACTTTTCGATCGAATAAAAATTTCCCGAAGTGGGCCCCAAGCACAACTGTAGCACTCAAAGAAATATAGGCCTAAACAGAATATCCCCAAAACCCCTGTTTCAACCCAGAAAGCTACTGCAGAAATTTGGTACGGCTCTGACACTTTGTGGCCGCGGAACCGCGGCCCCAACAGGGGTTTGGCCGCGGTTCTGCGGTCCCACTAAAGCATTACTGTACCAAATTTTTACAGAAGCTTTAGAATTTCCTGCACGATTTTC
The DNA here is from genome assembly GCA_030015575.1 of Agapanthus africanus. Taxonomy (NCBI): domain Eukaryota; kingdom Viridiplantae; phylum Streptophyta; class Magnoliopsida; order Asparagales; family Amaryllidaceae; genus Agapanthus; species Agapanthus africanus. Next base: position 73,994,427 of record JASDDO010000031.1, read on the forward strand.
TGCAATGTACTGAAAAATTTTCTGAGCTAAAAAAATTTCGACAGAAAACTGATGCAATGAAAACGCGGTTTTTGGAAATTCCGATCGATCGAACTTATAACATGTTAGAGCAAGCTAGACTAGGTTAATGGCGTGGCTCTGATACCATGTTGGTGCACGGCAGCGCCCCGGCCGTCAATCCGAGGCTAAAATGCGGAAACAAAAATTCTTTAAACAAGAAAACCGGCGCCACCGCGGACTGTAAACCCGGATCGGGCCATTAACCTACTCTTAGCTAAATGAAGAAAAGGGTAGAGAGATATACCGAGCGATCCGTGTCCTTCGATCTTCTTGTCGTCGTCCCGATCTCCCCGCGGAATCGCCAGTCTTCATCTCCTCATCGGAAGGGCTCCACATCGCCGGGTTCTTTTAAGGGCTTCCGCCTCTGGACTGAAGCAACTCGGGCACAAAGTTGGCGAGCCGACGTGCCCAAGAAGTGCTGTAGATGAAATGTAGGATGGTTTGTCTCTTGGGATTGTGAAGTTGCCATTTTGGTGGAGGTGAAGAATGAGCAAAAGGAATGAACTTGAGGACTTTTCCTTTTGCAATGAAATGAACCAAAAAAAATCCTCACACAAAATAAATCACTCTCTCCTCTGAATAGTGGTCGGCCCAACTTGATCAAAAGGGGGGGAGAGGAGTGAGCTAAGATAGGGAATAATGCAAGAGAGAGAAAAATCATAATCATCAAGAATAATGATTACTACAAACCCTCACTCCAAATCAACCCCATCATCAACAACCATGATTACTCCAAATGTCAAGCAATCATGGACTAGAGAAGTCAAAGGATGGTGCACCATCATGATGCAAAAGTATGCAAAGACCACCCTCCACAATGCTAATTTGCACAATTGCAAATAAGCCCTCCTCCACCAATTTTCAGTCAAGGAAAGATATAAAGGAAAATGGCTGAAACGGAAAGAAAACTGGCAACTTCAAAAAACTGATCCCGTAATAAATTACAGGAAAACCCCGTGACTGTATATACATACCCGCATTTGTATTTCGACCGAATACAAATGCAATGAGACAAAATCTACACAGTACAATACTAGGATCCGGCTTAAACTAAAGCCTGCTAGTATTATCCGTCCGATCATGATCCGTGCAATACCGTACGTATCTGATCGAACCCTGCCATATCTCCATACGCCTCTACAACGTTTCGCCCGAAACTTGAGAAACGGTCTGTGGGGGACTCTAAAGACTCGTCAATACTTTGGTTGTGGATTTAACCACTAGCACGTCAGAGGTATTAGCCATACGTAACGGGCTACCAGGTATTGACCAAAAGGGACGTCGATGAGCGAACTCATCCCGATACCCTGCTGAGCCTGTCAGTGACAATATCCGTACAGTCCGGTCCGTTCGTTTATGAGTATCGCATGGCGGGCCTAGGGGTTGCTAAAAGTCAGACCTCCAAAAGCGGTACAAGTCGTGTCGGAGTGTAGCCCAGAACACCCTGAGATACTACTGGAATACCTACCAGTAAATCTCCTGCCTCGGCCGAGGGCTTTGTGTAATGGCTCTCCTAGACACAACGCGACCTCACCCCCAATACTGGGAGAGACGAACCCCTGCAGATCCGCTCACTGCCTCCATGTGGCTCGGGACTGTACCCAACTAAAACCTGTTTGCACGACTCCTTTGAGCCGTGGTAGGGTAGTAATCAAAGTACAGTGGGAACTCAAACGATACAAATGACGATCTCAGGTCGATGAACTAACCTGTACACATGTCACCAGGGAACTGCTATCTGACGTTAGGTGTAAGACCAACTAGCATGTTCCCGGCGAGTCCTGTCCGGTGTACTCATAACCCAATGAGCACCTGTATACATCTTAGGTGAACCAACTGACACCAATGGCTTGTGAGACAAGCTACCGCCCCTCGTCGGGGTCTCGACTGTATACACTAGTCTACTCTGGAGTATCGATGCCTTGTTTCGAAACCCCCACGACTAGGGACCTTTTAAGGATGTGCTTATAGACCCCAGCTCCCACGTATATGATCGCCATCATATTGCTGGCCGTCAAGAAAGAATCCTAAGGGCTCTATCAACGCGTAATAGTGACCTGTAAGGTCACCTAAAGCAGTACACGATGATAAAGATAAACCAGATAGCATACTATCATCTTGAGTAAGACTGTCCTACTGGTATAGGTCCTCCCTCAATCATTGCAATCACGTGCCTGTGATCTAATAATTGACTATGAGGGCACTATCTCCAACAATATGTCCGAACCCTGTCTTAAAAACCATACGACCTCTATACTGTTTCGCCTGAAGCAGAGAAACTCTCTGTGTGGGACTCTAAAGACTCGACACTACGCTGGTAGTGGGTTTAACCACAGGCCGCAAGCGGTACTAGCTGTACGTAACGGTCCCCAGGTAAATGTCGATAAGAAGGCCAATGAGGAAACCCATCCGAACTCCTACTGAGCCTGATGTGACAATCTCCGTACAGTCCGGTCTGTTAGTCTAAGACTATCACATATCGGGCCTAGGGGGCGGCAAGCGTCAGTCCCCTAAAAGCTGTATAAGTCATGTCGGAGTGAAGCCCATTACACCTTGAGAAGCTACTGAAAATCCTACCAGTAAATCTCGTTTGTCCTGGCCAGGGACTTTGCGTAATGGCTTTCTAAACACAGTGCAATATCAACTCCCAATACCGGGAGAGACGAATCCTTTCTAACTGCCACTGCCTCCAAGTGCTTCTGGACTGCACCCAACTGCTACATGTTTACACGACTCCTTTGAGTCGTGGTAGGTAGCAATCTATGAACAATGGGAACACACTCGAGGCGAAGCAGCAGTGTCAAGTCTACGGACTATGCTATACTTATGTCACCTGAGAACTGTTAACTGACGACGGGTATAATACCAACCAACAGTTCCCTGCGTGTCCTGTCTGGTGTACCCGTAACCCAACGAGTACCTGCATACTATCTCCAGTACAACGTACTAATGGCTGTGGAACAGACCATCTCCCATGCTAGGATGAGAAGCTTATACACTAGTCTATTCTGGAGTATCGATGCCCTGTCTCGATAATCCTACGACTAGGGACCTGAAAAAGGATGTGCTTGTAGACTACCCAGCTCCCACTAGTGTGACTGCCATCACAACGCTGGTAGTCAAGCAAGATCCTAAGGGCTCTATCAATATGTATTCTTGATATGCATAAAGAAACATATAAACATATTAAGATAGATATAAACCAAGAAGCATACTACCATTTTTAGCAAGACTGTCAACACAACTGTGAATATCCCAAGCTTCCATTAAGTAATATACAAACTAGTATGATACAGTAATGGCCACTTGGGCATAAACACTAACATATAAGTCTTATTTTTCATTCCTATCTCTCATCCAACCCTAATCATACACCCCTACGTGTGTGTATGTATCACCCCTACACTTGGAAATTCAATTCAAGCTATCATACTCTTGTTCATCGTCCAAAGTACTTTTAGTTGGTGAATTTTAGATGAAATTGCTCACACATCCTTCATGCGACCGTTAATACTTTTTGAGGTACTAAAGACCGATTACAAAATGTGTTCACACATTTAGGTGTAATTCCTCGTCTTGTAATACCCAAGACTTTAGCAGTGACTTCCAAACCAGTTGGTCTAAGGCACTAGGTGATAAAGCACCCTCGCTATATATATATTTTTTATTTTATGCAGCCTTAAGTAATTACAAAACCAGTGTACATTTTTTTAAATCTCTTTATTCACACTTATACTTTTTATTTAATTTTTTTCTCATATTAAGGATTTTAGACAAGAGCAATTCAAGGTATGCTCTACTATCCCAAGTTTCAAGGTGCGTGTATGTGCGAGTTGCAAGGTATATATTTTCAGAATTTAGACTAAAGGTTCGGAATTATTTTTCAGATTTACACTTCAATAAAAATTTCAATACTCTTCCCTTATTTTGATTTAGCCCAAGAACTGAACTCAAAATTTACCTATTTCTAAATAAACTACAATAACATATATTTTCTACAGTTAAATTTTAAGAAATGTTATTTTTAGGGTTTTTAATTTACTAAGTTTAGGATCTAGTTTTTCCTAACAAGTCAACCGTCTTGTCGAACTTAAGTCAAATATGGCCAAAATTGAAATTTTCAATTTTTATTTTTTAAAATTTTTTTATGGGTTTTAAAATAAGTATGCAAATGCAAAAATGTACACATGAATACGAAGGAAGAAAGCTTACCGCGCACACCCCTAAACTTAAACTTGACAGTGCCCTCACTGTCAAGCTACACTAAGAGGGTCAAAGTTATAGGCACTCCCCTGTTTATTTACAATTTATTGATTTTATTTTTATTTATTTATTTTTTTAACAGCAAAAGAAAAAAAAATATATACAAAAAGGTCCCCCCCAAACTTAAGTGAAACAGTGTTTCCACTGTTTAAGCGTTAAAGTTCAGAGTTGGGTGGAGAAAAAACACAGTATCAAGCTATACAAGGCCTTACGCAGGCCAAAGGTTAGCACTAACCATTCAAAAAATTTATCATTATAAAGCGGCGGTTGGTGAAAGAATGCGGAGAGGAAAGAAATGGAGCATACACGAGACCGTATGAGAAGGAAGGTGAAATATGGTCGCGGTATATTAGGAGAAGAATGGCGGAAGAGAGAAAGAAGTGTAGTACGAACTTGAGGGTGTAAATTGAGTGAATAAATTAGCTCAAATTGTGATGACTGGTGTGTAAAAAACGATTTTGCTAATCTATCAACCCATCAGGAAATGGGGTCAAATCCCTCAAGATTCGTAAGAAAACATGGGTACGTCGAACTTGGTAAACCAGACATTGAAAATGAAAGTTTAACGGTTTCTTGCAAGGTCGGAACGAGGATGGAGGGAAGTGATTGAGGAAGGGTATCGGGTAAAGATTCAGGAGGGTGTGCGTAGTCTATGAAAGGGATAGAATGAATTGAAAAATCTGACTCCTCAAGTAAAACTTCTTCATCCTCAATAATTTCCCTAATACTCTCAATGCAATTCTCATCAAAATCAAGACACATATAAAGTTCGGGAAAAACATTTAATAACTCGGGATGATGAATTGGAGAGAGAAACTCATCCAAATCTGTGGGTTCATCATCCAAAATATTCCCAGCGTCTATATCCTCAATCAAGTGAAAATCAAATTTTTTAGACACCTCATCAAAAGCATGGATATTAATCAATTCAGATTCTAAAGTGGAGGTGTAGATGTCGAAATGATTGGTAATTGTTTCACTCGAAAGGGACCCTTCACAATCAGGTAGATCAAACACTATAAAGTCGCACAAGTCATTAATCGTTTTATCTTCAACTGGTGAATCATTAGGGACACTTAATAGACATTCAAAACCGGAGTTGTGGGATTTAATAGGGGATGGGTAGGTTTGATTTGGAAGGGTGTACAGCTTACTCTCACCACTCAAATTCTCAATCTGTCCAACCGCCTCATCATACATTGGAAAATTTGGAGCTAGTTGGAAACTAGCTACCGGGTCACTAGGTTGTATGAGGACGACCATGTACGCATTCAAATCCATCATCTGTTGGCTTGACGCTACCATAAATTCTTTCAATGACTGTTCCAGACTAGATATGGGTTGTGACGGGGTTTAAGTAAAAGATTTAAACTTGTTTGGATACTGGAAACTCCCAAATAGCTGTGTAGAAGCAATGTCTAGGGAAGGTGCAAAAGTCAGGTAGGACTGGTAGGAATTGAATGGTTGTACGGGAGTATGATCAATATTTGGATAAGAAGGTGAATGGAATTGTTGATCCAAAGAATTCGCAGTGGTGAAAGGAGTGAAAGATCGTTTAAGAGATTGTTCAATATGTTCAGCAATAGACATGGGTTTCAGAGTTATAACAGGACTCGAAAAAGGAGTATCAACGTAAGAAGGTGGTGAAGGTTGAAATGGTTGATATAAGGTGGATTGCGGAATCCAACTGGTTGTCCTAGATGTGTCTATTCGATATTTCAAAGAAATTTTGGGCATGGAAGGGTCGTTCGAAATTCGACCAAAACGAGAAGCGTATGAAGTAATGTCTGGTTGTGGGTACCAAAGTTCGAGAAGAGTTTTGCGAGGTGGAGTACCCATGATGTGATGAGAGAAAGGAGAAGAAAAAGAACGTGATTTTTTAATTTTATTTTATTTTTTTTATACAATTTTTTGTTTTTTTTTAAAAATTGTTTGTTTTTGAAGTTTTGAAATTTTTGAAAGTATTTTTTTAGAAAGAGTTTTTGCAAAAATTTGAACGGAACTACGGCACAATCATAATTTAAGCATGCACTAGAGCTAGGGTCTCCTAAGTCAACTAGACTGCTCCTAACTGTTCCAAAGCGACAAGTTGTGAGATATCCCTCAAATCGCCTCTTCACCGCCAATTGTGGCCAAGTAAGCACAAGTGAAGAAAGGAGGGATCCGCTCACGAATCACCGTGAGACGGGCTTTTTAAAATTACCTTTCCCACTTGTCAAGCCTAGGCACCACAAAGTCATGTTTAGATAAACGACCGAATGCCCACAACCTTCCTCTGTCCTAATGAGCGCGACAGTCCTTAATTGGCCGAGTCTAAATATTTTTTAATTAGCTCAAGGGTGATGCATATGCTTTTAGTGATTTTTGGGTTCTTAGAAAGGGTACCCAATCTTGATTGATATTATAGCCCCTTAAAAGTCCGTATTAATTATGCAAAGAAGTTAACACACCAAAAATCTAAAACACTTGCAATTTTTTTTTATTTGGCAGCTCAAAGAATCCTGCACAAAAACAATTTATTGGAGAGGGAGAAGAATTTTGCGCAAAGAACCCTGCAGGAAAATTTTTCAGTAGAGATCAGGGGGTAGAAGAGAAGACAAGAAATACTCACAGAGAAATCTGAGTGCAGACGTCAGCAATTTGACCGCGGTTCCGCGGTCAAACCTCTGCATTAGCTGCGGTTCCACGGTGGATCAATTGGTTCAGAGCTTCAAAAATTTTCTTTGTTCTGCTGAGGTTCTCTTCTGTCTATTCAGATCCTCTGTTTGTTGGTTTGTTCACTGGATTTTCTCCTGATCTAAATCAGTCCGTCTTCTTTTCCTGCATAATTTACACAAAACCCCTCAAAAAGAACAAGATGAATTTTTTAATGTATTTTTTTTTGTTTTTCAGTTTTTATAATTTTTTTTCAATTTTACAAAAAGAAAGAGACTACCGTCTCCCCGGCAACGGTGCCATTTGATTGTAGAGATTTCTTTTGCGTATGCGCGTTTTAAAATCAAAGTTAAGAATACCGCAATCAATAACGGTGTCGCTTGGTAGCTAGCTGGTTGAGTATGTGTCGGTCCACAGGGAAAACGTGTTCTATTCTTTATGTTCTTACGAGTTAAGTCCTATTTTTGGTAGGTTTGATTTTTATAAAAACTAAGATTGAATTTAATTTGGATTAAAACCTTGTTAGGGTTAGGATTAGGTTAGTTTGGAAAGATAATTCTACTCACTGCTTCATTTGCCCTAATTAAGAACATAGGTGTTAGGGTAATAATTAACAAAGGGGATTAGCACGACAAGGAAGAAACTTCGTTTCTTCCTTTTGGTCCTTGTCCGTCCTTTCTTAACTCTTAGCTCTAACCTCTATCTAAATCAACCACAACCGGTTTAACTAGGGAATCACCACTATCTCGTAGGATAAGGTGCCGTAGTGAGCAGTGGGAGTTTGATTTACATAGAATCCTAATTTATAATATTAAACGGGTAAGAAAGGAGTGAGAGATTTCCATCTCTCAAACCTATCCAATCCTAATCCTAACAAGTGAGGAACTACTCACTCATTAGGGATGTTATGATGAAGTTCATTTTTATAATTTTCTTTTAATAACCTAATTAACTTGCAGATAATAAAAGACAGATACTAAATTGCAGAAATAAAAGACGAAATGAAAATTGCAAGATAAAAACTTACTTTATTGACGCCTCTTGACGATTACAATGGAATTAAAAATTTAAATCTAGAATTAAAAAGAGGCATGCCCCAAAAGAGGCTGTAGGCTTTCCTATTTATAGATAGGAGAAACCCTATGGTTTACATCTGATCCACATTTGAAATTACAAGACTACCCTAAGAAAGCCGGGTCAAAGCACCGACACATGCACTGCAGGGCCGCGGAACCGCGGCAGAATGCCATGTTTGGTCGTGGATCCGCGGCCATCTTGGGGGTTCTCTGTCTCATCTTTCCAGGGTTGCTTCATGTTGCCTTTCTTCTATTTTCTTCACTTGGTTCTTCAGAATATCTTCTATTTTCTTCCAGATTTCCACAGTGCAGAATGTTGTGGACTTTTCGTCGTGAGCTTCGCGTTGAAGTCTTTAATCCTGTGCTGCCCTTGTATTTTATGCATTGAACTGTTCGCTGATCTTCGTCTGTTCCTTAAACTGGTCGGCGGCATCATACAGATTCATATATTTGTTAGTCGTAGTCTCACATTTGTAACGTCTTTTCCTGAATTTCACTGTATTGTTTTGAGAACCTGTAACCTGCAACTATTTAGCAGACATAGATCAAAAGCACCTATTTATTTATAATATGATTAAGAATGGGGAATATAATAATGCAAAATTCCGATATGAACAGCAGTCTACAGACGCATAGCAAGTAGCTAGCCAGTCCATGCCAAGGAGAACGTCGATGTCCAACATATCAAGAAGGATCAAGTCGACGAACAACACCCTATCTCCAATACGAACGGCATACGACCGAAATACATATCACGCAACAAAAGACTCTCCAACAGGAGTAGTCACGACAAGCGGCTGATCTAACAAGGACGACTTTCGGCCCAACCTCGACACGAAGGGTGTGGAAACATGCGAGTGAGTAGACCCCAGATCAAATAAAACATGCACATCAAAAGAACATACAGAAAGAGTACCTGACATGACTTCTTTCGACTCCTGCGTGTCCTGATGAGTCAACGCAAATACCTGTGCCTGAACTCTACCGGCAACTGGCTGGCCTCCACCTCCGCCACCCCGCCCCCTCTGAACACAACCTCCACAGCCATGACCTCTCTGAGAATAAGTCTGGCGCGGAGCAACAACAGGCGTAAGAGGCAACACTCTCTGTGGTGGAGAAGGTGGTAAGGTAACATGTGGAACCGCTGCCTCGCCCTGGCGTACCTCAGGACAATCCATGACGAGGTGATGTGGACTCCCATACCTATAACATCCCGGTGACTGCTGTTGTCCCTGTGGGTAAGAGCCATATAGCTGGCCTCTCCTTAAACCTCTGCTAGCACCATCACCCAGAAAGAACCTATCATGGCATCTACTAAGCTGCCTCCGCGCTGATGAATCGGTACGAATCCTCTTTGGCTCCGGAACGACCGAAGTCTCGGAAAGACGCTCCTCAAGCAGTAGGGCTGTGTCCACTGCGGCAACGTATGTATCGAAATGCTGGGCGCCGATGGAGAGGAACAACTGCGTAGTTAGGCCTCGTACAAATCTCGACACGCCTCTCCTCGGTATCTACCAAATACGGAGCATACACCAATTGCTGGGTAAACTGGACATCATACTCCGCCACTGTCATAACCGAATGTGGCGCAACGACTCAAATCTGCGAGCTCTAGCATCTCTAACGCTCTGAGGGAGGAATCAGCCAAGAAAAACCATCGTAAACTCATCCCAGGTTATTGGAGGAAGGCCTGCGGCTCGACCTCTCTCTAAAGACTCGCACCAAGTCTGGGCAAGACCCTCCAGACGGAAACTAGCAAACTCCACCCATCTCGTTTCGGAGCACCTCAACAAACGATAGATCCTAGCCATCCGATCAATGAACGACTGCGGATCCTCAGTGGTGTCGGTGCCTATGAAAACCGGAGGCTTTAGCCTCATGAGCTCAGATAAGGATACGGTGATCACCTCCGTGTTGCAGGTATGACTGCCAGAACAGTAGGCACCATCACGGTCCCCGTAACAGGTGGGAAAACCTCTGATCTCTGCGCTCGACTGGCCTCCACCAACGACCCCATCATCTGGCGCAAATCTTGCATACCGGCCTCTAGCCTAGTAATACGGTCGGGAGAAGATGGAACACGATCCGGAGAAGGTGGAACACGATCCAAAGAAGGTGGATCAAACTGCTCCTGTAAAATAAACATACCACCCCGGTCAGTCCTCGCCTCGAACGAGCCTGCCCTGACCTCGGCTCTCGCGGCAGCTCTCAGCGCCCTCGTAGTCTTCGGCGGCATAGTGGCTGGAATAAGGAAACAGGATTCGATAAGAAGATAGAAATCGAATCATAAGGATATATATAATCAAGGAAGGAATTCAAGCAACATGTCCTAAGGTCGCTTAGGCGGAGTACCGTGTCGTAAGTATGCCGCGGAATATACACACGCTACGTCACTCTGCTTAAGCTACGTACTCCATCATACCAAGGGTCATCCTACACTCCGAAAGGTAAAAGCTAACGCTTTGATACATACTTTGTCACGACCTAAATTAGGAACCTGAACGACACTTAAATCTCGCAACGTCTAAAGGCGTAGTGTAATTCAAGTAAGCCGACAACCTAGAAATCTAAACCATAAAAAGGTAGAAAGATATCATTTAAAACATTTTAAAATCTTAAGTCAATTTATTTTCTTTGAAAATTTCGGCAGCATCTCCTTTGTAAAAATCAGCCCCAAACGGGTATAAGCATAACATAAATATAAAGCATCCCAAACGGGAGCAACTCACGCCAATAGGTGGAACACAATCATAATAAGTTATATAATATAAATATGTACGACGCCGTAGTGAAGGAAAAAGAAATAAGGAAGTGAAACAACATCACAGCATAAATAAAACAGCCGACTCAACGAGCTCGACACCCAAAGTCACAAATAATACAATACCGATCCTCACAAACTCGTCTCTAAGTCAATATACATGAAAGTGGTGGATGGAGAGTACTAGATACAATAAGATATACAATGAGATCATACAGCTAACCGCAAAACCACCCACCTATCCAAAATCACGAGCAACAACAGCGATATCCGTAGAAGTAGATGAAACGCGTAGCCCTGCCGCGACTATACTGAGGGTCGAGCCTGCAAAATACTGTGACACAACGGGGGTGAGTTTCCAACTCGTGAATAGTAATTAACATCATACAGATAATCGCAAGTATGCACGAACGTGAAAATTTGCAATATATAAGCTAACGACATAAGTATAACAGTACGGATATGCAGTAACATCATGATCAAGTACAACTCTAAGGTATAAAACTACATGAAACATTGCATGTCAAAGAAATACGGAGTGTGGGATAACAAATAAAACCTCATGCATGAATCATCATCATGGAAAACCGATGTCCATCAACGACACCCCAAATCCCAACATCTCAGGTGCCATCACTCTGACCGGCCCTCATATCCGTCACATCAGGAAACCTGAGTGTCTAACAGTGAAACTCGAAAATATCATGAAACCCGTGTCTAACATCGACACGTAAATACTCATATCTCAGGCGCCGCATCCTCCGATCGTCCCTCATATATATATCCCATCTCATAACTCCAAGACGGTATCCTCCGGACATCCGTCGAGTTTATACAATCACCGGTAGGTAATGCTCCCCTGCCAGGTCATCATCTACATCTCGAGCTTCTTGGCCCGGGGTACCTTACAGGGTCCACCATGTACCCGCAAACGGTCTCTACCAACTCCTCGAATCGGGTCTCGAGAACAAGCTCAGAACTGAGAAAACTCATGGTGGACGTCTCGAAATATCATATGAAAAGAAACCGTATTTTCTTTATAAACAATATATTATATTTTCCCTTTTAAATATAATCACGGTCCTCAAATCCAGAAATCCCATAAAACCAATACATCAATGCATATGTCCATGAAAAATGAGATATGCAAACGCGGAACAGTAATGTGAGCATATCAAGGGAAAAACAGCTCTTTTTAAATCATCAAGTTTTCAAAGACATCTTGCGTTTTCCCTAAATTTATGAAAATAGAAATGCAAAATCCTTTGAAGTAATTGGGTAACTATAGCAGGGTATGTAGTATGCAAACATGTATGATGCAATTCATATGTGTGATAGGACAAGAATTTCTACTTAACCGTTTAATGATAATGAAGGTGAAGAAATAATTTCTATAATGTGCGTGTCATAGCAGTTACTAACGGGGTTTATGTGCGGCATACAATTCAGTGCATCGTGTAGCATGAACCGTTAGTAAGGGTGTGGTGTCAAATCAATACAGTGTCATGGTACCACAATAATAGGGTATGCAAGATGATATTCATGAACAATGAATGTATATGCTAACAACACAGGGTTATATCACTAAATCCAGCCATCGACGCTTAGTTCCATTTGGGTGATTCCCCGTAGATGTTAAATCTACTCACAGATGATCTCGAGCTAGGTGAATCCAACCACCTCCTTCCCTTTCCTTGCAGCGCTCGAAATCCCCGCAATCGATCATATTATCACACAACATCAAATGAAATTAGCACGAGCGATAACGCATATATACAACGGCAACAACAACCCGACTCTCACTAGCTACTAAGTTTTCGCTTAGCGGATAAACGCGTGCAGCGATAACCTATACCAACCCTACGGCTACAAAACGTAAAAAAAATTTAAATGAACATCTGATAAATCTGTATCGCACGAATCCGAAACACTTGAATTCTAGCTAAACGGTCCCAGATTTTTCTACATAAGGAATTAGTGAAAGTTGCAAGTCCCAAGAGCCTATAAATAACACCAGACACCCCACGACTCAGGCACAACACCCCAGCCCCCAGTCTTGCCACAAATTGCGGCCAGAAGCAATTTATTTGCGGCCAAAAATTTAGGCAGTGGTCTCAGGTTTTCAGAGCGGCTTCTAGTTCTCCAAACTAGGTCTCTGTAATGGCAACTTCTAAAATTAAAACCTGGTTTGATAGCAGATAAAAACGAGACACGAAACTGAATCAAAATATGATATTTGCACGAAACTATAACTTTAGTGTTTTAAAACTGAAACTAATAAGTATACAACTTCATTAGAGTCTAACTAACAGCTTGAGATCATTACCTCTCCAAAAACTTGGGAAAATCTCTAACTTTCAAATCTCCAAATCATTACTATATGCATAGCTTGAATTGTGAAGGCTTTTGTGATGTTGGATTAAGGTTTGGGCTTGGGATTGTGATGCAAACATATAATTCAAGTGGAGAGCTTGATGTGTTGTGAGGAAAGAGAGGGCAACTGAGTTAGGATTAGAAGTTGAGAGAGTGAGGTGATAATAAGATATTTTGTGAAGGGTTTTGTGTGTATAGGTGTTGTGAGTGTATGGGTGAGTGTATGGATGAGTGTAGGTGAGTGTTACACTCACTCACCCCCCTTATAAAGGCCATTGATGGCAGCCATCCCCCTAAGTCTCAAGAGTCCTAACTTTCCTTCTCTTCTATTCCCTTCTATTCTCTTTTCTTTTCTTTTTTTCCTTTTTATTTTAAAAATTAAACCTTTGTTGGAATAATTTAAAATAAATAGATAAATTAAGATGTAATATGATTGTTTAGAGAAAGGTTTATGTGTGCCATGTCTACATAAGTATAGTTAACACCCCCAATAAACCTAATCCAACATGCGCATATGTGTGCAAAGATTAAAAATAATATTAATTAATTAAATAAAATGTGAAGAAAATATTTATTAGTTAAATTTCATTAAATACCCGTATTATCGCTTAATTAACACTATCCACATTCTAAAGTGTTACAAATAGCTTCAGCAAAACAGATGTTCCAGCTCCGCGATACCTGCTTTAATTCGTAGATTGATTTAAGCAGCTGTCATACGCTTCCGCTTCTCCCACTGTCTACGAAGCCCTCTGGCTGTGTCATGTACATGCTCTCTTCTAAATCACCATTTAGAAAAAGCGGTCTTGACATTTATCTGCCAGATTTCATAGTCATGGTATGCAACAATAGAAAGTCGGATCCTGATAGACTTAAGTATAGCGACAGGTGAAAATGTTTCATCTTAGTCGACACCTGGTCGTTGACGAAAACCTTTTTCTATAAGTCTAGTTTCAAAAGTCTCAACTTTTCTATCTACACCAAGTTTTTTTTAAAGATCCACTTGCTCCCGATGGGTTTTACCCCTTCAGGAGCAACTTTCAAAGTCCATACTTTGTTGGTGTACATGGATTCCATCTCAGATCGTATAGCATCCAGCCATTTCACAGAGTCTCTACTTGTGATGGCCTGCTCGAAACTAGTTGGGTCATCATCTTCCCTGATGCAATCCACGCTTGCACCGTCTATGAGAAAACCTTAGTATCTCTCAGGTGGATGAGAAACCCTATTAGATCTGCGGAGTGGCTACGGTTCGTCGGGGACTATTGAATCCTCCGTTCTACCAAATTATCAATTATAGTTTGAGTAGCTGGAACTTCTTCCTGCTCTACCTCATGACCACTAATTTCTTTCACAAGAAATTCCTTTTCTAAAAAGGTGGCATATCAAGAAACAAACACCTTTCGTTCCTCGGTATGGTAAAAGATATACCCTCATGAATGTTTGGGATATCCTACAAACATGCATAGAACTGAACTTACCTTGAGCTTATCCGTATTTTGCTTTTTAACATAGGCCGAACAACTCCTTATCTTAACTCGTTTAAGAGATGGTCTCTTCCCATTCCATATCTCATATGGAGTGTTAGGCATGGATTTGGTCAGAACTCTATTCAATAGGTATGCAGCAATCTCAAGTGCATAACCCCAAAAGGAAATAGGCAACTTGACATTACTAATCATAGAGCGCACCATATCAAATACGGTGCAATTCCTCCGCTCCGAAACTCTATTGTGCTGTGGTGTATACGAAGGAGTAAGATAGAATCTCATTCTCTTTTAAATAGTCTCGGAATTCTGTGCTCAAATATTCTTCCCGAATCAGATCGAAGGATTTTAATGCTTTTACCCGTCTGGTTCTCACCTTCGTACTTATATTCATTGAATTTCTCAAAAGATTAAGATTTGTGTTTTATCAGGAACACATGTCCGTATCTTGAAAGATCATCGATGAATGTAATAAAGTACGAGAAACCATTCCTGGCATGTATAGACATAGGACCACATACATCACTATGTATCAGTCCCAAGAGTTCGGTAGCTCTTTCTCCGTGTCCAGTAAACAGAGTTTTAGTCATCTTGCCTTTGAGACATGACTGACAAGTTTCATAAGATGTAAATTCGAATGGATTCAAATATCCATCCTTATGCAACTTAGACAGTCTTGTCGCATTGATATGACCTAGTCTACAATGCCACAAGAAGGCTTCGTTCATTTCTGAACTGTTCCTTTTGTGTGTGTTCTGTACATTTAGAAATATAGTTTGATTTAGAACGTATATACCGTTACACAACGTACCATACCCAATCAACACTTGATTTAGGAAAACATTCACAATATTTTTGGTACGAAATAACAGTCGCTCAGAATCATTGTATTACCACAAGGTGATATTCGCTAACTGCTTTGGCTGCAACAATTGCACCATTCCCTTCAGGACATATCACCTTTCCCCAATTCTCTACCTCTAATGAACCCATGTAACAAATTACATACGTGGGATTCTGATCCGGTATCCAATACCCAAGATGTAGAGCAAACTGAGAAACAGTTCTCAATAACAAACACGTCCGAAGAAGATGCATCAGCATGCTCCTTCTTCATTTTGGGTGGCGTGGGAATCCGGGTAATCTACTATTCCTTGCTTAGACTTATGACAGTCATAAGATAGAGAGAAACCTAGCCTAGTATAATAAGTGGGTTCGGTCAATACATCCATATTATTATCTTAATTAAGGCGTGTCATTGGTCGCTACCATGAGAGAAGGAAAGATAATCACTTTTGCATGCGCTCTTTGCAAGATTAGATTGGTTATTATTTTATCTAATCAGGATGGCTCCCACTATTTTTATCAAATCTTTCTTCAAACCCTATATGGTAAGATTAACTGGGATTAATTACACCCTATAAGTTTGCCAATCATTCGGTCAGGCAGGTATTGGTACTCCGAGAAGTCTCCCCATGCTTTCATATGGAACTAATTAAATAACCTTCTTTCCGCAGGTGCATCATCCCGTTAACACCTTTCTTAGACACCTAATGGATCGGCTAATTTTAAAGTGGAAAACTCTCCTAGGAATAACTCTTACTTGCAGTGGGTATCGGGATCCAACTATCATATAGAAGGTATGCAATCTATTGCACATTTTAACACTTGAAATTCCCAATATCTGTTTTTACCTCTAGCAACTTATGACCTTAATAAGGTCAACAAATCATAAGCGCTAGCTAAGTTCAACCCGTCATTTCGTGATTGAATTAAATCCACCCGTACAACCCTTAACAAGGTCAACAAAGCCGTACGACTACCCTAATCCAATCGCATCACATGTGGCAGATAAGCATTAATCAGCTACCGCACACTACGCTTGACAAGGTCAACAAACGCAGAATGAATACTAAATAACACTTATCTGAAATGATGGTGGGCTATGACTGGTTTTGAAGAAAACCTTTAACGTAATAAACTTGATATCATTGTAAAATCTAGTGTTTTGAAAAGAAGTGTTTTTTGTAGCATTTGCTAGTTTCGCTAAAGAGGTCACTCCCGGTGAAGGGATCTCGGCTCTTTCCTCATCAAATGAGGTGCTGGATATTCATCAAGGAATACCACTATGCAAAGCAAGAACTAGAGAAGCTATAAAAACAAAACCGAGTAGGTTGTAGCATTTGCTAGTTTTGCTAAAGAGGTCCTTTCCGGTGAAGGGATCTCGGCTCTTTCCTCATCGAATGAGGTGCTGGATATTCATCAAGGAATACCACTATGCAAAGCAAGAACTAGAGCTACCTTTTTAAAAAAATTTGATTCTACAACATCTTTAGGTTTCTTTTCTTTTCATTAATCTCATTAATGAAGTCCCATCATTTATGTTTCCCTAAACATCACAAAAAAAGAAACGAAAATAGAACGTATGCTTATGCCATCCGCATTCGCCACGGGGCCCCGTCATGCATCATTACGTTACTTAACTAACGGCAGAGCGGGGGCTGGACTAGCACGGGTGCAAAACATAAGCAACGTTTATTATATATATCATATATATAGCATTCGTCTCATGCAATTTTTTTATCACATCACAGAACCAAGCAGCATAAGTCAACATATGAAATATTGGATATACTAGGAGGTCCATGTTTTAAATTAAGCCAATAATGAAAGACATGGATTCCACGGTCGTGATGAATAGCCAAACCTATATCTTAGACCCCTACAAGAGCGGCAAGCAACCCTGCCAATTCTAGAGTTAGGAGACCTAGTCTCGGCTCCTCGAGATGGTCTCCCACTGGACTCTAGAACCCGGTTACTTTTGCATCCCGCCTTGGGTCTAACCTAATGCGGAAAAGTAAATAATGTACATCAATGGTGACATCATCCCCAACCCGGAAGTATCCCAATAAAAGAATATTACATACAAATTTTACATGAATGATAATTGAAAAACTCTCATCTCACATAAGAACACCCGGCTATTCATTCACGGTGATCCAATATAACATATCACAGCAACATATAACATTACATGTCATCAACATAAGTAAATATGCGTATCCCAAATTTCGTTGACATATAGCAACGAGATCGGGGATACACCACATATTACACTTACGGTCGCAGAAAAGAAATGAAAAATCTACAATAATTAGAATCCGCATTTCCTTAGACATCATAAATCCGGAATATCTCTTATTCTAAATTTCATGCCTAACCCTATAAACCTTGCATTTTAGTCTCATATCGAAAACACTTTTTAATAACTTAGTCGGGTAATTCAACAAGATTCCCGAATACCCGATCGAATACTCGTCAGGAACTTTAGTAGATGGCCGCACCCCCGATACCGTCGACCAAGTGCACTTAGGCGGAACACCATGGCCGCGAGAACCCGAGTGGATGCTTTTGGCAATGAGGTTCTCCTAAAGTCACTTGGTCAAGATTATGGGGCATGGATACCTAGTAAAGTTATCTGGGGAGTATTCGCGTACGATACGCGATTACGACGGAGTTTCGATCCGAATCAAAACTTCATGGAAATCGATCAAATGGAGACTAACATGCTAGATTTACATACAAACTAATTTTCACAAAACTAATTAACTGTGGATTCCAAGTATTGTATCACATATCAAACTTAAACCCGAAACGACGTTAAAACACGACTACGAAACACTCCGAATAGCCCCAATAGGAAAGTTAACATCACATGCAAACTTGGATAATCAAACATAAACATGAAACCCTAAACCCAACACATCAGAAGACAAAAAAAAATCGAGCCTAAAATCTTGTACAGGGACCGGTGAGGCCGGCCAAAATGATGGTTTCGCTAGTTGGATTTTGGTGTTTTGGCCTCGAATTTCTCTAGTGTTCTATTTACATTAAATGTAATATTCTGTACTTGTTTAAAAAAATTTCAGAGATGATTTTAAAATCGACAGAAAGCTGATGTTTGGGTTTCCGGTTTCGAAGTTGTTTCGGTTTCGTGGTTTTACAAATATCGTCTAATCTTCTAGCTTTGGCTCTGATACCATGAAAGTGTTTGTTACCACCACCACTGGGTTATACTAGCATCAAGCATGCCATTTAAAATTTTTTAGGGGTGCTAATTAACACTAAACAAGAATCGAAACTAGATGATTAGGGTTTAACTATGATATACTGAAAACTATACTAAGAGAAAGAAACTACAACCTTTGTAGACCGTGTTCTTCTCTTCACAAGCTCAGTGTAGTAGTCCCTATGACTCCACTTGAAGTTGGATTGAGCTTCCTTTGCGATCTTCGTGCCGAAGATGATCCACCCGAAACTTCGCTAATCCAAGCTACCTCTTCACTAAACTCTTTAGTGAAGGAAACACACTTCACCAAATTGCTAATCTAGTGTAGGATGATGAAGTAGGGGTGTTGTTTGCTCACTAGGGTTCTCACAAGCTCAAGGGTTCACAACTCATGTGAGGGATTGAGCTTGGAGGTGGAGGTGAATAAGATGGAGAGAGAGAGAGAAAGCAAATGAGTTCATGTCAAGAAAATGAACAAGTGTTGTGTAGAATGAAGAATGGCACATAATATACCTCACTCATTAAAGCATCCAAAATATCCAAATAAACAATTGGAACCATGTGTAACATTTCAGAAAAACAATATATTATTTTTGGGAATTTTTACAATTAAATAATATTATATTGAATATTTTAATATTGCGGTATAATTAAATACCGATAAATTGGGAAAAATTTGGAAAATTATGGAAATTACTAAAAAGAGAGTGTTTTATGTGAATTATGCAAATTATGAAAGTTTATGATTTATTTGACACTATTTTAGTGCTAATCGCGATTAAAAATCGCTAATCGCGTATTAAGCGTGTTTTGTGCACATAGCATGCACAAAGTCTTTTTTCACACTTGTGCATTTTTCTACCATGGTTTCATTTGGGTTTCCTATTCAAATTTTAATAGAATGAGAAGAGAAAAGAAAAGAAAATAGAAAAGAAAAGAAAATAGTATTATAAGGGGTATGGGCATGAAAGAGAAGAGAGAGTGAGGTGAGGGGTTCTTTGACCAAGCCTTCATTCTCTTCATCTTCTTCATCTTTATCTCCCTCTTCATTCACCATGGCAGCACCTCCTCCCTCCCCCTCTTCAAGACACACCACACCATCAAAAAATCACCAAAACCCAATCTCCATTTCACAAAAATTGTGCACAAGTTCACAAGCTACACTATGGACCAAGAAAGTTCGCATTTTGGCGCTGTAGAGGATTCGTGAGTGTCAAATGAGGTATATCTTTCAAATTAATTATAGTATTCCCTTTGTTTTAGCCTCTATTCAAGTTTAGTTTCAATTTCATGTAGTTTTGTGCACTTTGGACATTTCTAGAGAGGGTTAGGGTTAAGTTGAGATTTCGTGGTGAACTTGAGTGTTTTGAATGACCTTAACCCCCCCCCCCCATGATGTTACAAACCCAGAACTTACACTAGATTAAAATAGAAACCCAAAATACGGAAAAACAAAAACTTTTGATGTCGTTTTGTGAACTTTGAGTGTGCAGACAAATCTGGAATGAACTGGGATTTTTACTGGAAAAATAAACAACTTCAGAGACCAATTTGAGACCATAGGAACCCACTGTAGCAAGATGAACCACAAAGGGGACCCCCAGGCCAGTGAGATCGGAATTTTAGGGGAGGGACTCGGCCACTTGGTGAGGGGGTGGGTCCAGGTTTCTTCTGTAGGGTCACATATACCCTATATATCACCCTAGTGTTGTTTGCTCACATTGTTTTCACCCATTACAAAATCTGGAACTAAAAACTTGATTTGTTGTTTTGATTCGAGTTATGGTTTTGCGTATTTTAAATTCTGGATTTTTTTATTCGTGCTTTATCTCGATCACGTGAGGTTTGTACGTGTATATCGAGTGATATCGGGTAGTTTTGCGAGAGCCAACCATAGGTTTTGACCTATGCGAGTTCCGCGTGTCGTTTTAGTTTCAACTTGGTTTTTAATGCGATACGATACGCTATGATGTGTAGGTACCCTCGCGAAGACTTCGAGATGACAAGCAAGCGCGTGGCGACGTCGACATCGTCAAGCGAAGGTCAAGGTGGGTAGATTATATCTACGGGGGAAGTCGGGTGAATGGCGTATAGCACCCCCGCAGTTCAATGAATAGTATGATATATATACATATATATATATTTATATGATATCTTTTATGTGTGACATGGATTTTCAGGATATGATTAATTGTTCAATGGTTAGTTTAGGGTTATTATAAGTGAACTAGTATAGCTTCTTAGTCGTGAACCCTAGAATAAGTTTACACTCACACGCACACATATGCTTACTATTATACTTGTGCGTATTTGGGAAGATACACACACAAACACATAGGTATGGTACTATGTATATATATATACTCGTATACCTACACTTGGATGATGAGGATAGTGGATGATATTAGGAGATGAGTCGATGAGATTGGGCATGATGCCATGAGATCGGCGATATGATGTGGTTCGTATTTTGAGATACGACATGAGATTTTAGCGGGCCTTTGGACGTGTGTTTTCATACATGCATATATATATATATATGTATATATATATATATATGGTATCAGTTTGTACTAGACTTAGATCAGTACCCCTGTTTATGAGATATGATGATAAGGATACCAGATAATTGATGAGGTAAATGTGATATTTGACCCGTACCCAGATTTGGGGATGCCGTACGAAGGATTTACGTACGAGCTATATATTGATGATTGATCCGCACTCTTGACTCGAGGATGTCATATTATATACCGTATCATATGTGATACTATTGAGGCGGGATCACCGACTATTATATTTTTATATATATCGACTCAGATTTAGTTGGTTTTCATACCCTTCGATTAGCTTGTTAGTTAGATATATAGTTTACTTGTAGATGTTAGGTTAGACCCGAGTCATATCTATTTTCAAAACTAATGAATCGTGAGTATTTTAAAGATAGGCCAAGTGATTCTACGGATATTTTCAAAAGACACATCTTTTCTTAAAAACACCGTAGCCCTTATTTTTCTAAAAACCCCGATTCGTCTTATTTCAAATGGCATAACTGTATGACATTTACATATTGATGTAGATTCTTCACTGTTGCGTTTATTGTTCGATTTTCATATTTCTTACTATTTGCATCGCATTTCATGTGTAAATGTGTTTATTGTTATATTAAACCCATGCTGTCAGGACACCAGCACCATTATCGATGATGCGTATGTTCCACGTACACCTACTTGCCGGCTCACACACTTCATCATCGATAATTGCCATGTCACTACACAGTAGGATTGTTGCATCAGGATATGACATACATATTGTACACTCATACTTGCGTACACACATAGTGTATACCCATACTTGCATACATACGTATTTGCACATACATAGACGATTCTGGCTTGATTTTGGAGATTTGGGGAACCGCAAGATATATTTTAAAACAGGATTCATTTAAAAAGAACGGTTTTCCCCTCGATGTGTGCATACTGCTGTTTTATGTTGCATGATATACGGATATGCGTACATTTCTATCATATGTCGCATACATTATGCTGTATGATTTTACGCATTGAGATATGTTGTTTTCATGAGATTTCTGGATTTGAGAACCGTGGCGATTTCATAAGGAAGCATGTACTGTTTTAAAAACCCGGTTTCTCTTGATATGATATTTCAGTGCGTCCACCATGTGTTTTCTCGGTTCTGAGAGCGACATGTGAAACTCGATTCGAGGAGGCGGATGAGGCCGATTGCGGGTACATGGTGTACCCGGTATGGTACCCCGGGGCGCGAGAGAGATTTCGTGTGGATGATGATGAGCCTGCCAGAGGGACCACTGCCTACCGGTGATAGTATTTAGGCTCGGCGGATATCCGGAGGATACCGACCGGAGTCGAGAGATGATATGGGCCGATCCGTACTGACGGAGCCCGTGGGCCGATACGGACTGACGGAGCCCGATATATGAGGATTTACATGCCGATGCTGGGCACGGGTTTCATGATGTTTTCGAGTGTCGATGCTGCACACTCCGGTTCCATGATTTTGATGTGTCGCGAGGGACACACGTTGATTTACATCCTCATACTTCCATGCATATGCTTTATGATATTTATATGCATGATGTTTTGTGTCATTGGGAGACACGTGGACGAGATCCACATACATACAGACATTGATTAGATAGTTGGATGATATCCACATACTCATAAACTTCAGGATATAGTTGACACTGATTACATTAGTTATACCTCATATTTATGATATGTTGCTACCTGAGGCACTGGCACGAGCACTTGGTACTACACTTATGTATAGATATTTACCCTTGCCACCTTATCATGCTTCAGAATTATTCATTTTGAGGATATATATTACAGATCGTATTGACCTAGGATTGAGTCATACATACGATTTTTGCTCTGTGATGTTTTCTATTCACGAGTTGGCAACTCACCCCCGTTGTGCCACAGTTCTTGCAGGTTTTGCCGTACAGGTTTCATTGCAGCTTTTATGGCACACTGCTTCCTTTCTGGGTGATTGCTTTGGTAGGTGGGTTCACTCGTATCGTGACCGCCATTGTACTCATTTATTTTCAATTGTATCTAGTAAATTCCATCAACCAAACATGTATATTTATTTTAGACTTAGAAAACCAGTTGTGTATTATTTCGATCTTAGAGTCGCGTGTTGTAGTATTATAGTTTTCTTGTTGATTTTGAGTTTCCTTTTGAGTTTTGATCCTCGCCTTTCAGCGTTGTATATTATATTGCTTGCATGGTTGTGACCGTCGATTGACGAAGAGCTAGCTCCCGCTTGGGGATGCCTTTTATCTTTGTGCATATATTTATTCATGTTGTACCTCGTTCGGGGCCAGTATTTACAAAGGAAACTCTGTCGAAATTTTCAGAAAAGACTTGAGGATTTAAAAATGCATATTCGGCTTACTTATTTAAAAACCTTGTTTTTAAAACATGTTTTCTTCACTTCTTTAAAACTAGTTTTCCATCATTTATTATTTAAAATGGTTTTAGATTTCTGGGCTTTTGGCTTACTTGAATGAGATGAGGTCCTATAGACTTCATATGATTCAAGGGTCAGTCACGTGCTATTTTGGGTCATGACAAAGTTGGTATCAGAGTTCTAGGTTAACCTTGGTTCGAGTCTATGTTTAACTATGCGGAGCCTAGAGTGTTTGTATAAATACGGAACTTAGGCTTGACCTTACGGAACTTAGACTTAGTCGATAGGGTATTAGACCCGAACTTTCGTCGCATACGTTGAACTTGGTTGATGGAGTAGGTGACTTCAATAGAGTGGCGTACTGTGTGTATGTTCCGCGGCATACTTACGATACGCCACTCCGCTTAAGGAGCCTTAGGATGTACATTTCCTTGCACATCAATAAATTCATTCCTATGATCTATTCTCATCGATATTGGTTATGGTTTTGCTGCCACGATTATGGGCAGAGTGAGCTACGGCTAGAGTTGCGGTCAGCACGAGCTCGTCACAGACGAGGACAGACCAGGGCGTGATTCCCGGGACATACGATTGCATATAGAGGCGTCGTCTTTTTGTGTTTTCGCGCCATGAGCGTTGATGGATCGCTTTTACGAGATTTCTCGGACATGCAGATCAGCACCAGAGGATCAGGCTACTGCTAGAGGCCAGCCGGAATGTGATGACCGTCGATGCACTGATTATTAGATGATTGATGCACTATTCAACGTGCGGATAAATGAGCCAGTTGTTGCTGCGAACGACGAGATATTGCCCCAGATGTTGGAGCTATTGCAGTACGAGTTGTACTTAGAGATATGATGGAAGGTCGCTAGTCACCCGAGGATGAATGACTAGGACATGTGGTTCGTTCGCTTACCCAGATGCGAGGTCATCAGATAGATTGATTCCAGCCAGAGACGACTTCACGTAGGTACGTTAAGAGTCGATGGAGACGATCGAGTGTCAGGAGTCCATTTTCCAAGTTTAAAGTATTCGAAAAGACATGCAAGCGATTCTATAGACCCTCTAGAAGAATGAAACCCTAACTCGACATAATGACCGTGTGAAAGCCTTTGAACCTTAGGGTTTGCGGCAGTTCCGCGATGTCATTAGTGAGGCTTGGGTTTGCCCTTCTACGGCTGGTCCACCGTGCTGTGGTATGTACTCGATACTATTAAATTGTACCCAAGAGGTTGAGCTCTTGGGGGATTATGAGGTTTTGACGAATCGATCGAATGGTTCGACATCTTTCGGATATCATGTGATGGGATGCATTGCTTGGGAGACTCCAGATACGAGTATAGCCGTCGGAGCGCAGTCCATGCAGCCATGAAGAGACGAGTCCGAAGCAGTCGACATTAGAGGAAGAGTGGAGTAAGAGGTTTGTACGAGATCTTGATGAGGTGACGTTTCACTCCGCCGACATCAGAGATGTGAAATGCATGCAGAGGCGTTGATTGTTGATATATCTTCCAGAAGGAGTCACGATGAGTATGCAACCATTCCAAAATAAGGAATTGATTTAGTAAAGGAAGATGACTTCCAGGCAGTTCGGCAGATGTGAGATTTGGGAGAGATCTCGATAGGACCTTTTTTGAATACTATACGAGAAGACTTGGACCTAGGAGCGGTCATATTGCGCACACCCAGCTAGCCAGAGTTCTGCATCGTCGACGAGATAGTTGGCCAGAGATCTGTAGAGGATGTGCCAGAGCGGGACTGTTTCCGTCATCATTCTATATTGGGCCGTTGAGCCGAAAAGCTATATATCTAGCAATGCACAGTGAGAGACAAGAGCCTAAAAGCACCAGACGCCAGACCATGAACAGGAGGCAAGTAGATATCTTGCTCTGCTAGCATTGGATGCACCGACACCTTCTCGACTTTGAAGGAGGAAATGTCGATGACGGTATTTATGATTTGTGATTTGGTGAATGGATTTTCATGTATCCGTCACCTTGGATTTTGGTATTTTGGGCGATCTGTTCGCATGATTTAGTCTTGATGACTAAGTTTCATGATATTTGTTTTTGTGCACCACGGTTGCACCTGACTTCGGTTTGATGTCATTCGATATGTTGATTTTGATTTCATGCCTATATTGTGCGTGTGATTTGATATATGCTTTCGGCATAGTTTTCATACACTTTTAGTATTTTGATTTGATGTGTGCATGCTGATGCACATGGTTGTGAGATTATATACCGCGGTATACCTGATTTGGATTGAGCTTTATTATATACCGTCGATTTTGATTCTGATATTGGTGTTGATTTCGTGCACTATTTGCATTTGATTTGGATTCTCAGGCATATTGGCGCACTTGGATTAGATTTTGCGCATGTTCGGCGCTTGATATTGGATTTCGTGATTTCGTGCATGTCGGATGAACATAATTTAGATTGTATTCGTGCACGATGGATGCACCTGATTTGGATTTTCGCGCATGTTGGGCGCATGTTATGAGATGCGATTTTGGTGCACACTAGATGTACTAAATCGAGATTCTTCGTGCATATCAGATGCACCTGAGTTTGTTGTCAGGCACTCCCGTTTCCTTTGACAGGTGTTTCGTGCACACCAGTTGCACTTAGATTTTTGTTTGTGCCCACGTAGGGCACATTTGTTGATTTCGATTTCTGTGCATACCAGACGCACAGGGTATTCTTATATACATTTGGGATTTATTTCTTATAGAGCAGTACGTTTTTATGATATTTTCTATTTGTTTTCATACTGAGCAGGACTAGTCAGAGGACAGTACCTGGATATATTTCGCATGCATTGATAGTTATCGAAGGGATTTCTAAAAAGGGAGCCATGGTCTCAATAATTATCTACGTGTCCGATATGACACGAAATGTTTAAAACAAGGAAACCCTTCTAAATTGTTTTCAAAATGGCGGTACATGCATTTAAAAAAAGGATATATATATATATATATATATATATATATATATATATATATAGAGAGAGAGAGAGAGAGAGTTATTTTCTTACTCGAGACGTCCGCCAATGTGTAGTGTTATGCGCATCGCACAGCGACTTAAAAAGGTTAGGCATGCATTTCCTTCAGATATCTACATGTATAAATTTGATGTTTACATGTATAGTTTTGATGTATAGCATGTTGGGTTTCGTATTGGATTTGACATTGGTGTCTTCATCTTGACTCCGATGATTGCGGGGTGCTTGCTGGAGTTTTGATTTTGAGTTATCTGCTCATTGTTCATGCGCATGCATTGCGCTATGATGCGTTTTATGTATTGATGATTTCGGAGCCCCGACGACTTAGACTTTTTACTGAAATGTTTTAGTATTTGAGGGGTTTAAATTTAAATTCGGGGCCCGAATTTCTTGAAAGGGGGAAGATTATAACATTTCAGAAAAATAAAATATTATTTTTGGGAATTTTTACAATTAAATAATATTATATCGAATATTTTAATATTGCGGTATAATTAAATACTGATAAATTGGGAAAAATTTGGAAAATTATGGAAATTACTAAAAAGAGAGTGTTTTATGTGAATTATGCAAATTATGAAAGTTTATGATTTATTTGACACTATTTTAGTGTTAATCGCGATTAAAAATCGCTAATCGCGGATTAAGCGTGTTTTGTGCACATAGCATGCACAAAGTCTTTTTCACACTTATGCATTTTTCTACCATGGTTTCATTTGGGTTTCCTATTCAAATTTTAATAGAATGAGAAGAGAAAAGAAAAGAAAATAGAAAAGAAAATAATATTATAAGGGGTATGGGCATGAGAGAAAAGAGGGAGTGAGGTGAGGGGTTCTTTGACCAAGCCTTCATTCTCTTCATCTTCTTCATCTTTCTCTCCCTCTTCATTCACCATGGCAGCACCTCCTCCCTCCCCCTCTTCAAGACACACCACACCATCAAAAATTCACCAAAACCTCATCTCCATTTCACAAAAATTGTGCACAAGCTCACAAGCTACACTATGGACCAAGAAAGTTCGCATTTTGGCGTTGTAGAGGATGCGTGAGTGTCGAATGAGGTATATCTTTCACATTAATTGTAGTACTCCCTTTGTTTTAGCCTCTATTCAAGTTTAGTTTCAATTTCGTGTAGTTTTGTGCACTTTGGACATTCTAGAGAGGGTTAGGGTTAAGTTGAGATTTCGTGGTGAACTTGAGTGTTTTGAGTGACCTTAAACCCCCCTCATGATGTTACAAACCCAGAACTTACACTAGATTAAAACTGAAACCCAAAATACGGAAAAACAGAAACTTTTGATGTCGGTTTGTGAACTTTGAGTGTGCAGGCAAATCTGGAATGAACTGGGATTTTTACTTGAAAAATAAACAACTCCAGAGACCAATTTGAGACCATAGGAACCCACTGTAGCAATATGAACCACAAAGGGGACCCTTAGGCCGGCGAGATCGGAATTTTACGGGAGGGGCTCAGCCACTTGGTGAGGGATTGGGTCTAGGTTTCTTCTGTAGGTCACATATACCCTATATATCACCCTAGTGTTGTTTGCTCACATTGTTTCCACCCTATACAAATTGTGGAACTAAAAACTTGATTTTCTGTTTTGATTCGAGTTATGGTTTTGTGTATTTTAAATTCTGGATTTTTGTATTCGTGCTTTATCGCGATCACGTGACGTTTGTACGTCTATATCGAGTGATATCGGGTAATTTTACGATGGTAAACCATAGGTTTTGACCTATGCGAGTTACGCGTGTCGTTTTGGTTTCAACTTGGTTTTCAATGCGATACGATACGCTATGATGTGTATGTACCCTCGTGAAGACTTCGAGACGACAAGCAAGCGCGTGGCAACGTCGACAACGGCAAGCGAAGGTCAAGGTGAGTAGATTATATCTACGGGGGAAGTCGGGTGGATGGCGTATAGCACCCCCGCGGTTCGATGAATAGTATTATATATATATATATATATTATATCTTTTATGTGTGACATGGATTTTCAGAATATGATTAATTGTTCAATAGTTAGTTTAGGGTTATTATAAGTGAACTAGTATAGCTTCTTAGCCACGAACCCTAGAATAGGTTTACACTCACACGCACACACATGCTTACTGTTATACTTGTGCGTATTTGGGAAGAGATATATATATACATACATAGGTATGGGACTGTGTGTATATATATACTCGTATCCTATACTTGGATGATAAAGATAGTGGATGATATTTGGAGATGAGTCGATGAGATTGGACATGATGCCATGAGATCGGTGATATGATGTGGCTCGTATTTTGAGATACGACATGAGATTTTAGCGGGTCTTTGGACGTGTGTTTTCATACACGCACATATATATAGATGGTATCAGTTTGTACTATACTTAGATCAGTACCCCTGATGATATATGATGATAAGGATACCAGATAATTGATGAGATAAATGTGCTATTTGACCCGTACCCAGATTCGGGGATGCCCTACGGCGGATTTACGTACGAGCTATATATTGATGATTGATCCGCACTCTTGACTCGAGGATGTCATATTGTATACCGTATCGTATGTGATACTATTGAGGCGGGATCACCGACTAGCATATTTATATATATATCGACTCAGATTTAGGTGGTTTCCATACCCTTCAATTAGCTTGTTAGTTAGATCTGTAGTTTACTTGTAGATATTAGGCTAGACCCGAGTCATACCTATTTTCAAAACTAACGAATCGTGAATATTTTAAAGACAGACTAAGGATTCTACGGATATTTTTGAAAGACACATCTTTTCTTAAAAACACCGTAGCCCTTATTTTTCTAAAAACCCCGATTCGTCTTATTTCAAATGGTATAACTGTATGACATTTACATATTGATGTAGATTTTCACTGTTGCGTTTATTGTTCGATTTCCGCATTTCTTACTATTTGCATCGCATTGCATGTGTAAATGTGTTTATTGTTATATTAAACCCATGCTGTCGGACACCAGCACCATTATCGATGATGCGTATGTTCCATGTACACCTGCTTGCCGGCTCACACACTTCATCATCGATAATTGACTTGTCACTACACAGTAGGATTGTTGCATCAGGATATGACATATATATTATACACTCATACTTGCGTACACACATAGTGTACACCCATACTTGCATACATACGTATTTGCACATACATAGACGATTCTGGCTTGATTTTGGAGATCTGGGGAACCGCAAGATATATTTTTAAAATGGATTCATTTAAAAAGAGCGGTTTTCCTCTCGATGTGTGCATACTACTGTTTTATGTTGCATGATATACGGATATGCTCACATTTCTATCATATGTCGCATACATCATGCTGTATGATTTTACGCATTGAGATATGTTGTTTTCATGAGATTTCCGGATTTGAAAACCGTAGCGATTTCAAAAGGAAGCATGTACTGTTTTAAAAACTCGGTTTCTCTTGATATGATATTTTAGTGCGTATACCATGTGTTTTCTCGGTTCTGAGAGCGACATGTGAAACTCGATTCAAGGAGGCAGATGAGGCCGATTGCGGGTACAAGGTGGACCCGGTATGGTACACCGGGGCGAGATAGAGATTTCGTGTGTATGACGATGAGCCTTCCAGAGGGACCACTACCTACCGGTGATAGTATTTGGGCTCGGCGGATATCCGGAGGATACCGATCGGAGTCGAGAGATGATATGGGCCGATCCGGACTGACGGAGCCCGATATATGAGGATTTACGTGCCGATGCTGGGCACGGGTTTCATGATGTTTTCGAGTGTCGATGCTGGGCACGGGTTTCATGACATTTTCGAGTGTCGATGCTGGACACTCCAGTTCCATGATTTTGATGTGTCGCGAGGGACACACGTTGATTTACATCCTCATACTTCCATGCATTTGCTTTATGATATTTACATGCATGGTGTTTTGTGTCATTGGGAGACACGTGGAAGAGATTCACATACATACATACATTGATTAGATAGTTGGATGATATCCACATACTCATAGACTTCAGGATATAGTTGACACTGATTACACTGGTTATACCTCATATTTATGATATGTTGCTACCTGAGGCACTGGCACGAGCACTTGGTACTACACTTATGTATAGATGTTTACCCTTGCCACCTTATCATGCTTCAGACTTTATCATTTTGAGAATATATATTACTGATCGTATTGACCTAGGATTGAGTCATACATACGATTTCTTCTCTATGATGTTTTCTATTCACGAGTTGGCAACGCACCCCCGTTGTGCCACAGTTCTTGCAGGTTTTGCCGTACAGGTTTCATTGCGGCTTGTAAGGCACACTGCTTCCTTTCTGGGTGATTGCTTTGGTAGGTGGGTTCACTCGCATCGTGACCGCCATTGTACTCATTTATTTTCAATTGTATCTAGTAAATTCCATCAACCAAACATGTATATTTATTTTAGACTTAGAAAACCAGTTGTGTATTATTTCGACCTTAGTGTCGCGCATTGTAGTATTATGATTGTTTTGTTGATTTTGAGTTTCCTTTTGAGTTTTGATCCTCGCATTTCGGCGCTGTATATTATATTGCTTGCATGGTTGTGATCGTCGATTGACGAAGAGCTAGCTCCCGCTTGGGGATGCCTTTTATCTTTGTGCATATATTTATTCATGTTGTACCCCGTTCGGGGCCAGTATTTACAAAGAAAACTCTGCCGAAATTTTCAGAAAAGACTTGAGGATTTAAAAATGCATATTCGGCTTACTTATTTAAAAACCTTGTTTTTAAAACATGTTTTCTTCACTTCTTTAAAACTAGTTTTCCTTCATTTATTATTTAAAATGGTTTTAGATTTCTGGGCTTTTGGCTTACTTGAATTGGATGAGGTCATATAGACTTCATATGATTCAAGGGCCAGTCACGTGCTATTTCGGTGCATGACACCATGCTTCAATAGTGAGTCAAGACCATTATAATAAACATTAAAGCCATGCTTCATCATTCCACAAAAGTCTCTCCATTTTCCACCTTTTTTTCTATTTTCTAAAAATAGAAAAACAACTATTCTTCATATGTGTGTGTGTGTATGTATATATGTATATATATATGTATGTATATGTATATATAGATATATATATATGTATGTATATATGTATATATATAAGCAAATAATTAGTGAGCAATAATATTAGTTAATATATAATTATATCAAATATAAATATATATCATATTATTAAATCAACACTTGATTCAATAATCCGGTTATATAACATATAACCTACAAATATCATTTATATGTATACCATATTATCAAATCAATACTTGATTCGATAATCCGGTTATATCATATATAACCTGACCGATAACAGATAACCGCCAGATTAGAATACGGTATCTCATACTCCTATTCAATCAGACCCCCGGCCCTACTTCGTTTCGCTTGAACTAGGAAACTTCTATGTGGGACTCTAAAGACTCGTCAATACGCCAACAGTAGGTGATGATCACATCAGCCATCCACAAGCCGTCAGCGGTACTACCTGGACGTAACGGCTACCCAGGTATTGAGCGATTAGAAGATTAACAAGCAAGCTTGTCCAAACTCCCATGAAGCCTATAGGTAACACTTACTGTACAGTCCGGTTCGTTCGTCTGATTTATCGCATATCGAGTCTGGGGATGGAATCGTCAGACCCCAATAACTTGATAAGTCATGCCGATGTGTGGCCTATAACGGTATGAGAAACTACTGATAACTCTTACCAGTAAATCTCATCAACAGCCCTAGCCAGGGACTTCCTATTATAGCCAATCGAGCATAGAGCAACATCAACTCCCTATACCGGGAGAGACGAAACCCCTCTTATCGCTCATTGCCTCCATGTGACTCAGGACTGTACCCAAAATCCATCTGTTTGCATGACTCCTTTGAGCCGTGGTAGGGAGGAAATCAAAGCACAGTGGGAACCACACATGACTCTATGGCGATCTCGAGTCTACAGACTAACTTGTACCATTGTCACCAGAGAACTGCTATCTGACGATAAGTATAGTACCATCTAGGAGTTCTCGGCAAGTCCTGTTTGGTGTACCCATTCTCTAATGAGCACCTCTGTACAATCTTTGATGTCAAACACCAATGGATATGAGATCAACCATCACCCTCTATAGGGTTACACACGAGTCTGCTCTGGAATATCGATGCCATGTCTCGATATTCTCTCGACTAGGAACAATTGAAGGATGTGCTTGTGGACTACCCAGGTCCTAGTAATATGATTCGCATCATAGTCCTGCTAGTCAAGCTAACATCCTAAGGGCTTTATCAACATGTATATAAGAAACAGTATAATAATTCCAGTGAACATGTTATGATAAAGGCAACCAGATAGCATACTATCATGTCGAGCAAGAAAGTCCTCTATATATATGTCCAAGCATCCACTATATCATACAATAATGGCCACTAGGGCATACATATTCCTAACAGTTTTAATCTTAATTTTACTATTTTTGGTCGCTGATCTTTCTCTCATGTGTCTCTCCCAGAGCTGATGGATCGTTCGAAGATTATGGCTGTCATAGCCGTCAAAGCCAGGGGAGAAAGAGCGATGGTGCGAGCTCGTCCTGACCCGCACCAAGCGCGGTTCTTCGGCCGGCCCCCTCGGCCAGGGTTTCCTCCGTCCTTTCTTTTCCGGAGGAACTCCATGGAGGAGGACAGAAGCATACGCGGGATCCGACGCCCTGGGTTAGGACAGTGGTTCTGCCCTCCGCTGAATCCCTGCTCAAGAGGCAGAAGAGGGGGGTTTCTCGGCCACCCCCTGTCGGGATATAGGTGCAGGAGGGTGATTTCTGCATTGAGGTGCCATCAGGGCTCTCTGTAGCTGATAGCTTATTGGCAGACATGGAGAAGGCGGCGAGGGAGAATATTTCCCGAGGAACCATGAAGGCCCAAGTGGCGACGATAGCTCAGGAGGCCGTTCAGGTCGGTAATTTTTCCAAAAATTTCTCCAAGTGTTTTTTCCTCTGTCTTAAATCCTAATGCGGTTCTTGTCTCCCTCAGGTCCTACAGCATTGCGCCCTTCTTGTCGCCATGGAGACTGAAGAGGTGGCCCCGACGATGAAGGCCAGTGAATCTTCCTCGCATAAGGAAGAGCTCCTCACCCAGCTGCAACAGGTGGAGGAAAAGGCGGCACTCCTCAACTCGAAGTTAGTTGTAGAGGGCCTAACAGTCGCCAAGCTGAAAGAGTCCCATCGGCTCCTGACTGACTCTAACCGGGCTATTCAGGCCGAGATGGAGGAGGTCAACGGGCTCTTTGATGCCATGAAAAGGAAAAGAGACTCCTTCAAGAGGGATGCGCGGGCGTCCTATGAGGCGGCGAAGCTTGCCGAGGTTAGAGCGGAAAAGGTAGTGGAGGAGTACAAGGCCTCCGATCAATTCTATACTGACCTTGCCGACTCTGCAGCCGTTTGGTGGCACAATTCCCTTGACGCAGTCAAGGAAGTTGCGCCCGGGTTTGATAACCACAAGCTTTGTGCACGGTATCCCCTCACCGAGGAAGTGTCCTAGGGAAGCAGTGCCGGGCCAATAGGGGGAGGCGAAGTGGCTAGTGGAGACGCCGAGCTAGAGGTCGCCATCGTAGCTCCTAATAGAAGCACTCAGCCGGCAGAAGCGCCGACCGAGAAGGCAACTTGAGTTTTTCCTGCCTTGGTCATCCAATTCTGTAAGCCTTCGGGCACTTTGTAAGGCTGGGGAGCCCATAATACCCTGTACATAGTGTCGAATATAAATAAAGTAATTTTAGCCTGCCCATGCAATGTTTATATTTTTGCAAGTGTAGGTAAGTCGGGGTCTCGTGGATGTCGAGTATATATATAAGTCAAGTGTTGAGTGTAGGTAGACCGGCGTCCTTCCTCACCTCGGAATCGGGGTCTCTATCGAGCACGACATACAAATCGAGCGAATGCCAAGTATAGGTATGCTGGCATCCTTCCTCAGCAAAGTATAGTTATGCCGGCGTCCTTCCTTACCTCGGAATCGAGGTAGCGATCAAGTGCGACGTATGAATCAAGCGAATGCCAAGTATAGGTAAGCTGGATCCCTTCCTCACCCCAGAATCGAGGTGGCGCTCGAGCGCGGCATACAAATCGAGCGAACGCCAAGTATATGTAGGCCGGTGCCCTTCCTCACCCCGGAATCGAGGTAGCGATCGAGCACGACATATGAATCGAGCAAGCACCAAGTATAGGTAGGCCAACGCCTCTAGATACAACCTTGGATGGGCCGAGCAGGAAACTTCTCAGTCGCCTCTTGACAAAGGTTTTAGATCTGTAGAGTGGCTATGCAGGAAGCTGCCCTCAGCGGATGAGCTGAGTAGGAAACTGCTCGGTCGCCTCTTGACGAGGGCTTTAGATCCGTAGAGTAGTCGGGCAGGAAGCTGCCCTTCGTGGATGACCCGAGCAGGAAACTGCTCGGTCACCTCTTGATGAAGGCTTTAGATCCGCAGAGTGGTCGGGCAGGAAGCTACCCTCAGTGGATGAGCCGAGCAGGAAACTGCTCTGTTGCCTCTTAACGAGGGCTTTCGTATCTTGGATCTTTTGATTCTAGGGATTTCCTAGGAATGTCGTTCAAACTTCAGTGACCTGCATGGGAGGAGCGGGCCAGTAATCGGATTCCACATGGCCGTGTCTTATCGGGAAGATGTGATATTCCGTGATTCGCACTGTGGTGCGAGAAGATCTTGGCCATTGGAAGACTTTTGTTGATGCTATAAATATCGAAGGTATGGCCTCACCCTCGGATACCCATGTTGAGTTTTTTCTAGCCGTTTCGTTTCTTCCTGATGACAGGCCATGTGTATCACGGGATGACGTATATTTCTATGGTCTTGATCACTTCGAGGCGCTGTACGAGGCCGTGATAGGCCGTCTAGAGGGCCACTGTGGGCATCTGCTTCCTCGTCGATCTCCTTTCGTGCAGGTGCTAATTTATGCTATATGGAGGTCTTCCCCGGGCCTTTATAATACTCTATCCCCGCAGGCAATGGATGGACAAGATGCATATGGCCCACGAGCTGGGTTTGATCTCGAAGAGTAGGAAGGATTGCTCGGTGGACATTTTTCTTGAATGTTTCCAGCAGAGGTTAGTCATGGCGTCGTGTTCGGCTGCAAGGGATCCTGACGAAACCATAGCTTCCAGGGTCCATGGATACTATCAAAGAGAGAGGGCAGAGGTTGATTGGGCTCGGCTGGAGGAACTGTCATGCCCCGCTTCCCAGTGTACGGGTAAAGAGGCGCGATGAGGTCCGCTACGTATTTACTCAGAAGTAAACACGCTAAGCGTATCTAAGCAATATAAAGTAAAATGTAGATAAGAGACATGAATATAAATGAACAACAGCTTTTATTTATTTAATAATTCTTTACAAGTACAACTGGAAATGTAAATACAGGAATAGAAACAATGCCTAAACAATAGCTGAAGTGAAAAGTATATACAAGTGGCTACAGCTCTGGGTCGATTGAAAACTGCTCCAAGTCATCAGTACTGGGGTCGATTTCTAGTGAGTCGGATCCACCTGACAACATTCCAAAGAAAGAAGAAAAGGAATGTCATCATCGAACAATCGCTCGGTAAGTCCCAAAAAGAGAGAGAAGTAGAATAGACAGAAAAGGGAATATAACCGGTATGATTTGATTATAATGTTAACGTAGTTGTTTGTAGCTTGGTACATAATATGCCAGTGTATACAAGAGGAGTCCCGCTATTCTGGATACTATGGTATACAGAGCACAAGGAACCGTTCAGTCACGGTACAACGGCAATGAATATTCAGGTAAGGTGTATTAAAGTGACCGTCTCGTGCCACTTCTAACACATTCCATACCACTCTACCCCTTTAAACCCTGTAATGTATTTTGTATTGAATTATATTGCTTTATGTAATAGATTGTATGACTTGCCAAAACCATGATATCAGATAAATGGAATGGATATAAATGGATAGTCATATAATAAGAGTATATCCATGGTTCGGTTCAGTCAAGACAGATTGCTATAGATTGAATTCTGGTATAGATAGATTCATGTTGTATTGTAGTTATACTTGAATTGAATTCAAGTCAGGTTGATTTCATATTTGATCGTGACTCGAACTGAGTCAGTGTTTTAGACATAATTGAAGTCCTGATTTAGTTTTTAGTGTTATCAGTAACTGCTGCACATGGACGGCAGGATTTGTGTCTTTTTCCAAGACAATTACCGTGTTGATAACACCGCTATTAGATTATCTATCTTAGATAGACAAGCACCCATATTCTCCGGCTCCCCGAGGTTCAAGAGAACTGGTCCCGCTTAAACCTATACTTACTAAGGTCCTTATTATAATTTAGTATAACTTGAGGGGGTTTTATATAAAAATAGTTTTGATATATTTTCAAAATACACCTGAAGTATTTAATTATCATCTTTAGGGTTTTCATAGATGTATATTTTACAAAAGTTAAATTTTCTAGTGAGTAGAACATAGTTTTCATTGTATATGGTACTTTAATGAAATATTAGAATTTGTGTTGAATTGTAACGGTGGTTTCATGAAATTGTGATTCCTTTGATTTAGAAAACATGGAATATTTATATAATATATTTAAAATAGATCTTTTGATAATATTCATATATATATATATATATTTAATAAAAATAAATTTTATTTGTTTTGTAGAAATCTCATTTTCTTAAAAATTGCATCAAAAATTCCATCGAGATTGAATGCACTTTGCGGAGGTGTACATCTCGCTCTACTAGGCCCGAGGATGTGCGATAATCCGCACCATCCCGATCGGGGTTCCCCAAAATGGGTTGTAGAGCCGTATTTGTACCGAATTAAATAACACACTTTTTAAAGAAAACGGTTTTTGAATGTTTAAGGTATTTATTCGTAAAATCGTATTTTCTCATAAACTAGAATCCCAAAATTCATCGTGCTATGTCAAAAATGTGTGTTGTGATGAGGTAGGTCATTACCTCGTGAGTTATCTGAAGGTAATACTGTTAAATTGAATAATTATAAGTTGTATGTAACATGATGGTATTTTACTGTAAAAGTGAAATAAAAATTGCAACATGAATTATTTTGAGGTGAAACCTGTTCTAATGTGTTTATTTATGTTTGTTAAACGTTATATGAGAATACGGTATTTTATTATTTAAGAAAAATGGAGTTTTTAAATAAAAACGAATCGAAGGTCGGAATAACTCCGCTTCGGACGAGTTTTGAAAAAGAGAAGGTTTAGAATAGAGATGGAGGAGGTGAGTGGGGATTCACTGGCTATAAAGAAAGAGGGGAGAAGGAGGAAACTCTCAGAACCGTCTGGGCGTCGTTTCATCGCCGGAATCTCCCCGAAACGTCGTTGGAACTTCGTCTCTTGCTAACTCCACTTGTACAACTTGGGGCTTGGAATTTTTAGAGAGTTTTTGTAATGAAATTCTAAATGAGGAGAGGTGAAATGTGGTGTGATATTTATAGGGAAAATTAAGGTTTAGGGTAATGAATTGGAGAATTAAAAATGTGCATTAAAATGAATTAAAGAGAGGAATTATCACTCTCTGGATGTTTTCAGAGTAAACAAACAACATGGGGGTAGCGGGGTAGGCAAAGGGGTGTAGGGTTAAAAATTTCAGAGCCTTACTTATGGTTTTAACCATCGGTGCCGGCCTCCCCTTCTCATCTCGCCGGTCCAAACCGGTGGGATAGGGCTCAGATCTTGGCCACGTGTCCCTGTCCCTTGGTATACCTCAGTGCACGTGTTTGATTACTTTGTGACTTTTCATTTTACGTGTAGTGTACTTGTAAACCTTTGAGCTTCTAAAAGTTTAGAAGAAAATCAATTAAAAATATATGTGGCTGGGGGGATTCGAACACAGGGGCTACGTCACAGCAGTGCAAGGCTTTACCAGTGAGCTACAAGTTGCTTCTTGCTGTTCAAAAGCAATTCAAATACTTATAGTGTACACAGGATTGCAAATACTCCATTTGTACATAAAAATTTAATCAAATTTCTTGTACACTGAAAACAGAGCTGTTACAGGAACTCTCTTTCGAGTATCATCACAAATGTTTTCTTAACCCACTTCCTCCTTTGTTGTAATAGTTTGGGAGTTCCTTTCCTTTGTAAGGCTGAAGAGCCAAGAATACCTCGAATAAATTCTTAATAAATTTTCTTTTAGCAATAGACCTCTCTTTGCCCGTGATTATGGAGTATTATCTTTTTCTTTGGTTGCTGACCTGTGCTTTCTCCCCACTCCTTACCTTGAAGACGAAGAAAGAAAGGAAGAGTTAGGGTATTAAGTCGGTGCAAGAGTCTACTTCGTTTGAGAGCTCAGCTTGGAGATTTTAGTTGATATGAAAGGGAATTGTATTATAAGAAAAGGGGTATAAGTTTTATCTATACAATTTAAGCTTTCCGGCATTATACGGTCGAGGAAAATCACGCCCTTTGGAGTCATTGAGGGGGTAGGCTCCACCGGGTAATGACTCTATCACGAGGAATGGCCCGTCCCACTTCAGGGAAAACTTATGTAGCTTCCCTTGGTCTACAAATTCGTTTCGTC
Source organism: Agapanthus africanus (assembly GCA_030015575.1). Lineage (NCBI taxonomy): Eukaryota > Viridiplantae > Streptophyta > Magnoliopsida > Asparagales > Amaryllidaceae > Agapanthus > Agapanthus africanus. The sequence goes on from JASDDO010000031.1 coordinate 74,033,736, forward strand.
GCAAGACCAGATCTCCTGTCTTGAAGGCTCGTCGTTTAACTTGGGCGTTGTAGTAGCGGGCGGTCTGCTGCTGATAGACGACCATTCTGATTTGTTTCCGGTCCCTTTTTTCCAACAAGATGTCCAGGTTGCTTAGTAGCGCCAAGGTGTTATCCTCGTCGTTAAAGTGCTCGACCCGATAACTTTGCAATCCAATTTCTGCGGGGACCAATGCATCGGTATCGTAGCAGAGGCTAAACGGGGTTTCTCATATGGGTGTCTTTCTTGATGTCCGCAACGCCCACAGTACCCGAGGCAGTTTCTCGATCCAGTTATCTTGTCTTCCCTCCAAGTGGGCTTTGAGCCCATGGATAACACCTTGGTTCGCTATTTGGGCTTGCCCGTTGCATTGGGGATGCACGACCGCGGCGAACTTCATCAATATGTGATAGTCGTTACAAAATTCTCTGACTTTGTCATTTTCGAAGTTGGTTCCATGGTTGGTGACGATGCACCTTGGGATTCCGAATCGGGAGATTATATTATTCTGCAGGAATTTTATCGTAGAGGCGGCGTCCGGTTTTCTGATCGGCACGGCTTCTATCCACTTTGTGAAATAGTCTATGGAGACAAGAATGTATCTGTGTCCACGTGTGCCGGTAGGGAGCTGGCCAACCATATCCATCCCCCACTGTGCAAATGGCCAAGGGGAGCTTAGTGGTGTTAGTTCGGTGGTGGGGAGACAAGGGATGCTGCCAAAGAGTTGGCAATTCTTGCATCTTCTGACCAGCTTCCCGGCATCCTGGTGTATTTCCGGACAATAATACCCCTTGAGCAGTGTATTTTGAACCAGGCTATGAGCCCCTTGATGTGCCCCTCCGACTCTTTCATGTATTTCTCGTAAGACGTAGTCTGCTTCATGGGATTGACGCATCGGAGCAGAGGTTGAGTGTATGACTTCTTGTACAGGTTTCCTTTGCTCCATATGAAATGGAAAGCTTTAGGTCGAAGCAGGCGAGCCTTGGCCCAGACTTTTAGAAGTACTCCATCTTTCAGAAATTCTACAATGGTCTTTCTCCAATCCGGGGCATCCCCTCGAGTCGTGTAGACATGGAGTGTTGCTTCCCCACCTTCCACACTGGGTCGCGGCAGGACTTCAATAAGGATATTTGTAACGACTCTGAATTTACTGTAAAAAAATTTTAGTTTAATGTACAGAAAAGAGTTTACAAGACCGAGTTACAAGTTATATGTATATTTTGTTTAAGAATAGCAAGAAACAACTTGTAACTCACTGGTAAAGCCTTTGCACTTCTGTGACGTAGCCCCTGTGTTCGAATCCCATCAAACACATTTATTTTTTCTGATTTTTTAAAAAACAATTTGGAAGCCCAAAAGTTTACACATGCAATGCACAGAAAATTGAAACGATAGAAAAATCAAACATGTATATAATGGAGTTAACACTGGCGTGGACACGTGGCATCAATCCAACGGATCCCCTCACCTATTTGATCGGCGGATCTTCAAATATGGCGGGAACCGACGGTCAACCCGAGCCCAATGAGGCCCGGGCTTTGCACACACGACCCTTCCCCTACCTCTAACTCCCCTGCACTATTTGATTGCTATGCAATCAAACAGAGATTTCCCAATTTATCATCATTTTAATGCATTTTAATACACCATTTTATTTCCAAAACCCTAATTCCACACTATAAATACTATCCCATGCCCTAACTCTTCATCATTCTGAAAATTATAGCCAAAATTCTCAAAATTTCTTAAGTACAAGTGGAGTAGAAGAGGTGTTAACAAGCGACCAACTTCCGACGAGGATCGAAGAAAATTCCAGCGACCCCGCCATGCCACGATGACAACTCTACCTTCTCTACCTTCTCTTAACCTAACTAGCTTGTAAGTCCCTTCCAATTCTCAGTCTTCTTCTTTAAAAGTTCATTTTCAAAATATATGTCGGAAGTGGAGTTAATACCGACAACTTCTTCCAAACTCTATAATTCCACTTTTTCTTACATATTCTTCATTAATATTCCTACACCGTGCTTGTTAACAAAAAACCAATGTTTAGAACCAACTTTTAATCAAAAACATCATGCAAAATAACTTTAAATTAACATTTACATTAAAATACCATGAACTTTGTATATATCATCTTTTATTGTTTTGCTTAAACATACCTTTAGGAAAATTCACGAGGTAACGACCTACCTCTCATGTACATACATGGTTCCTATATCACGATATCCTTTGAACGTATTTTTGTTATGGATACAATAATACATTAAAATACCATTTACTATAAAAACCGGATTTCTTTTAAATCGTATTTTTAACTCCTTTGCAAATATGCATCTGCAACCCTCTTTATGGGACCCGCTATTGGATAGTGCGGATTATCGCACATACTTGGGCTAGTAGAGAAAAATACAGACCTCCTCACAGAGCATTCGGTCTTGAAAGGTTTTAAATACGGTTTTTAAGAAAAATGCATTTTCTACGTACATAAAAATTAATTTTTAATAATTATAGAAATATTACCAATCCATATATTTTCAATATATATATATAATAAAATTACATTTTTCTAAAAATAAAAGAATTACAAGTTTTCACCAAAATACCATCAAGATACCAATAAAAGACAAGTTTACAATAAATTACCATGAACTTTTCAAGCTAAGCTATTATCACTAAAATACCTCAAATCCTTAAAAATTCACATCCATGAAAACCCTAAATAATATAAATAACTTCTCGAGATTTATTTTTAATTATAATAAAAATATTTTCATAAAAAACCCTTGAGTTATATAAAACAACATTTAAGGACTATAGTAAATATAGGTTTAAGCGGGATCAATTCTCTTGAGCCCCACGGAATCGGAGACAGTGAGTGCTTGCTTATTTACGGTAGAAAACTTAACGGAGTTATCAATGGCAATTGTCTTGGAAAAAGACACAAATCATGACGTCCATGTGCAACAGTTACCGATAACTTTCGAACCTAATTCAGGATCTAAATCAGTTACAAGTGTCTGACTCAAGTCTGACTCTAATCTAAACTTGAATCCAAACTCAAATCAGAAAACCATTTCAACATGAATCCATAGTCTAACATGAATACTTGAACATGAACCTAAATACCTGAATTCAAACATCAATATCCAATCTGAATACATGACTTGACTTGACCGAACCATTGCTATAACTTGACATGACTTTATGACTACAAGATTATATCCTGAACAACTTGTATCCATGGTCTCGACAATCCTTGTAATATAATATATATAATACATTACACGGAATTAATGGGGTAGATTGGTATGGAATGTATTAAAGTGGCACGAGATGGTCACTTAAAAGACACCTACATGAACTCCCGTGCCGTTGTCCCGTGGGTTTTGATGGGTCCTTGTACTACATCTTACCATAGTCCACGGGATAAGATGGACTCCTCTCGTATACACAAATACCTTCGGTACCAAGCTACAAACAACTACGCTAGAATAACAAGCATATACCTGTACAATTTACCAGTTCCATTTCACATTACTTGTTCTATTTCTTTCTTTCTTTTAGGACTTATCGAGCACTAGTTCGCTGACGACATTCCTGTTTATTTTCTCTCTTTAGAATATTTGTTAGGAGGGCTGGACTCTCAGGAGATCGAGCCTAGCCAGGAGGACGTGAACCGGCTCACTGCCCAACATGACTTCTAGCTTTCCTTGTACTTATTTTCATTTTGTATGACACTGTTTAGGCACTGCTTTACTTATTATACTTTCTTTTTCAAAATAGTTGTATGTAAAGATGAATGTTAATAAAAGTTATTGTTCATTTTATATCTCTTGTTATTCTTGTGTATTTTATTTATATTTCTTAATTACGCTTAACGCATTTATTTCTTAGTACATACGTTGCGGGCCTGCCACGTCACCGCTTCCGTACACTGGAAATCCGGGCGTGACAGGTTTTTTTGGCGGCCTATGCAGGTCGATTTTGCATGGAATCCTAAACAATATATCACAAGAATTATAAGAACCATCAACTATACTTTCCTTACATTTCAAATTTCTTGAATCTATCATAACCTTTCTTTTCTATCAAGGTCATGGATTCTCCCAACAACACGAGCATGAACATCAATGGAAACACTCCACCACCTACCGTTGTATCTCCCATCAACGAGCAAATTGTCATGCCCCGATTCCCGGTGTACGGTAAGGAGATGTGACGGGTCACGCGACGTATTTACTCAGAATTAAACACGCAAAGCGTAAATAAGCAATATAATGTAAATGTGCACAAAAAAGACATGAGATGTAAATGAAAAACAATTTTTTATTTATTAAACATTCTTTACAATGCAACTGAAAAGTAAATACAATATGGAAAGCAATGCCTAAACAATGTCATGAACTGAAAGTAAAAGTATATACATGCGACTAAAGCTCTGGGTCTTCTGAGAACTGCTCCAAGTTTTCTGAGCCGGGCTCGATCTCCAGAGAGTCGGGTCCTCATGACAACATTTCAAAAAAAGAATAGAAAAAGGAATTTCGTCAGCGGACAATCGCTCGGTAAGTCAAATAGACTGAACAAGTAAAGAGAATATATCTGGTATAATGTATGATTATTATGTTAACGCAGTTGTTTGTAACTTGGTACAGAATGCATCAGTGTATACGAGAGGAGTCCAACTTTCCCCTTGGACTAAGGTATATGGAGCACAAGGAACCGTTAAGCCATGGAACAACAACACGGATATTCAGGTTAGGTGTATTATGGTTACAGTCTCGTGCCATTTCTAATACATTCCGTACCAATCTACCCCGTTAAAAACCCCATAATGTTTATTGTGTTGTTTTATAGATGCTTTGTAGATATAAGAATTATCGAAACCATGATATCAATTGTTCGTGTAAACAGATAAAGATATAAATGGATAGTCATATAGATAAGTCAATGTATATCCATGGATCGGTCAAATCAAGTCATATTGATATAGATTGTGTTCTGGTATTCATGTTCAAGTTCCAATATATATGGATTCATATTGTATTGGAGTTATATTTGAATTGTATGTAGATTAGAATTGTATTCGGATTAAACCGAGACTCTATTTGAGTCAGACATTTAAACAGAATTTGATTCCTGAATTAGGTTTTGGAGTTATCGGTAATTGCTGCATATGGATGGCAGGATTTGTGTCTTTTTCCAAGACAATTACTGTATTGATAACCCCGTTTTTAGTTGTCTACCTTAAATAGGCAAGCACCCACTTTCTCCGGTTCCCTAAGACTCAAGAGAATTGGTCCTGCTTAAATCTATATTTACTAGGGTCCTTATTGTAAATTAATATCACTTGAGGGGGTTTTATGAAAAATAGTTTTGGTATATTTTCCGAAATAAACCTCAAGTATTTATTTATCGTCTTTAGGGTTTTCATAGATGTAATTTTTATAAGATAGGATATTCTAGTGGATATAAATCTAAATTGAATATTATATGGTATTTTCATGTAAATTGACTTGTATTGATTTCTTGATGGTATTTTAATGAAATTTTGTAGTTCTTTTCTTTTGATTTAGAAAACATGGAATATATTATATATTTAAAATAGATATTTTGATAATATTTACATATATATGTATTTATTAAAAATAGAATTATTTATTAATAGAAATCACGTTTTCTTAAAAATTGTAATAATAACAATTCCATTGAGATCGTATGCTCTGTGAGGAGGTCTGCATCTCTCCCTACTAGTCCGATGGATATGCGATAACCCGCACTAACCATATCGGATTCCCCAAAATGGGTTGTAAGGACATAATCGTATGGAATTTGATTAAAACAATTAAAAGAAATACGGTTTTGATAGTTATGGTATTTAACTGTAATTCAACTTAGCCACAAAAATATTGTTTTCAAGCCATCGTGCTATGTCATGATAAGTGTTGCGATGAGATAGGTTATTACCTCATGAGTTTTCTAAAGATTATATCAGCAATATGATGAAGTAATATCGTAGGTAAACTTTATGGTATTTAAACGAAAAAGTGTAATACAAGTTGCATAGCATTTTATTTTGAATAGAAACTTATTCTAAATATTGTTTTATGGTTGCGAAACAAGAAATAAAAAAATGGATGATTTGTTGTTAAGAAAAGTTGGGTTTTTAATGAAATTAGAATCGGAAGTCGGAATAACTCCGCTTCCGACGAATTTTAATACAAGAACGTTTTAGAATAGAAAGAGAGGAGAGGAGTGGGAACTTACTAGTTGAGAAGAGAGATGGGAGGTGGAGAAGGTTTTGAAGGCATCATGGAGTCACGGTGTCGCCGGATTTTTCCCGAAATGTCGCTGGAACTTGACCTTGGGCTAACTCCACTTGTACAACATTTTGGACATGGAAAAATTTGAGAGTTTTGACAATGGATTTTAGAATAGAGAGGAATAGGGTGTACGATGGTATTTATATGATAGAATTAGGGTTTAGTGTATTAAAAATGAGAATTAAAATGCATTAAAATTTGGTTTTAAAGCTCATTTTAATTCTCTGGATATTTACAGGGAAAACAAATAGACTAGGGCTAATGGGGTAGGCCAAAGGGTGTTGTGGTCAAAAATTTGGAGCATTCCCGACGGTTCTACCCAGCGCCGCCGGCCCTTTTTCCCATCTCGCCGGTCGTTTGGGTTGGGGTGGGTCTTGGATTACTGCCACGTGTCACTGTCATTTCATATAACTCAGTGCACATGTTTGATTTCTGAGACTTTTCCTTTTTTTACGTGTATTGCACGTGTAAACTTTTGGGCTTCCAAAATGTTTAAAAGAAAAATCAGCAAAAATAATATGTGGCTGATAGGATTTGAACACGGGGGATACATCACAGCATTACAAGGCTTACCAATGAACTACAAGTGCTTTCTTGCTGTTTAAAAACAAATCAAATACTTATAGCATACTCAGAATTGCAAATACTCCATTTAGTACTTTAACTTTAAACAATTTTTTTACATTATAAACAGAGTCGTTACATTCTACCCTCCTTACAAAAAATTTTGTCCAAGAAATTTACAATTATTTAAGGACTAATTTATAAACAAGTGAGGGTATCTTGCACGCATGTCGTCTTCTCTTTCCCACGTTGATTCTCCTAGTGAGTCATTCCTCCAAATCACTCGAACCAAGTTTACTTCCTTGTTTCGAAGTGACTTCACCTTTCTGTCCAGGATTCGAACGGGTTGTTGCTCACAAGATAGATACGTCTGTACCGTGAGCACGGAGTGATCAAGAATGTGACTAGGGTCACTCATATACCTTCTGAGTTGGGATATGTGGAACAAATTATGCACTCCTTCTAATGAGGGTGGAAGTGACAAACTATATGCCACTTCTCCAACTCGTTCGAGTATGTCGAACGGTCCAATGTACCTCGTACTTAGCTTACCCCGCTTTCCAAAGAGAATCACTCCACGGTTGGGAGAGATCTTCAAAAAGACATGATCTCCCGGTTGGAACTCCAAGTGTCGGCGTTTTGCATCAGCCCAATGCTTCTGTCGATCTTGGGCTATGCGCATTCTTTTCCTGATAGTGCGAACTACATGTACAGTCGCCATTATCATCTCAGGTCCAAGGAGTTCTCTATCTCTGATGCCGTCCCAACTTAATGGTGAACGACACTTCCTTCAATATAGAGCTGTAAAGGGTGCCATTTCAATACTCGCTTGGTAGCTGTTGTTCCTCCAGGAGGATCTTAATTAACTCAAGCGGTACCGTCTACTCGTTGATTGGAGCTACAACGGTAGGCGTAAGTGGAAGAGATGGTGTGGTGTTGCCGATCACGTTGGTTCTAGTACTGTTCGGGAGATCCATAACCTTGAAAGAAAATAGGGTTAGGATAGATTCAAGGAATATGAAATATAAAAAATGTTTAGTTGCTGAGTCTTATAATTCTTGTGTTATATTGCTTAGGTTTCCATGCAGAACTGACCTGCATGGGACGCCAACAAAACCTATCACGTCCCGCTTCCCGGTGCATAGTAAGGAGACGTGATCGGTCACACGAAGTATTTACTCAAAAGTAAACACGCTAAGCGTAAATAAGCAATATAATGTAAATATGCACAAGAAAGACATGAGATGTAAATGAACAACACCTTTTTATTTATTAAATATTCTTTACAATGCAACTGAAAAATAAATACAATATGGAAAGCAATTCCTAAATAATGGCATGAACTGAAAGTAAAATTATATAGAGGTGACTAAAGCTCTGGGTCTTCTAAGAATTGCTCCAAGTTTTCTGAACTGGGCTCGATCTCTAGAGAGTCGGGTCCTCCTGAAAACATTCCAAAGAAATAATAGAAAAGGAATGTCGTCAGCGAACAATCGCTCGGTAAGTCCCAAAGAGAGATAGAAATATACTGAATAGGTAAAGAGAATATATCTGGTATAATGTATGATTATTATGTTAACGCAGTTGTTTATATGTTGGTACAGAATGCATTAATGTATATGAGAGCAGTCCAACTTTCCTCATGGACTAAGGTATACGGAGCACACAGAATCATTAAGACACGGAACAACAACACGGATATTCAGTTTAGGTGTATTATGGTTAAAGTCTCGTGCTACATCTAATACATTCCGTACCAATCTACCCCGTTAAAACCCCCGTAATGTTTATTGTGTTTTTTATAGATGATTTGTAGATATATAAGACTTGCCGAAACCATGATGTCAATTGTTCATATAAACGGATAAAGATATAAACGGATAGTCATGTAAATAAGTCAGTGTATATCCATAGATCGGTCAAATCAAGTCATATTGATATATATTGTATTCTGGTATTCATGTTCAAGTTCCAATATATATGGATTCATATTGTATTGGAGTTATATTTGGATTGTATTTAGATTGGAATTGTATTCGGATTAAACTGAGAATCTGTCTAAGTCAGACACTTAAACAGAATTTGATTTCTGAATTAGGTTTTGGAGTTATCGGTAACTGCTGCAGATGGACGGCAGGATTTGTGTCTTTTTCCAAAACAATTACCATATTGATAACCCATTTTTTAGTTGTCTACCTTAAATAGGCAAGCACCCACTTTCTCCGGTTCCCTGAGGCTTAAGAGAATTGGTCCCGCTTAAACCTATATTTACTGGGGTCCTTATTGTAAATTAATATCACTTGAGGGGGTTTTATGAAAAATAGTTTTGATATATTTTCCAAAATAAACCTCAAGTATTTATCGTCTTTAGGGTTTTCATAGATGTAATTTTTATAAGATAAGATATTCTAGTGGATATAAACCTAAATTGAATAGTATATGGTATTTTCATGTAAATTGACTTGTATTGATTTCTTGATGGTATTTTCATGAACTTTTGTGGTTCTTTTCTTTTGATTTAGAAAACATAGAATATATTAAATATTTAAAATAGATATTTTGATAATATTGACATATATATGTATTTATTAAAAATAGAATTTATTTATTAATATAAATCACGTTTTCTTAAAAATTGTAATAATAACAATTCCATCGAGATCGTATGCTCCGTGAGGAGGTCTGCATCTCGCCCTTCTAGTCCGATAGATGTGCGATAAGCCGTACCAACCAAATCGGATTCTCCAAAATGGGTTGTAAGGACATAATCTTATGGAATTTGATTAAAACAATTAAAAGAAATACGGTTTTGATAGTTTATGATATTTAATTGTAAATTCTTCTTAGCCACAAAAATATTGTTTTCAAGCCATTGTGCTATGTCATGATGAGTGTTGTGATGTGGTAAGTCATTACCTCGTGAGTTTTCTAAAAGTAATATGAGCAATATGATGAAGTAATGTCGTAGGTAAACTTTGAGGTATTTAAACGAAAAAGTGTAATTCAAGTTGCATAGCATTTTTTTTGAATTGAAACCTGTTCTAAATATTGTTTTATGGTTGCTAAATAAGATATAAAAAATGGTTGATTTTTTGTTAAGAAAAGTTGGATTTTTAATGAAATTATAATCAGAATTCGAAATAACTCCGATTCCGATGAGTTTTAATAAAAGATCGTTTTAGAATATAAAGAGATGAGAGGAGAGGGAACTTACTGGTTGAGAAGAGAGAGGGGGTGGAGAAAGGTTTTGAAGGCGTCGTGGAGTTGCGGTGTCGTCGGATTTGTCCCGAATTATCACCGGAACTTGACCTTGGGATAACTCCACTTGTACAACTTTTTGGACTTGGAAAAATTTGAGAGTTTTGATAATAGATTTCAGAATAGAGAGGGATAGAGTATAGAATGGTATTTATAGGATAGAATTAGGGTTTAGTGTATTAAAATGAGAATTAACTGCATTAAAAATTGGTTTTAAAGCTCATTTTAATTCTCTCGATTTTTGCAGGGAAAACAAACAGACTAGGGTTAGTGTGGTCGGCCAAAGGGTATCGGGGTCAAAAATTTGGAGCATTCCCAACGGTTCTACCCGGCGCCGCCGGCCCTTTTTCCTATCTCGTCGGTCGTTTTGGTTGGGGTGGGTCTTGGATTGCTGCCACGTGTCACTGTTGTTTCATAAAACTCAGTGCACATGTTTGATTTCTGAGACTTTTCATTTTTTACGTGTATTGAACGTGTAAACTTTTAGGCTTCCAAAAAGTTTAAAATAAAAATCGGCAAAAATAATATGTCGCTAAGGAGATTTGAACACATGGGCGACGTCACAGCAGTGTAAGGCTTTACCAATGATCTACAAGTGCTTTCTTGCTGTTTAAAAATAAATCAAATACTTATAGCATACTCAGGATTTCAAATACTCCATTTAGTATTTTAACTTTAAATAATTTTTGTACATTATAAATAGAGTCGTTACACAAACGATACTGCTTGAGGAAATTTAGAGCCTCTTGAAGGGCCAGCAGCAGCAAACTGCTATCCTCATGCTCCGCTTAGAAGTCGAGGCACCCAGAGTCAAACAATTCCGAGCACTGCACCCAAAAAATTTCTCTGGGAAAGAGAGCCCACTGGAGGCAGAAGAATAGGCTCAGTCTATCAAAGATGATTTGGCAGCAGCACAAGTGTCAGAGATTGTCTAGGTCAGAGTTGCAAAGCTGCAACTAACAGACAACGCCAGAGTATGGTGGAAGGCTGAAGAAAGCCGTCTCGCCCAACCTATAGAATGGAGGAGATTTCGTGATATGTTCGACGCGAACTACTTCCCTGAGACTACTCGTTTCGACATGGAACAACAGTTCATCCACTTACAACAAGGCTCGATATGGAGCAAGTCCGTAGATGAATACGATGCGGAGTTTACCATGCTTAGCAGGTAAGAAATTGTCACAAATTCAAATTGGTGATCTAACACAAAAAAAAACGTAACAGATTCGCAGCACACCTGATTCCTACTGCTGAGATCTGGGCACAACGATTTCAGCAAGGGTTGGACCCGGAAATCCAAGCTGCACTCGCTATAGGGGATTTCCCAACCCATGATCTCGCTTTGAAGGCTGTCCGACGCTATGATGCAGTTATGAAGAAGAAGGGAAGACCGCAGAATGCCGATGTGAAACACTCTGCCACCCTGATGGTAGGAGGAGCCTCTTTCAGGCCATCTTTTGCACCCAAGAGACTGGGAGGATCTTTTAACCGGCCCAGTGCAGACTTTTACTTCTACTGCAAGAGGAATGGACACCTGGCGAAAGACTGCAAGCGTGCAAATGGCCTGTGTTTGGTTTGTGGTGCATCCACTCACTCCATTGGAGCTTGTCCATATCGACTCAACTCAGCTCCTAGGCCCGCAATCACGATTCCGCAGCGGCCAGCAATTCAGGCTCCTACACCTTGTCTAGCTCTACTTGCACCTCCTCCACGTGGACCTCCTGCACAGCCTCCTCGTCAATTCCATCAGGCGCAGAGGAACAAGCCTCAAGGGCAGAGAAACGTGCCCTAAGGACAGAAGAATGTGCATCCAAAAAGGAGGACTGTACCCCAACGTTAGGCTTTCAGTTGAGGAAGCCGAAACTACTGGGCAAGTTATCACTGGTAATTCCTAATCCTTTCACATCTTCAAATCCTTGTATCTAAAACCAACCTCACACAACTTAGCTACTATACTAGCAGCCACCCTTCCTGCAATCGCACTATTCGACATTGGAGCGTCATACTGCTTCATATCGCAATGATTCATAAGAACGCATGCGATTCCCGTGAAGCCACTCATTTCAAGCTGGAATGTCAGTTCCAGGAATGGAGTATTGAAGGCAACTATGGAATTTAATCAGTGTCCAATTGTAGTTTGCGGACGAGAATTCTATGTGAATTTCAAAGTACTGGACATCCCAAATTTTGATGCTGTGTTGGGAATGCACTGGCTGGGAGTTTTCTATGCTACGATTGACTGCCGTCAAAGGAGGGTAGTTTTAGAAATTGTTTAGGCAAATTTTCCGATACTAGGTAAAATAAATTGTGTTTTCCGTAAAAACCCAGAAGTGATCTTTTTTTTCAGTATAGACTTAACCGCACCTAGTTTAACTAGGAAATTGCTAGTATGCTGTATTTAGTTAGTCGCTTGTAAATTTTAGTTCACTTAAATATTTTTCTTTAATTAAAATATTATTATAAGCTTTTAATTATGCACTTAATTAGTGGTAATTACAAATTTGATTGGGTTAATTATACTAATGTGAATCCATGCTAACTTAATCACAAGATTAAGCTTTTGACTTCTTTTCAAAAATATCTTGGAAATATATAGATATTTTGAAGGTTTAATGGAAATTTTAATTAAAAGAATTAAGAGGTGGCATAAAGTAAAGTTTATTATTAAGTTTTAATGGTGTTTTAACCTAGAATTTTCCACACACTTCCACAACTTTCTCTTTTCCTCCTTGTTGGCCGACCCTCCTTGGCTGCCTCATTATTTTCCTCACTCCATTTCCACTTCTTAAACCTTCAAACATTCATCAAAAATCAACAAATAATCCCACAAACTCTAAAATAAATCCATACCCATTATTCTTTAGCCTAAATCTTGCTTGGCTCTTGAGGAAAGTTAGCATTTTGAAGGCTATTTTGGAAATCTTTTTGCAAGTTTAGAATCAAGTTTTGAGGTATAAAATCCTAACCCTAAACTTTAGTTGTTGTTTAAATACCTTAATCTAGTATATTAGATGTTTAAATATGGCTTTAATTAGCATGTTTTGGAATTTCTAGAAAGGGTTTTGTAGATCAAGTTAGGGTTTTGATTATTGTGATGGTTAATTGAGTAGTCTAGACTTGGAAAATATAACCTAGTTGTGAGATTGTTAATTGTTATTTTTCTTAATTGTCGCAAACTAACTTTTACTAAATCTTATATGGGTGAGATTAAAATTGTAGTAAGGGTTTTTATGGCTTAATTAAGCTATTATGTGATGATTGTGGTCACTAGAATTGTTAAACAACTAGATATGAGCTAAAATGTTTGGAAGATGCTTACTAGGTTTTCGGTTAAATTAGGCGTGGGTTTCATTTGACGTTGCGATGTTATCTATATTATCTTCCACGATATATATTGTGTTGTGAGTGCGCGATCGGTACGATCAGGGTCTAAGCTTGGTGGTTGTGTCGTTTAGTGTTCCTAGCTAAGGTCGTACCGATGTCGTACGCGTTTTGTGCACTAAGTGCACAGTGTGTAAAACTTGTAGACGTTATCCTTGCGTTTCGTTGTCTTTGTGTTGGCACGGGATATTAATTCTTATGTGTTGTGTTTTTATGATTTTAGGATCACAGGCGGGGACTTCGGACGCTGCGAAGAAAGGGAAGCAGATGGTCGGATTTTCTTAGCTCGAGATCATTGTGAGTAGATTTAACATCTACAGGGGAATCGCACGTATGGTGTTATGCGTCTGGGATAGATTCAATGACATGATTATTAGTTATAAGTATATGGATATTGATTGTGCATGTGTACCATTGTTGCATACCTCATTTTCCTATTGCATATGGACATAGTATTAATGAGACACAACACCATTACTGACGGTTCATGTTGCACGAGCACAAATTGTATTCTACACACACACCGTCGGTAATTACCATGATACGGACAACATATATACATATATGATATTGTATCGGTTATTGCTATTGAGACATTGATTCTTATTCCCTTGCACATATGAAATGTAGTATACATGCTATACCTACATGCTTACACATATTCATGCTATACCTACATGCTTACACATATACATGATATACCTACATGCTTACACATATACCATTCTTTAGCTACATTTACATCATGCATACATACCTTGCTAGAGCTGCATATACCCCTATGTGGTATTGTATTGTCATTGATATTGAGACGTTGATTATTGTGCTATTGTGCATATGAAATGCATCATACATACATGCTTACATGTAGATACACATATCTTTCTATAGATACATGTACATTTCATATGATGTTGCACTTGATTTCGGAGGAATTGGGAACCGCATGATATATTTTAAAACTGGATTAATTTAAAAGAGCGGATGCTGGGACATTATTGTATATGAGATGTATATTATAGTGGATGCTGGGACATATATAGGGAGGACTTTCTTAATCGACATGATAGTACGCTATCTGGTTGCTCTTAATCTTAACATGTATACTTACTATCTCTCTGTTACATGTTGATAAAGCCATTAGGATGTGTACTCGACTTCCAGGATTATGATGCAGATTATACTAGTGGGGTCTGGGAAGTCCATGAGTAAATCGTTCAATGTTCCTAGTCGTGGGAATATCGAGACGGGGCACCGATATTCCAGAGTAGATTAGCGTATATCTTCTCAACCCATATGATGGGCGATGGATGATCCCATATCCATTGGTGTTCGACATCAGAGATGGTATACGGGTGCTCAATGGAGACTGGGTACACTGAACGGACTCGCCGAGAACTCCCAGATGGTATTATACCCCACGTCAGATAGCAGTTCTCTGGTGACACTGGTACAGCTTAGTCTGTCGACCCGAGATCGTCATAGAGTCTTATGTGTCTCCCACTGTGCTTTGATTTCCACCCTACCACGGCTCTACTGAGTCGAGAAAATAGGTGGTTTTTGGGTACAATCCCGAGTCACAGGGAGGCAACGAGCAATAGGAGGGGATTCGTCTCTCCCGGTATTGGGGGTTGATGTTGCGCTATGCTCAACTGGCCATAACCGGAAATCCCTGGCCAGGGTTGATGTGATTTACTGGTAAGTGTTATCATTAGATTCGTGACCGTTATAGACCATACATCGGCATGACTTATCAAGCTACCGGGGTCTGACGTTTACCATCCCAAGGCGAGATATGCGACATATCAGACGAACAGACCAGACTGTGTGGTAAGTGTTACTGATTGGATTCGCAGGAGTGTGAGCAGGCTTGCTTGTTGATCTTCTGATTGTTCAATATCCGGGTGGCCGTTACGTTTAGCAGACCGCTTGCGGCTTGTGGGTGACTGATATGATCACCACCTACTGCCGGCGTATTGACGAGTCTTTAGAGTCCTACACAGAGGTTTCCTGGCTCAAGTGAAACAAAATAAGAGCGCATATAAGATATGTGCGGGACCGAGAATAATATGAGTATGTGATACCGGATTCTATTCTCGCGATTTGTATCATCAGTCGGTTATATGCGATTGTTTCCAGATTTAAAATCAGAAAAGCTTATGGAAAAAGCTTCAGAAAAGGGTCACGTGCTTACACGTGACCAGCAGTCACGTGTTGGCACGCGACACCTAAAAGCATCATCAAGTCAGATTCAGCTTCCCAACTACATCAAAGATAAGGGCTTCAGAGAAGGCATCACATGCTAGCACGTGACCAGCAGTCGCGTGTTGGCACGTGACATTTAAAAGCGGCAGACTTGTTCTCCAGTTAAATCAAGGAAAGAGGCTCCAGACAAGGGTCACGAGCTCACACGTGACCAATGGTCACGTGTCGGCACGTGATGACTAAGCAGCAGCCAGAAGACAGAGCGCAAAAAGAAAGAGGAAGGCTCGTTCCAAGGGGGTCACGTGCCCACACGTGACCATGGGTCACGTGGTCACACGTGACCGGCTTTCAAAGCCCGTTTTGTTAACAGAATTAAATTCTGAAAGAGATTCAAATCTTTCCAAAGGAAAGCGATTACCTGGAACCAATTGAGTTAAAGATTTAAAGATGATTAAATATCATCTATCTATGGGAAAATCTCGGGTTTGGAAAGATTTTCCCTTTAAATCTAACCGAAATAATAAAGGAGAATCCCTGGATTTAAAATCCAATGGTGAATAAAATTCACCTAATAATCCAAAGGTCCAGAACGAATGATGGATGCAAATCAAATCTCTCAATAAAGATTCGTCAAAAGAAACTAATTGACTCGGCTACTTCTCCTATAAATAGGAGCCAAGAGACACAAAAAAGAGACATATACGCAGAGGGAAGAAAGGGAGAGAGAGCCTTCATACTTTGAGGAACTTGGGTCTTCTGCAAAAGAAAACCCTAGGTAAGAAAGGGAAGGCTCCTTGAAAGAAAGGAGAATTTAATTCTCAACAGAGTTTAACTCTGATATATAAAACAGAAGAATATATTTCTTCTCTCTTTGATAGAGGATCTGCAAAGTGCACATCTCCCCTTGAAGTTGAGGATTTAATTCTCAATGGGTTGAGATCCTGCCATGCAGATCCAAAACATAGAGAGGGAATGGAAGCACGAGAATTTAATTCTCACAGAACTATAGGAATTTAATTCCTTTAAAATAAAACTAGGGCTTGACCCTGTGTTATGGGAATTTAATTCCTTCAGAACAAAAAGAAATAGGGTTTAACCCTAATTAAGAACCTAGTTCTGTTGAAACAGCGGGAATTTAATTCCCTTGATCATAATTTAACAGAGAATGGGAATTTAATTCCTTAAAAGCTTTTATTAGGGTTTAACCCTATTTAGTTCTTCACATGTATGAGAAATTTAATTCCTACAGAAAATTCAGAGTCCAACACTATTCAGAATATAAATCTTCAAAAGGAAGTAGGA
Organism: Agapanthus africanus; assembly: GCA_030015575.1. NCBI lineage: Eukaryota > Viridiplantae > Streptophyta > Magnoliopsida > Asparagales > Amaryllidaceae > Agapanthus > Agapanthus africanus. The sequence continues at coordinate 74,050,784 of JASDDO010000031.1, forward strand.
ATTTAATTCCTCTGAAATTACTGTCAGGGTTTAACCCTACGAGGAATTTAATTCCTGGAAAAGATTAACAGATCCTCTAAACAACATATATAGAGGCAGGGTCACGTGTCACCACGTGACCCCCCAAGAGATCTACAGAAAGCCCCTTTGAGGCAGCACCCCACGTGACCCTCAGCAGAAGTTTTAATATATAAGCATTTAAATGCCCTTCACGTGAGGGCACGTGATGCGGTAATCTCAGCAGAATAAATGAAGGGAGGGCGCTCTCACGTGTTGCCACGTGACCCCTCTTGCCTTAGTGTTTAACACTAAATTGGAACTCTCGAATCCAGTATTGAAACACTGTTGGGCCTTAGTGTTCAACACTAATCAAAGAACTTTATTCGCAGTGTTCAACACTGATTACCTTAGTATTTAACACTAATCTGAGATCTCCATTGCCAGTGTTCAACACTGATCTGTTTTAGTGTTTATGATAATTTGAAAGCCTTGTTGCTGGTGTTTAACACCAATTATCTTTTAGTGTTAAACACTAACTTGTCAACCGCATTCCCAGTGTTCAACACTGATTGCTCTGTAGTGTTTAACACCAGGCTTTGGCCCAATTGGCTAAATGGATAGAGGCAAAGCCTCTCCTTCAATGGACCAACAGAAAGCCAATATTCCAGACATGATCGGACTTAGCCCAAGCCAGGACACGAGTCCTCAATTCGTAATTAACTGGGCCAATGGGCTCATAACATAATTAATTGGTTTGGATCCCAAATTGGGCCAAGGACTATTTAATCCACTCCGGTTCTAGGGTACATCTCTTCACTCCTTTGACACTTGGCATTGTAATCCCTCAATGTCTTCAAAGAGGTGACGGGTCCCGACGACCACACATTTATATGGACTGTGGGGTCCTTAAACTCGTGTGAAGCATCTAATGCAAAATTCCTGGTAACGTGGAACGCGGATAACATCACTCTTTGACCCCACAGAAAATGCCTAGAGCGGAGCCTAGTCCTCGCCGAGCACGGCAGTGAACCCGTGTGAAGCATCTAGTGCAAAATTCCTGGTTACGTGGAACGCGGATAACGTCACTCTTTGATCCCGCGGAAAACGCCCAGAGCGGAGCCTGGTCCTCGCCAAGCACGGCAGCGAACCCGTGTGAAGCATCCAGAGCACATACCGGACTATGGAGTCCTTAAACCCATGGACTACGACGTCCTTAACCTCGACCGAGATGTCTTAAAACTAACAATGGACCGCAATGTCCTTAAACTACCCATGGACCGCAATGTCCTTAAACTACCCATGGACCGCAATGTCCTTAAACTAGAATAATAGAGCCCCGCATGCTCTTTTGTCGGATCTAAACGGTCCCGTTTAAGTTGATCTTAGCCTCAAAGATGGCTAACGTATCCTTAAACCTTCAAACAGACTGGACTATGAATCCCCCTAATTAACTCTGGCTCGAGGGTACATCCCTGAACTCTTCTGACATCCGTCGTTGTAATCCTTCAACGTCGTCAGAGAGGTGACGGGTCCCGACGGCCATACATACGATGGACCACTATGTCCCTAAACTGGAACAATGGAGCCTAGAACGCTCCTTTGTCGGATCTAAACGATCCCGTTAAGTTGATCTTAGTCTCAAAGTTAGGCTGACGTATCCTTAATAAACGTTTGAGTTGATCTTAGCCTCAAGTATGGCTGACGTATCCTCAAACCAAACCCCCAAACCCAAATCTAAGATAAACACGGATTTGGACTAGTCCACGCCCTACGGGCGACGACATAAATCAGTCTCCGTATACAATCCACGGGCAACAAAACATAAATAAATGCACACGACACGAAGTGACCATCTGGAGAAGGAGAAAGTTGTTACCGCGATGCAGTAGTGTAATTAACTGCAGGGGCTTGCGCCTGCAGGGAAGAGCGTCCCCACAATCAAAAACCCCTCAAACGAGGGGGAATCTGACGAAGTCTGCTAAATCGGCCGCATCCGTCTAAGCCTCCGATGCACGGTACCATAGATCAACTTGGCATCTTCGGAGAGGTGGACGGATAGCACCAATTAGCATCTGCCTCGAACCCGAGGCCAGACGCCCCACGCGTCCCGGCCGCCGTTCGGAGGGGAACAGATTCTGGCACACCCGGTGGGACCTTTTCCTCTTTCCACTCCACACTTCGTGTGTCGTAATTCGCGAACTAATCGCGGTTCGCTAATGGTTGCTCTTGGGTTTCCAGATACTAAGAATTGGCGTCTTACTTATTGCAGAAAGCAAAGGATCGATGGCTTCTATTTCTGCGAAATTCTCCAACTGCTCGGACTGCAATTGCAACCACGCTCTGCCTCGCCAGGAGGTGTAGCCTATAGACCCCAAGCTTCTTCGCTATTCACAATGCCCGTGGAACAGGTGACTCAGGCCACTACCGGATTGTTCTTTAGGACTATACTCCCGCCAACAAGCTTCACGGCGCCGGTGCCGACGAAGGAAGCTCTCAAGAAGTCGGTCTTTGATCGTCTTACCCCTACCGCGGCTCCTCTCAACGAGTCGCCCAACGTCAACGCCTCGGTCTTCTTTAGATTGGGCCAGAAATCCTGCGAACTCATCATAGGGCCTACAATCTCAGAGGAGACTGCTTCTAAGAAAGTGGCCACTCCTGCCCCCGAAGTCGCCAAGGCGGCCTCTCCGGCCACGAAGTCGGTTTTTACAAGATCAACGGCTTCAGCTCCCGCTCCTGCCGCCCAAAAGACGTCGGTCTTTGACAGGCTAACACCAGCAACGACCCCTCACCTACACAGGGGACAAGACGGAGCTATTCCCGCCGCTGAACCCACGCCGTCCGCTCGACACGCTCGACGTCGCCACTGGCGCCGAGTAAGGAGGGCTGGGGGCAACTCCCCCTCGGGACTAACTCCACCAACCCCGATGGCAGAAGTTAATGCTGCTGTTCCAACTGGGAACAGCTTCGAAATGCTAAATAAGGTGCGAAGGAATTCCCCAACTGCAGTACTAAAGAGGTCTCCTCCCCCATTAAAAAAGGTTGTGGAAATAAAATCAGAACAGCCCCGATCCCCTCAACGGCTGTCTTCCAAAATCTATAAGATTTGGCGGCAGGCCCGAGACTCGATCATCGATCCAAACTTCTCCCGCCAGCACAAGAAGCTGAAAATCCAACCGGAAGATGGTCACCAGGCTAAACCCCAAAAGGCTGTCTGGACGCCCACCTCAACGGCCCCCTCAACCTCCATGGCTCATAAAAGGAGGAGGCCAGAGAAGATCCCCCAGCCTGCAACGACGGTTAAAAGCACTGAGCCCAGACGCCCGAAGTCTGGGGGCATGGTGGTGCATACTGTTTACATGGCCTCTGGAAAGGAGGAAAGCCGCACTTCTACAGGCCACCGACCGCTTACCCGATCCGTGACGAAAGCCCAGGAGCAGCAACAAAAGCTTTAGGAAATGATGAATGCTATGGCCGCACTTACCGGGCCAAAAGAAAGCCCAGAAACGTCCTCGGACGCACGCCAGGAGGAAGAAACCGACGCTGAATTCCTTCGCTGGATACTGGAGAAAAAGGACAAAGAGGCTGCTGAACAAGCGGCCAACATACAACGTATGGGCCTTCTCTTCCAAGATATGATAGGAATGATGATCCAGCAGGACTTACCCGCCGAGGATCCCCCAATCGTTCTTGAAGACGACCGAGGAGAAATGTCAAATCCACCACCAGCCCTCTCAACGGCCAAGGAGGAGGCAATCTCTAAGGCTGATTTGGTTGACTACATAGCCCAGCAAATCCGGGTTCATCATGCGACTGAGGCAGCTGGTCAAGTCGTGAAAACGGGGCGGCCGTATCCAAGCTGGTACGACCAAATCAAATACCCGCAAGGCTATACGATACCAAAATTCCACGTGTACAAGGGGACCGGCAACCCCCATCAACATGTCGCCCAGTTCCGGGCCCTCTGCGGTAACACCGGCGGTGATGATAAACTGTTGCTCCGCCAGTTCGTGGGCAGCTTGTCAGAAACAGCGTTCGAATGGTATTCGGAACTCCCGAACGATTCTATCAAAACGTTCGCTGAAATAGAGTTGTTATTCACTCAGTGATTCGCAAGTGCCAGCGAACGCACTCCAATAACTGCATTGATTAACGCCAGGGTAAAACCAGGCGAAACCTGGGTCCAGTATGCTATACGCTGGCGGAACTTGTGGTCGAGATGTGAACAACGCATTGAGGAGGCACCCGCAGTGGGCATGTTCGTGGGAACCCTAGACCCCCACGCAACTATCTCCCAGTTTATGATGTTCTTTAAGCCAACCACATTCCAGGCTTTAATCGAAAAGTTGGCTCAGATGGACCAGATGGGTCATAGACCACCTGCCCCGAAGTCAGAACCTCGGAATGACAACCTTTGTCGCGAATGCCCAGCAGCAACCTAACGCCCCGAAACCGGCAGATCAACTGGAAGAAAGACGCCGGTATTATAATGAGAAGATGAAACGTCCCTACTCGTTCCTACGAGACGAGACGAAACGGTTATTCGAGCTGGCAATACACAACAGACTTATAAGCCTGCCAAATCCAAGGCGACCGCCGCAACCCACCGAGGTGAATAACCCTAACTATTGCCCTTACCATCAAACAGTAAGCCATCCAATTGAAGATTGCTTCATCTTCAAAGGATGGATTGAAGATCAATACCTCCAGGGAAAGTTTGTACTGTCCGAAAAGTGGAAGGTGAACCCACCACACCCGCATACTCCTAAGAAGGCAGACACACCGGGGGCAACCTGCTCCTTTATTGAAGAAGCTCCATGGGAGGTCATGCTATCAACTAAAACCAAAAGAATGCTGAGAGACCTTCATGCGTGCCCTGCGATCGAATGGAAGGACCCTCTTAAACCTCAAGTTATCGAAGGGATGTTGAAGCCCCGCACAACTACGAAGACTCGTGATGAGGGCCCAAATACTCACGCCCAACCGTCAAAATCTTCGAAGAAAAAGAAGAAGAAATCCAAGAAGCCCGTGAAGCCTGGAGACAAGCGCACGAACTTGCAGAAGCAAATCGACGCACTGGAAGAGTACAATCAAAAGGCGCAAACTCCTGTCACACTGCAAGAGTTTCTCAGCCACATCTTTCAAGAGAGAGATGATGGAGAGAGCTCGTCGGATGAATCCGAAGGGTATGTGGCGAGTTGTAAAGTAATCTCCCACTCGTTTACCGATGATGAGAAAACTCCTGGCACTAAGAAGCTGGAGACAGAGCCTGAACCAGAGCGTGCGTGGCCGACAAATGAAGTGATCAATGCTTTTCTGGACGAGATTCGTCCAAAAAGTAAAGCGGATCAGGAGCGTAAGATGGCAGCGTCAGAAGGAACCAAATGCAGGCGACTGAACGGAAGGGTTGAACTACCTCTGCCAGAGCGAAAGGCATCCGAAGTAGACAAGAGGATATTCAAAACGAGGAAAAGATTTGCCAAAGCCATGTCAATGGGGATGAGGCTACCGCCTTCGGAAGGAAACACGCTCGACGGGGTGGAGAGACACCCTGATTATTGCACATATCATCGGAAAATCTCACACCCCACGGAGGAGTGCGACGCCTTTAAGATATGGTGGCAAGGATATGTTGCTCGTCGACAACACGTTAAGAGCATGAAACGCAAGATCCGTCGGGAGCAAAGAGGCACTGTCGATGGGCACAACAGAACTACTGGCAACTGTTGTATGGCTCACGCCGGGGGGTCATAAGTTCTCACCTTTGGGAGCGACTCTGAAGAAGAAATGGCTCTGGACCCTCTCTTTAAAGAATCCGTTTTAGGGAAAGAGGAGAAACCAGAGGCTTGCGAGAACATTCAGCTGCGCAATCGCACACTCCCAGAAAAGAATCTCGGGCCCGTGAGTAGAAAAGATAAGGGAAAGGAAAAGGTCACTGAAGATATCAATTTAGACGACCAAGTCATGAGAGAGCTGGCCGCCAAAGACCCTCCTAGGAAGGATAAGGTGGACTATAACATCCTAGCGCACCTAAGAAAACTACCTTCTCAGCTTAGCATTCTCGATGCCCTCCTATTATCAAAAGAAGCGCGAGACTCACTAATTAAGGCGTTACAAGAACCTGAGCAATTCCAAGCCTTCCTCGCCACTGAAAAGATGAAGGATGAACTGGAGGAAGTGCATACGGCCGACATCACTTTCGGTGATGAAGACCTCCTTCTCGGGACGTGCGACCACAACCGTCCCCTATATGTCTCCGGATACTGCCATGATATCAAGATAGGCAAGATCCTGGTGGATAATGGATCCTCCGTCAATCTCCTTAATGTTCGGGTGTTGAAGGAAATCTGCATGAGTGTGCAACACCTCGCTCGTGACAAAACTACTATCTCCGGTTTCGATTCACAATCGTCACGGACTCTCGGATCTGTGATACTAACATTACGCTTTGGACTTCTCGTCACAGACATCAAATTCCATGTCATCGACGCCAAGACCTGCTACAACGCCTTGCTCGGCCGTCCTTGGCTACACGAGTACAACATCATCCCTTCTACGCAACATCAGTGTATGAAGTACTTTAAGGATGGTTTCAAGTATACTGTAACAGGAGAGTTAAACCCATTTTCCGTGAACGAAGTCCGCAAATACGAAGATGCGAAGTACTTTTCGCCAGGTTTCGAGGATACAGAAAGGTGTCGCAACCCGGAGAACAAAACCGCCGCCACCATCCCTGTTTTCGGGAGCGATACCGAAGAAGAAGAAGAGATAGTGTATGCCGGGCCATCTCAACGCAACAACCCAGGGACGTCCGCCCCCATGTTAGTCTTCGGAACTGACTCGGAAGATGAGGTTAATGCCGTGTTCGCCAATCGGCTGTCAATACAAGCACCCCTTGGCGATGACCATAGTTTGCAAATCACCATGGTACCGCGAGAACACTACAAGGATCTCGACACGCTTCAAGCTCACAATATGCAGGATCTGCAAACGTTTTACGTCCCTCCCAGGCAAAGGGGTGAGAAGGTGATCCTATTCTACCGATCCTCAGAGTCGAAAATAGAGAAAGAGATCTGGCATGGCGCGGATGCTACACTTGCCACGCTCCAACCCATCGGTCTGCCTAGATACTATACAAATGGATTAAAGAAGCTATTGAAGTGCCAAGGAGTACCCTTAAAACAGACTGTTCGGCAGGCTCGGTTCTACAACAGGATTTGGGATGTCCCCGGGACTCAACGCAAATTTCCCAACGGGAAAATGGAAACACTCGGGCTTGGATACGCGAGAGCCGGAAAACGGGAACGGGCCCACAGCAGCTACGCCATATATACCTTTGATGAAGAAGAGGACGCCCTGTCAGGAGATGCCAACCCCTCATCAAAATTAGACCCCGCGATTGAAGCGCCAAGTCCGTCTTCTGAAGAACGAATGGGCAAGCCTATCAGGAAAGTGGGTCAGAAAGCTCGGGAAGACCACAACCGCGAAATGGCCATCTACGAGAAGGCCAGGACGCAACATCTATTTCGACAGGCCGCAAAAGACAAAGATGCTCATCCTTGTCAACCCGTCGTACGAAAGGCCCGACGCAGAGACGGAAATAAATCAAGAAGCAGAAAGAGGAGCCAAAAACAACGACGCAGGATTAGAAGGTTACGTGATCGGGTATTGCACGGCTCGGATTTGTCCCTCATGAAGAAGATGAGTCGAGCGTACTCCTTCCCCCGAGACAAGACGGAGAAGTTACTCAAGCTCGCTATAAAACATCAAATGATCGCGCTTCCAGAGTCTAGACATACTGAGCAAGCTAACAAGGCGTCTCATCTGAGCTATTGCTCTTATCACCGAGCCATAGGACATCCTACCGAAGACTGCTTCACCTTCAAGAACTGGGTCGAGGACCAGTACCAACAGGGCAGATTCTCTTTATCCGACGGCTGGAGGGTAACGCCACCACAAAAGCATGAACCCAAGGCCGCAAGAGTAGAACCGGATCCACCTCAGTCCTGGGAGCGGATTCGCACCTGTTATACGATTACGATATTAAAAGAAGAGCCCGAGAACGTAGATGACCTCCCCCGGTGCTTTGAGAACAGCGATGATGAGGTGATCTCAGAATTTCCGCCCGCTCCGAAAGAACTGGAAGATGGTATACATACTACTGCAGATAACTTCAAGAAGATTGAGTTGGGATCGGCAGACGACCCACGACCGACATTTGTCAGCGAGCTGCTATCTGAAGAAAGGGTGGCTGCGTTAAAGAACGTGCTTCTACGGCATAAAGACTGCTTCGCGTGGAACTACTCCGAGATGCCAGGATTAGATCCGGAGATTGCTGTGCATAAATTAGCGATATCCCCAGATATCAAGCCAGTCAAGCAGGCGCCAAGGAGGATGCGACTCGAGCTTGAGATGAGCATCAACGCCGAAGTCAAGAAGCTGATCGATTCTGGATTTATCCAAGAAGTCCAGTATCCCGACTGGATCGCCAATATCGTCCCGGTAATGAAGAAGAATGGGACGGTACGCATATGCATGGATTTCAGGGATCTCAATAAAGCCTGTCCAAAGGATGATTTCCCAGTGCCAGTAACTGAGCTAATGATAGATAACACGTCCACTCACGAGGTTTTCTCCTTTATGGATGGTTCGTCAGGATACAATCAGATAAAGATGCATCCCGAAGACCAGAAGCACACCGCTTTCCGGACCCCTTTGGGTATATTCTGCTACAGGGTTATGCCCTTTGGTCTAAAGAACGCTGGCGCTACCTATCAAAGGGCCATGACAAAGATCTTTGACGACCTCATACACGATGTCGTCGAGTGCTATATCGATGACCTCGTAGTAAAGAGCATGTCATACGAAGATCATTTAAAGCATCTGGAGACTGTATTTCAACTCCTTCGGTAATATAATTTGAAAATGAATCCCCTCAAATGCGCGTTTGGAGTCTCCTCGGGCAAATTCCTAGGATTCATCGTTCGACACCGAGGTATTGAAATAGACCCGTCAAAGATTAAAGCGATCATGGAAATGCCTCCGCCGAGAACCCTCAAACAGTTGCGGTCTCTCCAAGGGAAGCTCACATACATCCGGCGGTTTATCGCCAATCTTTCAGGCAAATGCCGTCCTTACAGCCACCTGATGAAGAAGGTAACTCCATTCGTTTGGGATCACAAATGCCAAGGTGCACTAGACGAGATCAAGCAGTACCTGCAGAACCCTCCGGTGTTGGCTGCGCCGGTCAAGGGAAAACCCCTCATTCTTTATACGACCGCCCTCGAAGGTTCCTTGGGCGCATTATGGGCACAAGAGAATGATCAGGGGAAAGAGAGGGCACTCTACTACTTAAGTCGAGTTCTACTGGGGGCAGAAAGCAACTACTCTCCCATTGAAAAACATTGCTTGGCGTTAATTTTCGCGATAACAAAGCTCAGGCACTATGCGTTGGCGCATGAAGTCCGTCTCATTTCAAAGGTGGATCCCCTTAAATACTTGATGTCGAAAGCCATATTGACGGGACGACTCGCTAAGTGGGCCCTGCTCTTGATGGAGTTCTCGATAACGTATCAACCTCTCAAGGCAATGAAAGGCCAGTCCATTGCCGATTTCCTCGCTGAGCATCCGATACCGGCCGATTCTCCTCTGAACTGTGATTTGCCGGACGAGCATGCATTTGATGCGATTGGCGGCGGTAGCACCCGATGGGAACTCTATTTCGATGGAGCGTCCTCCGTAAAGAAACAGAAACAAGGTATCCCAAGGATCAAATCGGGGATAGGCCTCGTCTTTGCAACTCCACAAGGAGGGATAATGCGCTTCGCCTTCTCCTTAACAGAGCCGAGGACAAACAATGAAGCTGAATACGAAGCTCTGATAGCAGGCCTCGAAATCGCCATCGACCTGGGAGTTGAAGACCTCCTTATATATGGGGATTCTCAACTGGTCGTTATTCAAGTAAATGGTGACTACCAAACGTGCAAACTGGAGTTGGTGAAGTATGGCGAAAAGGTGCAACAACTACTGACCCAAATTCCCTCATATATTCTGGAGAACATACCGCGCGCAGAAAATAGCAAAGCAGACGCGTTGGCCAAACTTGCTAAAGAGCTGGCGGACGAGAACCTCGATGACGTCAGAATCGTGGTACAAAGCCATCGAGTGCTTGCCCCGGCAGAAATACCTCCGGAATTATATAAAGAAAAGGGAGCGACTGAGCAGATGACCCTGCAAATAAAAGACCATGAGAAGGCCGAGGACTGGAGGGAAGTCTTCATAGACTACTTTAAGTCCCCCCGAATGCCCAAAGAAGCGTCCTCAAGACATCAGCTCATGAAACGAGCTCTATCTTTCGCTTTCGTCAACGATACTCTATACAAGAGATCGTTTGATTCTCTATGGCTGAGATGCTTAGGACCTGACGAAGCAGAAAGAGTCATTCAGGAAGTTCACGACGGACTTTGCTGTTCTCACCAAGCAGGCCCAAAGATGAAGTTAAAAATTAAATGGATAGGTTACTACTGGCCCACGATGATCCAGGACTGCCTCGAGTATGCGAAGCAATGCCACTCATGCCAGATTCATGGAGACTTCATCCACCAACATCCAAATCCACTACACCCAACGGTGGCTAGCTGGCCGTTCGAAATGTGGGGGACTGACATAGTCGGCCCCATTGAGCCAGAATCATCCCGGGGACATCATTTTATCCTGGCGACAACTGATTACTTCTCCAAATGGGCAGAAGCAGTACCACTGAGGGAAGTGAAGACGGAGAATATCCTCCATTTCTTCAAGACGCACGTCATCTATCGGTTCGGAACTCCACGGAGGATTATCTCCGATAATGGGCCAGCCTACCGAAGCCATAAGATTAGCCGCTTCGCACAGCAGCACAATATAGACTGGAGATATTCTTCAGTTTACAACCCACGAGCTAACGGTCTGGCCGAGGCCTTCAATAAGACCTTGACGAAGATCATAAAAAAGACCGTTTCAAGGAATAAGAGAGACTGGCACGAAAGGCTGCAAGAAGCCCTTTGGGCTTATCGAACTACATTCAAGACGGCTACGAACACAACGCCGTACGTGTTGGTATTTGGGACGGAAGCAGTGCTCCCCCTCGAGATAGAGTTACCCTCTCTACGAGTAGCAGTCCACCACGAGCTGACGGACGAAGAAAATGCTCACCTTCGGCTTGAGGAGCTTGATGCCCTCGACGAAACCCGGCTCATAGCGCAACAACATCTAGAAGCCTACAAAGCAAAGATGACGCGCTCGTACGAAAGATTGACCAGGCCGAGGACATTCCACCAAGGCGAACTCGTACTAGTGGTCAAAAGACCTATGATCCCCAATAGTGCCAAGCGAGGAAAATTTGAGCCAAACTATGAAGACCCGTACATCATAGACAAGGTCTACCAGGGTAGAGCCTACCTACTCATGGACATGCACGGTGAAAGGCCTTTCAGGCCAATAAACGGCCGCTTCTTAAAGAAATACTACGCTTAATAAGCCACAGCCTGGGTCAATGATAGATGACGACGACTATGTCCGCTCGCTATCTTCCTAGGCTCAGACTTTACAAGCAGCAGCCGGCCTTCCCATATCGATGGACCGAAACGTCCTTAAACTAACGAGGGACCGAAACGTCCTTAAACTAACGCTGGACCGAAACGTCCTTAAACTAACGATGGTCCGAAATGTCCTTAAACTAACGACAGACCGAAACGTCCTTAAACTAACAACGGACCGAAACGTCCTTAAACTATCGATGGACCGAAATGTCTTTAAACTAACGACAGACCGAAACGTCCCTAAACTACTACCGCAGCATCCTTAGGCCGACGAGATAAAAAAAAGAGAGAAAAAGAATAAAAAACGGTTTGTCCACAAGCAAAATGGGCACGGATGAAAACCCGAAAGGGCTCCGTGAGTAAAAACAGCAGGACTACCGGCGAGTGTTTGTGAAAACCCGAAAGGGCGCAACCTCGTTAAAAGACACTTGTAGGGTCCTCTCGACCTTGTAAGGGGAAACCACCTGCGTGAGATCCTTACGACTCACAAAGGAGCAACACACTTAGGGATCCTCACGATTCCTAAGGAGAAAATACACTTACGAAATCCTCAAGACTCGTAAGGAGAACTCTCTTATGGGACCCTCACGGCTCATAAGATTTGAAAGTCTTAAGTTATAGAGACCTAAACCTGTTCTTAAGCAAATCCTCCACAACCTTCGATATTGCCCTACAAGGGACTCAATACTGACCCTTGTATACAATCCACGGGCGCGAATAAACATTTCCCCAGCAAAGTCCAACCCTTGTAGGTCCTCTCGATCCATAAGGAGAAAGCCCTCTTGTAGGATCCTTACGACTTACAGAGGAGCACACACTTAGGAATCCTCACGATCCCTAAGGAGAAAATACACCTGCAAGATCCTCACGACTTGTAGGGAGAAATACCTTTGTGAGACCCTTACGGCTCACGAAGTCAAAAGCCTTGGTCGACAGGACCCTTAACCCTGTTTGCCGAGCCACCTCTGTTCATCATCGACAAAGGAAAATGATGATTCGCTCCTAGTAACATTCCAGTTGTAGCGGTGCTGACGCCGAAATCGGTGCCTAAAATCCAAGCTTGCGGCGAAAAAGCTAGCAAGCCACACATGCCTACAAAATAGCCGAAATGATGGGGCAACTCGCAATAAAAAGCAGTGAGTAAAAAGAAAAATAGCCGAAATGATTGGGCACCGTGAAAAATAGCCGAAATGATGGGGCAATCGCGACCTTTGCAGTATAAAAGCTGAAATGATAGGGCATCGCGGAAAAAGAAATAAAATAAAAATAAAATTTATGCCTTACAGGTGATGTTCCATCACACCCTGTACACAATCCAAGGGCGTAAACAAAAAGGGAACATACCTTCCCCCCCAGGTTTCACCAAAGAAAGAAGCTAAATCTCGACGGGCCACAAGCGACCTAGAGATCATCCCAACACTCGTCTCGTAACAACGGACACAACTTCAAGCTAAGCGGAATAGCGGCAACTCACAGTTCCATGGCTCGGTGGTATACATATCACCAACAGTCAGAACTCCATCCCGTGAAATGCGGATACAATCAGCAAAATTCCTGGTTACGTGGAACGCGGATAATTTCACTTTTTGACCCCGTGGAAAACGTCCAGAGCGGAACCTAGTCCTCGCCGAGCACGGCAGTGAACCCGTGTGAAGCATCTAGTGCAAAATTCCAGGTTACGTGGAACGCGGATAATGTCACTCTTTGACCCCGTGGAAAACATCCAGAGCGGATCCTGGTCCTCGCAGAGCACGGCAGTGAACCCGTGTGAAGCATCCAGAGCGGAGCCTAGTCCTCGCCAAGCACGGCAGTGAACCCGTGTGAAGCATCTAGTGCAAAATTCCTGGTTACGTGGAACACGGATAATGTCACTCTTTGACCCCGTGGAAAACGTCCAGAGCGGATCCTGATCCTCGCAGAGCACGGCAGTGAACCTGTGTGAAGCATCCAGAACGGATCCTGGTCCTCGCAGAGCACGGCAGTGAACCCGTGTGAAGCATCCAGAGCGGAGCCTAGTCCTCGCCAAGCACGGCAGTGAACCCGTGTGAAGCATCTAGTGCAAAATTCCTGGTTACGTGGAACACGGATAATGTCACTCTTTGACCCCGTGGAAAACGTCCAGAGTGGATCCTGGTCCTCGCAGAGCACGGCAGTGAACCCGTATAAAGCATCCAGAGCGGAGCCTAGTCCTCGCCAAGCACGGCAGTGAACCCGTGTGAAGCATCTAGTGCAAAATTCCTGGTTACGTGGAACGCGGATAATGTCACTCTTTGACCCCGTGGAAAACGTCCAGAGCGGATCCTGGTCCTCGCAGAGCACGGCAGTGAACCCGTGTGAAGCATCCAGAGCGGAGCCTAGTCCTCGCCAAGCACGGCAGTGAACCCGTGTGAAGCATCTAGTGCAAAATTCCTGGTTACGTGGAACACGGATAATGTCACTCTTTGACCCCATGGAAAACGTCCAGAGCGGATCCTGGTCCTCGCAGAGCACGGCAGTGAACCCGTGTGAAGCATCCAGAGCGGAGCCTAGTCCTCGCCAAGCACGGCAGTGAACCCGTGTGAAGCATCTAGTGCAAAATTCCTGGTTACGTGGAACGCGGATATTGTCACTCTTTGACCCCGTGGAAAACGTCCAGAGCGGAGCCTAGTCCTCGCCAAGCACGGCAGTGAACCCGTGTGAAGCATCTAGTGCAAAATTCCTGGTTACGTGGAACACGGATAATGTCACTCTTTGACCCGTGGAAAACGTCCAGAGCGGATCCTGGTCCTCGCAGAGCACGGCAGTGAACCCGTGTGAAGCATCCAGAGCGGAGCCTGGTCCTCGCCAAGCACGGCAGTGAATCCGTGCGAAGCATCCAGAGCAAATACCGGACTGTGGAGTCCTTAAAATCCACGGACTATGACGTCCTTAACCTCGACCGTGATGTCTTAAAACTAACGATCAACCACCCCGATTCCCTATGGATTCTGCCTTGGTTTAAGGGTACATCTCTTCACTCCTTTGATACCTGGCGTTGTAATTCCTCAACGTCTTCAAAGAGGTGACGGGTCCCTGCAACCAAAAACCGGACTGTGGAGTCCCTAAATCCACGGACTATGAGGTCCTTAACCTTAACCGCGATGTCTTAAAACTAACATCGGACTGTGGAGTCCTTAAATCCACGGACTATGAGGTCCTTAACCTTGACCGTGATGTCTTAAAACTAACATCGGACCGTGGAGTCCCTAAATCCACGAACTATGAGGTCCTTAACCTTGACCGTGATGTCTTAAAACTAACAGCGGACTGTGGAGTCCTTAAATCCACGGACTATGAGGTCCTTAACCTTGACCGCGGCGTCTTTAAACTACGATACCTGGAGCGGCTCCTGACCCCGTGAAACACGGATAAGGGTGACCACATCCAGCACTTGCAGGTCCTCACGACCTGTAAGGAAGAAAAACTCTCTTGTGAGATCCTTACGACCCTCAAAGGAAAACCCGCTTAAGAATCCTCACGATTTTTAAGAAAAACTTACACCTATGGGATCCTCTCGACCTATAGGGAGAAAAAACTCTTTATGAGACCCTCGTGGCTCATAAAATGCAAAAGTCTTAGGAAGCAGATCTTAACCCTGAATCCAGAGCCATCGCTGTCCTGCAAGGAGATCAAGATAGAATATCCGCAGAATACATTCAATAAAAAGGGGATACACCATTGAGAGGAAAATTGTATCTTTTATTCATAAGCCAAAATGGATACAAAGTACAAGTCATGAAAGATACAAAAAGAAAGATACTCTTACCCATGAGTATGTACAAAAAAAAGGGAGAAAAGATACAAATGTTTCAAGCCGGCGGGCGATTCAGCAGCTTGGATAGCTCATCCTGCTTTTGTTGGACCATGGCTTCATGACGCAAGATCTCCAAAAGACGAGCCTCCGCCTGAGCTTGTTGGACCTGATATGAAGCAAGCCGGGCTTCAAGCTCTTTCTCAGTGGCCTTATGAGCCTCGACCCTCTCACGAGTGAACGTGGCAGCTTTATCGAGAGCCACCACCTCTTTTATGGACTCCTGAAGCACTCTCCAGAGTTCGTATGCTTTGTTGGCCTTGGCTGTGAGGCTGGCATGAAGCTCGCTCGGCGTCTTGGAAGCTAGCTCCCTCTCCGAAAATTTACGGCCAAGCCCTTTTCTCGCACAACAATATGTTCGCTACGTGTCGCTCTATCAGGCCATGTAAGCTCGCTTTCGTGACCGCGGCCTTGGGAACAAGACATCTACAAGACCGTATAAATGGACTTCCGGTCAACGGGAATAATCAATCTAAAACGCGCTCACATCACCCGACGTGAAAGGCGACAAGAAAGATTTCCGACATATTTCAAGCATGCGTTCGCAATCATATGAGTATTCAAAAAAAAATAATAATAATGGCATTTGCAATCGCATGAACATTCATAACGCCCAAAAAGATCTGATGCGCAGGAAAGTGATGATAGCATTTGCAATTAAAGAAAGTTCTCATGAGAAGAATACAAAGTTTATTTATGCAAGCGGAAACATACATACTAGTACCAAGCCTACATGGAAGTTCGGCATAAAGCGTAAAAAAGGAGGGACTAAGTTAAAAATGTTCTACGCTAACAGAAAAGGTCACCAAACATGGGATCAACGGCACAGGGATTAATGAAGCAGAGGACAAAATTCTCCATCTCTCTCTGCTTTCTCCAGCACATCAAAGCGACGGTTCTCATGAGGAGTCGCTCCCCATCGATTGGCGCCGTGTTCGTCCGCGAAAGCAAACATGATAGCTCGCCGGGCCTTTATCTGGCTCAGCAGATGAATTGAGTAATCCTTCAAAGCCTGAGTAATCAGGCACGCTTCATGAAAGCCCTCGAGCTTTTCTTCCGCCGCGTCGAGCATCGCCAGGGTCATCTCCGCCGGGTGAGGAGGGATGTCGGCAAACACGGCCGTGAGGATCATCCGGAGCCAGAGGGAACCCATCGGGAGGGGAGACCCTCTACGCATCGAGAGTTCATGCATGGCTAAGTCGCATTCGTCGTCGGTAAGAAGTGGATCCACCAACCGAGCAGCAAAGCGGGGGATCATCTCCTCGATAGGCACTTCCCATGGCTGTCGACGAGCGTGTGGACGGTTGCAGGCCATGGCACTCAGAAACTCCTCAAATTAAATCACGTCAATGTGGGAATGAATTTCTCTGTGAGGAGGAAATAGGCTATGGCCTCAAGACTATAAAGGGGGAGCATTAAATGCTGCGCGCGAGAGAAAATTGCATGATGGAACCCTTCCAAGGCCCAAATAAGGGAAGACATTGGAAATCAGGAAAAAGAACGATTTCCAAGGCGCCTTCTCTGCATCCAATGCCATGCACAGAAATATGGCATGAAAAATTGAATCGCACCATAAAAGGCCCCTCACGTGTGGAGCACACGAGCACCATGCTCGGTGCATACTAAGGGATGAAACAATGCCTTGCACACATCAACAAAAATGGATGACAAAATTCAATAAAGGGAGCAGGGCACGCAAACGCAAAAGAACACGATAAGTTTATCATTCATGCTTTAAAAAGGTTCATACAAAATGAAAATAAAACGATTACAACGGCAAGACCTCAGGCGCGGGGCACGGATTGAGAAACTCAAGCTTGACCTTGTCCAAGATCCTCCAAGCATTTCGAACTGCCCGAGTATGTCTTCTCTCGTGATCGCAAGCGTCGGGGTCCTCGCGGATGTCCTCAACCCTACGGTAGGCGGCAAGTATGGCCGACTGCTGAAACGCCTGGTGCAAAAGATCAATGAGGTTGTCACGCCTTCTCTTCGAGATCAGACTCATCAGATACACGTAATGTATCTTATCCTCAGCAACGTCCAACGCCCTGAGTGGCACACCGGCACAGAAAAGAGGAAGAGCCTCCCAAATCGCCAGCACGATGAGCCTTAGAAGAGAAGAGCGACGAGGGAGTAGCCGATGGTTGTACTCGTCAAAGCGGCTCATAATCTCGGCACACTGAGCATTGGTGAACTCCTGATTCTGACTACGACCCAGGGCACGAATATTCCCGTAGGAAATGATTTTGTTGAGATTATACAAATGAGCGTCCATGATACCTGAAATAAAAATCAGGACAATTTATTACAAACCCTCTTCTTCTTCACTAATCACAGAATGACTCATTAAGAAAAGGGAATTAAATTCCTAGAAACATTTTTGGATGGTGTCACGCCCCGCTTCCCAAAATACGGAAACGAGGGATGACTAGGCCAGCCATGCTCCTACGGTCAGGGAATCATCCCGCCGTAGTCACACTTCGGCTTCTAGCATTACATGGTAATCCGTAAATAAGCACAGTGTTAAAGGAATCACATCACTAATTTATTACATTAAAATTTCATTGTCCACAGATTACAGATAATAAGAACAATAACTAACCAAGTTCAATATCACGATCACTCTAAGAAAAGCAATAAAGATAGGGAGTACACCAGACTATATCTCTGTGAACTCGAAGGGTAAATCCGTCTCCTGTGCTGGTCCTCCCGCGAAATCTGAGCATGCATACTCAGGTCGTCAGAGCGACACAATAATAATATTATTAACAGATGAAACAGGTAAATGAGGTAATACTGGTATGAGAATAATGCAAGTAATCACTATGTCACTATATGATGCAGAATATGATATATGTCCCTATCGGTCTCTAGGTCATGTTTGAAATCACATAGTGGAAGGAGGATCATGTTTAACAGGAGTCTCGTACATACCCGAGACAACGGCCCACATGCCCGGGACATAACCCTGTCAGCCGGATCGCTAGATCCTGTCCTACACGTATAAGTATCACAGTTCGAATGATCATCCTCTAAACACGGTCCCGCTAAATACGATACTCTTTCCACTTTGATTTCCCCTTTTTCCCCAGGTTACACTATTTAAGATATTGATCTAGTTGTGTACGAGTATACCAATGGCACGGTTTCATCACTGTCCACTGCATCAATCACTGTCACGAATATTCACTTTCCATTGGTGTACTCGTCACTCCTACACCAACATCTATCACGCACGATAATGCAATGTCCACACGCACTAACACTGTGTAAATGACAAGGGTATGATATATGTATTGTATGCTACCAATAAGCTCTGTATGTTATGAATTAACATGCATGTCATGAACTAAAATGAATTACACAAATTAGTATGTTACAAATTCAGCAAAAATGATGTAGGTAAGATATATAGAACAATCAGTCAGGAATTAATCAAAATTTGTTTCAGTTCAATCGGAGTTTCGGTTTTCAAGATATAACTGTTTCAGTTTAAGCGTTCGCGGCTGGAATTTCAATTTCAGAACTGAACATCTGTTTCGCGACACGAATTACACCCAGTTGAGCTCAGAATTTTGCGATGTCACAGTTAAATGAAATTTAGGTTTTTCGATAAAGTATTCAACGCAACAGACGGATCTTCAATCGCATCTGTACGTTGAAAGTTATACACAGTTCAATCTCAAATGTCATTTCAGAAAGTGTTCTGGACAGCTTTTCGTTCTGCCTTTTTAAAATAAGTTTAAAATAACAAACGGCGATGAATCGGAATGAAACCACTTGTTTTCTCTCACTAACAGGAATATCTTATAACTACTGTAAAGTTCCGTATCATGCAATTTCAGGAAACACGGGGACGCAGAACTTTATACAGAACACTCAAATCAAAAACGCTCTGGACTGCAGTCCAGAGTCGTGATCCGATCCAATTATCTTCAGGGTTTCAGAACAGAAAACATTAAAATTCTACATAGTATTAAAGTTCGTCGAGTCGACTTCGATTTAAGCCCTCGAACGCATCTTTCTAATATGTGTATGATTTATGGTGATTTTATTCGTTTTCAGTTACGAGAGGATTCTATTTTTAACGACATGTTTGGGGGTATCGATTTTTGTTACCAACATTCGTGTTTTCCAGCGAATTTCACACACATTATACATCTTTATAAGGGCCAACATAAAATATTGATTTCCGTCAAATTAGACAATTTTTTCCTTTGGTAACTAACATCGAGCACTTGGTCATGTTACATATATGAAATCGGTAAGTTTGTAAACTACATGATCTATGTTCATAACACTTTTATTATAGCATGAAGCAAGTAAATACTTGCCTGGAGAACGCCTCGGGATCGTACGGCAGCAGTGTCGTCACGGACGCGCGTTGTACGCCGCGGAACCAGTTCGCGCGAGCCTCGATCGAGCACGGGTTTTACGTCGGGGTTTCCCGGAGCCGTCTTGCGTGCGCTGGGAGCTTAGGGGTGCTCTGTGGTTCGCCTGAGATGTGTTGGGGTTGCTGACGGTCGACGGCGTCGCTCCGGCGATGGGCACCGTGGAGTTAACAGTGAGGGAAAAAACTGTTTTTACAAAAAAATTGGATTTTGGAATTATGGAGAGGGGGAATAGGTTGAGCAGTGGCTAGGAATTGTTGTGATGACGATGATGTTGAGGAGGTTTTAGAGAGATCGGCGACGTGGTGGGGGTTCACCGGCGTCGAGGGGTGTCGAGCTTGGTTGCAGTGGGTCGGTGTGCAGGGTCGGGTCTCGAGTTGGTGGGTGCTCGGGTGATGAAGGGAGGAGTCGTGGAGGGAGAAGGAGGGGGATTGAGTGGCTGTCGTCGACGTGGGTCGAGCGACGAGGTGGGACGAACGCCGGCGTGGAGGTGGCAATGGGTTTGAGAGAAATTTTGGGGTGCTCGGTGGATTTTTTTGAGAATGGGGTCAGGGTTTTTTTTTCAAAAGAAAAGGAAGAGAGAGATGAGGGCGACAGATTGTAAACGTGGTGGCAACGGTAGGGCGAAGACGTGGGCGACGGCGGAGGAGGCGTGTCGCGCGCGCGTTAGGGAGGTAGCCGTTGGGGATAATTTGAAGGAGAAGAACAGTGAGGGTCTGAAGAGGAGGCTGGGAAAAGGGATTGGGCTCGTGGGGATTCAAAAATGTATGGTGGGCTGAGGAATGGTAAGCGGGCCGGGGGCTGTTTTAAAATTTCTTTTTTTTAAAAAATGCAGACTTTGTGGGCTGTAGGGTAGCGACGGGCCGGTCCAAAAAATAAGTGGCTGATTTCAAAAAATTAGATTGGGCCTTGGGAAAATTTAAAAAGGGATTTAATTAAAAGTTTTGAATGAGCTGAAAATTACAAATAGGTTTAAGTTTTAAGTATTTTACTCACTTTGGTTTAATTCGGCTTTGGTTTTAGGTTTTAGATTCTGGGTTTTGACTTTTAGGGTTAAGGAAAAATATACATATTAAGTTTAAATAACTTAATCAAAATATGAAGGAAAAGGAGAAGAAGCCACTGGAATTAAGGGGAAAAGAAACCTTTATTAAAGTGGAAACGGGGATTTACACCCTACCCCCCTTAACAAAATTTCGTCCTCGAAATTTGATAAGGACAAAAGAATACAATGTACTAAACAAAGAGATGTGGATAACGATCACGGATATCTTCCTCCCGCTCCCAGGTGGATTCTCCTGGGGAACGACCGCCCCAAGACACTCGGACTAACGGAATGACCTTATTCTTCAGCACTTTCTCTCTGCGGTCGAGGATGGTAGTAGGCTGCTCCTCGTACGATAAGTCAGTACCCAAAACTAGCTCTGAATGGTCCAGGAAATGGCTCTCATCCTGGACATAACGCCGCAACTGTGACACGTGGAAGGTATTGTGCACACCAGCTAGCGATGGAGGCAAGGCCAGTCGATAGGCCACCTCTCCTACTCGCTCTAGCACCTCAAAAGGTCCGATAAAACGGGGACTAAGCTTTCCCCGACTTCCGAACCTGATAACTCCACGAGTAGAGAAAATCTTTAAGAACACATGATCTCCAACTTCGAACTCAAGTGCCCTTCTGCTGGTATCTGCCCAACTCTTCTGTCGATCCTGAGCTATCTTAATACGCTGCCTGATCATTTGGACCTTGTCAACTGTCTGAACGATGAGTTCGGGGCCCAGTAATCTTCGTTCTCCCACTTCATCCCAACATACTGGGAATCGACACTTCCGCCCGTATAGCGCTTCAAAAGGAGCCATCTGAATACTAGCCTGATAGCTATTGTTGTAAGAAAACTCGACTAGGTGCAGATGGTCCTCCCAGGAACCCTGAAAGTCCAACATACAGGCTCTCAGCATATCCTCGAGCGTCTGAATTGTACGCTCGGATTGTCCATCCGTCTGTGGGTGATATGTTGTGCTGAATTTAAGGCGGGTTCCCAAACTCTCCTGTAAGCTCTTCCAAAAGTGCGACAAGAATCTCGTGTCCCGGTCTGACACAATGCTGACTGGAACACCGTGAAGTCGCACAATCTCCTGCATATATCTTTCTGCCAGTGATTCTGTCGACTGACCCACTCGGAAAGGTAGAAAGTGTGTAGCTTTTGTGAGGCGATCGACGATAACCCAAATAGCATTATTGCCTCTAGGGCTCCGTGGTAAGGCCGTCACAAAATCCATAGTAATGTGCTCCCACTTCCATTCCGGTATCGGAAATGGTTGTAACAATCCTGCTGTCCTCTGATGTTCCGCCTTCACCTGCTGACATACCAAGCACCTGGATACGAACCTCGCAATTTCCCGCTTCATTCCGTTCCACCAAAAGTGCTGCTTTAGGTCCTGATACATTTTTGTACCTCCTGGATGCACAGAATAAGCTGAACTGTGTGCTTCAGCCAACACTTCTTCTCGTACATCACCTTTAGGTACGCAGAGTCTGCTACCGAATCTCAGAGAGCCATCTTCATGTATAATCAAATCCGTTCTCAAACCAGCTTCCACTTGCTCTCTGAATTTTTGCAATCGGGAATCATCCGCTTGTGCAATCTTGATGCGATCCACCAGGGAAGATTGCACCTGTAGTTGCCAAAATTGCCTGAGTGCGTTCGGAGTAATGACCTCAAGTTCAAGTCTCTGGAAATCTTCAATAATACTCCTCTGATCGGTCAACATCATAACCGTTGGTTTGCGACTGAGTGCGTCTGGTATAACATTGACCTTCCCCGGGTGGTACTGGAGATCCAAGTCATAATCTGCCATTAGCTCTAGCCATCGGCGCTGCCTCATGTTCAGTTCTTTCTGGGTGAAAACATACTTCAAACTTTTATGATCCGTGTAAACCTCCACTTTCTCACCTAAAAGATAGTGTCTCCAAATCTTCAATGCAAAGACTACCGCGGCTAACTCCAAGTCATGCGTGGGGTAGTTCTTCTCGTGGTTTCTCAGTTGTCGAGAGGCGTAAGCAACCACTCGGCCGTGCTGCATCAAAACACAGCCTAAACCCTTCCCTGAGGCATCACTGTGTATCACCAAACCACCTGAATTATCTGGTACAGTAAGAATAGGCGCCGTGGTTAATTTCTGCTTTAGTGTGTCGAATGCCTGAGTGCACTCCTCTGTCCATGTAAACGGCACGTCCTTCCGTGTCAGCCGCGTCAATGGTTCTGCGATTCTTGAGAAATCTTGGACGAATCTCCGATAATAGCCTGCTAATCCCAGAAAACTCCTGATCTCAGCCACTGATTTCGGCGTCGGCCAATCTCTGACAGATTCTATCTTTGCCGGGTCCACCGAGATGCCTTCGCCCGAAACAATATGTCCCAAAAATTGCACCTTGTCGAGCCAGAACTCACACTTGCTTAGCTTCGCATACAGCTTCTCTTCCCGAAGAATTTGTAGGACTGTGCGCAAGTGTTCAGCGTGCTCCTCCTGAGTCTTCGAGTAGACAAGTATGTCGTCGATAAACACAACGACAAACGTGTCCAAGTATTTTGCGAACACCCTGTTCATTAAATCCATGAATATTGCTGGGGCATTGGTAACACCGAACGGCATCACAAGGAACTCGTAATGTCCGTACCGGGTCCTGAAAGCCGTCTTGCATACATCCTCGGCTGCTACTCTGATTTGATGATATCCAGAACGGAGATCCAACTTCGAGAAAACCTTGGCTCCACTTAGCTGATCAAATAGGTCATCGATACGCTGGATTGGGTACTTGTTCTTTATTGTGACCTTGTTCAGCTCCCGGTAATCTATGCACATTCGCAACGATCCATCCTTCTTCTTTACCAATAGAACTGGTGCACCCCACGGTGAAGCGCTTGGCCGAATAAATCCCTTCTCCAATAATTCTTCAACCTGTTTCTTCAATTCCGCCAACTCCACTGGTGCCATCCTGTAGGGGGCTCTGGATACTGGGGCTGTACCTGGAATCAAATCGATTGAGAACTCCAAAATTCGAGGAGGTGGTAGACCTGGTAGATCTTCAGGAAATACGTCTAGAAAGTCCCGAACAATTTCTGGGGGTGGGCTCTTATCAATCTCCATAGCTGTCAGTTCCTTAGGCTCTGCTCTATACTTAGCTGGCTCCAAAGATTCGCTTCCGCCCTCGAAAATGAACTCCGGGTGGTTAGGGATGCGGAAGATCACCTTCCTTGCACGACAATCAATAACTGCATGGAAAGTGCTCATCCAATCCATCCCGAGAATTGCGTCGTAACTGCCTGTCCCAATTAGGAGGAAATTCGCATAGAATTCCCTGCCACACACTACAACCGGGCATAATCTACATTCTCGACTAGAGATAATAATGCCATTACCCGTATGAATTTCCCATCCCTTGGTTAGTGGTTCATGTGGTATTGAGTGTGTATTTGTGAAATGTTCAGACAAGAAACAATGCGATGCTCCTGAATCAAAAAGTACTCTAGCTGGCAAGGAATGTACGAGTAGAGTACCTGTAACCACATCTCCTGACGCTTCTGCCTGCTCTGCGGTCAAGGTGAAAGCCCGTCCCTGACCGCGACCTGTAAATGGTTGTCTCTGTTCCTGCGGCCTCTGCTGTGACGGTCCAGAACCTCCCTGTATTTCTGCTCGCTCAGGACAACTGTTAATCCTGTGTTGACTGGAACCGCAAATCAGGCACTGTCCCTTGGCACGGCGACAGTCCTTCTGAGTATGTCCTCCTCTACCGCAATAGCCGCAAGTTACGCCTTGTCTCTGGGGGCGATGCTGTGGTACAAACGGACGCTTCATTTCGTCCCTGCTCTGTGAATCGGTATAGTTCCTCGAGATGGCGCGTGGGTACGTGCTGGAACGACTGGGGGTCTTCTAAACTTTTTAATCAATTGCTCCTGAACTCTCGCCGCGTTGAGTACCTGAGCGAAAGTCTGTAGATCCAACGATGCAATCAGCTGCTGCAACTCAAAATCTAACCCCTGAAGGAAACGTCTGGCCCTGGTGACTTCTGATTCGACCATGTATGGAGCAAAGCGGCTCAGACGGTTGAACTCTGCCGCATAAACGTCCACTGGGCGTCCATTCTGCTTTAAAAGAATAAACTTCTCCTCCATTTCTGCCTTGGCTGTGGGAGGAAAATAATGATCTAAGAAGCACTCCTTAAACTTGCTCCATTCGATCTGCCCTTCAAGTCTGCTTTCTTCTACCGACCACCATGTACGGGCCTCTTCTTCTAATTGTATCTTTATCACATCCACTCTGTCTTCCTCTGGAACCCTGGCAGCTGCCAATAAATTTTCCATGTTTACTAGCCATTGTTCAGCCTCAAGGGGTTCAGCTAGCCCTGTGAACGCAGCTGGGTGTAACCGTCGGAAGTCTGACACCGTACCAGCCCTAGTCTGATAAGCTGGTGTAGTAGCGTCCTCGGGGGCGGTAATAAGTGCGGAGGGTCCTCCTGCAGCGGTAATCGCTCTGAGTCCCTCAGTAAGCAAATTTGTCTTCCTCTCCTGAGCTTCCGCGAGAGTGGTCAGTGCACTGAGTATTCTTTCCGTGCGGTCCTGAGAACTGGAGTCCGAGGAGGGGTCGTTCGGGGACGTCATATCACTGGAAGATTCAAAAGGATAGGTTCAGATTCAAGGATGGAAATCAAGAGTAGTGAAACAAGAATAACGTAATACAGCATAGTTAATGTCATCCCTTGATACTAAACACAGGCTCTGATACCAACTAAACCATGTCACGCCCCGCTTCCCAAAATACGGAAACGAGGAATGACTAGGCCAGCCATGCTCCTACGGTCAGGGAATCATCCCGCCGTAGTCACACTTCGGCTTCTAGCATTACATGGTAATCCGTAAATAAGCACAGTGTTAAAGGAATCACATCACTAATTTATTACATTAAAATTTCATTGTCCACAGATTACAGATAATAAGAACAATAACTAACCAAGTTCAATATCACGATCACTCTAAGAAAAGCAATAAAGATAGGGAGTACACCAGACTATATCTCTGTGAACTCGAAGGGTAAATCCGTCTCCTGTGCTGGTCCTCCCGCGAAATCTGAGCATGCATACTCAGGTCGTCAGAGCGACACAATAATAATATTATTAACAGATGAAACAGGTAAATGAGGTAATACTGGTATGAGAATAATGCAAGTAATCACTATGTCACTATATGATGCAGAATATGATATATGTCCCTATCGGTCTCTAGGTCATGTTTGAAATCACATAGTGGAAGGAGGATCATGTTTAACAGGAGTCTCGTACATACCCGAGACAACGGCCCACATGCCCGGGACATAACCCTGTCAGCCGGATCGCTAGATTCTGTCCTACACGTATAAGTATCACAGTTCGAATGATCATCCTCTAAACACGGTCCCGCTAAATACGATACTCTTTCCACTTTGATTTCCCCTTTTTCCCCAGGTTACACTATTTAAGATATTGATCTAGTTGTGTACGAGTATACCAATGGCACGGTTTCATCACTGTCCACTGCATCAATCACTGTCACGAATATTCACTTTCCATTGGTGTACTCGTCACTCCTACACCAACATCTATCACGCACGATAATGCAATGTCCACACGCACTAACACTGTGTAAATGACAAGGGTATGATATATGTATTGTATGCTACCAATAAGCTCTGTATGTTATGAATTAACATGCATGTCATGAACTAAAATGAATTACCCAAATTAGTATGTTACAAATTCAGCAAAAATGATGTAGGTAAGATATATAGAACAATCAGTCAGGAATTCATCAAAATTTGTTTCAGTTCAATCGGAGTTTCGGTTTTCAAGATATAACTGTTTCAGTTTAAGCGTTCGCGGCTGGAATTTCAATTTCAGAACTGAACATCTGTTTCGCGACACGAATTACACCCAGTTGAGCTCAGAATTTTGCGATGTCACAGTTAAATGAAATTTAGGGTTTTCGATAAAGTATTCAACGCAACAGACGGATCTTCAATCGCATCTGTACGTTGAAAGTTATACACAGTTCAATCTCAAATGTCATTTCAGAAAGTGTTCTGGACAGCTTTTCGTTCTGCCTTTTTAAAATAAGTTTAAAATAACAAACGGCGATGAATCGGAATGAAACCACTTGTTTTCTCTCACTAACAGGAATATCTTATAACTACTGTAAAGTTCCGTATCATGCAATTTCAGGAAACACGGGGACGCAGAACTTTAGACAGAACACTCAAATCAAAAACGCTCTGGACTGCAGTCCAGAGTCGTGATCCGATCCAATTATCTTCAGGGTTTCAGAACAGAAAACATTAAAATTCTACATAGTATTAAAGTTCGTCGAGTCGGCTTCGATTTAAGCCCTCGAACGCATCTTTCTAATATGTGTATGATTTATGGTGATTTTATTCGTTTTCAGTTACGAGAGGATTCTATTTTTAACGACATGTTTGGGGGTATCGATTTTTGTTACCAACATTCGTGTTTTCCAGCGAATTTCACACACATTATACATCTTTATAAGGGCCAACATAAAATATTGATTTCCGTCAAATTAGACAATTTTTTCCTTTGGTAACTAACATCGAGCACTTGGTCATGTTACATATATGAAATCGGTAAGTTTGTAAACTACATGATCTATGTTCATAACACTTTTATTATAGCATGAAGCAAGTAAATACTTGCCTGGAGAACGCCTCGGGATCGTACGGCAGCAGTTTCGTCACGGACGCGCGTTGTACGCCGCGGAACCAGTTCGCGCGAGCCTCGATCGAGCACGGGTTTTACGTCGGGGTTTCCCGGAGCCGTCTTGCGTGCGCTGGGAGCTTAGGGGTGCTCTGTGGTTCGTCTGAGATGTGTTGGGGTTGCTGACGGTCGACGGCGTCGCTCCGGCGATGGGCACCGTGGAGTTAACAGTGGGGGAAAAAACTGTTTTTACAAAAACATTGGATTTTGGAATTATAGAGAGGGGGAATAGGTTGAGCAGTGGCTAGGAATTGTTGTGATGACGATGATGTTGAGGAGGTTTTAGAGAGATCGGCGACGTGGTGGGGGTTCACCGGCGTCGAGGGGTATCGAGCTTGGTTGCAGTGGGTCGGTGTGCAGGGTCGGGTCTCGAGTTGGTGGGTGCTCGGGTGATGAAGGGAGGAGTCGTGGAGGGAGAAGGAGGGGGATTGAGTGGCTGTCGTCGACGTGGGTCGAGCGACGAGGTGGGACGAACGCCGGCGTGGAGGTGGCAATGGGTTTGAGAGAAATTTTGGGGTGCTCGGTGGATTTTTTTGAGAATGGGGTCAGGGATTTTTTTTCAAAAGAAAAGGAAGAGAGAGATGAGGGCGACGAGATTGTAAACGTGGTGGCAACGGTAGGGCGAAGGCGTGGGCGACGGCGGAGGAGGCATGTCGCGCGCGCGTTAGGGAGGTAGCCGTTGGGGATAATTTGAAGGAGAAGAACAGTGAGGGTCTGAAGAGGAGGCTGGGAAAAGGGATTGGGCTCGTGGGGATTCAAAAATGTATGGTGGGCTGAGGAATGGTAAGCGGGCCGGGGGCTGTTTTAAAATTTCTTTTTTTTAAAAAATGCAGACTTTGTGGGCTGTAGGGTAGCGACGGGCCGGTCCAAAAAATAAGTGGCTGATTTCAAAAAAATAGATTGGGCCTTGGGAAAATTTAAAAAGGGATTTAATTAAAAGTTTTGAATGAGCTGAAAATTACAAATAGGTTTAAGTTTTAAGTATTTTACTCACTTTGGTTTAATTCGACTTTGGTTTTAGGTTTTAGATTCTGGGTTTTGACTTTTAGGGTTAAGGAAAAATATACATATTAAGTTTAAATAACTTAATCAAAATATGAAGGAAAAGGAGAAGAAGCCACTGGAATTAAGGGAAAAAGAAACCTTTATTAAAGTGGAAACGGGGATTTACAGATGGAATTAAATTCCATGGAGTTGAAACGCCATCATCATCTCCCCAAAGATCATCTAAACCCTAAGAGATCTACAGTTCGAAGGTTAGGCGGTTTCATGTTCTTATGGAAAAACATGAAGAAAAATGGGTTCCTTGTTAAAATAGAGTAAAAACCCTTGTTTTGGATTTAAAATCCAAAGGAATGTGGGAGTTCGCTGTTTGTTCAAGAACATTACCTGAGGAGGAAGGGTCTTTTTAAACAGAGTTAAACTCTGAAGATTGTTTCAAGACAGAGAACTAAGCTCTGGAAGCGAGAATTAAATTCTCAAGGGAAAAGTTCTCAGAAGAAGAAGATGAGCAAAGTGAAGGCTCCTCTGAAGAGACGGTGGTATTTATAGAAGGCGATGGAAACGCTTCATCTCCCCAAATCCCTAAAGGAATCCAACGGTCACAAAAGGTGACAGCGTTGCACTCACGTGCTGACACATGAGAACAACGCTGTGGGGGCATTTGTTTCCTGATTTAAAATCAGAAAAGCTTATGGAAAAAGCTTTAGAAAAGGGTCACGTGCTTACACGTGACCAGCAGTCACGTGTTGGCACGCGACACCTAAAAGCATCATCAAGTCAGATTCAGCTTCCCAACTACATCAAAGATAAGGGCTTCAGAGAAGGCATCACGTGCTAGCACGTGACCAGCAGTCGCATGTTGGCACGTGACATTTAAAAGCGGCAGACTTGTTCTCCAGTTAAATCAAGGAAAGAGGCTCCAGACATGGGTCACGTGCTCACACGTGACCAATGGTCACGTGTCGGCACGTGATGACTAAGCAGCAGCCAGAAGACAGAGCGCAAAAAGAAAGAGGAAGGCTCGTTCTAAGGGGGTCACGTGCCCACACGTGACCATGGGTCACGTGCCCACACGTGACCGGCTTTCAAAGCCCGTTTTGTTAACAGAATTAAATTCTGAAAGAGATTCAAATCTTTCCAAAGGAAAGCGATTACCTGGAACCAATCGAGTTAAAGATTTAAAGATGATTAAATATCATCTATCTATGGGAAAATCTCGGGTTTGGAAAGATTTCCCCTTTAAATCTAACCGAAATAACAAAGGAGAATCCCTGGATTTAAAATCCAATGGTGAATAAAATTCACCTAATAATCCAAAGGTCCAGAACGAATGATGGATGCAAATCAAATCTCTCAATGAAGATTCGTCAAAAGAAACTAATTGACTCGGCTGCTTCTCCTATAAATAGGAGCCAAGAGACACAAAAAAGAGACATATACGCAGAGGGAAGAAAGGGAGAGAGAGCCTTGATACTTTGAGGAACTTGGATCTTCTGCAAAAGAAAACCCTAGGTAAGAAAGGGAAGGCTCCTTGAAAGAAAGGAGAATTTAATTCTCAACAGAGTTTAACTCTGATATATAAAACAGAAGAATATATTTCTTCTCTTTTTGATAGAGGATCTGCAAAGTGCACATCTCCCCTTGAAGTTGAGAATTTAATTCTCAATGGGTTGAGATCCTGCCATGCAGATCCAAAACATAGAGAGGGAATTGAAGCACGAGAATTTAATTCTCACAGAACTATAGGAATTTAATTCCTTTAAAATAAAACTAGGGCTTGACCCTGTGTTATGGGAATTTAATTCCTTCAGAAAAAAAGAAACAGGGTTTAACCCTAATTAAGAACCTAGTTCTGTTGAAACAGCGGGAATTTAATTCCCTTGATCATAATTTAACAGAGAATGGGAATTTAATTCCTTAAAATCTTTTATTAGGGTTTAACCCTATTTAGTTCTTCACATGTATGAGGAATTTAATTCCTACAGAAAATTCAGAGTCCAACACTATTCAGAATATAAATCTTCAAAAGGAAGTAGGAATTTAATTCCTCTGAAATTACTGTCAGGGTTTAACCCTACGAGGAATTTAATTCCTGGAAAAGATTAACAGATCCTCTAAACAACATATATAGAGGCAGGGTCACGTGTCACCACGTGACCCCCCCAAGAGATCTACAGAAAGCCCCTTTGAGGCAGCACCCCACGTGACCCACGTGACCCTCGGCAGAAGCTTTAACATATAAGCATTTAAATGCCCTTCACGTGAGGGCACGTGATGCGATAATCTCAGCAGAATAAATGAAGGGAGGGCGCTCTCACGTGTTGCCACGTGACCCCTCTTGCCTTAGTGTTTAACACTAAATTGGAACTCTCGAATCCAGTATTGAAACACTGTTGGGCCTTAGTGTTCAACACTAATCAAAGAACTTTATTCGCAGTGTTCAACACTGATTACCTTAGTATTTAACACTAATCTGAGATCTCCATTGCCAGTGTTCAACACTGATCTGTTTTAGTGTTTATGATAATTTGAAAGCCTTGTTGCTGGTGTTTAACACCAATTATCTTTTAGTGTTAAACACTAACTTGTCAACCTCATTCCCAGTGTTCAACACTGATTGCTCTGTAGTGTTTAACACTAGGCTTTGGCCCAATTGGCTAAATGGATAGAGGCAAAGCCTCTCCTTCAATGGACCAACAGAAAGCCAATATTCCAGACATGATCGGACTTAGCCCAAGCCAGGCCACGAGTCCTCAATTCGTAATTAACTGGGCCAATGGGCTCATAACATAATTAATTGGTCTGGATCCCAAATTGAGCCAAGGACTATTTAATCCACTCCGGTTCTAGGGTACATCTCTTCACTTCTTTGATACTTGGCATTGTAATCCCTCAATGTCTTCAAAGAGGTGATGGGTCCCGACGACCACACATTTATATGGACCGTAGGGTCCTTAAACTCGTGTGAAGCATCTAATGCAAAATTCCTGATTACGTGGAACGCGGATAACGTCACTCTTTGACCCCGCGGAAAACGCCCAGAGCGGAGCCTAGTCCTCGCCGAGCACGGCAGTGAACCCGTGTGAAGCATCTAGTGCAAAATTCCTGGTTACGTGGAACGCGTATAACGTCACACTTTGACCCCGCGGAAAACGCCCAGAGCGGAGCCTGGTCCTCGCCAAGCACGGCAGCGAACCCGTGGGAAGCATCCAGAGCACATACCGGACTATAGAGTCCTTAAACCCATGGACTACGACGTCCTTAACCTCGACCGAGATGTCTTAAAACTAACAATGGACCGCAATGTCCTTAAACTACCCATGGACCGCAATGTCCTTAAACTACCCATGGACCGCAATGTCCTTAAACTAGAACAATAGAGCCTCGCATGCTCTTTTGTCGGATCTAAACGGTCCCGTTTAAGTTGATCTTAGCCTCAAAGATGGCTAACGTATCCTTAAACCTTCAAACGGACTGGACTATGAATCCCCCCAATTAACTCTGGCTCGAGGGTACATCCCTGAACTCCTCTGACATCCGTCGTTGTAATCCTTCAACGTCGTCAGAGAGGTGACGGGTCCCGACGGCCATACATACGATGGACCACTATGTCCCTAAACTGGAACAATGGAGCCTAAAACGCTCCTTTGTCGGATCTAAACGATCCCGTTAAGTTGATCTTAGTCTCAAAGTTAGACTGACGTATCCTTAACAAACGTTTGAGTTGATCTTAGCCTCAAGTATGGCTGACGTATCCTCAAACCAAACCCCCAAACCCAAATCTAAGATAAATACGGATTTGGACTAGTCCACGTCCTACGGGTGACGACATAAATCAGTCTCCGTATACAATCCACAGGCAACAAAACATAAAATAAATGCACACGACACGAAGTGACCATCTGGAGAAGGAGAAAGTTGTTACCGCGATGCGGTAGCGTAATTAACTGCAGGTGCTTGCGCCTGCAGGGAAGAGCGTCCCCACAATCAAAAACCCCTCAAACGAGGGGGAATTTGACGAAGTCTGCTACATCGGCCGCATCCGTCTAAGCCTCCGATGCACGGTACCATAGATCAACTTGGCATCTTCGGAGAGGTGGACGGATAGCACCAATTAGCATCTGCCCCGAACCCGAGGCTAGACGCCCCACGCGTCCCGGCCGCCGTTCGGAGGGGAACAGCGATATAGTCGAGTTACCGAATCAAGTGTTGATTCGATATATTGATACACTGGATATTAGTCGGTTATATGCGATATGACTGGATCATTAAATCAAGTGTTGATTTAATGTATAATTATATATTTGATATATTACTTTACATTAACTAGTATTGGTTCACTTAAGATTGCTTTTCTCACTTGATGTACACATAATGTATATGTGATATATAATTGTGTACATGTTTGTATCATGATAGATGATACATGCAAACATGGGTGGGTGGGTGACATACGCCATGATAATTATAATTTAGGTTTTTATTTATCTTAATTATTCAAAATGGTGGCTTCTTTTGTCATGGCTTGAAGCTTCATGAAGCTCGAAGTATCTTTGACAAAGTCCACTTATTTTGTCTTAATTAAGATATTTATTAACTAAACCATTATAATTAACCATGGTTATGTCTCTACAAAGATTAGTGGATGATAATTACTCACCCATGGTTGCATAATGATAATTCTTCTTTTCTCATTTTCATTCTTGCTTCTTCTTCTTCATCCAAAAGAAAACCTTGCTAGTTTTTCTTAGTGAAGAAATAAAGTGAGAAATCAAAATCTAAAGTAAATCCATTTCCTATTTCATCATCCTTTACTACTTGCCATTTAGTTTAGGGTGTTCTCTTCACAAAGTTCTTGACCTAGCGAAGAGGGAGCTTGAGTTTGAGTCACCTCGACGTAGATCATCTTCGGCCTCGAAGTCAACGAGCTAGCTTGATCATTTCTCCGGGGAAATGCATTCTAGAGTTCGGGACTACGATGATCGCAGCGAAAGGATGTCAACACGGAGCTTTAGAAGTGAAGGACCGGATCTACAAAGGTTGTATTTTCATTCATCTCTCTTTGTAATGTTGGTTTACAAGTTTTGTTACCCTAGTTTTCTAGTATGATCTTTAGTTTGATTGCTTAGCACACCCTTTGGTTTTTGTTGTGGCATGTGTGATGCTTGC
Organism: Agapanthus africanus; assembly: GCA_030015575.1. Taxonomy (NCBI): domain Eukaryota; kingdom Viridiplantae; phylum Streptophyta; class Magnoliopsida; order Asparagales; family Amaryllidaceae; genus Agapanthus; species Agapanthus africanus. Next base: position 74,084,549 of record JASDDO010000031.1, read on the forward strand.
AAACCCTAGGCTAGGTGCTGAGGAATCCTAACAGCCGGTGCGTCGTTTCGTCGCCGGGAGCTCCTAGGGTCGTCGTCGGAAGATCGCCGGAGTTTTGCCCTTCGCTAACTCCAAATGCACACAAAAGTTCTAAGAATTTTCTTGAGTGTTTTGGACAAAAATTTAAAGTGGGGAGGGTGTGTTTTGGGGTGGTATTTATAGGGTAAAACTAGGGTTTAGGGAAGATGAAAGGTTGAATTGAAAAAATGAAATAAAAATGGTATTAAAAATTGGATTTAATGGGTTTTAATTGGATTTTAAGATCTCTGTTTATTTCCAGAATATTTAAAGTGTGCAGGAGTTACCAGAATACCAAAAGACAGAGGTTCACAGAAGGAGTCAAGCCGATCCGACTCAACTCGGCCGGCGGCGCCGGGCCGAGTCGTCGGCCGAGTCACAGCGAGTCAGCCCGGGGTCGGTCGCCGTGGGTCCGTCGTCGATTGGTCTACTCCCTAAGACAATTTGTTTTATTTGTGTAGTGGGGTTTTTACGAGTTATGCACATGTAGACCCTTGGACTTCTAAAATTTCAAAACAAAACAATATTAAAAATAATGTGGGGGATGTGATTTAAACTCTAGTGCTTTGGTTCAGCAGTGCAAGGTCTTATCAATGAGCTACAAGCTCCTTCTCGCTATTAAAAAGCAAAACAATTACTTATAGTGCTCATAGTAAATGCAAATACCCCAAGTATACATTAACTTTTAAACAGATTTTTGTACACTAAAATTAGAGTTGTTACAGTCTGCCCTCCTTACAAAAATATCGTCCTCGAAATTTACAAATTTTATTTTAAGGACTAATTTGCATAGAGGTGAGGATATTTTGCACGCATTAAATCTTCCCTTTCCCATGTTGATTCTCCTTGAGTGTCTTTTCTCCACATCACTCGAACTAAGTTGACTTTCTTGTTCCGAAGTGACTTCACTTTTTTTATCCAGGATCTCCACAGGTTGTTGCTCACAAGATAAGTCGGGCTCTACAGTGAGCTCAGAATGATCGAGAATATGGCTGGGGTCACTCACATACCTTCTGAGTTGGTATATGTAGAACACATTATGCACTCCTTCCAATGAAGGTGGATGCGCTAAGAGGTATGCCACTTCACCGACTCGTTCGAGTATGTTGAATGGTCCAATGTATCTCGGACTTAGCTTATCCCGTCTTCGAAATCGGATCACTCCGCGGTTCGGAGATATCTTTAAGAATACGTGATCTCCTGGCTAGAACTCCAAGTGACGTCGCTTTGCATCAGCCCAGTGCTTCTGTCGATCTTGGGCTCTGCGCATCTTTTCTTTGATAGTACGAACCACATCAACGGTTGCTACTATCATCTCAGGTCCAAAAAGTTCCCTATCTCTGATGTCGTCCCAATTTAATGGCGATCGACACTTCCTTCCTTATAGTGCTGCAAAAGGTGCCATTCCAATGCTTGCTTGGTAGCTGTTGTTGTATGAAAACTCCACAAGATGTATGCGGTCTTTCCACGATCCTCCGAAGTCTAACATACATGCTCTGAGCATATCCTCCAAGATCTGAATAGTTCGTTCAGACTGACCATCTGTTTGTGGATGATAAGCCGTGTTGAAGTTCAGACTTGTTTCCAAGCTTGCTTGCAGACTCTGCCAAAATTATGATCTGAACATGGTGTCACGATCGGAGACAATGCAGACTGGTACTCCATAAAGTCGCACAATCTCCTGTATGAGTTCATGGGTATCAGAGATAGTACATATTTGAAGAGTTTAAATCTTAAGTAGATTATTACCTCCATGTACTTCTTTGCTAATGTCTCAGTTGATTGGCCAACTCGAAATAGGATGAAGTGAACCAACTTTGTGAGTCGATCCACAATGACCCATACCGCATCGTTACCCTTTGTGCTGCGAGGAAGAGAGGTCACAAAATCTATTGTGATGTGTTGCCACTTCCATTCTGGAATAGCTAACGGTTGATGTAATCCAGCAGTCCTGTGATGTTCAGACTTTACTTGCTGATACACCAAGCATTTAGCGACGCTTCTGGCTACTTCACGTTTCATTCCATGCCACCAGTAATTCTGACGTAGATCTTTGTACATCTTTGTACCTCCAGGGTATACTGAGTAGGGAGAGCTGTGAGCTTCTTTCATTAACTCTTCCTGAACAGGACCTTTTGGTACACATAACCTGCTGCCGTATATCAAAGATCCGTCTTTATAGATGATGAAGTCTGTTCTAAGTCAATTCTCCACTTGTTCTATGATCTTTTGCAACTTAGCATCACTTGCTTGAGCTGCTTTGATCTGGTTGACAATGGTAGATTGAACTTGTAAATTCATTAAACTTGAAGCATTACCTAAAATGACTACTTCAATCTCCATCTGATGTAAGTTTTATTGAAGCTTCCACTGAGCGGTGAGATGCATTGCTAATGGTTGGAAACTAAGAGCATATGGAACCATATTCACCTTCCCTGGGTGATATTGCAGGTTGATGTCAAAGTCTGCCATGAGTTATAACCATCGTCTCTGCCGCATATTCAATTCCTTCTAAGTAAACACATATTTCAAACTCTTTTGATCCGTGTATATGTTCACTCGTTCACCAAGAAGATAATGGCGCCAAATCTTAAGAGCAAAGTTGACGGCTACCAATTCAAAATCATGCGTCGGATAATTGCGCTCATGAGTCTTCAGCTGTCTTGAAGCATAAGCCACAACCTTACCGTGCTAGTGTAGAACACATCCTAATCCCTTACCTGATGCATCACAATGCACTTCGAAACCTCCAGACTGGTCTGGTATAACGAGAATACGCGCTGATGTAAACCTTGACTTGAGTTCTACGAAAGCCTGTTCGCATGCTTCTGACCACACAAATTCTTCTTCTTTATGTGTGAGCTTGGTCAGGGGTGTTGCTATCTTAGAAAAGCCTTCTATGAACCTTCGGTAATATCCAGCTAGACCCAAGAAACTTCTAATGTCCTTTACTGATTTTGGTGTCGGCCATTCGCTTACTGCTGAAACTTTCGCTGGATCCACACAGATTCCTTCACCTAATACGATATGTCCAAGAAAACCAACTTGATTTAGCCAAAACTCGCATTTGCTATACTTGGCATATAATTGATGTTGTCATAGAGTTTTTAGGACAATCCTTAGGTGCTCGGCATGTTCTTCCCGACTCTTAGAATACACCAAGATGTCGAAGATGAAGATGACAACAAACCTGTCTAAGTACACCCGGAAAACTTGATTCATCAGGTTCATGAATATTGCTGGTGTGTTGGTCACTCCAAATGGCATTAGTAGAAATTCATAATGACCATAACGAGTTCTGAAAGCCGTTTTATGAATATCAGCTTCCTTGACCTTCACCTGATGATAACCTGAACGAAGATCTAATTTAGAGAAAACACAAGATCCACTTAGCTGATTGAATATATCGTCGATGCGCGGAAGTGGATACTTATTAATTATAGTGACTTCATTCAAGGCTCTATAATCGATGCACATTCTCTATGAACCTTCCTTATTCTTCACCATTAGTACAGGTGATCCCTAACTTGAAGTGCTGGGACGAATCCATCCTTTCGCCAATAATTCATCCAGCTGAGTTCAGACTTCCTTCAAACCTTCCAGACTTAATCGATAAGGTGATTTGATCACCGGTTGTGCTCCTGGTACTAAATCAATACTGAATTCAAGAGCTCAATCGGGAGGCAAACCTGATATATCGTCAAGAAACACATCATCGAACTCTCGAACCACTTCTGGCCATGATTCTTCTTCTGCTTGAATTGCTGCAATCACTGCTTCCCTTGGCTTTGCTTTGTATGTACATGGCTTCAGGGTACGGTCTCCACTTTTGAAATAGAAGACCGGATGATCTGGAATCTCAAATACTACCCTCCTTTGACGACAGTCGATAGCAGAATAAAAGGTTCCAAGCCAATCCATACCTAGAACCACATCGAAGTTCGGTATGTCCAGTACTTTGAAGTCAGTATAGAATTCTCTGCTACAGAAGACTACTGGACACAAGTTGTATCCCATTGTTGCCTTTAGAACGCCATTTTCTGAACTGACATTCCAGCTGGATACGAGTTGTGTGACTGGAATCGCGTGAGTTCGGACGAACCGTTGCGACATAAAGCAGTGAGATGCTCCAGTATCGAGGAGTGCTAGTGCAGGAAGTGAGGCTACTAAGATTGTACCTAAGGTATGTGGGATATGATTTAGGTATAGGGAAAAGTATATAGATAAGTAGTAAAACTGAAAGAAAGGTTGAGAAAAAAAGGGTTATCAGTGATAACTTGGCCAGTGGCCTTAGCTTCTTTCACGGTCATCGTGAAAGCCTGGCGCCATGGTACATTCCTTCTGGCCTGAGGAGCATTCCTCGGAACATTCCTTTAAGCTTGATGGAAATGACGAGGAGGAGGTGCAGCTTGTAGTCCTCTAGGTGGTGGAGCAGGTAGTGTAAGTCTTGGAGCAGGTGCCTGAAGGGCCGGTCACTGCTGGTAATTGATCGCTGGCCTGGGTGCAGCAACTGGGTTTTGTCTTTGGGGACAAGACCCAATATCATAAGCAGCTGAGCCACAGAGTAAGCAAAGACGGTTGGCTCGCCGACAGTCTTTCATCATATGTCCAGTTCTGTTGCAGTAGGTACAAAAGGCTGGGCTGGGCCTGTTGTTCGGTACTCCGGGTCGCCTTGGCACAAAAGGTGGCCATGGCGAGGCTCATCCTGCCATCTGGTTGACAGGTCTCTTAACTCCTGCAAACTGAGGTCTGCCCCTCGCCTTTACCACTGCCTCATAACGGCGAGCGGCTTTCAGAGCCGATTCATGAGTCAGAAAATCTCCTGTGGCCAGTGCAGTCTGGATTTCCGGATCCAAACCTTGTTGAAATTGACGGGCTCTGATCTCATCCGTCAGTATCAGGTGTGCTGCAAATCTATTAAAGGATTGTGTTAGCTATGTAGTATGTGATATTTTAAAAAAAAATCTAATTTATTGAGGCATATCTTACCGACTGAGCATGGTGAACTCAACGTCATACTCATCTACTGACCTGGTCTACATCGAACCTTGTTGCAGATGGATGAAATTCTATTCCATGTCGAACCTGGTGATCAGTCGAAAATACTGCATATTTTAACCGGCAATTTCCTTGTCATCTGCATACATATAGGAGAGTACGGTATTCATAATTCACATATTAGCTAATTGGTCGCAAAATATCAAATTACATGTATTCGACCTTAAAACCGGAAATTCTAGGGAAATTAACTGCATTGCATTACATAGCATATTTTCTATATCTTGCAACCCCTATTTTGAAGTCTATGCAGGAAAAGAGATACTTGCTCGATCAATTCATTGCTCGACCATTACAATTGCTCGTAAACTCATTAAAAGCAAATCTGGTATCAACACAGAAGGTCAATTGCAATTCTGAACATCAAAGAATAACCCAAACAGTAGTACCAAGCCACAGCAGAAAGTCCAAGTTCCAAGCTCATCAATGCGCCGCGCAAGCGCGGCCATTACATGGTTCTTGCGGTGGAAGAGCGGCCCATTGGTGACATCAGCTCCTCGAATTTCACCACAATTCCTGTTCCAGTGTCCACTACTCAAAAATGCACACAAAAGTCCAGAAGAGTCCAGACACTTCCACCAGATCATCAAGCTCCTAAACTAGCCTAAAACTTCTAGAACTTTCCTAAACCCTTGCTTAAACCCTAAGCTAAACCCCAACAAACTTGGCCAACAAACTTTGGGAGGGAAAGTCTAATTCAAACCTAAACCTAGGTCTATAAATAAGACCCTAGGCTCACTCATTTATTATCTTACAATATATGAAACCCTAGAGAGAAAAAAAGATTCAACATTTTAGATCTTAGCCATTCTCTCTTTCTCCATCTTCTTCTTCCTCAAGATTAGTGAGAAATCTTGTAGGAAACCCTAACCCTAAATCCATCCACAATTCAAGATCTTGAGTGCAAGCCAAGCAAGATTCCTTCAACCCTTTTATGAGCCGAGCCGATCTTCCATCGGGCAAGAGATCAAAAGTAGATCCACGATCCACGGAGTCGAGCGAAGCCGAGTCAACGATCGATTTTTCTTTCTTCTTGTAGATCTTGAAAGAATGTATTGACAATTGTTGATTAAATAAAAGGTGATATTTTCTCCATTCTTGTTTTCTTTAAAATTCCGCATCATGTTATCTTTACTGTTCTTGAATATTGTCTATGTGGTGATGCGCGAGTAAAACTCCGCCCGTTAAGGAGTCGAGAAGATCTTTAGTATGATGATGTAGCAAATTTGTAATCAATTCTTGAATCCCACGAGATTGTAAACCCTAGCAAGTTCAAGAATCGACAACCCAATTTGATACGATGCTTTCTTGATCAACATCGCTCGAGATTTGGGTGATCCGATCGATTCTTGAAATTGCTACAGGCTAGAATATAAATGGTATCCTCGAAAGAGCAAGGGTTAAGAGATGAAACTTTAATTTCATCAAGAAAACCCTAATTCTCGTCGATAACCATTGATCTAGCATCAATTCTTCGAAGGACAAGAATATGAAATATTGTAGACTACAACACATCTAAAGATCCTATCGATTCCTACGAGCCTCTTTATCAGTCTTGATTGTCGTTTGGAAAATACCATTGAAACCGATTCTTGTTGTTTATAGTTCTTGATTCTTTAGAAAAGATTAGTGACACACGAATACAAATCAATCAATTGAATCGTGTTTTCTCTTATTGTTGATTAACATTTCATTTCAAACAAATAAAAGTACAAACGAATCTCGAGATCCCTGAGGACGATCCGCACTCATTCATTAACTTCAACTGACACCGTTGTTTGATTGCGGTCAAATATTTTTGGTTGTGATTTCTTTACTATTTGATTCGATAAACACATCCACGAAAATCATTCAATCAAAATGGCGCCGTTGCCGGGGATCGCGCGCTAATTCGTTACATTTTATAGTTTGAAGTGAAAGAATTATTACGTTTCATTTCTTGAAATCAAAATTCGTACAAACTCTTATACGTGTGTTGTGAATTGATTGCAAGGTGATCTGGAGCATTCTGTGCTGTGGAAAAATTATTTGGGATATACAGGAAAGTTGAGGAAAGCAACAGAGACCCACTGTTGAAATTTGGTACAGTGAACCAACAACCCGAGCGCGGAAGCGCGGCCTGAGCCCAGTATTCGCGGCGGAAGCGCCGCAGTGTAGGGGGTTCTCTGAAAAAATTTTAGTGCAGGTGATTTCTGTCTCTCTCCTCTCTCCCTTTTTAGCTCCAACTAATCCTTTCTGCAGGATTCTTTGCAAACAATAGCTGCGCCGCAAAAGCAAATTAAAATTGTGCGTGATTTTGTTTTCTTGGTTGTTTTGCATTGCTAATACGGAAAATTAAGGGGCACGGCCAAATCCAAATTAGGTGGGGATTTCATTACCCTTCCTAGGCCCCGAAAACCACCAAACTTGCATCCGCATTTACCCCCATTAACTAAAAGAAATCTAAAGATGACTCTAAGGACTGTCGCGCTCATTTAGGACAAGAGAGGGCCGTGGGTAATTCATTGCTTATCCGCGTTTTTCTGTGGTGCCTAAGGCGAGTGTGTCTAAGGCTAGTGGTTATTAATTAGGTCCACTGTAGTGGTGGTTCCTTCCCACTTACCTGGCACTCATCCGGCTACAGGGGGACAAAGAGGCAGTGAAGGATTGATCCCGCGACTTGTCTTTTGGCAGTTAGGAGCGGTCTAGAGCCGGACCTAGTGACCATTAGATTTTAGGGTTGTGTTGCTGCATTTGGTTGTCGCATCATTTTTTTCAAAATCCGTCCCTTTTCAAAAGCAAACACCGCATTCATTTTACCCCTAATTATAAGCCAACGCTGCCACTTGTACTAACCCTTTTTAGTACAAGATAGGCTGGACACGGGATTCTAGTGCCCGTTTAGTCCGCGTACCTTTTATCGACTCTGAAGTCGATAATTCTCCATTTACCTTTTCTTTACCTACTACCACACCCACACCGATGGATCCGAATCCATCCAACTTCTTTAACCCAAATCTGCCACCGTCCGTTGGTGCGCAGAATCCTCCACACATTTCTCTTCAGGAAAGATGTTATCCACTTAGAGGTCCTCTTTCGACCTGCTTATCCACACCACCAGCACACGGGGATAACTTTGAAATCAAGCCCCAGTATATCAACCTTCTACCTAAGTATCACGGACTCGAGACCGAGGACGCTTACGTTTTCATTACCAAATTTGAAAACGTATGCGCTATGATGGGTACGTCTCAACTTTCTGTGGATGCGATGCGTCTACGACTTCTTCCTTTTACCTTGTGCGATATAGCCGAGAAGTGGCTATATAACACCACCGCACACTCCATCACTAATTGGGAAGAATTCGTCGCAGCATTCCTAAAGAAATTTTACCCAGTCCAAAGAACGGCTCGAATTCGTAGCGAATTGAACCAATTTGCCCAGCTCCCTACCGAACCATTTTCAAAGTACTTTGAACGTTTCAAGGATTTAATGGTTCAATGTCCTCATCACGGCATCCCGAGATGGGAACTTTGCCGAATCATCTATGAGGGCAGTAACCCTAGCACGAAACAAAGCCTTGAAAATATGTGTCAGGGTACATTTATGACTAAAGACGATGGGGAAGCCTGGCGATACTTAGAAGAATTCGCTGAAAAATCACTAATTTGGGAGAGTGGAACCCAACCATTGAATAGGGGTGGCGTACACCAAGTAGATGTGTCCATAGGTGTTCGAGCAGAAATGGCAGCAATGCAAAAGAAGCTCGACGCTATGGAACACAAATTTGCAGCAGCCTCCCTAAACCCGGTATCACTCCCCAAAACTATTTGTGGGTGCTGTTCTGATCCGTCACATTTAACGGAAGAATGTCCTTTAAACTCGGCGTTTCAAGGTCACGAGCATTCTAATGCCGCATTTCAACGACCTCGAAATGATCCATATTCTTCCACGTACAATCAGGGTTGGAGGAACCACCCAAATTTTGCTTGGAACCAAAATCAATCTCAAAACACGGTTCCAAACACAAATAACTTTCAAAGGGCTCTTCCTCCACCACAACAGCAACCCCTCCAACTCACTCAGCACCCCTACCAGTCACAAAATTTCCAAAACCAGGGCAACACTCCTGCACAGTCTAATCCTATGCAGTCCTGTTCTGATGATTTCTCTCAATTTACTCAAACCATGAAATCACTTTTATCCAATTTCATGGAGGTTTCAACTGAGGTTAGATCTTCCGTCAGTGAAATAAAGAAAAACTCAGCGTCACAAGCTGAGAGTATTAGAACGATGGAAGCTGAAATCGCACGCCTCAAAGCTGAAATGAGTGCGAGAGAAAAAGGGAAACTTCCCTCTCAACCCCTACAGAATCCTGGGCATTACAATGTAAATGCCATTACCACGTTGAGATCGGGAAGAGTGCTGAATAATAATGTCGGGGAAGATATTGATAATACTGATAATCATGTCAAAAACCCGGCTGAGACCTTTCCACATACACACACTTCTCCTTCTGATCCTTCTTCTTCTACCAAACCACCTTCACACGAGCCTATTCTCCAGTTCCCTTTAGGCTCAACACCTTCACCCAACCCTTATAGTTCTCCACAGACGGTCCCCACACCTCTTTTGGGATCTCGTCTACCCCCCTTTCCTTCTCCTATGATGGACCCTGCGCTTATTGCGAAAGCACCTTACCCGAACCGGCTAAGGGCTAACAGAACGAGTCCTCATATGGAGAAAATTTTAGAAATGTTCAAACAGGTTAACATCAATATCCCTCTCCTAAATGCGATTCAACAAGTCCCCGCTTATGCGAAAATTCTAAAGGACTTGTGCACTAGGAAGAGGAAGACTCAAGTGCCAAAGAAGGTCTTTATGGCTAATAATATCAGCACTGCTTTTATTCCCCAGCTGCCAAAGAAACGAAAGGACCCAGGATGTCCTACAATATCGATTTTGATTGGGGGTAAAAACATAAATCGTGCTCTTTTAGACCTTGGCGCGAGTGTTAACCTGTTACCTTATTCTGTCTATGAGCAACTAGGAATTGGAGAGCTGAAACCTGCTCATTGTACTCTCCAGATGGCAGACCGATCTATCACCAAACCAAGGGGTGAATTAGAGGATGTGTTAATAAAGGTCGGGGAATTTGTTTTCCCTGTAGACTTCATTGTGCTTGACACACATCCTGTAGCAAACCCCCGGGGCCAAATTCCGGTGATTTTAGGTCGTCCTTTCCTTGCCACTTCCAACGCTGTTATAAACTGTAGAAATGGTTCAATGAATTTATCATTTGGAAATATGACCATTGAACTAAATATCTACAGAGTTGGGAGTCAGCCATCAGAACCTAGTGCTCATATTTTAGATGTGTGTTCTTTCCATGAGATCGCTCCTGATAGTTGTGGAGCCGAGGAACTTTGCTTTAATGATCTCGATGACATTAGCACATCTCTGCTTGATCTTACACTTGATCTTAGTGAGGACACTTCACTTACACTTGAGTCCTGCACTTCTGACTTTTCTCCACCCGAGTCTGTATCTTTCACAGGCTCTGAGCTTCTTTGTAAATCCAAAAATCATTCTATGATCCTCCCTTCGATCATTTCTCCGCCTGAATTAGATCTCAAGGTCTTACCTTCTCACCTAAAATATGCATATCTTGGTGAGAACGAGACTTTACCGGTTATAATTTCCACTTCTCTTGCATCAGAGCAAGAGAATGCACTTTTATCGGTATTAAGATCTAATAAAGAGGCGTTTGGTTGGAGTATGGCGGACATCAAAGGGATCAGTCCCTTGATAGTTGAACATCATATACATGTGATGGATGATGCCAGACCGACCCGAGAACCACAGAGACGGTTAAATCCCGTCATGAAGGAAGCTGTCATGAAAGAGATCGTCAAATGCTTAGATAGTGGTATTATATACCCGATCTCCGATAGCCAGTGGGTAAGTCCTATACACGTCGTTCCTAAGAAATCCGGCATCACTGTGATCACAAATGAAGCGAATGAGTTGATTCAGACACGCACCCAAACTGGGTGGCGTGTATGCATCGATTATAGAAAACTCAACGCTGCTACGAGGAAAGATCATTTTCCTTTACCATTTATTGATCAAATGCTGGAACGCTTAGCGGGACGACAATACTATTGTTTCATGGACGGTTACTCAGGCTATAATCAGGTCCCCATCGCCAAAAAGGATCAAGATAAAACCACTTTTACTTGTCCTTTTGGTACCTTTGCTTACAGTCGCATGCCTTTCGGGCTATGCAATGCTCCCGCTACCTTTCAGCGGTGTATGATGGGGATATTCTCTGATATGGTAGAGAATTTCCTGGAGATCTTTATGGACGACTTTTCGATTTTTGGAGACTCTTTTTCTGAATGCCTAGCGAATCTGGACGCTGTTCTTACTCGATGCAAAGAGAAGAACTTGACTTTGAACTGGGAAAAATGCCACTTTATGGTCCAAGAAGGAATAGTCCTTGGACATGTCATTTCACAGAAGGGCATTGAGGTTGACAGAGCTAAAGTAGATGTCATTCAAAACCTCCCTCATCCCAAAAGCGTCAAAGATATTCGCTCTTTCCTTGGCCATGCTGGCTTTTATAGGAGATTCATAAAGGACTTTAGCAAAATTGCTAGACCTTTAACACTACTCCTGGCCAAGGATACGACCTTCCACTTTGACTCGGATTGCGAGACAGCTTTCGACTCACTTAAACACTCACTCACTTCAGCCCCCGTTTTATCATCACCAAATTGGGACTACCCCTTTGAGCTGATGTGTGACGCATCTGATTTTGCAGTAGGTGCTGTCCTTGGACAGCACATTGAAAAGATGCCACACGTGATTTACTATGCTAGTAAGACCCTGAATGATGCGCAAATCAATTATACAACCACAGAGAAAGAACTATTAGCGGTTGTATTCGCATTAGAGAAATTCAGGCCTTACTTAATCGGCTCACCTATTGTTGTATATACTGACCATTCCGCCTTGAAACATCTGTTGGCGAAGAAAGATGCCAAGGGTCGACTAATACGTTGGATCCTTCTTTTACAAGAATTCGATCTTGTTATCAAAGATAAGAAAGGATGTGAAAACGTAGTAGCTGACCACCTTTCACGCATCGTTTCTTCCCCTGTGACCCTGCCGATCAATGACTCATTCCCTGACGAACAACTCTTGAGCATATCCTCTGAACCATGGTTCAGGGATATTGTGAACTATCATGCCACAGGATTGATACCGAGCGATTGGTCTAAACAGGACAAATACCGCTTTCTTTCCCAAGTAAAACACTATTACTGGGACGAGCCTTATTTGTTTAAATATTGTCCTGATCAGATCATTCGCCGGTGTGTCCCGAATGAAGAGTTCAAGAGTATTCTTTCATTTTGTCATGATCAGGCCTGTGGGGGTCACTTTGGTCCAAGAAAAACAGCGGAAAAGGTTTTGCAATGTGGATTTTATTGGCCGACCTTATTCAAGGACGCATTTGAACATTGCAAAACCTGTACACAATGTCAGTATACGGGTAGAATATCCCAAAGGAATGAAATGCCTCAGCAGCCCATTCTGGTTGTTGAAATGTTTGATGTTTGGGGCATAGATTTTATGGGTCCTTTTCCCAACTCCTTTGGGAATCTGTACATATTGCTGGCGGTTGATTATGTTTCCAAGTGGGTAGAAGCCATTCCAAGTCCCACTAATGACAAGAAAGTTGTCATTAAGTTCTTGAAAGAGAATATCTTCTCGCGATTTGGACACCCACGCGCTATTATTAGCGATAATGGGACACACTTCTGCAACAGATCTTTCGAGACTCTGATGCGGAAATATTCAATCAACCACCGTCTTTCTACACCCTATCACCCCCAAACAAGCGGGCAGGCTGAGATCTCAAACAGACAAATCAAACTTATCCTGGAGAAAACTATTGCTAAAAATAGAAAAGACTGGTCGACCAAATTGACGGATGCTCTTTGGGCATTCAGGACTGCATATAAAACCGACCTAGGAATGTCTCCATATAGGATAGTTTTTGGAAAAGCATGTCATCTACCTGTTGAGATAGAACATAAAGCATTGTGGGCTATAAAGGAAATTAATTTTGATTTAAACCTTGCTTGCAACTTTCGGAAGCTGCAACTAAACGAGCTAAGCGAACTCCGCGATGAAGCTTATGATAATGCTGTAATCACAAAGAATAGGACTAAGGTTTTTCACGATAAAAACATTGTAAGGAAAACATTTTTACCTGGTCAACAAGTCCTTCTTTATGATTCACGATTACACCTTCATGCGGGTAAGCTCCGATCTCGTTGGAAGGGACCTTTTGTTGTGCGGTCTGTATACCCGCACGGGGCAGTAGATATTGAAAATGTTAAAAACGGCACTGTTTTCAAAGTAAATGGACATAGAGTAAAGCTGTATTTTTCCACTGACCCCACGGAGGAGCTCTTGTTCTTACAAGAGCCAGTTTATCTTGATTAAAATTCCTCCGTCTCACTTTCATGTCCAGTATATCATTGCATCATATTTTGAATGAAGGTGAGTAAATAAAACAAGTTTGGGGGAAGATCTTCACTTATATATTTGCCCCCACTAATAATTCTCCCCAGATTTACAGATTTTTATTGGTATAACTGTCGGCAACAGTGAGGACACTGTTGAAAACAAGTTTGGGGGAGGTTTGTGCTTATTTTCGCATCATTTGCATATCATCTGCATAAGCACAAAACATTTCTTTTAAAAATCTATAAAAATTGAAAAATTTTCAAAAACCCATAAAAATTTAAAAATTTTCAAATATAAAAATAATTTTAATATTTACATTTTTTTTTGTATATAAATAAGATAATGAAAGTTTTAGACAGTGAACAATTACATCCATGAGATTGGAAAAATTTTAGAAAACTAAGAAAATTAGAAGTTTTCTTATACGAACTAGTAATAAGTAGTTATGAGCCGTTGTCCCAAGGGTTAGTAAGATGAAGGACGTCACTAATCTGAAGATAAAAATAAGTCTGAAAAATAGTTTCTATTCTGGAAGCCAAACATTTTGAACGTTGCTACCCTGCTATTCGCACTTACACACGTCTTGAAGCCTGGGATAGTAGAGGATACCTTGAAATGCTCTTGTCTTAAGGCCAAAAGTATGAAAAAGAAAAATGTGTTTTAAAGTGGTGAGAAAAATGGATACTGGTTTTGTTATCACCAAGGGCAAGAAAAATATATAGCAAAAGGGTGCTTCTTCACCTAGTGCCCCAAGGTCAACTGGTCTGGGAGTCACTGCTATGCCTGAGGTGGTGCAAGATTAGGAAAATACACCAAGTTAGCATGCACATTAGTAATCGGTCGGTTAGTACCTCGAGAAGTATTAACGGTCGCATGAAAGTGTGTAAGCAATCTCGTTTGCCAAGAAGTACTGAGGCTGATGGGCAAGAGTATGATAGCTTGAATTGAATTCTCCGGGTGTAGGGATGTCTTTACACACACGCAGGGTGATATGATCGATGTTTGGAATAAAGATAGGAATGAAGAATAAGACGATGTTTTATTGAGGGAGGACGTGATTTCTGACATCTTTTCATGACCATTAAGATAGGGCTCATGACAACCGAAAAGCTAGCTTAGTTGGAAACCCTAATTTTCAAAGTTTTTCTTTTACAATTCTTATCTTTAAATGTAATGTTCATGATCTTGCTTTTATTTTTGGATTTTGTGGGTGAAATCCGCTGAAAACCCTCAGGAGACAACACTCCTCCTACTAGGGACACCTAGAGGTTTAAAGGCTTGTTGCACGTGCTCAGTGCAATCGTGTTGCCTGCGAAAGTGTGCTAGTTAGTTTTTTCTCTTTCTTTGTTTTCTCCTTCTCTTTTTAATAAAACATTCTCTCGAGACGATCGAAATTAAGTTTGGGGGTATTTGATCAGTCGAAAATACTGCATATTTTAACCGGCAATTTCCTTGTCATCTGCATACATATAGGAGAGTACGGTATTCATAATTCACATATTAGCTAATTGGTCGCAAAATATCAAATTACATGTATTCGACCTTAAAACCGGAAATTCTAGGTATAGGGAAAAGTATATAGATAAGTAGTAAAACTGAAAGAAAGGTTGAGAAAAAAAGGGTTATCAGTGATAACTTGGCCAGTGGCCTTAGCTTCTTTCACGGTCATCGTGAAAGCCTGGCGCCATAGTACATTCCTCCTGGCCTGAGGAGCATTCCTCGGAACATTCCTTTAAGCTTGATGGAAATGACGAGGAGGAGGTGCAGCTTGTAGTCCTCTAGGTGGTGGAGCAGGTAGTGTAAGTCTTGGAGCAGGTGCCTGAAGGGCCGGTCACTGCTGGTAATTGATCGCTGGCCTGGGTGCAGCAACTGGGTTTTGTCTGTGGGGACAAGACCCAATATCATAAGCAGCTGAGCCACAGAGTAAGCAAAGACGGTTGGCTCGCCGACAGTCTTTCATCATATGTCCAGTTCTGTTGCAGTAGGTACAAAAGGCTGGGCTGGGCCTGTTGTTCGGTACTCCGGGTCGCCTTGGCACAAAAGGTGGCCATGGCGAGGCTCATCCTGCCATCTGGTTGACAGGTCTCTTAACTCCTGCAAACTGAGGTCTGCCCCTCGCCTTTACCACTGCCTCATAACGGCGAGCGGCTTTCAGAGCCGATTCATGAGTCAGAAAATCTCCTGTGGCCAGTGCAGTCTGGATTTCCGGATCCAAACCTTGTTGAAATTGACGGGCTCTGATCTCATCCGTCAGTATCAGGTGTGCTGCAAATCTATTAAAGGATTGTGTTAGCTATGTAGTATGTGATATTTTAAAAAAAAATCTAATTTATTGAGGCATATCTTACCGACTGAGCATGGTGAACTCAACGTCATACTCATCTACTGACCTGGTCTACATCGAACCTTGTTGCAGATGGATGAAATTCTATTCCATGTCGAACCTGGTGATCAGTCGAAAATACTGCATATTTTAACCGGCAATTTCCTTGTCATCTGCATACATATAGGAGAGTACGGTATTCATAATTCACATATTAGCTAATTGGTCGCAAAATATCAAATTACATGTATTCGACCTTAAAACCGGAAATTCTAGGGAAATTAACTGCATTGCATTACATAGCATATTTTCTATATCTTGCAACCCCTATTTTGAAGTCTATGCAGGAAAAGAGATACTTGCTCGATCAATTCATTGCTCGACCATTACAATTGCTCGTAAACTCATTAAAAGCAAATCTGGTATCAACACAGAAGGTCAATTGCAAATCTGAACATCAAAGAATAACCCAAACAGTAGTACCAAGCCACAGCAGAAAGTCCAAGTTCCAAGCTCATCAATGCGCCGCGCAAGCGCGGCCATTACATGGTTCTTGCGGCGGAAGAGCGGCCCATTGGTGACATCAGCTCCTCGAATTTCACCACAATTCCTGTTCCAGTGTCCACTACTCAAAAATGCACACAAAAGTCCAGAAGAGTCCAGACACTTCCACCAGATCATCAAGCTCCTAAACTAGCCTAAAACTTCTAGAACTTTCCTAAACCCTTGCTTATACCCTAAGCTAAACCCCAACAAACTTGGCCAACAAACTTTGGGAGGGAAAGTCTAATTCAAACATAAACCTATGTCTATAAATAAGACCCTAGGCTCACTCATTTATTATCTTACAATATATGAAACCCTAGAGAGAAAAAAAAGATTCAACATCTTAGATCTTAGCCATTCTCTCTTTCTCCATCTTCTTCTTCCTCAAGATTAGTGAGAAATCTTGTAGGAAACCCTAACCCTAAATCCATCCACAATTCAAGATCTTGAGTGCAAGCCAAGCAAGATTCCTTCAACCCTTTTATGAGCCGAGCCGATCTTCCATCGGGCAAGAGATCAAAAGTAGATCCACGATCCACGGAGTCGAGCGAAGCCGAGTCAACGATCGATTTTTCTTTCTTCTTGTAGATCTTGAAAGAATGTATTGACAATTGTTGATTAAATAAAAGGTGATATTTTCTCCATTCTTGTTTTCTTTAAAATTCCGCATCATGTTATCTTTACTGTTCTTGAATATTGTCTATGTGGTGATGCGCGAGTAAAACTCCGCTCGTTAAGGAGTCGAGAAGATCTTTAGTATGATGATGTAGCAAATTTGTAATCAATTCTTGAATCCCACGAGATTGTAAACCCTAGCAAGTTCAAGAATCGACAACCCAATTTGATACGATACTTTCTTGATCAACATCGCTCGAGATTGGGGTGATCCGATCGATTCTTGAAATTGCTAGAGGCTAGAATATAAATGGTATCCTCGAAAGAGCAAGGGTTAAGAGATGAAACTTTAATTTCATCAAGAAAACCCTAATTCTCGTCGATAACCATTGATCTAGCATCAATTCTTCGAAGGACAAGAATATGAAATATTGTAGACTACAACACATCTAAAGATCCTATCGATTCCTACGAGCCTCTTTATCAGTCTTGATTGTCGTTTGGAAAATACCATTGAAACCGATTCTTGTTGTTTATAGTTCTTGATTCTTTAGAAAAGATTAGTGACACACGAATACAAATCAATCAATTGAATCGTGTTTTCTCTTATTGTTGATTAACATTTCATTTCAAACAAATAAAAGTACAAACGAATCTCGAGATCCCTGAGGACGATCCGCACTCATTCATTAACTTCAACTGACACCGTTGTTTGATTGCGGTCAAATATTTTTGGTTGTGATTTCTTTACTATTTGATTCGATAAACACATCCACGAAAATCATTCAATCACCTGGCAGTCTCAGAGAAGTACTTAGCGTCGAATATGTCATGGAAAGTCTTCCATTAAATGGGTTGTTCAAGACGGCTTTCTTCCGCCTTCCACCAATTCTGTGCATTGCCCGTGAGCTGCAGTTTCGCAACACGGACCCAATCTCCCTCTGGCACTTGTGTCGTTGCCAGATCATCTTCAATACTCTGAGCCCATTCCTCAGCTTCCAGTGGGCTTTCCTTTCCTGAGAACTGTTTGGGGGTGCAAAGCCCTGAATTGCTTCACCCCAGGTGCTTCTGCCTCGGGACGGTTCATTAAAAGAGCAGTCTGCAGCTGCTGTCCTTCTAGGAGGCTGCGGATCGCCTCTGGCAGAAACGTCTGCTCGTTGATCGGAGCAGGGACGGCAGGTGTAAGTGGTAGGGGTGGAGGTGTGTTGTTAACATTGGTGCTGGTGTTGTTTGGAGAATCCATAACCTTAAAAGAACAATTTGGGTTAGGACGGATTCAAATTATATGAAATGATAGGATTCAAGAAGTATGAATTATAAAGAATGTTTCAGTTGCTGGTGCTTGTATTATATTGCTTAGGTTGTTCATGCAGAACAGAACTGCATAGTAGTGTTCCATACAGCTCTGACCTGCATGGGCCACCAACAAAACCTGTCACGCCCCGTTTTCCGGTATACGGTGAAGGGAACGCGACAAGGCCGTTACGTATTTACTCTGAAGTATACGCTAAGCGTATCTAAGCAATATAAAAATGTACAAGAGGCAAAGACAGTAGATATAACTGAACAAAAACTTTATTTATTAATATTCTTTTGTACAATGCATGGAAAAGTAAATACATCTGAATGAAAGAAATACCTAAACAGTGGCATAACAGAAATGAAAAGTACTGAAATAAAAATGTGTAGAATGAAGCTAGAGCTCTGGGTCGTAGGCAAGCTGATCCAAGTCCTCACTACTAGGCTCGATCTCCTGGGTATCCAGATCACCTGACAACATTCTAAAGAAGAAAGGTAAGGAATGTCGTCAACGAACAATCCCTCGGTAAGTCCCAAAGATAAGGGATAAATAGAATAGATAGAGAGAGAAAGTATCTTTTAAAGTTGTATTATATGGTTAACACTGTTGTTTGTAGCTTGGTACAGAAGGATACCAGTGTATACGAGAGGAATCTCAGTAGACCAGAGACTAAGGTGAACGGAATGTACAAGGAACCTTTATTCCACGGTACAACAACAACGGAATATAGGTTAGGTGTCTTAAATCTTGCATTCTCATGCCACTTCTAACACCTTCCGTACAAATCTACCCCTTAAACCCTGCGAAGTATTGTATTGTCTGTATTGTATTGCAACTTGTATTGTCTTGTAATATAAATTGTATAATTGGATGACTTGCCGAAACCATGATATCAGTAAATGGATGCAACTAGAGAATCATGGATGTAACTGAAAAATTAAGTAAATGGAAATATATCCATGGTTCGGTTCAGTCAATATAGATTGAATATATTGCATATATGGATTCATGGATTCATATTGGGTTTCAAATTGTAGATTGCACGTGAATCATATTCAAATCAGATTATTTATAATGAGACTCGGTCTGAGTCAGAACAATTAGAAAAGAAATTGAAGTCCTGATTGTTTTGATGTTATCGGTAACCGCTGCACATGGGCGGCAGGATTTGTGTCTTTTTCAAAGACGATTACCGTGTTGATAACACCGTTGTTAAGTTGTCTACCTTAAATAGGCAAGCACCCACTTCTCCGGCTCTTTAAGGCTCAAGAGATTGGTCCCGCTTAAACCTATATTTACTAGGGTCCTTAGGGTAATTTATAGAACTTGAGGGGGTTTTATGTAAAAATACTTTTGTATAATTTTCAAAATACACCCCAAGTATTTAATTATCGTCTTTAGAGTTGTCATAGATGTAGATTTTATATTTGTGATATTTCTAGTGAAAATAATCTAATTTAATAATATAGGGTATTTAATTGTAATATT
Organism: Agapanthus africanus; assembly: GCA_030015575.1. NCBI lineage: Eukaryota > Viridiplantae > Streptophyta > Magnoliopsida > Asparagales > Amaryllidaceae > Agapanthus > Agapanthus africanus. The sequence goes on from JASDDO010000031.1 coordinate 74,104,456, forward strand.
GAACTTGTATGGAATTCATGATATTTTAATGTAAAATGATTCTTTTGATTTAGAAATGTTGGAATATTTATATCATATCAAAAATAGGTATTTTGATAATACATATATATCTATATATATTATATAATTTTAATTTATTATTTTCAAGAAATCTCATTTTCTTAAGATATTCGTATTTTAAATCTCTCGAGATCGAATGCTCCTTGCGGAGGTCTGCATCTCGCACTACTAAGCTCAGGGATGTGCAATAATCTGCACCATCCCATTCGGGTTCTCCAAAATAGGTTGTAGCGGCGCTTTGCAAAGATTTATAAAAAAAATACGTAATCATGTAGAAAACGGTTTTAATAGTTAGTGGTATTTATATGTAAAGTTTCGTTTTCCCGTATTCTATATTCCCGAAAGGTATTGTGCTATATTGCATATGAGTATTGTGAGGAGGTAGGTCATTAGCTCGTAATCTATCTAAAGGTATATGTAACATTTCCAAAATAATAAAATATTATTTTTAGGAATTTTTTATAATTTAATATTATTTTATTGATTATTTTAATATTAAATTAATAATTAAATGCAAATAAATGGAGAAAAATTATGGAAAATTATGGAAAATTCTAAAATGGGTTATTTATTGGAATTATGCCATTTTTAAGTGTTTTTGATCATTTATATGCTAATTTAGCGCTAATCGCGATTAAAAATCGCTAATCGGATTTTTTGGCTTTTTGTGCAAAATTGTGCACATATCATTTTTGGACTTGTGTTACATTTTTCTAGCCATGTTACTTTGGGTTTACTATTGATGTGAGAAGGTTTGGGATTAAAAGAAAAAAAGGAAAAGAAAAGAAAAAGAAAATGAGATATAGGTATGGTGAGAGAGTGAGGGTAGGTGAGGGTATTTGACTTGGCCATTCCCTTGGTTTTCCTCTCATTTCCTCCCCCTCCTTCTTGAGTTGCTGCTGCTGCTGCTATTGCCCCATTTTCCCTCCACAAAACCCTCTCAAATCATCTCACAAACATACTCAAAACCTCACACTCATTTCACAAAACATGCACACAAGCCCAAGATCTATGCTATGGACCAAGAAAGATGGTGTTTTGGTGCTGTTGAGGATTCATGAGGGTCTTGTGAGGTAATTCCTTCACAATTAGAGTGTTAATTCTTGTTCTTAAGCTTTAATTCAAGTTTCATATCGATATCGTGTGAATTGGTGCACTTTGGACAAAATTAGAGAGGATTAGGGTAATGTTGAGATGTGACTTTGCAATTGGACTCTAATGGTGACCTTAGACCCTATTTTGACCAAGCCCCTGACCTGACACAACCTGAAACCCAAAAATACGGAATTACGGGACTTTCATGTCGGTTTGTGAGTGTTTAGAGTGTGCAGGGAAATCTGGAATTACTGGGACTGTTTCAGGCAAATTCAACAATACCAGGGACTAAATTGAGACCATAGGAGGCCACCCTGACCAGACGGACCCCATTGGGCATAGGGGGGCCGGCGAGTCCGGTTTTAGGAGTGTTGTGGCCGGCCAAGTGGTGATGGAATGCATCGGGGTTGGTCCAGTAGCTCAAATACATCATATATAGCACCCTAGAGTTGTTTATTTGCCCTGATTTGGCCTGAGATGAAATCTGGGATCGTTTTCTTGGGTTGCTGCCTTACTTTCAGTATTTGGTGTTACGTATTTTGATTTCCACATTTTGGTGTTTGTACGTTATCTCGATCGTGTGACGTTTGTACGACTGCATCGAGTGATTTCGGGTTGTTTTGCGAAGGCTAACCGTAGGTTCTAACCTATAGGCCTTTTAGCGTATCGTATTGGATTTAGCGTGTCGTTTCAATGTTTTGATGTGGTTTTGATGCGATGCGATACGTGTGATATGTGTAGGTACACCGCGACGATCCGAGGCGATGCAGAAGATGACGGTGACATCAACACCGACACGCAGGATACATGTGAGTAGATTTATATCTACGGGGAGAAGTCGGGTGGATGGCGTATAGCACCCCCGCAGTCCGTAGTGTTGTATACGAATACGTATATACACGTATATTTATTATGTGTGGTTTAGATTATTAATGGAAATAATGGTATTTTGATGATAAGAATGTATTGGTTTAGTATAGTGCGAACCCTAGAGTAGTGGTTGCACCCACACATATATTTACACACATTCTTGCATTCATTCTTTCATTTGATGGTGCGTATATCTACACATGGGTATGGGACTATGTGTTCATATACAGGTTGATGATGATACGTGGGTTTGAGATGATACTTGATGTGAGGCCGTGAGATCGGCGATGTGACATAGTTGCCTTTGAGGTGCGATATGATAGTTTTAGCGGGCCTTTGGACATATGCTTTACCCGCATTCATACTTTGATAGATGGTATCGATTTGTACTAGACTTAGAGTAGTACCCCAGATTGTGCGATCTGATGATAGTGATACCTGATATGTGATGTGATTGGGTGATATTGACCCCTACCCAGCTATTGGGATGTCGTACGACGATCTACCGTACGAGCCGATATTGATGATAGATCCGCACTCATAACTCGAGGATATCTTACGATATGTTATTGAGGCGAGATCACCGACTATCATATCTATATATATATATATATACCGACTCAGATTTAGGTGGTTTCATACCCCTCCTATCTAGATTACTTGGTAGACATTAGACTAGACCGAGTCATACCTATTTCAAAACTAACGAATCAGGGATATTTTAAAGATAAGCAGAAAGGTTATACGGATATTTTCAAAAGACGTATCTTTTCATAAAAACACCGTAGCCCCTATTTTCAAAACCCTATGATTCGTGTTATTTCAAAAGGCACCATTTGTAGGACTTGTATTAGATTAATGCAGATTAGTTATAGTTGCATCTAGTATTCAGCTCCCGTTCATTATTGTGGTTCGCTTCGCATCGCATGCTTATATTATGTTTCATACTCCATTATTGATGTTATGCTGTTAGGACACCAGCACCATTACCGATGATGCGTATGTACCACGTACACTTACTTGCCGGCTCACACACATCTTCATCGGTAATTGCCATGTCACGTACACCTTAGAAAATATTATTGCATCGACATAGGTTGTTAACTAATAATTTAGACATGATATTAGTGTACTTGCCTTATATGCTAGATTAGACATTGTAATTATTACTTGTTACATCATGCATGCTATTATTCATGGATTTTTATGCCTATATGCACTGTTTACATGCTATTGAGGATTGGATTCGGATTTCCATGAGATTTTCTGGATTTGGGGGAAACCGCAAAACTTATATAAACTTCTTTCTCTTTTTAAAATAAAAAAGTGCGGTTTTCCCATGATGTATGAGTCGTCCACCATGAGTTTGCTGATGGATTTGGAAACCCGATTCGAGGAGACGGATGAACCGTTTCGGGTATATGGTGGACCCGGCGAGGTACCCCGGGGCAATAAGCGTGTGGTGATGACGATGTGAGCCTGGCAGGGGAGCACTACCTACCGGTGATTTTACCCGACGCGTCGGATATCCGGAGGATACCGTCGTGGTCTTGAGATGGATGGTAGGGGCCGGTCTGGACTGACGGCGCCCTAGATATTATGATCGAGACTTTGAGATTTCGAGATTTTGAGGTACAGAGACTGTGATACAGAGATACCGAGATATTGGGATTATGTTTTGTGCCGATGCTAGGCACTGTTTTATGCTGATTTCATTATGATACCTCATTTTAAAAATACAAAGGAAATCTTACTAAATTATGAAAACAGTTCTTCATTTACTTGTATTCTGTTTTCATGCATTCATACCTCATTCATATGATATATTGCTACCCTGGGGCACTGACACGGGCACATGAGATTACACTCGGGTTAGATATTTACCCTAGCCTTGTTATAGGCTGCTGGTTATATTTTTGAGGTTATATTTTGATCGTATTGACCTAGAGTGGGTCATGCATTCGATCTCTGCTTGTAGATATTCTTCTATTCACGAGTTGGCAACTCACCCCCGTTGTGCCCCAGTTCTTGCAGGTTTGCCGTACAGTTTCCATAGCGGCATTTCTGGCACACTGCTTCCTTATGGGTGATTTGCTTGGATAGGTGGGTTCTTTTGTATCAGAACCGCTATTGTATTTGTATTATTCATTGTATCTAGAATTTTCATCAACCAAAACTTGTATATTGTTCAGACTTAGAGACAGTGTTGTATTATTCGACCTTAGAGTCGCGCTAGTAGTAATACGGTTTTGAGTTTCTTTTTGAGTTTGATCCTCGCCCTTTGGCGTTGTATATTATTATTGCTTGCGTGGTTATGACCGTCGATTGACGAAGAGCTAGCTCCCGCTTGGGGATGCCTTTTATCATTGCATATTTATGTTATTCTTGTTGTACCCCGTTCGAGGCCAGTTTTTACAAAGGAAACTCTGCCGAAATTTTCAGGAAAGGTTACACATTTTAAAAATGCATATTCGGCTTAGTTATTTAAAAACCTTGATTTTCGAAACACGTTTCCTTCACTTCTTTAAACCAGTTCTCTTTATTTACTCTTAAAATGGTTTTAGATTTCTGGGCTTTTGGCTTACTTGGATCAGATGGAGTCCTATAGACTTCATATGGTTCAAGTGCCAGTCACGTGCTCTTTCGGGTCGTGACAAAGTTGGTATCAGAGCGCTAGGTTGACCTTGGTTTGAGTCTAAGTTTGACTATGTGGAACCTAGGGAGTTATTTATATACGGAACTTATGCTTGACCTTACGGAACTTAGACTTAGTCGAGAGGGTGTTGTACCTGAACTTTCGTCGTATTAGGATGACCCTTGGTTGATGGAATAGGTGACTAAAGTAGAGTGACGTACCGTTAGTATGTTCCGCGGCATACTTACGACACGCCACTCCGCTTAAGAAACCTTAGGTTTTACATTTCCTTGCACTGTGTTATATTCCTTCCTATGATCTATCTTCATCGATACTGGTTGTGGTTTTGCTGCCGCGATTGCACGGGCAGAGTGAGCTACGGCTCGAGTTGTGTCAGCATGAGCTCGTCGGGGACGAGGGCTGACCGGAGGGTGATTCCCGAGACATACGGTTGCATTGAGGCTTCGTATTTTGTGTTTCCGCACTTTGAGCGTTTGACAGATCGCTGTTGCGAGATTTTCTGGTTGTGCTGATCGGCACCAGAGGATTGAGCCACTGGTAGAGGCCAGCTAGGTTGTGATGACCGTTGATATTATCGCTTATTCAGGATGATTGAGGCGCTGTTCAGCGTACGGACGAATGAGCCAGTTGCTGCTGCGAATGATGAGATATCGCCCAGATGATTGGAGCTACTGCAGCATGAGCATATTCTTGAGATATGATGGTGAGTCGCTAGTCACCGAGGAGGAATGACTAAGACGTGTGGTGAGTTCGCTTACCCCGATGCGAGGTTATCAGATAGCTTGATTCCAGCTAGAGGCGACTTCACGCAGATTTGTTGAGAGTCGATAGAGACGATCGAAGGTCAGGAACCCATTTTCCAAGTTTAAAGTATTCGGAAAGACATGCAGGTGATTCTATGGACCCTCTAGAAGAATGAAACCCTAACTCGACTTAATGACCGTGTGAAAGCCTTTGAACCTTAGGGTTTGCGGCGGTTCTACGGTGCCATTAGTGAGGCTTGGGTTGCCCTTCTACGGCTGGACCACCGACGCTGTGGAATGTACTCGATACTATTAAACTGTACCCGAGGTGTGAGCTCTTGGGGGATTATGAGGTTCTGACGAGTCGATCGGATGGTTCGACATCTTTCGGACATTGTGATGGGACACTGCTTGGGAGACTCCAGATGCGAGCATAGCCGTCGGAGCGCAGTTCGTGTAGCCACGATGAGATGAGTCCGAATCGGTCGACATTGGAGCAAGGTGAAGTAAAGAGTTCGCACGAGATTTCGACGAGATGACGTCCCACTCCGCTGACATCAGAGATGTGATATGCACCACGAGGCGTGGTATATGGATATATCTTCCAGAAAGAAGCGCGATAAGTATGCAGCCGTTCCGGAATAAGCTCTAGCTTCAGCATTAGATGATGACTTCCGGGCAATTCGGAAGGATTGAGATTTGAGGAAGGGACCTCGACAGGACCCTTCTGGAGAACGATACGAGAAGACCTAGACCCAGGAGTGGTCGTTTTGCGCGCACCCAGCAGGACAGAGTTCGGCATTGTCGACGAGGTAGTTGACCAGGTTCGGATAAAGGAACTTACCCAGATGCGTTGTGAATTGATTAAGGACGGACGAGTGACGAGTATTCCTCCGATGATTGGGACGTGTTCCCGAGGACCTATTCGGCCTGACATCTTCTACAGAATGATGAAGCTACAGAGTACGCGATTTCGAGTCCGTGCGAGAGACTTCAGATTGACCGTGGCCGAGAACAGTGCAGTGCATAGATAGCATGGCGTGACGTCATGGTGGACGACGATACAGACAAGCGGAACAAGAGGTTCGTGCGAGACGCTGATGAGCTGTCATTACTTTCCGTCGAGACCAGAGGCCGGATATGCTTACCGAGGCGTAGGGATGCGATCAATTTCCGAGAAATTGCTGTGCTGAGGACACAGATGTCCATTGGACGAGAAGAGACTATGCAAGAGTACCAGCCTCCTTACAGATCGGCATAGGAAAGATCGGCAGAGACTTTGAGCAGGATTCCTTCCAGGACATTGCCGCAATGATGTTTTCACCCAGGATCAGACATGTGATGTGCATTCAGAGAGCCGGAGGCCGACGCTAGTGACATATTGCTTTACGAGCGGTCGTGAGGGTTGACCGAGAGATTTCCAAGGAAGTGCCAGAACGGAATCGTTCCTGTCAGCACTCCTGACCGGTCCGGTGAGCCGATGGATTGCGAGATTGGTAATCTACAGGAAGATCAGGAACCAGAGGCAGAGGACGCCAGACGCGAGCGAGAGGCCAGTGGAGATCTTGCGCCGCTAGAATTGGATGTGCCGGCACCTTCTCGACTTCGAGGGAGGATATACCGACGACAGTATTTATGCTTTGTGATTTTGTGATTCGACTATCACGTATCTGTCAGTTTGGGATTTCGGTATTTTGGCGATCAGTTTTCATGATTTGGTTTCGATGACTGAGTTCTATGATCTCTGTTTTCGTGCACCATGATTGCACTTTCTGGGTATTTATACCTTGCACATAGTTATTACTCCTGAGGTGTTGATTGCGATTTCATGCTTAGTTTATGCCAGTGATTTGATTTATGCCTCCAGCAGAGTTTTCATGTATTTCCAGTGTTTTGATTTGATTTGTGCACGCTGATGCACACGGTTGTGAGATTTTCCATTGCGGTTTACCTGATTTTGATTGAGCCGCACTTTATCGTCGATTTTGACCCTGACATTGATGATTGATTCTTGCACTCCGTGCTTTTGGTTTGACTTACGCATGTTCGGCGTTTGCTATTGGATTTCGTGATTCCGTGCATGTTGAGTGCGCAGGGTTTAGATTTTCATTCGTGCACAATGGATGCACCGATTTGGATTTTCGCGCATGTTGGGCGCATGTTTTGAGGTACGATTTTGGTGCACACCCGATGCACTAAATCGAGGTTCTTCGTGCACGTCAGATGCACCGGATTTGTGGCTGTCAGGCATATACGTTGCCTATGACAGATGCTTCGTGCACACCCGTTGCACCTAGATGTTGATTTATGCACCTGTTTAGCACATATATGGATTTTTGATTTCCGTGCGCACCAGACGGACAGGATTGTGTTATGTATATTTTTGAGATTTATTCCTCTTGGAGCAGTGCATTTTTATGATATTGGATATTTGCTTTCATACTGAGCAGGACTAGTCAGAGGACAGTACCTGGATATATTTTGCTTGCATTGATAGTCAAAGGGATTTCCAAAGCGTGAGCTATAGTCTCAGTATATACTTACGTGTCCGATATGACACGAAACGTTTTAAAACAAGGAAACCCTTCTGATTGTTTTCAAAACGGCGGAACGTGCTTATTAAACAAAGGATATATATATACGCATATATAGTTATTTTCTTATGAAAAACGTCCGCCACTGTGCAGTATTACGTGCATCGCACAGCGACTTAAAAAGATTTGGCATGCTTTTGTATCAGCTATTTACATGTATAGATTGGATGTCTACATGTGTAGTTCTGATCCATATCATATCGGTTTTGTATTGGATTTGACATTGTGTTTTTTTTATCTTGACTCCGATGATTGAGGGATGCTTGATGGAGCGTTGTTTTTGAGTTATCTGCTCATTACTCCTGCGCATGCATTGCGCTGTGACGTTTTATGTATTGATGATTTCGGAGCCCCGACGACTTGGAAATTTGTATTGAAATGTTTTAGTACTTGGGGGTTTTGAATTTAAATTCGGGGACCGAATTTCTTTAAGGGGGGTAGATTGTAACATTTCAAAATAATAAAATATTATTTTTAGGAATTTTTATAATTTAATATTATTTTATTGATTATTTTAATATTAAATTAATAATTAAATGCAAATAAATGGAGAAAAATTATGGAAAATTATGGAAAATTCTAAAATGGGTTATTTATTGGAATTATGCCATTTTTAAGTGTTTGTGATCATTTATATGCTAATTTAGCGCTAATCGCGATTAAAAATCGCTAATCGGATTTTTTGGCTTTTTGTGCAAAATTGTGCACATATCATTTTTGGACTTGTGTTACATTTTTCTAGCCATGTTACTTTGGGTTTACTATTGATGTGAGTAGGTTTGGGATTAAAAGAAAAAAAGGAAAAGAAAAGAAAAAGAAAATGAGATATAGGTATGGTGAGAGAGTGAGGGTAGGTGAGGGTATTTGACTTGGCCATTCCCTTGGTTTTCCTCTCATTTCCTCCCCCTCTTTCTTGAGCTGCTGCTGCTGCTGCTATTGCCCCATTTCCCCCTCCACAAAACCCTCTCAAATCATCTCACAAACATACTCAAAACCTCACACTCATTTCACAAAACATGCACACAAGCCCAAGATCTATGCTATGGACCAAGAAAGATGGTGTTTTGGTGCTGTTGAGGATTCATGAGGGTCTTGTGAGGTAATTCCTTCACAATTAGAGTGTTAATTCTTGTTCTTAAGCTTTAATTCAAGTTTCATATCGATATCGTGTGAATTGGTGCACTTTGGACAAAATTAGAGAGGATTAGGGTAAAGTTGAGATGTGACTTTGCAATTGGACTCTAATGGTGACCTTAGACCCTATTTTGACCAAGCCCCTGACCTGACACAACCTGAAACCAAAAAATACGGAATTACGGGAATTTCATGTCGGTTTGTGAGTGTTTAGAGTGTGCAGGGAAATCTGGAATGTACTGGGACTGTTTCAGGCAAATTCAACAATACCAGGGACCAAATTGAGACCATAGGAGGCCACCCTGACCAGAAGGACCCCATTGGGCATAGGGGGGCCGGCGAGGCCGGTTTTGGGAGTGTTGTGGCCGGCCAAGTGGTGATGGAATGCATCGGGGTTGGTCCAGTAGCTCAAATACATCATATATAGCACCCTAGAGTTGTTTATTTGCCCTGAGATGAAATCTGGGATCGTTTTCTTGGGTTGCTGCCTTACTTTCAGTATTTGGTGTTACGTATTTTGATTTCCACATTTTGGTGTTTGTACGTTATCTCGATCGTGTGACGTTTGTACGACTGCATCGAGTGATTTCGGGTTGTTTTGCGAAGGCTAACCGTAGGTTCTAACCTATAGGCCTTTTAGCGTATCGTATTGGATTTAGCGTGTCGTTTCAATGTTTTGATGTGGTTTTGATGCGATGCGATACGTGTGATATGTGTAGGTACACCGCGACGATCCGAGGCGATGCAGAAGATGACGGTGACATCGACACCGACACGCAGGATACAGGTGAGTAGATTTATATCTACGGGGAGAAGTCGGGTGGATGGCGTATAGCACCCCCGCAGTCCGTAGTGTTGTATACGAATACGTATATACACGTATATTTATTATGTGTGGTTTAGATTAGTAATGGAAATAATGGTATTTTGATGATAAGAATGTATTGGTTTAGTATAGTGCGAACCCTAGAGTAGTGGTTGCACCCACACATACATTTACACACATTCTTGCATTCATTCTTTCATTTGATGGTGCGTATATCTACACATGGGTATGGGACTATGTGTTCATATACAGGTTGATGATGATACGTGGGTTTGAGATGATACTTGATGTGAGGCCGTGAGATCGGCGATGTGACATAGTTGCCTTTGAGGTGCGATATGATAGTTTTAGCGGGCCTTTGGACATGTGCTTTACCCGCATTCATACTTTGATAGATGGTATCGATTTGTACTAGACTTAGAGTAGTACCCCAGATTGTGCGATCTGATGATAGTGATACCTGATATGTGATGTGATTGGGTGATATTGACCCCTACCCAGCTATTGGGATGCCGTACGACGATCTACCGTACGAGCCGATATTGATGATAGATCCGCACTCATAACTCGAGGATATCTTACGATATGTTATTGAGGCGAGATCACCGACTATCATATCTATATATATATATATACCGACTCAGATTTAGGTGGTTTCATACCCCTCCTATCTAGATTACTTGGTAGACATTAGACTAGACCGAGTCATACCTATTTCAAAACTAACGAATCGGGGATATTTTATAGATAAGCAGAAGGGTTATACGGATATTTTCAAAAGACGTATATTTTCATAAAAACACCGTAGCCCCTATTTTCAAAACCCTATGATTCGTGTTATTTCAAAAGGCACCATTTGTAGGACTTGTATTAGATTAATGCAGATTAGTTATAGTTGCATCTAGTATTCAGCTCCCGTTCATTATTGTGGTTCGCTTCGCATCGCATGCTTATATTATGTTTCATACTCCATTATTGATGTTATGCTGTTAGGACACCAGCACCATTACCGATGATGCCTATGTACCACGTACACTTACTTGCCGGCTCACACACATCTTCATCGGTAATTGCCATGTCACGTACACCTTAGAAAATATTATTGCATCGACATAGGTTGTTAACTAATAATTTAGACATGATATTAGTGTACTTGCCTTATATGCTAGATTAGACATTGTAATTATTACTTGTTACATCATGCATGCTATTATTCATGGATTTTTATGCCTATATACACTGTTTACATGCTATTGAGGATTGGATTCGGATTTCCATGAGATTTTCTGGATTTGGGGGAAACCGCAAAACTTATATAAACTTCTTTCTCTCTTTAAAATAAAAAAGTGCGGTTTTCCCATGATGTATGAGTCGTCTACCATGAGTTTGCTGATGGATTTGGAAACCCGATTCGAGGAGACGGATGAACCGTTTCGGGTATATGGTGGACCCGGCGAGGTACCCCGGGGCAAGAAGCGCGTGGTGATGACGATGTGAGCCTGGCAGGGGAGCACTACCTACCGGTGATTTTACCCGACGCGTCGGATATCCGGAGGATACCGTCGTGGTCTTGAGATGGATGGTAGGGGCCGGTCTGGACTGACGGCGCCCTAGATATTATGATCGAGACATTGAGATTTCGAGATTTTGAGGTACAGAGACTGTGATACAGAGATACCGAGATATTGGGATTATGTTTTGTGCCGATGCTAGGCACTGTTTTATGCTGATTTCATTATGATACCTCATTTTAAAAATACAAAGGAAATCTCACTAAATTATGAAAACAGTTCTTCATTTACTTGTATTCTGTTTTCATGCATTCATACCTCATTCATATGATATATTGCTACCCTGAGGCACTGACACGGGCACATGAGATTACACTCGGGTTAGATATTTACCCTAGCCTTGTTATAGGCTGCTGGTTATATTTTTGAGGTTATATTTTGATCGTATTGACCTAGAGTGGGTCATGCATTCGATCTCTGCTTGTAGATATTCTTCTATTCACGAGTTGGCAACTCACCCCCGTTGTGCCCCAGTTCTTGCAGGTTTGCCGTACAGTTTCCATAGCGGCATTTCTGGCACACTGCTTCCTTATAGGTGATTTGCTTGGATAGGTGGGTTCTTTTGTATCAGAACCGCTATTGTATTTGTATTATTCATTGTATCTAGAATTTCCATCAACCAAAACTTGTATATTGTTCAGACTTAGAGACAGTGTTGTATTATTCGACCTTAGAGTCGCGCTAGTAGTAATACGGTTTTGAGTTTCTTTTTGAGTTTGATCCTCGCCCTTTGGCGTTGTATATTATTATTGCTTGCGTGGTTGTGACCGTCGATTGACGAAGAGCTAGCTCCCGCTTGGGGATGCCTTTTATCATTGCATATTTATGTTATTCTTGTTGTACCCCGTTCGGGGCCAGTTTTTACAAAGGAAAATCTGCCGAAATTTTCAGGAAAGGTTACACATTTTAAAAATGCATATTCGGCTTAGTTATTTAAAAACCTTGATTTTCGAAACACGTTTCCTTCACTTCTTTAAACCAGTTCTCTTTATTTACTCTTAAAATGGTTTTAGATTTCTGGGCTTTTGGCTTACTTGGATCAGATGGAGTCCTATAGACTTCATATGGTTCAAGTGCCAGTCACGTGCTCTTTCGGGTCGTGACAGTATAGAAGGATTAAGGATGTTTTAAAGACGAAACTAAACTACATGATATTTTACTGAAAAAGAGTAGTAAAAGTTACAAAATAAAATATATTGTCATGAAACTTGTTCAACATGTTTATTAATGATTAATAGTCAACATGTAAGGGTTTTGGTATGTTTGTATTTAAGAAAAGGTTGGATTTTTAGGAAGAACCGAATCGGAAATCGGATTAACTCCGATTCCGTCGGGTTTTAGAAATACGTGTTTTTATAATAGCAAGGTGAAGAGAGAGAAGGGACTTACAGGTTTAGAATTAAGAGAAGAGGGAGAGGAAGACGTAGGAAGCGCCGGTGGATCGTTTCATCGCCGGGACCTCTTAGGGTCGTCGTCGGAAGATCGCCGGAGTTTTGCTTTTCGCTAACTCCAAATGCACACAAAAGTTCTAGTAATTTTCTTGAGAGTTTTGGACAGAAATTTGGAGTGAGGAGGGTGTGTTTAGGGGTGGTATTTATAGGGTAAACCTAGGGTTTAGGGTAGATGAAAGGTTGAATTGAAAAAATGAAATAAAAATTATATTAAAAATAGGATTTAATGGGTTTTAAGATCTCTGTTTATTTCCAGAAAATTTAAACTGTGCAGGAGTTACCAGAATTCCAAAACACAGAAGTTCACAGAAGGAGTCAGGCCGATTCAACTCAACTCGACCGGCGGCGCCGGGCCGAGTCGACCGAGTCGCCGGCTGAGTCACGGCGAGTCAGGCCGGGGTCGGCCGCCGTGGGTCCGTCGTCGATTGGTCTACTCGCTGGGGAAGTTTGTTTTATTTGTGTAGCAGGGTTTTTACGAGTTATGCACGTGTAGACCCTTGGACTTCTAAAAATTCAAAACAAAACAATTTTAAAAATAATGTGGGGGATGCGATTTGAACTCTGGTGGTTTGGTTCAGCAGTGTAAGGTCTTACCAATGAGCTACAAGCTCCTTCTTGCTATTAAAAAGTAAAATAATTACTTATAGTACTCATAGTAAATGCAAATACCCCAAGCATAAATTAACTTTTAAACAAATTTTTGTACACTAAAATTGGAGTTGTTACATGTTCACCCAAGTTCCACCAAGATGTAACGTGACTTGAGGGATAGTTACGGGTGGGGAGGGATGAAGAGTGATTTTTCGGATTTCGTTTCGAGGTGTCTGACTTGTCAGTAAGCTAAGGTTAAGCATTTGAGACCGGCAGGAGGGTTGCAACCTTTAACCATTCCAGAGTGGGAATGGGAGAAAATCTCCATGAATTCCGTTGTGGATCTACCCAGGTCTAGTCAAGGGTATGACTCCATTTGGGTGATTTTGTTGGCCAGTTAACGAAAACGGCTCACTTCCTTCCATTGAAGACCCCTTTTGGTTATGCTCAATATGCTCAGTTGTACATCGATAAATTTATGCGTTTGCATGAAGTTCATTCATGCATTGTATCCAATAGAGGCACCCAGTCCACTAGCCGTCTTTAACAGAAGCTTCAGGAAGCCTTTGGTTCCTGTTTGAGCTTTAGCGCCGCTTTCCATCCGTAGACCAATGGTCAGTCAGAGCAGACTATACAGACTATGGAGGTTAAGCTTCGTGTGTGCGTGCTTAAGTTTGTTGGCAGTTGGGATCGTCACTTGCCATTGATAGAGTTCTCCTACAATAACAGTTATCAGGAGACGATTCAGATGGCAACTTTTTAGGCTTTGTATGGTAGATTGTGTCGATCGCCACTCTCTTAGATCGACTCAACGAGAGCAGGATTTTTGGACCCCAGCTAGTTCAAGAGACTACGGAGAAGATCCAGTTGATTCAGGATAGGATAAGAGCAGCCCAATGCAGACAGAAGTCTTATGCCGACCGTCGTCGTCGCAGACTTGAGTTCGCAGTGCGAGATCATGTATTCCTACGGATTTCTCCGATGAAGGGCATGATGAGTTTTGGGAAGAAGGGGAAACTTAGTCCCGGAATTGTAGGTCCTTTTGAGATCCTTGAGCGAGTCGGTACCATTGCCAATCGTTTTGCATTCCACCCAGGTTTCCGGATATTCATCCTGTATTCCTTGTGTCGATACTTCGCAATTACCTTCATGACCTTTCTCACATGATTCAGCACCAGACCATTTAACTAGGACGCGATCTTTCGTTCACCAAGCAGCCGATAATTTTATTGGATCGGCAGGTGGAGAAATTTCGGTCAAAGGTCTTGCCATCTGTGAAGGTCCTTTGGCGTAGCCCGTCTAGTGAGGAGATCACTTGGAAGGCTGCGAGCGAGATGCGGAAGATATTCCCTCATCTCTTTGAAGGTACGCGTAGATAAAATTTTAAATTCGGGGACCAAATTTCTTTAAAGGGGGAAGATTGTAACGTTTTAGAAATCGTTTAGGCGAATTTTCCGATATTAGGTAAAATAAATTGTGTTTTCGGTAAAAACTTAGAAGTGATCTTTTTTTTCAGTATAGACTTAACTGCACCTAGTTTAACTAGGAAATTTCTAGTATGCAGTATTTAGTTAGTCTCTTGTAAATTTTAATTTACTTAAATATTTTTCCTTAATTAAAATATTATTATAAGGTTTTAATTATGCACTTAATTAGTGGTAATTACAAATTTGATTGGGTTAATTATGCTAATGTGAATCCATGCCAACTTAATTACAAGATTAAGCTTTTGTCTTCTTTTCAAAAATATCTTGGAAATATCTAGATATTTTGAAGGTTTAATGGAAATTTTAATTAAAAGAATTCAGACGTGGCATAAAGTAAAGTTTATTATTAAGCTTTAATGATGTTTTAACCTAGAATTTTCCACACACTTCCACAACTTTCTCTTTTCCTCCTTGTTGGCCGACCCCGCTTGGCTGCCCCATTATTTTCCTCGCTCCATTTCCACTTCTTAAAGCTTCAAAAATTCATAAAAAATCAACAAATAATCCCAAAAACTCTAAAACAAATCCATACCCATTATTCTTTAGCCTAAATCTTGCTTGGTTCTTGAGGAAAGTTAGCATTTTGAAGGCTATTTTGGAAATCTTTTTGCAAGTTTAGAATCAAGTTTTGAGGTATAAAATCCCAACCCTAAACATTAGTTGTTGTTTAAATACCTTAATCTAGTTTATTAGATGTTTAAATATGGATTTAATTAGCATATTTTGGAATTTCTAGAAAGGGTTTTGAAGATCAAGTTAGGGTTTTGATTATTGTGATGGTTAATTGAGTAGCCTAGACTTGGAAAACTTAACCTAGTTGTGAGATTGCTAATTGTTATTTTTCTTAATTGTCTAATTAAGCTTAATTGCAAACTAACTTTTACTAAATCTTATATGGATGAGATTAAAATTGTAGTAAGGGTTTGTGTGGTTTAATTAAGCTATTATGTGATAATTGTGGTCACTAGAATTTTTAAACTACTAGATATGAGCTAAAATGTTTAAAAGATGCTTACTAGGTTTTCGGTTAAATTAGGCGTGGGTTTTATTTGACGTTGCGATATTATCTATATTATCTTCCATGATATATATTGTGTTGTGAGTGCGCGATCGGTACGATCAGGGTCTAGGCTTAGTGGTTGTGTCGTTTAGTGTTCCTAGCTAAGCTTGTGCCGATGTCGTACGCGTTTTGTGCACTAAGTGCATAGTGTGTATATCTTATGGACGTTATCCTTGCGTTTCGTTGTCTTTATGTCGGCGTAGGATATTCAGTCTTATGTGTTGTGTTTTTATGTTCTCATGATTTTATGATCGTAGGCGGGGACTTCGAACGCTGCGAAGAAAGGGAAGTAGCTGGTCGTATTTTCTTAGCTCAAGATCATTATGAGTAGATTTAACATCTACAGGGAAATCGCCCGTATGGCGTTATGCGTCTGGGCTAGATTCAATGACATGATTATTAGTTATAAGTATATGGATATTGGTTGTGCATGTGTACCATTGTTGCATACCTCATTTTCCTATTGCATATGGACATAGTATTAATGAGACACAACACCATTACTGACGGTTCATGTTACATGAGAACAAATTGTATGCTACATACACACTGTCAGTTATTGCCATGACACGCACAACATATATACATATGTGATATTGTATCAGTTATTGCCATTGAGACATTGATTCTTATTCCCTTGCATATATGAACTGTAGTATACATGCTATACCTACATGCTTACACATATACATATTATACCTACATGCTTACACATATACCATGCTTTAGCTACATGTACATCATGTATACATACTTACATGTACACCCACATACCTTGCTAGAGCTACATATACCCCTATGTGGTATTGTATTGTTATTGACATTGAGAGATTATTGTGCTATTGAGTATATGAAATGCATCATACATACATGCTTACATGTAGATACACATATCTTGCTACAGCTACATATACACCTCATATGATGTTGCACTTGATTTCGGAGGAATTGGGAACTGCATGATATATTTTAAAACTAGATTAATTTAAAAGAGCGGTTTTCCCTTAATATGCTCATATTGCAGTTTTATGTTGCATTTATAAGATTTCATGGATTTATGCATTGAGATATGGATTTCATGTGACTTATGGATTTGAGAACAGTGGGGATATTTCAAGAAATTATGTATTATTTTGAAAATCTGGTTTCTCTTGATATGATATTTCGATGCGTCCACCATGAGTTTTCTCGGTTCTGAGACTTGTATTAGATACCCGATTCGAGGAGCGAGGGGGAACTGTTTGCGGGTACATGGTGGACCCGGTGAGATACCCCGGGGTAAGAAGACTCGTATTGTTAGGCGGTGAGCCTGGCAGGGGAGCACTACCTACCGGTGATAGTATAGAAACCGACGGCTATCTGGAGGATACCGTGCGAGAGTTATGACATGAGATATATTGAGGGCCGATCTGGGTATGCGGCACCTGAGAGATGAGTATTTACGTATCGATGCTGGACACGACTATTTCATGATGTTTCGAGTGTCGATGTTGGACGCTCGGGTTCTATGAGACTTACAGGATATAAGGGCCGATCAGGGTGACGGCGCCTGAGGTATTGGGATTTGGGGTGTCGTTGATAGACACCAGGATTTTTCCACAATGATGATTCATTGATGATGACATGTTTTACCCCATACTCAGCATTCATTGCTATGCATATCTTCATGTATTTGTAGTACCTGATAGAGTACCTTTCATGACTGTTGCATATACATATTGCCATATTATACTATCAGTTTGCATTGATAAATTATCGCAGTACGTGTATACCTGCGATTACCTGCTTGATATTATTTACTATTCACGAGTTGGAAACTCACCCCCGTTATGCCATAATGTTTTGCAGGTGAACCCTCAAAGCAGTAGCGGCAGGGCTTCTTCATATTGTATCTTTTTCGGCAAATACCGCTACAGTTGGCTTGAGCCTTTGCTATAGGTGGGTTTCACGGTTATCCGTTTATGTTCATTATATATCTTATTGTATCTAGTACTCTCCATATACCACCTTCATGTATTTGACTTAGAGACGAGTTGTGAGGATCGATGTTGTATTATTTTGTGACTCTGGGTGCCGTGCTCGTGGGAGCCGGTGATTTGTTCAAAGAATATTTTATAACCGCAATCAAGAACGGCGTCGCTTGGTAGCTAGCCGGTGAGTATGGGTCGGTCCACAGGAATTTTGTGTATTCTCTAATTGTTCTAACTAGTTAATTCTGATTGGTGTCGGATTGATTAAATCTAAAAACTAAACTGATCTAGACTAGGATTAAAATCTTGCTAGGGTTAGGTTTAGGTTAAGTTTGGAATGTCAATATTCCTCACCGCTTTCTATGCCCTGTTTAAGATCTATGAGGTGTTATGGTAATAATTAATAAAGTGGATTAGTACCATCGAGAAGAAACGGTGTTTCTTCCTCTAGGTTCTTGTCCTTCCTTTCTTAATTCTTACCCTAACCTCCATGGAAAACATACGCAACCGGTCGTTTATACTACGGTATCACTGCTACCTCATGGGATAGGGTGCCGCAGGGAGCGATGTGTGCATGTATGCATGGAGTCCTATAAAAACGTGTGATGGGCAAGAAATGGGTGAGAGATCTTCATCTCTCAAGCCTTTCCCAAATCTAACCCTAACAAGCGAGGATACTACTCACTCATTAGGGAATTGAAAAACATATTCTAAACTAATTAACTTGGGCAATTAATGAAAGTTATACTAGGGCAGATAATGAAAAAACTATACTAGGGCAAGAAATAAATTACCTAGGGCATGGAAATAAAAAACTACTTACTTTATTTGATTCTCTCTTCATACATTGCAGAAATTTACAGATCTAAATTTTGATAAAATGAAATTAGGCACAAGAAGAGGCATAACCTAAAACAAGTTTTAGAGCTTCTATTTATAGAGCATAGAAACCCTAGGGTTACAATCGACACACATCTGCTTTTACAAATATAGCCCTAGGAAGACTAGTCAACGCGCCGCCAGCCTTCAAAATTTTTCTACACCGACACGGGTTATACACGGCCGTGGATCCGCGGCCAAAACCCATGTTTGGCCGCGGTTCCGCGGCCATGTAAGGGGCTTCTTGGCTCAATTTTTCTTGTCTTCTGCCTGTTGCTATTTTCTCCTGTTTTCCTGAATTGGTTCTCCAGAATGTCTTCTAGTTCTCTTCCAGATCTCCACAGTGAGTAATGTAGTGGACTTTTACCGTTCGCTTCGTGTCGAAGTCTTGAACCTTGCGCTGCCTTTGTATTTTTGTGAACTTGTTCATTGATCTTCATTGTCCCTCAAAAATGTAGGCACGACCAAGATTCCACCATTTATCGGTAGTAGTCTCACTTTGTATCATCTCTTCGACAATTTCACTGTTTTTGTTCCGAGAACCTGTAACCTGCAACTATGTAGGAGACATGAATCAAAAGCACCTGTTTATTTGTAAAATGAATAAGAATAGTGTCTAAAAGAATGCAAAATTATAGTATGAACAAATATCCCCAAACTTATCTTTTGCTCGCCCTCGAGCAAACCTAGTTTTATTCTTGAAAAGACCTAGCCTCACTTTCGCAGGGAAACACGATTGCACTGAACTTGTGCAATAAGCCATTAAACCTCTAGGTGTCCCTAGTAGGAGGAGTGTTGTCTCCTGAGGGTTTTCAGCCGATACTACCCACAAAATCCTATCAATTTGGCTTATCGAATTTTATTCTCCAATTAGGTTTTCTAACAAGAACTCTATTATCTTCGACTTAGAAATTATCCACCCGTATTTTTCACGCTTCCTTATCATTTAACTTAAGATTATATATGATTTATAGATTTACTTAGCTTTTGGCATCTTTTAAGTATTCCTTCTAGGGTTCTATCTCAACTTAGGAATTTTTATCATCTCTATTAAAGATATAAGTCATATTCTTCATTCCTATCTCTTATCTAAACCCCAATAACATACCCCTACGTGTGTGTATATATCACCCCTGCGCTTGGAAATTCAAATCAAGCTATTATACTCTTGTCCATCATCCAAAGTACTTTTCAATTGGTGAATTTTTAGATGAAATTGCTCACACATTCTTCATGCGACCGTTAATACTTCTTGAGGTACCAACGACCGATTACAAAATGTGTTTGCATATTAAGGCGTAATTCCTTGTCTTGTAATACCTAAGGCTTTAGCAATGACTCCCAAACCAGTTGGTCTAAGGCACTAGGTGATGAAGCACCCTCGCTAAATATTTTTTTTCTATTAATGCAGCCTTAAGTAATTACAAAAATCAGTGTTCATTTTTTTAATCTTTTTATTCACACTTTTATTTTTATTTTATTTTCCTTCATACTAAGGACTTTAGACAAGAGCATTTGAAGGCCTCTTCTACTATTCCAAGTTTCAAGGTTCGTGTTTGTGCAATTTGTAGGGTATATATTTTTGAAATTTAGACTTAAGCATAGGGATTATTTTTCAAATTTATACTTTAATAAAGATATCAATACTTTTCCCTTGTTTTAACTTAGCCCAAGAAGTCAACTCGAAATTTGCCTATTTCTAAATAAATTACAAAGATATATACTTTCTACTGTTAAATTTTAAGAAAGGTTATTTTTAGGGTTTTTAATTTACTAAGTATAGGATCTAGTTATTCCTAGCTAGTTAACCTATTTGTCAAACTCAAGTCAATTAGGGCCAAAATTGAATGTTTCAATTTTTATAAGTTTTAAAATTTTTCAATTTTTATGGGTTTTAAAATAAGTATGCAAATGCAAAAATATACACCTAAATGCGAAGGAAGAAAGCTTACCGAGCATACCCCCAAACTTAAACTTGGCAGTGTCCTCACTGTCAGGCTACACCAAGAGGGTGAGAATTGTCGGCAATCCCATGTTTATTTATTTACAATTTTTTTTTATTTTATTGTTAAAAGAAAAACAAAATAAATATACAACAAGCCCTCCCAAACTTAAGTGAGACAGTGTTTCCACTGTTTTAAACGTTAAAGTTCAGAGTTAGGGAGGAGAAAAAATCAAACTATACAAGGCCTTACATAGACCAAAAGTTAGCACCAACCATTCAAAAATTCTATCGTGATAATGGTAGGGTTGGTGAAAGAATGGAGTGTAGAGAAAGGAGTTGAGAAACACACGAGACCGTAAGGGAAGAAGGGTGGAATATGGTCTCGGTATATGAGGAGAAGAATGGCGGAAGAAAGAAAGAAGTGTAGTACGAACTTGAGGGTGTAAATCGAGTGAATAAATTAGCACAAATTGTGATGACCGATGTGTTAAAAGCGATTGTGCTGATTTATCAACCCGTCGAGAAATGGGGTCAAATCCCTCAAGATTCGCAAGAAAACATGGGTACGTCGAACTTGGTAAACCATCCATTGAAAATGGAAACGCGACTGATTCTCGCACGGTCGAAACAATGGAATGGACGAAGGGGGGTGATTTAGGGATAGTCTTATTCTCACCTAAGGAAATTGTCTCGAACTTGAAGGATTCCATCAATGGTTCGAAATGACTGTAAGCAACCGAGTCTGATGGTTCGACTAACTCATCTGAAAATTCAAAGGACTCAAACAGGGGCGGTGAGTCTTCAAAATCGTCCGAAAAAGTGAAACACTCGTAATCATTATCGTCTGTGAGAACTGTGTCAGATTCAAAGAGGAACGCACTACTGGCATCCAAACTGCTGTGATCGAAGAGAAATCTTTCAAGCTCACCTGCGTGATCTTTTGTGTGGTCGGAAGATGGAAAGGAGGGAGGGTCATTTAGGAAGTATAACAGTTAAAGGTTCAGGAGGATGAATTGGAAAATCCGACACATCAAACAAAACTGGTTCATCCTCAATACTATCCTCATAATTCTCCTCATAAGTTAACTCGTCCATGCAATTATCATCAAAATCAAGACGCATATGAGGTTCGGGAGAAACATTTAATGACTCGGGATGATGAATTGGAGATAAAATTTCAGTTAAATTTACGGGTTCATCATCCAAAATATTCCCAGCGTCAATATCCTCAACCAAGTGAAAATCAATTTTTTCTGACACCTCATCAAAAGCATGGATATTTATCAATTCAGGTTCTAGATTGGAGGTGTAGAGATCAAAAGGATTGGTGACGGTTTCACTCAAAAGGGGCTCTTCACAATCTGGAAAATCAAGCACTACAAAGTCACACAACTCATTAAACATTTTATTTTCAACGGGTGAATCTTTTAGAACACTTGATAGACATTCAAAACCGGAGTTGTGGGATTCAATTTGTGATGGGTAGGTTTGATTTGGAAGGGTGTATAGCTCACTTTCTCCACTCAAATTATCGATCTGTCCAACTGCCGCATTATACATTGGAATTTTTGGAGCTAGTTTGAAACTAGCTACCGGTTCACTAGGTTGTATAAGGGCGGCCATGGATGCATCCACATTCCTCATCATTTGGTTTGTCGCTACCATATAAGCTTCCAACGACTGTTCCAGAATAGACATGGATTGTGAGAGGGTTTCAGTAAAAGATTCAAAGTTGTTTGGATACATGAAACTCCCAAATGGCTGTGTAGAAGCAATATCTAGGGAAGGTGTGAAAGTCGGGTAAGACTGGTAGGAATTGAATGGTTGGACAGGAGTAGGATCAACATTTGGATAAAAAGGTGAATGGACTTGTTGATCCCAAGAACTGGAAGTGTTGAAAGGAGTGAAAGATCGGTTGCGAGATTGTTCAATATGTTCAGCGATAGACATGGGTTTCAGAGTTACAACAGGACTCGAAAAAGGAGTATCAACATAAGAAGGTGGTGAAGGTTGAAATGGTTGATACAAAGTGGATTGTGGAGTCGAACCGTTTCTCCTAGACGCTTCTATTCGATCTTTCAAAGAAATTTTGGGCATGGAGGGGTCGTCCGTATTTCGACCAAAACAATTCACGTATGAAGCAATGTATGGATGTGGGTACCAAAGTTCGGCAAGAGTTTTGGGAGGTGGGGTACCCATGATGTAAGAAAGGAGAAGAAAGAATGTGGGGTGCACGGATTTCTTAGCGACAAGTTGCAAGTTTTTGGAAAAAAAAAATTTCTTTTTGTTTTTTTTAGGTGGAGTTTTTTGCAAAAAATATTTTCGATAAAAGGCTTAGACACACGTTCAATCAACCACAAATGCACAATCAGGCCTAAATCCAGGGTCACCTAGGTCAGCTAGACAGCGCCAAACTGTTCCAAAGAACAAGAAATAGGACCTCAAACCGCCTCTTCACCGCCAATTATGGCCAGGTAAGTGCCAGGTAAGTGGGAGGTTCTCTACTACGTAAGTAGTGGGCCTAATTAAGTAACCACTTACCTTAGACACACTTGCCTAGAGACCACAAAGTCAGGTTAGGATCAACGGTCAATGCCTACAACTATTCCTTTGTCCTATTGAGCGCGAAGTCCTTAGGGCTGAGTCTAATCTTTTTTAATTAAATGATGGTCAATGCAATATTCCTTATGTGATTTCTGGGGTCCTGGAAAGGGTGATGAAATCCCTACCCAATCTGGATCGGTGTCAAGCCCCTTAAAGTCAGTTTAGATATGCAAAGCAGTAAACAATCACTTGCAAACAATTTTTTTTAGCGCGGCGCAAAGAATCCTGCACAAGATCAATTATTGGAAGGGGGAGAGATTTTTTAGCGCAAAGAATCCTGGAGGCAAATTTTACAGAGGAGATATTGGAGTTACAGAGAAGGAGAGAGAAAACTTACAGTGATTTTTCCACGCGATGACGTCACGCTCCTGCCACGGTTCCGCCGCCAACACACGCTTCCCGCCACGGTTCCGCTGTTATCTCTGCGGCTCGCTTCCCAAATATTTTTCTGCCTCTCTGGTTTGACTTTTCTCTATTGTTCAGATCTAGGGTTTTCTGTTTTGATCTCTGGATTTTTCCAGATCTGAATTCGTTCGTCGGTCCTGTAAAATTCAAACGAAACACCCTTCAAACAATACAAGATGATAAAAAAAAATATATTTTTTATTTTTCAGTTTTTACGATTTTTCAATTTTATATTAATCCGAAATTACAAAAAGAAAATAACACGCCATCCCCAGCAATGGCGCCATTTGATTTGTTCAAAGAATATTTTATAACCGCAATCAAGAACGGCATCGCTTGGTAGCTAGCCGGTGAGTACTGGTCGGTCCACAGGGATTTTGTGTATTCTGTAATTGTTCTAACGAGTTAATTCCGATTGGTGTCGGATTGATTAAATCTAAAAACTAAACTGATCTAGACTAGGATTAAAATCTTGCTTGGGTTAGGTTTAGGTTAAGTTTGGAAAGTCAATATTCCTCACCGCTTTGTATGCCCTGTTTAAGATCTATGAGGTGTTATGGTAATAATTAATAAAGTGGATGAGTACCATCGGGAAGAAATGGTGTTTCTTCATCTAGGTTCTTATTCTTCCTTTCTTAATTCTTACACTAACCACCATGGAAAACATGCGCAACCGGTCGTTTATACTACGGTATCATCGCTACCTCGTGGGATAGGTGCCGTAGGGAGCGATGTGTGCATGTATGCATGGAGTCCTATAAAAACGTGTAATGGGCAAGAAAGGGGTGAGAGATCTTCATCTCTCAAGCCTTCCCCAAATCTAACCCTAACAAGCGAGGAGACTACTCACTCATTAGGGAATTGAAAAACATATTCTAAACTAATTAACTAGGGCAATTAATGAAAGTTATACTACGGAAGATAATGAAAAATCTATACTAGGGCAGGAAAGAAATTACCTAGGGCATGGAAATAAAAAACTACTTACTTTATTTGATGCTCTCTTCATACATTGCAGAAATTTACAGATCTGAATTTTGAAAAAATGAAATTAGGCACAAGAAGAGGCATAACCTAAAACAAGTTTTAGGGTTTCTATTTATAGAGCATAGAAACCCTAGGGTTACAATCGACACACATCTGCTTTTACAAATATACCCCAAGGAAGACTAGTCAACGCGCCGCCAGCCTCCAAAATTTTTCTGCACCGACACGGGTTATACACGCCTATGTTTGGCCGCGGTTTCGCGGCCATGTTAAGGGCTTCTTGGCTCAATTTGTCTTGTCTTCTGCCTGTTTTTATTTTCTCCGTTTTCCTTACTTGGTTCTCCAGAATGTCTTCTAGTTCTCTTCCAGATCTCCACAGTGAGTAATGTAGTAGACTTTTACCGTTCGTTTCGTGTCGAAGTCCTGAACCTTGCGCTGCCTTTGTACTTTTGTGAACTTGTTCATTGATCTTCATTGTCCCTCAAAAATGTAGGCACGAACAAGATTCCGCCATTTATCGGTAGTAGTCTCACTTTGTATCATATTGTCATCAATTTCACTGTTTTTGTTCCGAGAACCTGTAACCTGCAACTATGTAGCAGACATGGATCAAAAGCACCTGTTTATTTGTAAAATGAATAAGAATGGGGTCTAAAAGAATGCAAAATTATGGTATGAACAGCCGGCCTTGTTATTGTTGGGGTAAAAATTTACACCCCGGTTGACCAAGTCAAAATCAAAGTCAACCCCAAGACAGGTAGGCCCAAGCCCATATCCAGTGGGCCCATGCCCGGGTCGAGCCAGAATATGAAGCGGCCGGCCTTCCCCCATGCCAAGATAAAAATTTTGTAATAAATAATTTTGTTGTATTTTTTTTATTTTATTTTTGGATACATGTAAGAAAAAAATAGGTATAAAGCCAAATTTTTGTAAAGCCCATGGCTTATGTGCAAAAAGAAATGGCACATGAGCCATGGGATAGGCAAAATGCCATTTTGTGAAGCCCAAGGAGTTATGTGTAAAATGTATGGCCTATAAAGGAAAGGATAATGAAATATCCCAACAACTTTTTCTCTCTCCAAAAAAAGTTTCAGATTTGAGATCTTTCTTCCTTCTTCAAGCTTCCAAAACCTTCTTCTTTCTTTTGAATTAAATCAAGAGTTTTACTCTTCCTTTTTTCAAAAACTAAATAGTTTTCCACCACAAAACCCATTAAGGGGAACTCAGATCTGCCATCAGATCTCAAAAAGAAAAGATTTTTAAATCTCACATCTCTTTATCTCCAAGATCCGGCCAGCAAAGGAAGAAGAAGGACCCGTTTCCTTGACCCAAAGCATATTAGGAGTTTAACTCCACCATATTTTCTCTTTAGAGAATTTCCGGGGCTAAACCTCCCCTTTTTCCTCACTGGAGCGCTAGCGCTCGAGCGCAAAGCGCCCACGTGCCGACACGTGGCGCTCTTGCGCTCCAGCGCACTGCGCTCGAGCGCAAAACGCCCGCGTGCCGACACGTGGCGCGCTTGCGCTCCAGCGCCTCGCGCTCGAGCGCAAAGCGCCCGCGTGCCGACACGTGGCGCGCTTGCGCTCCAGCGCGCTTGCGCTCCAGCGCTTTGCACTCGAGCTCAAAGCGCCCACGTGCCGACATGTGGCGCGCTTGCGCTCTACGCTCGAGCGCAAAGCGCTCACGTGCCGACACGTGGCGCGTTGCGCTCCAGCACTCTGCGCTCGAGCGCAAAGTTCCCGCGTGCCGCCACGTCGCGCGCTTGCGCTCTGCGCTCGAGCGCAAAGCGCCCATGTGCCGACACGCGGCGCGTTATGCTCCAGCGCTCTGCGCTCGAGCGCAAAGCGCCCGCGTGCCGCCACGTGGCGCGCTTGCGCTCTGCGCTCGAGCGCAAAGCGCCCGCGTGCCGACACGTGGCGCGTTGCGCTCGAGCGCTCTGCGCTCGAGCGCAAAGCGCCCGCGTGCCGACACGTGGCGCATTGCGCTCCAGCGCTCTGCGCTCGAGCGCAAAGCGCCCACTTGCGGACACGTGGCGCGCTCGCGCCCAAGCGCCTAGGCGCTGGCCCCACGCATCCTTTGGATGTCTTTTTCCCCTTTACTTATATATACATGTATATATATACATATGTATACAAATGTACACATACACATACTCTGCGACACTGTCCCTGTTAGAAAAAAATTTCTAACGGGGCACTGCCCCGCACCCCGCAAGGGGGCTGCTAGCCCCCTTGACCCCCAGCCCGCTATCCGGGTAGCGGGACCCCCGTAAAACTCTGTGTGGCTCCCGATATATTCAAACCCCCTCCAAAAAAATACACACGCACACTACACATTGAGTCGCATGACCAGTTTAACCCGTTAATCGGAGGTTCCCTCGCCCCAAAGGCGAGGGGTAATTAACGGCAGCTTAGTCCGCGGCTGCCGGAGATTCGGATCCCCACAATCATTAAACTCCAGCCTACCCTAGGCAGGGGGAATCTGTAGTACGCCTGACAAGCGTGCGCGTATTCCCATCTCAATGGGGTGATGAAAAACACCCTACAGATTCTGGCACGCCCGGTGGGACCAATCTCTCCTCCCATATTTCGGGTTAAACGTTCATGCGAACTTGATCAATATACATATCGATTGCCTAAACTGAAATGATGTTTTCTTTTCGTGCAGCAATCATCCTTCGACGACAATGTCTCCCCAGACGAATTCAGCTTCCAACGTGACCCCAATTCCGTACGTGGTCAAGATCAACACTCGTGTGGTTCTCCCCGCAAGCCTCAGTCGACAGTGGGAGGAACCGCCCCGCCAGTTCGGCTCCGTCATCATCTACCCTGCCAGAAGCGCTTATCTGGCGGAGATCCCGGCGGAACAGGTGGCCAAGCCGGTCTCAAGGGATAAGAGGCCGAATGTCGTGATCGCCAAAGCACCACAACCGAAACTTAAGACGGTATCTGAACGATTCTCTGGTACTCCAGCGGGGGGCAAGAACTTCGGTACAAAGGGCAACATCAAATGTTGCGGACGAGCTCAGGCGATGACTCCAACAAATGAACAATCGAGCGTATCTCCAAGGCCCTCCATCACCCAGTCTGCGGCGTCTTCCCAAAGAGCCGAAGTCTGCCAAGTGCTTAGAACGGAAAAATTAAGGCAGAAGCGGCTCAGGTATCGAGCCAACAAGAGGGCCAAGGCTTCGGCCAAATGGAATCGTGTGAAGTTCCAAGTGCCGGGTTGCCCCGCGACGACAGCTGAGTCGGACATAAGAATCAGCAATTCCTTCGAGCCTCTGAAGTAGGTTCAGAAAAACGCCATGACCGCCAGAATCAAGATGACAGCGGTCCGAACAGTGCCACAAAGAGACGTGTCCCGGCCCCAACAGAAAAAGTATGACACTGTCTCTTCAAGAGTCTATCAAGCACTCTGTGCCGCACGAAAGCAGTGGGGCAAACCCAGAAAAGAAGCGCCAGCACCATTCAAGAACCTGGTTAGGCCAGCCGCCTTCAATCGACTACCAGTTACCGAAACAAGGGGGTCAATACAGCGATCCATGAAATCAGCTGCCAATGATAGAAAGACGTCCGGATATACCATCCATACGGTCTATATGGCGGGCGGGCGCCCTAGCGACAACCTTCGCAGCAAAGCAAGGACGGGGCCACCACATCCCAAGCCCAATCTAGCCTGAATGTGGTTGCTGCCGCCCAAGAACAGCCGCCCCCACTAGATGAAGAAAACCCTCTCGATGAGGATGATAGGCAGAAAGACCCCTCAGTCCATGCAGAGTCAAGCTCGGACAGCGAGGAAGAGCCGACTTTCTGCCCCAGGACTGCGGAGCAAGAGCTACTTTAAGAGCTTCGAAAACAGCTCAGGAGCAAAGATAAAGAGATGGCCAAGCTCTATTCGAAGATTGACGACTTAACGAACGTGGTGATCCAGCTTACGGCTCAAATTGCTCGAGCGCCTCCCAATCAGGCACAAACCGCTACTAATCAGCCGGGTGATGACAATCCGAGGCAGCCAATGCCTGTTCCTTTGGGACCAAGACTGGTCGAGCAGCATGAAAGCCGGCCGCATTCCGCTTCTAGGGACGCCTTGGCCCCAGATAGCACCATCCCGCTAACACAGGATCGGATAATGGATTTGGTCACCAGCAAGGTTAAAACATTGGTGGCCGAAGCCGAAGCTCAGAAAGAAATCGGCAGTAGTGGGCGGCCATATCCCGCGCAGTACGATCTGATTGAGTTCCCAAGCGGCCACGTCATTCCTAAGTTCGGAAGATTTGATGGAACGGGGAATGCAAACCAGCACGTCGCCCACTTCAAAGTATCGTGCGGAAATACAGGGGGCAATGACGCGCTCCTTCTTCGTCAGTTTGTCAACAGCCTGACCGGTGTCGCTTTCGACTGGTACGCGAGCATACCAGACGGGTCCATCATTACCTTTGCCCAAATGGAGTCTCTGTTCCGGCAATGGTTCATGAGTGTCAGTGATAAAATCTCCATTGCCGACCTTATGAGGACCAAGCCGGGGAAGAATGAAAGCAACACCGACTTTATCGCCCGATGGCGTAATCTCATAGTCAAGTGCGAACTACCGCTGGAGCAGGACCAGTCCGTCAGTCTTCTCATTGGGAACCTCAGCAATTGGATGGTCCCATTCTTGTGTACAGCGGGCCTCAAGACATTTCAGGAGCTAACCAAGAAAGTCCAAATGTTAGAACGCTCGAAGCAAGAGTCCCCGCCGGACTCTCAGAGAGACAAAACCTGGAAAAGCAAGCGGGACGACAACCGTAGAAGCGGGAGTTCCAGCAATACCAATGTCTTCAATGCGTCCGACAATGAAGAAAAGCGATGGGCGGGCGAATCCAAAACCAACCGGTCTCGAAAGCCATTATTGGGAGGAGATGGGCCTTCCCTAGAGGAGAAAAAGAACAAGGTTTACTCTTTCAGAAGGGACAAGGTCCGCAAGATATTTAAAGATGCCTTGAACAACGGCCTACAATTGCCGGAGTTGAAAAGACCCCAAGAAGCAAAAATGACCGACAATCCTCTATATTGCCCGTACCACCGAGTAGTGAGCCATGCGATCGAGGATTGCTATATCTTCAAGGACTGGGTCGAGAAGCAGTACAAGGCTGGAGAGATCGAGCTATCCAAAAGCGTGTTGGTGAACAATCAAGTTGCAACCGCCAACTTTATACAGACAGAAGTTGAAGCCTTCTGGGAGCAGACAGCTGAATCTGCTGCCCTGAAAAACGAAACGGACTCATCGCGGCCTCCATGGAGTATGCACATATCTAATAAGACGAAGAAGATGATAAAGCTACTTCGGAAAGAACCCAGGACGGAATGGGAAGGGCAGAAGAAGCCTACCAGTCCAGCTGCCAATGCGGCTCCATCAAGCTCAAAATCCAAGAAGCTCAAGAAGAAGAAAAGTGCAGCCCGGCGCGAAAAAGAGTCTGCAGGGAGATCGACCATTCAAAAATATATCGATTCCTTCGAAGAATATGAACAAAAGGAAAGAACATTGATTCAATTGAATGAGTTCTTCCCTGTGCAAGCGGCTGAAATTCCGGAGGAGTTAGAAGAAGACTCCAATGAAGAGATCCCAGTAGTGACCTGCTACGCCATCCATCTTGGAAGCGACTCGGAAGAGGAGCTTTGTTTTCCCGAAGAGGATGAGGAGCTCGCTACAAAGGCCAATCAAATCCGGCTCAGAAGCGGCAGGGCTCTACCGCCAAATCAGGGCAATGCCCCAAAAGGGAATGAAAAAAAGTCGCTAATGAAGAAGAGGGCAGCGAACCGGCTGATGAAAACATAAGTCCTTCCTCGGTGGACTATAATGTCTTGGCACATCTCCGGAAGCTTCCATCTCTCCTGAGCATCTACGACGCCTTGGTCCTATCTAAGGAGCTGAGAGACGTTCTCATTCACGCTCTATAAAACCCCGAGCGGTATCTGGCCCACTTTGCGGAAATTAATATGAAAGAAGCCCAGCACGCTTTGCATGCCGCCGCAGTCACATTTAAGGATGAAGACTTGCTACTGGGAACGGCTGAGCATAATTGGCTGCTTTACGTGACCGGGTACAGCGACGGAGATCGAATTAATCGCATATTGATTGATCCTGGGTCCTCAGTGAACAACATGAACTTGAGAACTCTGAAGAGTTTGTCAATGGACGTCCGGCACCTGTCAAGGGAAAGGATTTTCATTCAAGGTTTCAACCAAAATTGCCAGCAAGTTCTAGGGTCTATAGCTTTGCCAATCAAATTCGGGGATCTGCAAACTGAAGCTAAGATATACGTGATCGACGCCGACACGTCTTATAAGATTCTCTTAGGGCGGCCGTGGCTCCACGATTACAGCATCATTCTGTCAACTCTCCATCAATGCATGAAGTATACTAAAAATGGTGAAGAAAGACGCATTGACGGAGACATCCAGCCGTTCGGTGTGCATGAAGTCCGATATGAAGATTCTCGGTACTTTACGAACCGCCAAAATGCTAAGCCACAACTGACTGATGATAGAACGGCCCCAAGACTCAAAAGCAAATCTGCGCCGGCTGTCACTTTCAAAAGCAAAAATACCCAAGTGTGCCCGCATTTCGGCAGTGACACTGATGAGTCCGACGCTGGAAGCCCGTCCTTCCGTAAAACTCGCCTTCATTTCGGCAGCGATACGGAAGAATCTGTTACCGAAGGCCCATCTAGCAGCAAATTCCGCCCTCATCTTGGCAGTGACACTGAAGAGTCAGAAGAAGAGGACCTGTCGTGCAACAGCTGTGCTGATCGGCCCCCCGTGCAGCAAGCGAAACTACGAGAGACCTTCAAAGTCGCAGAAGGGTCCCTGGCCATCACAAGGGTGCCGGAACGGATGTGCAAAGAGCTCGACGCATTGTCAGTCTCTACCATGGACCAGCTGGAAACTTTCTACGTGCCCGGGAGGAAAAATGGACAGAAGGTCATCGTGTTTTACAGGTCAAACTCCGTTGTGCACCCGGACGACCTTTCTGTCGTGTGCCTTCCCTATGAGAGAGGCATAAGAGCCGTCCTCAATCCCAGATACTATGCGCCCGAGATGCGGGAATACTTTAAGAAGTGCGGATGCCGGTTATATCAAACGGAGTCCGAAGCAAAGTTTTACGAAGGGCTATGGTATCCGCCCCAGGTCCGAGCACTCATCGATGGACGAATTCCAGATAGACGGGACATAGGCTATATTCAACCTGATTCCAAAGCGTGCTACATGATCCATGTTGGTGAGGCCAGCGAAAGATCAAATGATGATGACGAGATAGCCGAGCCAGAAGAAGCTCCTCAAGAGCTCGAAGATGGAGGACAAGCAACCTTTGATGAGCTAGCCGAGATTGACTTAGGAACGCCCGATAATCCAAGGCCGACCTACATCAGCTCACTCTTGTCGGAGGAAATGAAAGAGCGGATAATTTCCCTACTGCGTGAGTTCGTCGACTGCTTCACGTGGACGTACAAAGAAATGCCTGGCCTTTCCCCTGAGGTAGCCGTGCATAAGCTGGCTATATCTCCTGATGCTAAGCCAGTCAAACAAGCTCCTCGAAGAATGAGAAGGGAGTTGGAAGAAAAGGTCATTAAGGAAACCAAGAAACTCATCGATGCCGGCTTCATCAGGGAAGAGAAATATGCAGACTGGATCGCATGCATAGTCCCAGTGAAGAAGAAAAATGGGCAGATCCGAGTCTGTGTCGATTTCAGGGACCTTAATAAGGCATGTCCTAAAGACGACTTCCCGCTACCGGTCATAGAAATGATGGTCGATGACACCTCAAATTACGAACTGTTCACCTTTATGGATGGCTCGTCTGGATATAATCAGATCAAGATGTCGCCTGAGGATGAGAAGCACACAGCATTTCGAACCCCGGTCGAAATATATTGCTACAAGGTAATGCCATTCGGACTGAAGAACGCAGGTGCTACATATCAAAGGGCGATGACTAATATCTTTGATGACCTAATCCATAAAGTCATCGAATGTTATGTTGATGATCTGGTCGCCAAGACTAAAGCCAAGGCCGATCATATCCAAGATCTCAGGACCGTTCTCACTAGACTGAGGGAATACGATCTGAAGATGAATCCTCTGAAGTGCGCTTTTGGCGTGTCATCGGGAAAATTCCTGGGCTTCATAGTCCGACATCGAGGGATCGAAGTTGACCCATCAAAGATAAAGGCCATCATGGAGATGCCCCCTCCGAAGAGTCTGACGCAGCTAAGATCATTTCAAAGCAAGCTTGCTTATATACGGAGGTTTATCTCAAATTTATCGGGGAGATGTAGGCCCTTCTCAAAGCTCATGAAGAAAGGAGCTCCTTTTATCTAGGATGCCGAATGTCAAGCAGCGTTCGAAAGCAACAAACAATACTTGTTGCACCCTCCAGTGCTGGCTGCTCCCATTCCAAATAAACCATTGATTCTCTACACTGCCACGCTAGATGAGTCACTCGGTGTGCTCCTCGCCCAGAATAACGAGGAGGGAAAGGAAAATGCCCTCTACTACCTCAATCGAACTCTAGTCGGGGCGGAACACAACTATTCCCCAATCGAAAAGCAATGCCTGGCTCTGATATTTGCTGTGAAGAAGCTGAGGCACTATCTGCTGGCTCATCGGGTTATGCTGATCTCCAAGGTCGACCCGCTCAAACACTTGATGACCAAAGCAAGCCTAGCCGGCAGGATGGCACGATGGGCTGTCATGCTACTTGAGTTTGACATAGTTTATACCCCTCAGAAAGCAGTAAAAGGGCAAGCTATTACAGCTCATGAAGAAAGGAGCTCCTTTTATCTAGGATGCCGAATGTCAAGCAGCGTTCGAAAGCAACAAACAATACTTGTTGCACCCTCCAGTGCTGGCTGCTCCCATTCCAAATAAACCGTTGATTCTCTACACTGCCGCGCTAGATGAGTCACTCGGTGTGCTCCTCGCCCAGAATAACGAGGAGGGAAAGGAAAATGCCCTCTACTACCTCAATCGAACTCTAGTCGGGGCAGAACACAACTATTCCCCAATGGAAAAGCAATGCCTGGCTCTGATATTTGCTGTGAAGAAGCTGAGGCACTATCTGCTGGCTCATCGGGTTATGCTGATCTCCAAGGTCGACCCGCTCAAACACTTGATGACCAAAGCAAGCCTAGCCGACAGGATGGCAAGATGGGCTGTCATGCTACTTGAGTTTGACATAGTTTATACCCCTCAGAAAGCAGTAAAAGGGCAAGCTATTACAGACTTTCTCGCCGCTCATCCTATACCAGAAGGGTCGCCGCTAAATTGTGAGTTACCCGATGAACAAGTGCTGCACCTCGAGGAAGATGAGCCATGTTGGGAGCTCTACTTCGATGGAGCCTCGTCAATAAGGACCTCCAGTAAATCAAGCGTCCTGGAGATAAAAGCAGGGACATGATTAGTGTTCATCACACCATCAATGGGAACCCTACGGCGTTCTTTTGCTCTCACCGAGCCTCGGACAAACAATGAAGCTGAGTATGAAAGCTCTGATAGCTGGTTTGGAGCTCGCCATAGAAATGGAAATCCTTCGGCTACGGGTTTAGGGTGACTCCCAGCTTGTCGTCAACCAAGTAAGCGGCGACTATAAGATATACAAACCTGAGTTAGCTCGGTACAGAGGTCGAGTGGTGGAACTCATGAAACGGTTCACTCATATTGAACTAACGAGAGTCCCTAGAGCGTTGAACGGAAAGGCTGATGTACTCGCTCGCTTGGCCAAGGAGCTGGCTGATCCTGACATGGACGAAATTCTGATCATAGTCAGGAGCCGGCAAATTCTACCCCCAGTCTCTCTACGAGAAGAGGAAAGCGCGGAACAGAAGAGCAGTCCTGCGGAAGAAGCTTCGATCATCCAAGACGAGCCCGATTGGAGAGAACCCTTCATAGAGTACCTCCGATACGACAAGCTGCCCGAAGAAAAATCTGTGAGGATTCAGCTGAAGAAAAGAGCTCTCCGATACGTGTTTGTAAATGACACGTTATACCGCAGGTCATATGACCAACTATGGCTCAGGTGTCTGTCATTGGCCGAAGCCCAAAAGGTCATGAAAGATGTCCACTCGGGCATTTGCGGTGCTCACCAATCTGGCCCCAAGATGCGACTTCAAATCAAACGGCTTGGGTATTACTGGCCCACCATGATACGGAATTGCGGAGAGCATGCAAAGAAATGTTGTATCTTCCAAATTCACGGTGATTTTATTCACAAGCATCCCAATCCATTGCATCCTACGGTGGCGTCGTGGCCCTTCGAAGTTTGGGGCACCGACAATGTTGGCCTAATTGATCCTCCGTCATCTAAAGGCCACCGGTTTATTCTGGCCGCGACAGACTACTTCTCCAGATGGGCTGAAGCTGTCCCGCTAAAAGAAGTTAAGACAAAGGATATTCTGACATTCTTCCAGCATAATATTCTATACCGCTTCGGTACACCAAGAAGAATCATTTCTGACAACGGGCCTTCTTTCAAGAGCTTCAATGTCTCAAGGTTCGCCACTCAGCACAAGATAGACTGGAGATATTCCTCCATCTATAATCCAAGAGCCAATGGGCTAGCCGAAGCCTTCAATAAGACTCTGTGCAAGCTCCTGAGGAAAAATGCTTCAGCCAACAAGAGAGACTGGAATCTCAAGCTTCACGAGGCATTGTGGGCATATCGTACCACGCACCGTACTCCAACTCAGTCCACTCCATACTCATTGCTCTTCGGAGTGGAGGCGGTCCTCCCCCTCAAAGTCGAAGTTCCAAGCTTAAGAATGGCCATTCAACATGAGTTGACGGAGGAGGAAAACGTGCTCCTTCGACTTGAAGAACTCGATGCCCTTGAAGAAAAGAGGCTCACGGTGCAGCAAAGTCTGGAGTTATACCGAGCCCAAATGTCACGGGCCTATAACAAGATAACCCGTCTCCGTGCTTTCAAGAAAGGTGAATTGGTGTTGGTCCTCAAAAGACCGATCATCCCCAATCGACATGCCAAAGGAAAATTCGAGCCAAACTGGGAAGGACCATACGTCATCGAAAAAGTGTTCGACGGAGGATCCTACCATTTAATAAGTGCCAAGGGAGAAAGGCTCATGCCACCCATCAATGGCCGATATCTCAAGAAATACTACACATGAATGCTCCAAGTCGCAGGAGAATTGAGCACATCAGCCCTATGGTCTGGATCAGACATCTTGCAAAACCGTATACAATCCACGGGCGTAAATGACCCTTATTTCTCCCAAATCCTGCCGGTGAGACTACTTTTAAAAGTCCCACCAGCGGCCAAAAAAAAAGGAGAAAAAAAAAAGAAGAAGAAATAAACGGTATGTCCTCAAGCAAAACGGGCACGGATGAAAACCCGAAAGGGCTCCGTGAGTAAAAACAGCAGGACTACCGGCGGGTCTGTGAAAACCCGAAAGGGCGCAAACTCATGAAAAGAGATGAAATACACTCGCAAAGTCCTCTCGACCTTGCGAGGAGAAAACCCCTGCGTGAGATCCTTACGACTCACAAAGGAGCAACACACTTAGGAATCCTCACGATTCCTAAGGAGAAAATACACCTGCGGGATCCTTACGACTCGTAGGGAGAAATGCTTTTATGGGACCCTCATGGCCCATAAAATTGAAAAGCCTTAGGTGATAGGGACCCAAACCTGTCTCCTAAGCCATCGTTCCCCAACGGGCAACGGCAAATGATGAGTCGCTCCTGGCATTTCGCTTCAGTGTTAGCGGTGCTGATGCCGACCAAAAACCCAAATCCTAAGTCCTCCCAAGGCAAATGATGAGTTGCTCCTGGCGTTATTCCAGTGCAGCAATGCTGATGCCGAACAAGATTCAAATTCCAAGTCCCCAAACGGCGAATGATGAGTCGCTCCTGGTACCACATTTCAGTGTAGCGATGCAGACGCCAACCAAAATCCAATTTCTCAAAATTCTCCCAGCCCTACGGTTAGTCCCCAAATTGACTACCGCATACAATCCACAGGCTCAAATAATTCTCGTCATACCCATGCCCCACCACAATTACCAGTTATGCGGCTGGTCTCCGCCTTTGGAATTATGCTCCATTGAGAAGACCCACTCGTGTGTCCTCATGATACATGAGGAGAACAAACCTTTGTGGGATCCTTACGACTCATAAAGGAAAAACACACTTGGGAGTTCTCACGACTCCTAAGGAGAAAATACACCTGCGGGATTCTTACGATTCGTAGGGAGAAAATGCTTTTATGGGACCCTCACGGCCCATAAAATTGAAAAGCCTTAGGCGATAGGGATCTAAACCTGTCTCCTAAGCCATCGCTCCCCAATCCCCAAGTGGCGAATGATGAGTCGCTCCTGGTACCATATTCCAATGCAGCGATGCAGACGCTAACAAAATTCCAAATCCCATACCCCAACGGCGAATGATGAGTCGCTCCTGGTACCATATTCCAGTGCGGCGATGCAGACGCCGACAAAGTCCCGGAATTTTTCCGGCCCTACGGTCTGGATCAAACATCCTGCAAAACCGTATACAGTCCACGGGCGTAAAACAATTCCAATTTCTCCCAAATCCTCCCGGGGCAAATGATGAGTTGCTCCTGGCATTATTCCAGTGCAGCAATGCAAAAAAAAAAACAATTCCCAAATCTTCCCGGGGCAAATGATGAGTTGCTCCTGGCATTATTCCAATGCAGTAATGCAGATGCCAAACAAAAAACCAAAATCCCAAAATCCTCTCCATGACAGATGATGATTCACTTCTGGTACCATATTCCAGTATAGCGATGCTGATGTCAACCCAAATCAAAATCAACAAGTCAACTTCCGCTCCGACGCTACAGAAAGCGGAGCAAGTCAGAATCCAATCTCGACACCGCAAGAAGCGGAGCAAGTCAAGTCTACCCCTGACATTGCAAGAAGCAGAGCAAGTCAAATCAAGCACCGACCGTCCACGTCGCTAAAAGGACAGCACCGACCGTCCATGTCGCAAAAAGGGCAGAACCGACAGTCCAAGTCGATAAAATGGCAGCACCGAACGTCCACGTCGCTAAAAGGGCAGCATCGACCGTCCAAGTCGCAAAAAGGGCAGTACCGACCGTCCATGTCGCAAAAAGGGCAGAACCGACCGTCCAAGTCGCTAAAATGGCAGCACCGACCGTCCACGTCGCTAAAAGGGAAGCATCGACCGTCCAAGTCGCAAAAAGGGCAGAACCGACCGTCCACGTCGCTAAAAGGGCAGTACCGACCGTCCAAGTCGCAAAAAGGGCAGAACCAACCGTCCACGTCGCTAAAAGGGCAGCACCGACCGTCCATGTCATAAAAAGGGCAGAACCGACCGTCCAAGTCGTTAAAATGGAAGCTCCGACCGTCCACGTCGCTAAAAGGGCAGTATCGACCGTCCAAGTCGCAAAAAGAGCAGAACCGACCGTCCACGTCGCTAAAAGGGCAGTACCGACCGTCCAAGTCGCAAAAAGGGCAGAACCGACCGTCCACGTCGCTAAAAGGGCAGTACCGACCGTCCAAGTCGCAAAAAGGGCAGTATCGACCGTCCACGTCGTTAAAATGGCAGCATCGACCGTCCAAGTCACAAAAAGGGCAGCATCGACCGTCCAAGTCGCAAAAAGGGCAGCATTGACCGTCCATGTCGTAAAAAGGGCAGCGCAGGATTCCTACAAAGCGGGAACCGAATCACTCCGGGCCAGGGAAACGTCTATCACGAACACTCCATCTCGGAGTCATATCAAGCAACGACCGTCCATGTCGTAAAAAGGGCAGTGTCAGCTTCCCAAAAAGCGGGAACCAAATCAGGTCGCCTCCAAGTAAAAGAAGATCCATCAATTTCATGCACACGACCAACATATGTGGTGTGCATTTATTGATGGGGGGCAATTTGTTGGGGTAAAAATTTACACCCCGGTTGACCAAGTCAAAATCAAAGTCAACCCCAAGACAGGTGGGCCCAAGCCCAGATCCAGTGGGCCCATGCCCGGGTCGAGCCAGAATATGAAGCGGCCGGCCTTCCCCCATGCCAAGATAAAAATTTTGTAATAAATAATTTTGTTGTATTTCTTTTATTTTATCTTTGGATACATGTAAGAAAAAAATAGGCATAAAGCCAAATTTTTGTAAAGCCCATGGCTTATGTGCAAAAAGAAATGGCACATGAGCCATGGGATAGGCAAAATGCCATTTTGTGAAGCCCAAGGGGCTATGTGTAAAATGTATGGCCTATAAAGGCAAGGATAATGAAATATCCCAACAACTTTTTCTCTCTCCAAAAAAAGTTTCAGATCTGAGATCTTTCTTCCTTCTTCAAGGTTCCAAAACCTTCTTCTTTCTTTTGAATTAAATCAAGAGTTTTACTCTTCCTTTTTTCAAAAACTAAATAGTTTTCTACCACAAAACCCATTAAGGGGAACTCAGATCTGCCATCAGATCTCAAAAAGAAAAGATTTTTAAATCTCACATCTCTTTATCTCCAAGTTCCGGCCAGCAAAGGAAGAAGAAGGACCCGTTTCCTTGACCCAAAGCATATTAGGAGTTTAACTCCACCATATTTTCTCTTTAGAGAATTTCCGGGGATAAACCCCCCCTTTTTTCCTCACTGGTGCGCTAGCGCTCGAGCGCAAAGCGCCCACGTGCCGACACGTGGCGCGCTTGCGCTCCAGTGCACTGCGCTTGAGCGCAAAACGCCCGCGTGCCGACACGTGGTGCGCTTGCGCTCCAGCGCCTCGCGCTGGAGCGCAAAGCGCCCGCGTGCCGACACGTGGCGCGCTTGCGCTCCAGCGCTCTGCGCTCGAGCGCAAAGCGCCCGCGTGCCGACACGTGGCGCGCTTGCGCTCTGCGCTCGAGCGTAAAGCGCCTGCGTGCTGACACGTGGCGCGTTGCGCTCCAGCGCTCTGCGCTCGAGCGCAAAGCGCCCGCGTGCCGCCACGTGGCGCGCTTGCGCTCTGCGCTCTACGCTCGAGCGCAAAGCGCCCACGTGCCGACACGTGGCGCGTTGCGCTCCAGCGCTCTGCGCTCGAGTGCAAAGCGCCCGCATGCCGCCACGTGGCGCGCTTGCGCTCTGCGCTTGAGCGCACAACGCCCACGTGCCGATACGCGGGCGCGTTGCGCTCCAGCGCTCTGCGCTCGAGCGCAAAGCGCCCACGTGCCGACACGTGGCGCGCTCGCGCTCAAGCGCCTAGGTGCTGGCCCCACGCATCCTTTGGATGTCTT
The DNA here is from genome assembly GCA_030015575.1 of Agapanthus africanus. NCBI lineage: Eukaryota > Viridiplantae > Streptophyta > Magnoliopsida > Asparagales > Amaryllidaceae > Agapanthus > Agapanthus africanus. Next base: position 74,144,613 of record JASDDO010000031.1, read on the forward strand.
TTTCCCCTTTACTTATATATACATGTATATATATACATATGTATACAAATGTACACATACACATACTCTGCGACACTGTCCCTGCTAGAAAAAATTTCTAACGGGGCACTGCCCCGCACCCCGCAAGGCTGCTGCTAGCCCCCTTGATCCCCAGCCCGCTATCCGGGTAGCGGGACCCCTGTAAAAACTCTGTGTGGCTCCCGATATATTCAAACCCCCTCCAAAACAACACACACGCACACTGCACATTGAGTTCGCATGACCAGTTTAACCCGTTAATCGGAGGTTCCCTCGCCCCAAAGGCGAGGGGTAATTAACGGCAGCTTAGTCCGCGGCTGCCGGAGATTCGGATCCCCATAATCATTAAACTCCAGCCTACCCTAGGCAGGGGGAATCCGTAGTACGCCTGATAAGCGTGCGCGTATTCCCATCTCAATAGGGTGATGAAAAACACCCTACAGTTATGAAGTTTTACCTCCTTATGCTATTTTCATTTATATTTCTTCGCTACGGCGTCGTATATATGCTTGTGGTGGTTGTTTCCCCTTTGGGCGAGATTTGCTCCCGTTTGGGGATGATATACTTATATCTTATGTTTGTACCCTTTTAGGGCTAGTTTTTACAAAGGAGGTGCTACCAAAATTTTACGAAAGCAAACTTAAGTTTAGGATTTTTACTTGAGATTCCCAATAGTTTTTAACAATGTACTTATCACTTACTACTTTTGATGGTTTAGATTTATGGGTTTTTGACTTACTTAAATTGCGTTACGCTTGTAGACGTTACGTGGTTTAAGTGCCGTCACGTGCCAAATTTTGGGTCGTGACAGTAGTATTTGAGATACCAGATCACCCAGTCTTCTACTTCAAGTGTGGAGAATGAAATTTGGAGTCAGGAATCTTCCATGCTAAGCCAAAGAATGCAGAAGCGTTTACTCTACCAGCGGAAGAAGAAAAGCCAGAGGTAGTTCGAGAGTTCAAGGATGTGTTCCCTGAAGATATAATAAGTTTGCCTCCAGATTGAGCTCTTGAATTTAGCATTGATTTACTACCTGGTGCGCAACCGGTGATCAAAGCTCCGTACTGGTTAAGTCTAGAAGGATTGAAGGAGATCCGCATTCAGTTGGACGAATTCCTGAAGAAGGGTTGGATTCGTCCCAGTACTTCAAGTTGGGGATCTCCAGTTTTGCTCGTGAAGAAGAAAGAAGATTCATACAGGATGTGTGTGGATTACCGAGCTCTGAACAAAGTGTCGATCAAGAACAAGTATCCACTACCGCGCATTGATGATCTTTCGATCTTCTAAGTAGGTCTTGTGTATTCTCAAAGCTAGATCTTCGTTCATGTTATCATCAGGTGAAGGTCAAAGAGTCTGATATTCCGAAGACGGCGTTTAGGACTCGATATGGTCATTATGAGTATCTTGTAATGCCATTTAGAGTGACTAACTCACCTGCTATATTTATAAATCTGATGAACCATGTTTTCCGAGAGTACTTAGACAGGTTTGTTGTTATTTTCATCGACGACATCCTGCTGTATTCGAAGAATCAGAAAGAGCACGCCGAGCATTTACGGATTGTCCTGGAGACATTGCGACAACATCAACTATATGCCAAGTATAGAAAGTGCGAATTTTGGCTAGATCAAGTCGAATTTCTCGGACATATCGTTTCAGGCGAAGGAATCTCAGTAGATCCAGCTAAATTGTCAGCTGTCAACGAGTGGCCGACACCAAGGACGGTGAAGGATATACTAAGTTTCTTGAGATTAGCAGGATACTACCGAAGAATCATTGATGGTTTTTTGAAAATTGCACACCCCTGACCAAGCGGTTGGATATATGTATGCCCTAGAGGCCATTATGTGATAGTGGATGTATCTATACATGTGTGTGTATATATATATATATATATATATATATATATATATATTCAGTATGCATTCTTGCTCAACATGATAGTATGCTATCTGGTTCTTCTTTATCTGACATGTTGATTTGATCATGCTTTTATTCATTCATACATGCTGATAAAGCCCTGAGGATATCGGCTTGACTACAGTGATTATGATAGAGATCATACTAGTGGGACATCTGTAGTTTATAAGCATATCCTGAAATGTCCCTAGTCGGAGGTGTATCGAGACGGGGCATCTATATACCAGAGTAGACTAGCGTATATGATACTAGACCCATGTGATGGGCGATGGATGTTCCCACAATCATCGATGTTTGACATCAAGATCATATACGGGTGCTCAGTGGTGACTGGGTAGACTGGACAGACTCACCGAGAACTCCTATATGGAATTATATCTATCGTCGGATAGCAGTTCTCAGGTGACACTGGTACATGTTAGTCTGTAGACCGGAGATCGTCATAGAGTCTTGTGTATTCTCCCAATGTACTTTGATTGCCACCCTACCACGGCTCTACCGAGTCGTGCAAATAGGTGGCCGTTGGGTACAGTCCCGAGACACACGAAGGCGATGAGCGATAGGAGGGGTTTCGTCTCGCCCGATATTGGGAGTTGATGTTATGCTGTGCCCGACTGGTTATATCAGCAAGTCCCTGGCCAGGGCTGCTGAGAATTGCTGATAAGTGTTATCAGTAGTTTCTCGATCTGTTATAGGCCATTCACCGGCACGACTTATTGAGTTATTGGGGTCGACGTGACCATCCCTAGGCTCGATATGCAGTATATCTGACGAAGAGACCGGACTGTACGGTAGTGTTGCTAGTTGGCTCGACGAGAGTTGTAGCAGGTTCGCTTGTTTTCTTCTGATCGCTCAATACCCGGGTGGCCGTTACGTTTAGCTGACCGCTTGCGGCTTGGGGGTGCTTGATATAATCATCACCCTCTGCCGGCGTATTGACGAGTCTTACAGTCCCACACAGGAGTTACCTAGTCCGGGCGAAACGTTGTGGTGCGCGTATGCGATATGCGCATGGACCCGATTAAATTGCGCGTATTGGATACCGAACATTGACCGGGCGTCTTGCTTTTGGTGGGGTCATATGTGATATGACCGGATTGATAAATCAAGTGTTGATTTATCATTTAACCATTAGTTTTCTAACTTAAACCCTTTCTTGTATTTGATGGATGTATGCATGCATGCATGTGTTTCTTTCTTTCATTCTAGTTTCATGCACATGTGGATGTGCATACATGCATACATACATACACCCATCTATCATGGTTGTTAGCACATGGAAATGGTGGCAATATAAGACTCACACCATGGATTAAGTGATGGTTTTTTATTTAATTTTGTATTTAAAACAAATTGAAAAGATAAAGATAATCTTTACTAGCTTCTACATTCTTCTTCTAACCTAACCAAGCTCACCTACCACTAACCTTGGGTTATCCTTCTCTTTCTCATTTAAAACTCAAGTTAAATAAACTCTCCATCACTTAACCATGGTTGTTTGTAAGAAGGAATAAAATATAAAAGGTTATATTTCATTTCTTTTTCTAAGTGTCATCTTTATCTTTTATTCTTGCTAAAAAGAAAAGCCACCTTCTTCATCCTCCTTCACCTTTTCCTTTCTAGGTTTTTCTAGTGAGTTAAACACACTTAAAGAAAGGTTTTTGAAGTGAGATCCTTAGCCACAACATCATTCTACTCAAGTTTAGCCAACTTGATTATAGTGTTCTCTTTGTTTTTCCAAAGTTGCAAGCTTGGACGGGAAACTCCGGGTGGATCGTCGTGGACGTGAGAGGACATCAAGAGGACCTTCTTCCAACACCCAAGACACCAAGGAGTCCAACAAAAGGGAGCTACAAAGGTTGTAGTTTCTAAACCCTAACTTTATAAGTTTTAAGTTTCGAAACCCTAATTTTCTAGGATCGATTCCTTTGCATGCTTGTTTAGCACCGTAAAAATCCAAACATTGGGATATGTGATGCTTCAAAACTCATTATAGGATGCTAGACAAACCTTTCATTGGTATCAGAACCGACCTAGAACATTAGGCGACGTTTTTATGAAGTAAAAATCCCGATCGGACAAAAAATACGATTTTTTGGACCCTCTCTGGACAATTTTTAAAATCTGACATTTTTCAGAATTAAAAATACTTAAAAATACAGCAGGGAAAACTAAGAATAATGGTGAAATACGATCAAGTGAACTGTTCATATGGCCGTGGAACCGCGGCAATTCCTTGCTTAGGCCGCGGATCCGCGGCCGTACAGTGGCAACTTGCTATAGAAATTGCACCATAATTCCTAGGTCTGTTAGTATACTGTTTTAGGTATGTTTAATCTGAATATAGTACTGTATTTTCTGGAGATGGTTTTGGACGCGTAGTTTTGATCGGTATTTTCATTTCGTAGCTTTTCCGGGTAAATTAGAAAGTGTTGAAGTGTTTGAACGAGTATCATTTACTCACTATTCATGGGGTTTAAATACTTTGGAGATACGTGCAAGTTTTTTTTTGTGGTGGTCCTTCTAGAAGACAACAAACCTTAACTCGATTATGTGACCGTCTTGAACTGCCCTTTGAATCCTAAGGTTTGGGGTAGTACGGCGTGCCACATGTGAGGCGTTGGCTTGACCCTTCTACGGCTGGACCGCTACTACTGTGTCAAACTTCGGATTTTTGAACCCTGCTCAAGTGTTCAGCTTTAGTGAATCTTGGGTGCTTGATCGTTCGTTCGAATACTTTAATACTGTCTGTTTATCTGGAATGTGATACAATATGTGGAATTCATATAGTTTAGGCATGAAATACGAAATATGTGATATTTCCCATTTATGATGTCTAAAGAGAATCTGGATTCCAAATATTGTAGTTTTACACTTTCTTTTCTGTGACCGTAAGTGTAGTATGTTCGATATCGCCGGTTTCGTTGCTATACGTCAACGACAATTGGGGTATGCATACTTACTTACGTTGATGATATGAGATATTATGTGTTGCTGAGATATGATGTGCAGGATTGTCGCGATTGAATAGCCGGGGTTTTTTTTATGTGAGATGAGAGTTTTATATTTTCATTCATGTAAATTCAAATGTAATGTAATATTCTTTTATTTGGGGCACTTCCGGGTTGAGGTTGTGTTACCAGTGTTGTATATTATTTACTTTTCCGCATTAGGATGGACCCAAGGAGGGGAGCACAGGTGACCGGGTTCTGGGGTTCAGTGGGAGGCCATCTCGAGGAGTCGAGACCGGGTCTCCTAAACTCCAGAATTGGTAGGGTCACTTGCCGCTCTCGTAGGGGTCCAGGGTGTGGGCTTGGCTATTCATCGCGACTGTGGAATCCGTATTTTCTATTCTGGCTAAATACTAAATACGGACGTCCTACGATATCCCACGTTATATCTATGTTTCTGCTTCCTGTGTTCTGTGATATCTGAGATGAATCACATATTATATATATGATATATAGTAGACGTTGCTTATCTTTTACACCCGCGCTAGTCCCGTCCCGGTATGCCGTTAGTTAAGTAACCTAACGGTGTATAACGGAACATTGCTGCGAATGCGGATGGCATAAGCATACGTGTTATTTTCGTTTCTTTTCTGTGATTGGCTTAAGGACTTAAAAGATGGGATTACATTAATGTGATTAATGTAAAGAAAATAAACCTAAAAAGATGTTGTAGAATCGGATTTGAAAACTACTCGGCTATTTATGAAAAAGCTATATTTCAAAACTGCAGAGCTTAAGCCACTTCTTTTGAAAACTGTTTGATTCTACAACGATATCAAGTTCAAAGCGTTAAAGATTTTCTTAAAAATCATCCGCAACCCTCCGTCATTTTAAGAAGTAGAGTACTTAGTATTCGTGCTACGTTTGTTGACTTTAGTTAAGGCGTAGTGTACGGTAGCTAAGTGATGTCTTCCTACACTGCATATGATGCAGATCAATTAGGACATTCATACGACTTTGTTGACCGTAGTTAAGGGTCATATGGGTGGGTCTAATTGATCAAGAAATGACGGGTAGAACTTGACTGGTACTTATGATTTGTTGACCATAGTTAAGGTCATAAGTACTAGGGGTCAAAAATTACATTGGGAATTTCAAGTGTTGAAATTTGCAATGAAATTGCATACCTTCCATGTGATGGTTGGATCCCGATCCTACTGTGGGCAATAGTTTCTCCTAGGAGAGTTTTACAGTTTACAATTAGCTAACTCATTAGGTGTCTAGAAAGGTGTTAACGGGGCTCCGCCTCTGGGAAAACGAGGTTTACTCTAATTAGGTCCGTGCGAAAGCACGGGGAACCTCCCTCAAAGTACCGACACTGGCCTGGCTGAACGGTTAGCGAAATTGTAGACTGTAATTAATCCTGGCTAGTTTTTCTTTTTAAGGTTTGAAAGAAAAACTCGATAAAAGCAGTGGGAAACATCGATTAGACAAGATAATAACCAATCTAATCTATGCAAGAGCTTTCGCTGAGTGTATACTTTTCTCTCTCTTAATGGCAGATACCAATGACTGGACTTAAGCTTCTACTAGATAAAAACAAACTGAATGGGACCGACTATAAAGACTGGCTGAGGAATCTGAAAATCGCCTTGACTTATGATAAAGTATCATATGTCCTCACGGCTTCAGCCCCGCCCATCTCAGGTCCAAAATCCTCAGTTGCAGACATTGAAGTCCGCAAGACATGGGACGCTGACTGTGCCACGGCAAAATGCATCGCGCTTGCATCGATGGACAACACACATCAAAAGCAGCACGAGGACATAGACATTCACGGTATATTGCTCCATACAAAAGAGTTGTATGGGGAGCAATCCCGCGTATTACGATATGAAGCATCAAAGAAACTGTTTTAGATGCGAATGGCCCCTGGCACACCAGTAGGAGACCATGTTTTGAAGATGATAGCTCTTATAGAAGAGCTTGAGGACCTTGGATGGACAATGGACAATGAATAATATATAGATATTATTCTGCAGTCCCTCCCTTCCACCTTTGCTCAGTTCATAGTGAACTTTAACATGCATGGCATGGAGAAGGAACTCCCTGAACTCCTTAATATGTTAAGGAGTGCAGAGAGCACTATGAAGTCAGCAAAAACTCCCGTTATGACTATTGGACAGTCTTCTTCTTCTCGCCCGAAAGCTAAGGCCAAGGGAAAGAAAAAGAAGAAACCCACTAATCCTAAGGGCGGAGTTAAAAAGGTGAAGGGAAAGGGAATGTCCAAAGCTGGAGACCCTGGGAAAGGCGAATGTTTTCATTGCCACAAGACAGGACATTGGAAGCGCAATTGCACGGAGTACCTAAGTCTCAAGAAGAAGCATGGTGATGCTTCTGCTTCAGGTGCGTTTGTGATTGAAAACTGTTTTTCTATAAACTCTGCTTCCTGGGTATTGGATACCGGTTCAGGTTCTCACATTTGCAATTCTATGCAGGGGCTGAGAAATAGCAAGGTTTTGAGGACAGGTAACCATACTCTCCGCGTTGGAAATGGTTCCAATGTACATACAGTCGCAGTGGGAGAGTATCACTTGGGGTTTCCATCTGGATGTATTTTGATTTTGAATCCATGTTATTTTGTACCAAGTATGCTATGTAATATAATATCCGTTTCTTTGTTGGACAATGAAGGATATAATTTTGTATTGCAAAACAATGTTATGAACATTCACCTGAATCAAATGTTGGTTGGGTATGGTATGCTTAATAACGGAATATATGTCCTAAATCAACACACAGTTTTCAGTATACAACACACTAATAAAAGAAAACTTTCAGAATTAAATGAAGCTTTTCTTTGGCATTGTAGACTTGGTCATATTAACGAAACAAGACTAAACAAGTTACACAAAGATGGATATTTAAACTCTTTTGAATATAAATCTTATGCGACCTTCCAGTCTTGTATCAAGGGTAAAATGACCAAAACTCCGTTTACCTGACACGGAGAAAGAGCTACTCGGCTCCTTGGCCTCATACATAGTGATGTATGTGGGCCAATGTCTACACAGGCTAGAGACGGTTTTTCATACTTTATTACATTCATCGACGATTTCTCAAGATTCGGTCATGTATTTTTATTAAAGCACAAGTCCGAAGCTTTCGAGAAATTCATTGAATATAAACAAGAAGTAGAAAAACAAACCGGCTTGAGTATTAAGATGCTTCGATCAGATCGAGGTGGTGAGTATCTCAGTACAGAATTTGCAAACTTCCTAAAAGAGAATGTGATTCTCTCTCAGCTCACTCCTCCTTACACACCACAGCACAACGGTGTGTCAGAACGACGGAATAGGACCCTATTAGATATGGTCTGGTCCATGATGAGTGGCGCTGAGTTACCAGTCTCGTTTTGGGGGCATGCATTGGAGACTGCAGCGTTTCTGCTAAACAGGGTTCCAACCAAAGCCGTGTCTACCACGCCATATGAGATATGGAATGGGAAGAGACCATCTCTTAAGAGAATTAAGATTTGGGGTTGCCCGGCCTATGTTAAAAAGCAGAATCCGGACAAACTCGAGACACGGTCAGTCATGTGTAACTTTGTGGGATATCCAAAGAATTCTTATGGATATCTGTTCTACCACAAAGAGGAACAAAAAGTGTTTGTTTCTCAGTATGCCACATTCTTGGAAAAAGAGTTTTTCACAGATAAAGATGATGGCAAGGTAGTGGATCTAGAAAAGGTTCTGGAGACACAAACTGCAAATGACGATTTGGTAGAACCGGCTGTTGCAACAGAAACTGAAGAACCTCGGCCACTCCGTAGGTCTGGTAGGACTTCTCGCCCACCGGAGAGGTACTACGGTTTCCTCATTGATGGTGATGGAGAAGATTGCATCATGGATGATGATGATCCTACCAGTTTTCAGCAAGCTATCACGAGTGGTGACTCTGTGAAGTGGCTGGATGCCATGAGATCCGAAATGGAGTCTATGTACACCAACAAAGTATGGACTTTGGACATTGTACCCCTTGGGGTAAACCTGTAGGGTGCAAATGGATCTTTAAAAAAAAGATTGGTGTGGATGGACAGGTAGAGACCTATAAGGCAAGACTTGTGGCGAAAGGTTTTCGTCAAAGACCAGGTTTGGACTATGACGAAACTTTTTCGCCCGTAGCCATGCTTAAATCCATTCGGATCCTACTTGCTATTGCTGCTCACTACGACTATGAAATCTGGCAGATGGACGTTAAAACAGCATTTCTAAATGGAGATTTAGAAGAATGCGTTTATATGGATCAGCTAGAGGGCTTCATTGATAGTGGGAGCAGCGAGAAAGCATGTAGATTGCTTAAATCCATATATGGGTTAAAGCAGGCATCTCGGAGTTGGAACATCTGTTTCGATGATGTTATCAAAGAGTTTGATTTCATCAAAAATCCAGATGAACCTTGTGTTTATAAGAAGGTTGCAGGAAGAGCTGTCACATTCTTCGTATTGTATGTGGATGACATTCTTCTGATACGAAATGATATTCCTATGCTACAGTCGGTCAAATCATTCTTATCACTAAGGTTCTCCATGAAGGACCTGGGTGATGCCACATACATCCTAGGCATAAGGATCTATAGGGATAGATCCAAAAAGTTATTAGGATTGTCCCAAACCAGGTACATCAACACCATCCTAAAAAGGTTTAGTATAGAAGACTCCAAGCGGGGTGCCTTACCCGCTTGCCATGGAGTCACTCTCTTCAAGGATTCTTGTCCAAAGACCGATGAAGAGAGAGCTCGCATGAGCATTATACCTTATGCTTCGGCAGTAGGATCTATAATGTATGCGATGTTATGTACACGCCCGGATGTAGCTTATGCACTTAGTGTTGTAAGCAGGTATCAATCCAACCCAGTGGAGAACCACTGGACAGCTGTGAAGAACATTCTTAAGTACTTACGAAGGACTAAAGAATTGTTCTTGGTGTATGGTAATACAGATCTCCAAATGGAGGCCTTTACCGATTCGAGCTTCCAGAGCGATAAGGATGACAGCAAATCTATCTCAGGGTTTGTATTTACCCTCAATGGAGGGGCGGTAAGTTGGAAGAGTTCCAAACAGGATACCGTTGCAGACTCTACGATGTAGGCTGAGTACATTGCTGCAAATGATGCCGCCAAGGAAGCCGTCTGGATGAAGAAGTTCGTCTCGGTGCTAGGAGTAGTTCCAACCATTATTGATCCAATACCCTTGTATTGTGATAATAATGGGGCTATGGCGTTAGCCAAGGAGCCCAGGTCCCATCAGCGGTCCAGACACATCCTGAGGCGTTTTCATTTGATCCGGGAGATTGTAGATCGCCGCGAGATCGAGATTAAGAGAGTAGACATAAAGAATAACGCCACAGATCTACTCACCAAGGCCCTCCCACAGCCACAACATGAGTGACTTTTTGAGATGTTGGGTATGAGATACGCCAATAACTGGCCTTAGTGCAAGTGGGAGATTGTTGGATATATGTATGCCCCAGAGGCCATTATTTGATAGTGGATGTATCTATACATGTATATATATATATATTCAGTATGCATTCTTGCTCGACATGATAGTATGCTATCTGGTTTTTCTTTATCTGACATGTTGATTTGATCATGCTTTTATTCATTCATAGATGCTGATAAAGCCCTGAGGATATCGGCTTGACTACAGTGATTATGATAGAGATCATACTAGTGGGACATCTGTAGTTTATAAGCAGATCCTGAAATGTCCCTAGTCGGAGGTGTATCAAGACGGGGCATCGATATAACAGAGTAGACTAGCGTATATGATACTAGACCCATGTGATGGGCGATGGATGTTCCCACATTCATCGATGTTTGACATCAAGATCATATACGGGTGCTCAGTGGTGACTGGGTACACTGGACGGACTCACCGAGAACTCCTATATGGAATTATATCTATCGTCGGATAGCAGTTCTCAGGTGACACTGGTACAGGTTAGTCTGTAGACCTGAGATCGTCATAGAGACTTGTGTATTCTCCCACTGTACTTTGATTGCCATCCTACCACGGCTCTACCGAGTCGTGCAAACAGATGGCCGTTGGGTACAGTCCCGAGACACACGAAGGCGATGAGCGATAGGAGGGGTTTCGTCTCTCCCGATATTGGGAGTTGATGTTGTGCTGTGCCCGACTGGTTATATCAGCAAGTCCCTGGCCAGGGCTGCTGAGAACTGCTGATAAGTGTTATCAGTAGTTTCTCGATCTGTTATAGACCATTCACCGACACGACTTATTGAGTTATTGGGGTCGACGTGACCATCCCTAGGCTCGATATGCAGCATATCTGATGAAGAGACCGGACTGTACGGTAGTGTTGTCAGTTGGCTCGACGGGAGTTGTAGCAGGTTCTTTTGTTTTCTTCTGATCGCTCAATACCCGGGTGGCCGTTACGTTTAGCTGACCGCTTGCGGCTTGGGGGTGCTTGATATGATCATCACCCTCTTCCGGCGTATTGACGAGTCTTAGAGTCCCACACATGAGTTACCTAGTCCAGGCGAAATGTTGTGGTGCGCGTATGCGATATGCGCATGGACCCGATTAAATTGCGCGTATTGGATACCGAACATTGATTGGGCAGCTTGCTTTTGGTGGGGTCATATGTGATATGACCGGATTGATAAATCAAGTGTTGATTTATCATTTAACCATTAGTTTTCTCACTTAAACCCTTTCTTGTATTTGATGGATGCATGCATGCATGCATGTGTTTCTTTCTTTCATTCTAGTTTCATGCACATGTGGATGTGCATACATGCATACATACATACACCCATCTATCATGGTTGTTAGCACATGGAAATGGTGGCAATATAAGACTCACACCATGGATTAAGTGATGGTTTTTTATTTAATTTTGTATTTATGACAAATTGAAAAGATAAGGATAATCTTTACTAGCTTCTACATTCTTCTTCTAACCTAACCAAGCTCACCTACCACTAACCTTGGCTTATCCTTCTCTTTCTCATTTAAAACTCAAGTTAAATAAACTCTCCATCACTTAACCATGGTTGTTTGTAAGAAGGAATAAAATATAAATGGTTATATTTCATTTCTTTTTCTAAGTGTCATCTTTATCTTTTATTCTTGCTAAAAAGAAAAGCCATCATCTTCATCCTCCTTCACCTTTTCCTCTCTAGGTTTTTCTAGTGAGTTAAACACACTTAAAGAAAGGTTTTTGAAGTGAGATCCTTAGCCACAACATCATTCTACTCAAGTTTAGCCAACTTGATTAGAGTGTTCTCTTTGTTTTTCCAAAATTGCAAGCTTGGACGGGAAACTCCGGGTGGATCGTCGTGGACGTGAGAGGACTTCAAGAGGACCTTCTTCCAACACCCAAGACACCAAGGAGTCCAACAAAAGGAAGATACAAAGGTTGTAGTCTCTAAACCCTCAATTTATAAGTTTTAAGTTTCGAAACCCTAATTTTCTAGGATCGATTCCTTTGCATGCTTGTTTAGCACCGTAAAAATCCAAACTTTAGGACATGTGATGCTTCAAAACTCATTATAGGGTGCTAGACAAACCTTTCACAAGCTTATACGTAAAGATGAAGCATTCTTGTGGTCAGAAGCATGTGAAAAAGATTTTGTAGAACTCAAATCAAGATTAACTTCTGCTCCTATCCTTGTGATACCGGATCAATCTGGATGTTTCGTTGTACATTATGACGCTTCCGGTAAGGGATTAGGATGTGTTCTACACCAGCATGGAAAAGTTGTAGCCTTTGCATCAAGACAGCTGAAAGTTCATGAGCGCAAGTATACAACACATGATCTGGAGTTGGCAGCCATTATCTTTGCACTTAAGATTTGGTGCTACTATCTTTTGGGAGAACGAGTGGATATATACACTGACCATAAGAGTCCGAAGTATGTATTTACTCAGAAAGAATTAAACATGTGGCAAAGAAGATGGCTAGAACTCATGGCGGACTTCGACATCAACTTACAGTATCATCCTGGAAAGGTGAATGTCGTTCCTGATCCACTTAGCCGCCAGCCATTAGCAATGAATCTCACCGCTCAGTGGAAGCTACAGCAGGAATTGCACAGATTGGCAATTGAAGTAGTTATGTTAGGTAACGCTTCGTATTTGATGAATTTACAAATCCAGTCTACTATTGTCAATCAGATCAAAGTAGCTCAAGCAAATGATGCCAAGCTACAAAAGATCCGAGAACAGGTAGAAAGTGGACTACAGACTGATTTCATCATCCATGAAGATGGATCCTTAAGATATGGAAGTCGATTATGTGTACCAAACGGCTCAGTTCGAGAAGAGTTGATGAAAGAAACTCATAGCTCACCGTACTCAGTACACCCCGGTGTTACAAAGATGTATAAGGATCTACGGCAACGCTACTGCTGGCATGGAATGAAGCGCGAAGTGGCCAGAAGCGTAGCCAAGTATTTGGTGTGTCAGCAAGTGAAGGCTGAATATCACAGAACTGCTGGTCTACTTCAACCGTTACCAATTCCAGAATGGAAATATCGGTACATTACCATGGACTTTGTGAATGCACTTCCTCGCAGCACGAAGGTTAACGACGCAATATGGGTTATTATGGATCGACTCACCAAGTCGGCTCACTTTATTCCATTTCAAGTTGGCCAATCTATCGAGATGTTAGTAGAAAAGTACATGGAGGTTAGCATGTATATAAAGTAAGATTTAACCTCAAGACGTACTATTTTTGATACCCATGAACTCATGCAGGAGATTATGAGAATACATGGAGTATCAGTTTGCATCATCTCCGATCGTGATACAAGATTCCAATCACAGTTTTGGCAGAGTCTGCAAGCTAGCCTGGGAACGAGTCTGAACTTCAGCACGGCTTACCATCCACAAACGGACAAACAATCCGAGCGAACAATTCAGATTCTAGAAGACATGCTAAGAGCTTGTATGTTAGACTTCGGAGGTTCATGGGAAGATCACTTACACCTTGTGGAGTTCTCATACAACAACAGCTATCAGGCGAATATTGGAATGACACCATTCACAACACTTTATGGACGGAAGTTTCATTCACCTCTAAGTTAGGACAACATCGGAGATCGTGAACTCTTTACACCAGAGATGATCGTGGGAACTGTGGATATAGTTCGCACAATCAGGGAAAGAATGCGCATAACCCAAGACCGACAGAAGCATTGGGCTGATGCGAAGCGTCGACATCTGGTGTTCCAACTTGGAGATCATGTTTTATTAAAGATCTCTCCAAATCGTGGGGTGATCTGCTTTGGAAAGAGGGGTAAGCTCAGTCTAAGATACATAGGACCGTTCGACATACTCGAACGAGTTGGAGAAGTGGCATATCGTTTAGCACTACCACCCTTATTGGAAGGAGTTCACAACGTGTTTCATATATCCTAGCTACGAAGATATGTGAGTGACCCTAACCACATCCTTGATCACTCCGATCTCACTGTATAGACGGACCTAACTTGTGAGCAATAACCCGTTGAGATCTTGGAAAAAAAACTGAAGACATTGCGGAACAATGAAGTAAACTTGGTCCGAGTGATGTGGAGAAAGGATTCACCAGGAGAATCAATGTAGGAAGGAGAAAAAGACATGCGTGCAAGATACCCTCACTTATTTGTAAATTAGTCCCTATGTAAATGTAAATTTCGAGGACAAAATTTTTAGAAGAAGGGTTGAATGTAACGACTCTGAATTTACTGTAAAAAAAATTTAGTTTAATATACAGAAAGGAGTTTACAAGCCTGAGTACAAATTATAAGTATATTTTTTTTAAGAACAGCAAGAAACAACTTGTAACTCACTAGTAAAATCCTTACACTGCTGTGACGTAGCCCCTGTGTTCGAATCCTATCAGACACATTTATTTATTCTGATTTTTTTTAAAAACTTTTTGGAAGCCCAAAAGTTTACACGTGCAATGCACACAAAAATGAAAAGATAGAAAAATCAAGCATTTATAAAATGGAGTTAGCACTGGCGTTAACACGTGGCATCAATCCACCGGCCCCCCTCACCTATTCGACCGGCGGATCTTCAAGTATGGCTGGCACCGACGGTCGGTACGAGCCTAATGAGGCCCGGGCTTTGCACACACGACCCTTCCCTTACGCTTAACTCCCCTGCACTATTTGATTGCTCTGCAATCAAACAGAGACCCTTCAATTCTGTATTTATCATCATTTTAATGCATTTTAATTCACCATTTTAATTCCAAAACCCTAATTCCATACTATAAATATTACCTCATGCCTTAGGCCCTTCATCATTCTGAAAATTATAGCCAAAATTCTCAAAATTTCTTAAGTAAAAGTAGAGTAGAAGAGGAGTTAGCAAACAACCAACTTCCGAAGAGGATCGAAGCAAATTCCGACTACCCCACAACGCCACGACGATAACCTTCCCTTCTTCTACCTTCTCCTAAACTAACTAGCTTGTAAATCCCTTCCAATTCTCAGTCTTCTTCTTTAAAAGTTCATTTTCAAAACATATGCCGGAAGTGGATGTTAACCACCGAAAATGGAAGACTGAACCGCGTAGGTCGTCTTTCCTGAATTTGGAGGCAGATGCTATTTGGTTTTATCCGTCCACCTCTCAGACGATGCCAAGCTAATTTATGGTACCGTGTATCGGAGGTTTGGATGGATGCGGCCGTTGTAGCAGACTTCGTCAGATTCCCTCTCATTTACGAGGGGTTTTTGATTATGGAGACGCTCTTCCCTGCAGGCGCAAGCCCTGCAGTTAATTACGTTACCGTATTGCGGTAACCACTTTCTCCTGCTCCAGAAGGTCACTTCGTGTCGTGTGTGTTTGTTTCATTTTTGGTTGCCCGTGAATTGTATACGGAGAATAATTTATGTTGTCGCCCATAGGGTGTGGATTAGTCCAAATCCGTATATTCTTAGATTTGGGTTTAATTTGATTTAAGGGTCGTTAATCTCGTTTGAGATTAAGATCAACTTAAATGTTTGTTAAGGATACATTAGTCTAATTTTAGACTAAGATCTACTTAACAGGATTTTGGAATCATTCAAATCCAACAAAAGAGCATTTGGGCTCTATTGTTTTAGTTTAAGGACGTTACGGTCCGTTGTTAATTTAAAGACGTTACGGTCCGTCGTTAGTTTAAGGAAGTTGCGGTCTTTGGGATAAGCTCATCGGTTTGGGAGTGCACCAAAGAGTTGTTGGTTGTCAGGACCCTCCACCTCTCTGAAGACGTTGAAGAATTACAACGACATGTATCAGAGGTGTAGAGAGATGTACCCTTGAACCAAATTCCAGATTGAGGGGAGATATCATGGTGGACCATCTAACAATCATTAGTCATTTTTAGGAAACTAAGATTGACTTAGGAGATGTGTGATAGACATCATTCTGTCAATTAGTTTAGGAGGTCATGAGCATAGAGGCTCGATATATTTGGAGATCCAAGACGATTTAATCTCAGGAAGATTTAGCCAATTTGGGGCTGAAGTTGGCTTCTTATAGTGTTAAACACCGATATATGCTCGGTGCCCACGTGCACTCACGTAAGTCTCTAAAGCAGTGTTAAACACTGAAATTTGGGGCGCTCACATGTGGCACGTGAGGCGCCTGAAAGTTGGTGCTGTTGACTTGGGTCCAAATCCCCGTCTGTACATATGTGTTAAACACTTAATTCTTGTGGCCCTCACGTGTGAGCACATGAGGCGCCCCAAAGTTGGGCACTGCCTCTTTGGATTTATTCCCTCTTCCTTTTATAAGTGCTAAGCACTTAGTTCATATAATGCTCACGCGCGAACACGTGAGGTGCTCAAAATGTGAGTGTTGTCTTTGGAATTTTCCCCTTTTCCATATAAGTGTTAAGCAACTGTTTGGGAGTCACGTGGGAACACGTGATGCGCCCTAAAATAGGAACTGTCTTTGGGTTTATTCCGTTTTTCATGTAATTGCCAAGCGCTCGTTTTAAGGGGTCACGTGGGAGCATGTGATTCGATCTCAGTCCTTCCTTTTTGTTCCTCAGAGGTGCTCATGTGGGAGCATGTGAACCTTTGTTATATAGTGTTAAATGCTAATGAATCACCAGTCTGTTGTTTTATATGTATGGAGATTTTGATCCGAGCTTTGAGAATTTCTAGGCCTTTTCTTTATAAGAATTAAATTCTTTTGCAGGGTTAAACCCTAGTTTTATTAGAGGAATTAAATTCTTGTATACTTTTGGAAGAATTAAATTCTTCGGACTTAGTTATTTCCCCTAAGTTTTAAATCTGCATAACATAATCTCTCCGATGAGAATTAAATTCTCAACTTGTGGGGAGATCTGCTTCTGCAGAACTCAACCAGAGGAAGAACTAAGTTCTTTTTTGAAGGGTTAAACCCTTAAAGATAAGATAAGATAATCGCTGTACTTTTTTCTTACCTAGGGTTTTTGTTTAAGAAGGGTATTTTCTTCCTCTAGAGAATTGAATTCTCTTTCTCTCTTTTTCTTTTGTTTCTCAAAGCTTATGGGGGGTCTCTCCGTCTTTGATTTAATCTCCTTGCTCCTATTTATAGGAGAAGGAAAAAATCAATTTGTTGAGAAAATCTCTTACTGAGAGATCATGATTGATTCCATGATCTTTTAGATCAATCAATGAATTTTATTCACCATTGGATTTTTAATCTAAAGACTCTCTATTTAACAGAAAGGATTTCTTGTTTGTTTAATAAGATTAGGAAATATTTTCCTAAGATAGAATTTTATTCTATCAGACTATCACCGTTGGATGTTTGATCCAAAGGTCTTTCATTTAACAACAGAGAAGATGTTTCTGTTTTAAAGAAGACCAGGGATATATTTCCCACATATATAGAATTTAATTCTATCAGGTAGTTAAAAAGATTTAAGGAAATATTTTCCAAATAGGGTTTTGATCCCTTTATTTAGAATTTAATTCTATCGGCTTGGAAGGTGTTTAGGATCACTCACGTGTAGCACGTAACCCCACTGAGTTAAACTCGTTTGCTTATACGCAACAGCTTAATAGGGCATCACGTGCTAACACGTGATCTTCTCTGGCCTGCTATTTATTTTAATATGGCACATATATACTTTGTATATAGATGCACACGTGCTTATACGAAAGGTTCAATTTCAGCCTGTCAATTGTTAAGCGCAGCACCTATAATCTTTGTTCATAAGCATTCACGTGTGGACACGTGATGCTCTATTAGTGGGAAATTTTCCCATCGCTTTTTCTCACTTTCTTTTCTTTTCTCTCTATTTTATAAGGGAAAAAATGCCCCCACAGCGTTGTTCTCACGTGGCTTGCACGTGAGTGCAACGCTGTCGTCCTTACAACCATTGGATTGCCTAGGAGAATGGGAAGATGAACCGCTCCCCATCATGTCTTATAAATGCCAGGGTCTTGTCTTTAGGAAGTTGTTCCCTGATAAAAATCAGGAAATACCACAATGTGGTATCACATGCTCACACGTGACCAAGCGTCACGTGTTGACACGTGATAGTTTCCTATGAACTCCACTTTATAGAATTAAAATTCTAAATCAAACGAAAATGTAACAAAACAGCTAAGGAAATACCTCAATGAGGTATCACGTGCTCACACGTGACCAAGGGTCACGTGTTGACACGTGATAGTTTCCTAAGATCTCTACTTTATAGAATTAAATTCTGAATTAAACAAAAGTGTAAACAAAACGACTAAGAAAAGTCCCCAATGGGGCATCACGTGCGCACACGTGACCAAAGGTCACGAGCTGACACGTGATGGTCCTTTAGCCCTGTTAAGAGACAGAATTGAATTCTGAATGAAAGAGGGTCACGTGCCAACACGTGACAGGTCCCCCAGCTCTTTAAGTGATAGAAGTAAATTCTATTTCAATGGTCAAACGTTGGGATCACGTGCCAACACGTGATGGGCTTTAAAAGCCTTCTGAGCTAAATAGAATTAAATTCTAATTAAGGGAAATCAAAGACCCTAACGGAGAAAATATTTCTTTAAATCTTTCCAAACAAAAAAGATGGTGCTCTATAAAATAGAGCACCGTTGGATTAAAAATCCAATGGTGATTAAAAATCACCAATATATGGAAAGATTTTATACAAGGAAAGATTTCCGTGAAATTCACCAAGAATAACAAACAGAAAATCTTTTGGATTAAAAATCCAGTGGTGAATAAAATTCACCGAGTGATCTAAAAGATCATGTTAGTTACAAAAACAAACAAAATCTTTCAATGAAAGATTGACTAAACAAATTGATTCTTTTCCTTCTCCTATAAATAGGAGCTAAGAAGAGGAGAAACATATAGAATTTTGAGATCTTGAAATAGCAGAGAGAAAAGAAAGGAGAATTTAATTCTCAAGAAAAGAAACCCTAGGTGAGAAAGGGGAAAAGGATAAAAGCTTCAAAGAGAATTTAATTCTCAATCTAAAAGTTTAACTCTTCTGCAAAAGTATTTAGTTCTTCCTCTGGTTGAAGGTCTGCAGAAGCAAATCTTCCCACAGGTTGAGAATTTAATTCTCATCGGGGAGATTCTGCCATGCAGATCCAAAACTTAGAGGGAGAATTGAGTTTAGAGAATTTAATTCTCCCAATTCACAGGAATTTAATTCCTCCAAGATAAAACCAGGGTTTAACCCTATATAAGAATTCAATTCTCCTAAATTTATAGGAATTTAATTCCTTCAAGATAGACAAAACTAGAGTTTAACCCTACTTGAGAATTTAATTCTCTCAAATTCACTGGAATTTAATTCCTCCTAAATGAAATTAGGTTTTCACCCTACATAAGAATTTAATTCTTCCATATGCATAGGAATTTAATTCCTTTAAAACATAATTAGGGTTTAACCCTACAGAGAATTTAATACTTAAAATAAAGAGACTTGAAAGATCTCCAAGAACGTAAAGAACATTGGTAACGTGATGACACACAACCCCAATCCGCAGTGATAAAAAAGAAAGAATAAATCTAGGTCACGTGCCCCCACGTGAACCCTAAACAGATCCCCTAAAAATGAGAAGGAAAAAGCTTTGAGACAATGCCTCACGTGCCCCCACGTGACCCTCATAATATAGGGAACAAAAGCAAAGGCAGTATTGGCTTTGGGCGCTCTCACGTGTTACCACGTGACCCCTAATAAATGCTTTAATAATCAATGCACAAATATCCATCACGTGTCAACATGTGATGGTCAGAAGATTAAAAGTGTTTAAACACTTATTTACAGAACAAAGTAAAGGAGATCTGGCCCCACCTTTGGGTGCCCTCACGTGTTACCACGTAACCCCTTCCTCTCTAGTGTTTAACACTAATTTGAGCGTTTCATTTCCAGTGTTTAACACTGCTGTTCTCTAGTGTTTAACACTATTTTTAAGCCAATCTTAGCCAAATTGGCTAAGTTTCCTGAGGCAAAAAACCTCCCCTCTTGACTAAATCTCAAAATTGTGTAAAACCCAGAGCTATAATGTTTAATGCTCAGTCAAAAACAAAAATGTTATCAGAGCCCTCAAACTCTTGTTTAGGATTGCTAAGTGATGAGGGGCTGAACCCAGACAAATGTCTAATGGTCCAATAAAGGGCCAACACTTCAAATCTAATTAGACTTAGCCCAAGTTGTCCATAAGTCCTCAATTCAGATTTAACTGAGCCAATGTGCTCATAATCTAATTCATTGGTCTTAGTTCCAAATCGGACTACAGATCCCCAAATCGACTTTGGTTCAAGGTTACATCTCTTCACTCCTTTGATATTTGTCGTTGTAATTCTTCAACGTCTTCAGAGAGGTGACGGGTCCCGATAACCACACATTTCACGGACTATGATGTCCTTAACCTTGACTGTGAGGTCTTTAAACTCACGGAATATGATGTCCTTAACTTTGACTGTGAGGTCTTTAAACTCACGGACTATGATGTCCTTAACCTCGACCGTGATGTCTTTAAACTAACATTGGACCGAGATGTCCTTAAACTAACATTGGACCATAATGTTTTTAAAATAATCGACCGCAATGTCCCTAAACTAGACAATAGAGTCCAATTGCTCTTTTGTTGGATCTAAACGATCCCGTTAAGTCGATCTTAGTCTAAAATGAGACTAACGTATCCTTAACAAATGTTTAAGTTGATCTTAGTCTCAAATGAGGCTAACGTATCCTTAAACCCAACCCCGAAACCCAAATCTAAGAAGATACGGATTTGGACTAGTCCACGCCCTACGGGCGACAACATAACTTAGTCTCCGTATACAATCCACGGGCAACCACTGTTGGAGATAGTGCCCTCAGAGTCAATTATTTGGTCACAGGTACGTGATTGCAATGATTGATGGAGGACCTATCCCGGTAGGATAGTCTTACTCGAGATGATAGTATGCTATCTGGTTTACCTTTATCATCGTGTACTGCTTTAGGTGACCTGACAAGTCGCTATTACACGTTGATAGAGCCCCTAGGATTCTTGCTTGACCACCAGTAGTATGAGGGCGATCATATAAGTGGGAGCTGGGGTCTATAAGCATATCCTTAAATGGTCCCTAGTCGTGTGAGTTTCGAGACAGGGCATCGATACTCCAGAGTGGACTAGTGTATACAGTCGAGACCCCGACGAGGGGAGGTGGCCGGTCTCACAAGCCACTGGTGTCAGTTGGATCACCTAATATGTATACAGGTGCTCATTGGGTTATGAGTACACCGGACAGGACTCGCCGGGAACATGCTAGTTGGTCATATACCAGACGTCAGATGGCAGTTCCCTGGTGACATGTGTGCAGGTTAGTTCATCGACCTGGGGATCGTCATTTGTCTCGTGTGAGTTCCCACTGTACTTTGATTACTACCCTACCACGGCTCAAAGGAGTCGTGCAAACAGGTTTTAGTTGGGTACAGTCCCGAGCCACATGGAGGCAGTAAGCGTATCTTCAGGGGTTCGTCTCTCCCGGTATTGGGGGTGAGGTCGTGCTGTGTCTAGGAGAGCCATTACACGAAGTCCTTGGCCAAGGCAAGGAGATTTACTGGTAGGTATTCCAGTAGTATCTCAGGGTGTTCTGGGCTACACTCCGACACGACTTGTACCGCTTTTGGGGGTCTGACTTTTACCAACCCCCTAGGCCCGCCATGCGATGTTCATAGACGAACGGACCGGACTGTACGGATATTGTCACTGTCAGGCTCAGTAGGGTTGTCAGGCTGGGTTCGCCCACAGACGTCCCTTTTAGTCAATACCTGGTAGCCCGTTACGTATTGGCTTATACCTCTGACGTGCTAGTGGTTAAATCCACAACCAAGGTGTTGACGAGTCTTTAGAGTCCCCCACATTCAGTTACTCAGCTTTCGGGCGAAAGGTTGTAGAGGCCGTATGGAGATATGGCAAGGTCCGATCAGATACGTGCGGTATTGCACGGATCAGGATCGGACAGTTTGTACTATAGGCCATATGGTTATATGGCAGGGTTCGATCAGATACGTGCGGTATTGCACGGATCAGGATCGAACGGATATTACTAGCCGGCTTTGGTATAAGCCGGATCCTAGTATAGTACAATGTAGATTTTGTCTCATTGCATTTGTATTTCGATCGAAATACAAAAGCGGGTGTGTATGCACAGTATCGGGGTTTTCCTGTAATTTATTACGGGACTAGTTTTTTTGGAGTTGCCAGTTTGCTTTCCGTTTCGGCCAATTTCCATTGTTCCGTTCATTGGCCGAAGATTGGTGGAGGAGGGTTTATTTGCATTGTTGCAAATAGGCATTAGTGGAGGGGGTTCTTTGCATCTTGTTGCATCATGATGGCTTTCATGATGTGCACCATCATTGACTTGTTTTGACTCCATCATGACTTGACTTTTAAAGTCATGATTGTTGATGGTGATGAGGGGTGAGGTTGGTTGTGTGTGGTTGTATTTGTTATCATGTTCTTTCATGATTCCCTTTTTCATTATTGTTCCACCCACCCCCTTGACCTTACTCTTTCTCTCTCCAATCACACATGAAAGGGGGGGGGGGGCGGCCACTTTGAATGGAATGAGGGAAATGCTTCTCTTGTGTGTGGAGAAAATATGATACTTTCATTCTTCTTGGTCTATCACATTTTTCCTTCACCTCTCTCCAAGTTCTTCTTCCTCCACCAAAATGGCAAAGCTCCAAAAACCCCAAATGAGACTTCTTCTCTAGATATTCTATAGCATATCTTGGGCACGTCGAGTAGCCGGCTTCGTGCTCGAGTTGCCTCGGCATTGAGGTGGGAGCCCGTAAACGATGTAGGCGATGTGGTGCACTTCCGGCGACGAGGAGGAGACGGGACATTCCGCAGGAGATCGGGACGATGACGAGAAGACCGGAGGACTCGGATCTGTCGGTATACTTCTCTTCCCTATCTTGTTAGTAGCTTAGACTTGTTAATGGTTACGATCCGGATGTTTAGTGCGCGGTGGTGCCGGTTTGCTAAGTCCGCAAAATTAAAGTTTATCACCGCTTCCGCATTCCGGCGTCGGATTGACGGCCGGGGCGCCGCCGTGCACTTACAGTGGTATCAGAGCCTCACCATTAACTTAGTCTAGCTTGGTTTAATGTGTTTGCATTTCCGATCGATCAAAAAGTTCCAAAACTGCATTTTACCTTCGCATCAGTTTCTGTTGAAAATTTTTGGTCTCAAAAATTTTTTCGGGTTGTAAAACATTGATGTACTAGAGGTAACAAGCTCACTGTAGAAATTCGACGCCGTAATTCAGTCACCAGAGCGCGGAACCGCGGCAACTACCCCCTTTGGGCCGCGGTTCCGCCGCGCAATGGTGGCCTTATTGTATCGAACTTCTTCAGTTGCTTTCTGGGCTTATAATATGGGTTTTGGAATATTAATTTTGGGCCCAGGATTTCTTGATCTGCTACAGTATTGTTTGGGGGCCCACTTGTTATAATTTGATCGATCGGATATTTTAAACACATTATTTCACAGTATTTACATTATATCTGCGACCGTGAATGTCACTCGATCGGTAAATCCGGTCTAACTGCTATAGCCCGGTTAGACGGATTTGCGAACGTGACTTTCACGTTGATGTTCTGTTTTTGCTGTGATGTTGCGGATCGGTCGTGGGGGATAGCCTGGATGCAATGCTAGTACAGTTGTGGTTGTATTATGTACATTTGATATTGCGGGGCGAGCGTCCGACATGTGGACTGCCGTCGCTGCCTGATTGTATTATTATTTTGGGGCACGGCCAGGTTGCGGTCGTCGTACCCGGTGTATGTATATTTTACTTTCTGTACTAGGATTACCCCGCGGCGGGGTGCACGGATAGCCGGGTTCCAGAGGGCAACGGGCCCGCATCTCATGGCATTGAGACGGAGGGGGCCTCACTCTTAGATTGGCGGGCTATTCGCCGCACTCGTAGGGGGTACAGGTTGACCCAGGAGGGGTGCCCAAGTTGCCGGATTCCGTAAAGTGCTGGGTGGTCCATTCACGGTACTGAAGGGGGCTGCCTCGCTTCAGGTTTTGGCGGGTGACTTGCCGCGCCCGTAAGGGTCTAGGATTTCATTGCACAGGCTATCCACACGACCAGGGGAACGTCGGGTTTCAGTAGTGGCTCTGTGAAACCCGGGGATCCCAGATATCTGTATTGTTTCTGTGATGCTGTTCATTCTCTGTGATGTTGCATTTCTTTCACGCCTTGAGCGAATTATAATATATTGGTATATATATTAGTAGATGTTGTATATGTTTTTCATCCGCGCTAGTCCAGTCCCCGCTCTGTCGTTAGTTAGCTAACCTAACGGGTAATGACGGGACCCAGTGGCGAATGCGGATGGCATATACGTACATCAGTATATTTTCGTTCTTTTTGGTGTGATCAATTGATGGGACTGCGTTGATTCGGATCAATGCAAGTTAAAAACAAACCTTATCTGATGTCGTTGGAACACTTTTCAAAAAGCTGTTATTGCAAGGACGTTCACTTTTGTTTTGCATCGTGGTATTCAGTTGGAATATCCTGCTCCTCAGTCGATGAGGCAAGGGCCGAGATCCCTTCACCGGGAGTGACCCCTTGGACAAAAAGTTTGCGTCAGGGCATTAACTTCACTATAGCCGATTGCTTTTGCTTTGCATCGCGGTATTCATTTGGAATATCCTGCACCCCATTCTACGGGGAAAGAGCCGAGATCCCTTCACCGGGACTGACCTCTTTAGCAACGGTTTTCGTCACTATATTTTTAAAAGCTATCCGTTCCTTCGACGATATCAAGTTCTTTACGTTAAAGTTTTTCGCCAGAAACCATTCGTAGCCCTCTATCATTTCAGTTAAATATTCGGTAGTATTCAAGCTATGTATTTTGACCTCACGCCAAGGCATAGTGTTTGGTAGCTGCCGGGTATTTATCTGTTGCATAGATAGATGCGTTGGTTTGGGACAGTCGTACTACTATTTTGGCCTACGTCAAGGGTATGTAAGGGTGGATTCAAATTAACCTGGATAATGATGGGTAGAACTTGACATGTGACTTATGATATTTTGACCTCACGCCAAGGTCATAAGAGCATGGGGCAGAAATCACATCGGGAGTTTCAAAAGAACTGAAACTTGCCAGATATGCGCATACCTTCTGGAGTGTGATAATGTGAGCGAATTCCGTCACGTTATCATGCGATGATAGTTGGATCCCGATTCCCACTGATGAGTTGGTATACTCCTCGGGTGACCCCGACTAATTCTTCTTTAAGGTTTGGAGGAGAATTTGACGGTACAGTAGGAGGTTTCCAGATTAGATAAATTGGTAACCATTCTGATCTAGGTTAGAGTGCACGCTGAGTGTTTCTTTTCTCTCTCTCTTTGGCAGCGACCATTGACCCGACCCTAAGACAATGACTCAGTGACCAAGTTGACCGAACCTTCTTAACACTGGCTTTTGGATTGTCAGAGTTGCAAACCTCATTGCCACTCCTACTTTTACCCTTTTCTCCAGGACACCCCGTATTGCTATGAACGTCCACTTCCATTGGACAAAACCATCGTATGGTTATATACGAACTCGATGGGATTTATTCGAGGATGGTTTCTGGTTCTGGAGAAAACGGATAGGACTATTCAGTTGTCTTTTCCTTTTGCCTCCTCTCAGGTTGCGAGTGCTCCTTGGTTTAGGAGTAGTACACCCATTACGCAAATTGGATAGTCTTCTTCCAAACCTTAGGCTGGTGCCGACCGGTAGGGAATGAAGAAAACCAATTAGCCTAACGATGGTGTGCAGAAGGTATTAAGTTAAGACAAAGCAAGGGATTAGTGAGAGGGCAAAGTAAATTGCAACAGATATTCACGACCAAACCAAGTATTCCTTCGCCAATCCTAAATCACCTTTGTATTTCTCCAGGACACTCCGTATCACTACGAAGATCCACAGTTTATTGGATACTCCATCGTATGGTTATATACGAACTCGAAAGGAACTTGTTCCAGTTCGGGAATGGATTCTGGTTCAGGAGAAATAGGAATAAGATTTATTCAGGTGTCTTTTATCTTCACCTTCTCTCGCATTGCGAGTGTTCCTAGGATTAGGACAGTACACCCATTATGCTTATTGGATAGTCTTCTTCCAAACCATAGGCTGGTGCCGAACGGTAGGGAAGGAAGAAAACCACTTGGCCTAAGGGGTGTGCAGAAGGTAAAGACTAAAGACATATAAAGGGATTTGGAAAGGTAGCAAAGAATTACACGGCTACAGTTGTGAATCTGGATAATGGAAGAGGCATTACTAGGAATACCAGGATACCCCATCGAAACATTTCAATGTTTCAGTTTCACTGTGTACTGTTAAAGGAAAACTGATTTCCCGATTAGACACTTGCTCCAGGGTATGTATTTACCAAGTATGATTCTCACATCTGTATAGTTTTACATATGTTGAGAGGGAGTAAGTTATTCGGAATTGGGTGATCATCCTCATTATATCGGGATTCGTTGTAATCGGTGATATTTGAGGAAATCACCTGGGCTGTTTGCCGGTCGGCAAATATTTGGTTTTGAATATCCGCTGTTATGCACCAACTTCAAATTGATATATCTGTACGTCTATTTTTATAGAGTGAGATATACCTTTTTGAAATTATGTCTATGACATTTACCTATATCAGTGGATGGTTAGGAAAGGAGCATTGAACAGCGGTGTAATTCTTCATAACCAAAGGTACAGTTTTCAACCTACGACACACAGTGAATGAGTTATCAGACTCAAGGGACTTATACAGAGTATTGTATGTTGTCCAGGGTCCATCAGGACAGAGGGGTTGGTCCTCGTACTATATTCGGTTTACTTATGACTTCTCTAGTTTTTAAACAGGTGTTTCTTCGAAACACAGGGTCTGAATTTTGAGAAGTTGTAGGTATTTGAATAAAGTAGAGAACCAGATATTGCAAGTATCGGGATTCTTCAAAGTGATAGAAGATGTAGATACTTGTGTATGGTATTCAGTTGATAGTAATGATTTAGAGATCTTGCTTCTCTTTCAGGTTACTCATAATTGGAAGCATTCTTAAGTTGAGTAACGCTGATCGTCCTCTTTCCATTTAGTTGACATGCACTAGAGACAGCTGCATGATTTGAATCTGGTTCAATTAAATCAGTGCCTCTGGTTCTATATTGGATATAGAACAGTTCATATCTTAACGGTGTTAAGGTACGGGGAGTTGTCCGGTTTATGCTTAAAACCAGACACTGGACAACTCAAGGAACGTTTCTGTAATTGCTGTTTGTGGGTTGACCCAGGCTATGACGAGGGTTGACTTTCTACCATCTGGAAGAACAATAGCGATATTGTTCTATACTCGCCACAATTTTATTAAAAATGGATTTTTTCAGAAAACAGTAGTGGGAGTATGGTAGAACTGGAAGTGATTCCAGAACCATAAACGATTACTGAAGATTTGATAGGAACCTAAAGATTCAATCTGGCTTGACATTCCATTGGCCACTCCGCAGATTTGGTGGGTAACTTCAGGCACCTGAGAGGTACTCCGGTAGCCTCAAGGACGGTGACAGGGAAGTTCTTGTTTACCCACAATTACCATTGCTGTTGTTCCAGGCTGCGAGACCCGGCGGGAGGATGAGTATAGCGTCGTTCTGAACTCTCTTCAGAAGTGTACGTGTATATGACTCTGCCAGAGGGTTGTCGTAGTCAGTGGGAGCAGCGGAAGCATTGGTGGACAGGTAGCTTATGTCTATTTATAGACTAAAGCAGTTTTATCGGAGATAGATCATCTATTTCTGACGTGACAGTCATGGGTTTGACTTCATCAGAATAGGGGATGGATCTGTTGAGAAGGTAGTAGGGTGTGATGTCATAGTATTTGGATGACATACA
Source organism: Agapanthus africanus (assembly GCA_030015575.1). Lineage (NCBI taxonomy): Eukaryota > Viridiplantae > Streptophyta > Magnoliopsida > Asparagales > Amaryllidaceae > Agapanthus > Agapanthus africanus. The sequence goes on from JASDDO010000031.1 coordinate 74,172,896, forward strand.
CAGAGTAGGAAAGGAAACTCCTATACTACGATCGGTCATACTTTGGTCGTCACACAGTGTTTTCTTCATATGGGAAATGGATTTTGTATCAAACATACTGGTTACTAGATCTATGGTTTTAGATCTAGATTTGGGTGGTTTCCTAATCAGGGTACTTAGACAGCATTCTAAGAGTATTTAGAATGGACGACTCCTGGCACGGTAGTATACCTGCAGGTGATGGAGTCACCCTCTCTAAAGGTGTCTTACAGACTAAAGGGGAGAGGGATGTGCATGATTGGCAGATCACTTGCTCAGGCAATTGAGTCAATCATGAGATGTCAAGTACCACACCAGATGTTGTTCTTGCACTAGATGCAATAAGTTGACATTGATCCAATCCTGGAGAAACAGTCGGAAGCAGTTTTAGAACATAAGTGGATGTTCTAGGGATATGATAACGACAGCCTTATTCATGAGACAGTTATCATTCCAGGCTTCCAAGGTGACCTGGACAACCAGGAGGTTGTCAGAGTTATAGTTTTCCCTCTGACGAGGGGCAGTATTTTGGACAGGTGGTCCAAGGCAATACTGAGGGTGGCATGGCGCAGGATACTGATTAAGTTCAGTTGACGATACAGTCTAAGAAGTTTGGATTTGGAGTTCATTTATGAGCTATGTCCCATCAGACATCCAGATACATTCTAAGACAGGTATTGCTCATTTCGGGAGATGGCTTTCTCCGCGAACTTGAGATATAGAGAGACATAGAAAGAAACAGCAAAGCAGATCCACTCACTAAGGCTATTCCTCGAACGCAATAGTTTCGCAAACTAGCTTTGTGATGACTGACTAGTAGAGGAGTTGGGTGTTCGGTATCACACGGGCTGTGAGTATGCGACATCGCAATAATTAGCCTTGAGTGCAAGTGGGAGATTGTTGGAGATAGTGCCCTCAGAGTCAATTATTAGGTCACAGGTACGTGATTGCAATGATTGATGGAGGACCTATCCCGGTAGGACAGTCTTACTCGAGATGATAGTATGCTATCTGGTTTACCTTTATGATCGTGTACTGCTTTAGGTGACCTGATAAGTTGCTATTACACGTTGATAGAGCCCCTAGGATTCTTGCTTGACCACCAGCAGTATGAGGGCGATCATATAAGTGGGAGCTGGGGTCTATAAGCATATCCTTAAATGGTCCCTAGTCGTGTGAGTTTCGAGACAGGGCATCGATACTCCAGAGTAGACTAGTGTATACAGTCGAGACCCCGACGAGGGGCGGTGGCCGGTCTCACAAGCCACTGGTGTCAGTTGGATCACCTAAGATGTATACAGGTGCTCATTGGGTTATGAGTACACCGGACAGGACTCGCCGGGAACATGCTAGTTGGTCATATACCAGACGTCAGATGGCAGTTCCCTGGTGACATGTGTGCAGGTTAGTTCATCGACCTGGGGATCGTCATTTGCCTCGTGTGAGTTCCCACTGTACATTGATTACTACCCTACCACGGCTCAAAGGAGTCGTGCAAACAGGTTTTAGTTGGGTACAGTCCCGAGCCACATGGAGGCAGTGAGCGTATCTTCAGGGGTTCGTCTCTCCCGGTATTGGGGGTGAGGTCGTGCTGTGTCTAGGAGAGCCATTACACGAAGTCCTTGGCCAAGGCAAGGAGATTTACTGGTAGGTATTCCAGTAATATCTCAGGGTGTTCTGGGCTACACTCCGACACGACTTGTACTGCTTTTGGGGGTCTGACTTTTACCAACCCCCTAGGCCCGCCATGCGATGCTCATAGACGAACGGACCGGACTGTACGGATATTGTCACTGTCAGGCTCAGTAGGGTTGTCAGGCTGGGTTCACCCACAGACGTCCCTTTTAGTCAATACCTGGTAGCCCGTTACGTATTGGCTTATACCTCTGACGTGCTAGTGGTTAAATCCACAACCAAGGTGTTGACGAGTCTTTAGAGTCCCCCACATTCAGTTACACAGCTTTCGGGCGAAAGGTTGTAGAGGCCGTATGGAGATATGGCAAGGTCCGATCAGATACGTGCGGTATTGCACGGATCAGGATCGGACAGTTTATACTATAGGCCGTATGGTTATATGGCAGAGTTCGATCAGATACGTGCGGTATTGCACGGATCAGGATCGAACGGATATTACTAGCCGGCTTTGGTATAAGCCGGATCCTAGTATAGTACAGTGTAGATTTTGTCTCATTGCATTTGTATTTCGGTCGAAATACAAAAGCGGGTGTGTATGCACAGTATCGGGGTTTTCCTGTAATTTATTACGGGACCAGTTTTTTTGGAGTTGCCAGTTTGCTTTCCGTTTCGGCCAATTTCCATTGTTCCGTTCATTGGCCGAAGATTGGTGGAGGAGGGTTTATTTGCATTGTTGCAAATAGGCATTAGTGGAGGGGGTTCTTTGCATCTTGTTGCATCATGATGGCTTTCATGATGTGCACCATCATTGACTTGTTTTGACTCCATCATGACTTGACTTTTAAAGTCATGATTGTTGATGGTGATGAGGGGTGAGGTTGGTTGTGTGTGGTTGTATTTGTTATCATGTTCTTTCATGATTCCCTTTTTCATTATTGTTCCACCCACCCCCTTGACCTTACTCTTTCTCTCTCCAATCACACATGAAAGGGGGGGGGCACTTTGAATGGAATGAGGGAAATGCTTCTCTTGTGTGTGGAGAAAATATGATACTTTCATTCTTCTTGGTCTATCACATTTTTCCTTCACCTCTCTCCAAGTTCTTCTTCCTCCACCAAAATGGCAAAGCTCCAAAAACCCCAAATGAGACTTCTTCTCTAGATATTCTACAGCATATCTTGGGCACGTCGAGTAGCCGGCTTCGTGCCCGAGTTGCCTCGGCATTGAGGTGGGAGCACGTAAACGATGTAGGCGATGTGGTGCACTTCCGGCGACGAGGAGGAGACGGGACATTCCGCAGGAGATCGGGACGATGACGAGAAGACTGAAGGACTCGGATCTGTCGGTATACTTCTCTTCCCTATCTTGTTAGTAGCTTTGACTTGTTAATGGTTACGATCCGGATGTTTAGTGCGCGGTGGTGCCGGTTTGCTAAGTCCGCAAAATTTAAGTTTTTCACCGCTTCCGCATTCCGGCGTCGGATTGACTGCCGTGGCGCCGCCGTGCACTTACAACCACAAACAAAACAAACACCCACAACACGAAGTGACCTTTTGGAGAAGGAGAAAGTTGTTACCGCGATGCGGTAGCGTAATTAACTGCAGGGGCTTGCGCCTGCAGGGAAGAGCGTCTCCACAATCAAAATCCCCTCAAACGAGGGGGAATCTAACGAAGTCTGCTACATCGGCCACATCCGTTTAAACCTTCGATACATGGTGCCATAAATCAACTTGGCATCTTCGGAGAGGTGGACAGATAGCACCAATTAGCATCTGCCTCGAAATTCAGGCAAGACGGACCCGCGCGGTGGCGTCTCCGCATTTCGGAGGGGAACAGATTCTGGCATGCCCGGTGGGACCTTTTCCTCTTTCCACTCCACACTTCGCGTGTCGTGTTCGCGAACGAATCACGGTTTGATATGGTTGCCCTTGGGTTCGAGGTACTAAGATTTGGTTTCTTGCTTGGCGCAGAAAATGAAATATCAATGGAGTCTACTTGCGTGAAGTGTTCCAGTTGCAACTGCAACTCACGTTCCGCCTTATCTAGAGGTATAGCTTACGGGCCCCAAGCGACCTCCCTGTTCACAATGCCGGTGGACCAGGTGACTCAGGCCACCACTGGATTGTTTTTCCGGACCATGCTCCCACCTATGAGCTTTAGCGCCCCTGTACCATCGCAAGAAGCTCCCAAGAAGTCGGTCTTTGATCGGCTTGCAACTACAGCGGCCCCCCTCAACGGGTCGTCCAGCTCTAGCGCCTCAGTCTTCGCCAGATTGGGCCAAAGTTCATGCGGGCCTATGATGAAGCCTACAGTTCCAGAAAAGGTTATTTCCAAGAGGATAGCCATCCCTGCTCCCGAAGTCATCAAGGCGGCTTCTCCTGCCAAAGGGTCGGTCTTTACAAGACTGACTGTTCCGGCTTCCATTCCGGCTCCCTTCCCTGCTCCAAAGTCTGTCTTTGACAGATTAGATACTGCTACTCAACGGACATCAGTCTTCAAGAGGCTGACGCCAGCAACAGCCCTTCTCCAAAACAGGGGGCACAACGAAGCCATCCCCATCGCTGAATCAACCCAGCAGCTTGGCACGCTCTACGTCGCCACTGGTGCCGAGTAAGAAAAGCTGGGGGCAACTCCCCCTCTGGGCTAACTCTACCAGCCCCAACGGTGGAAGTCAATGCTGTTGTTCCAACCAGGATCAGGTTTGAATTGCTGAACAAGATGCGCGGGAACTCTCCTATCGCCGTACTGAAAAGATCTCCTCCACCCGTGGAGAATGTTACAGAAACAAAGTCGGAGCAGCCCCCTCAGCGGCTGTCCTCCAAAGTTTAAAAAGTCTAGCGACGGGTTCAGGACTCAGTAATTGATCAAGACTATCCTCACCGACAGAAAAAACTGAAGGTTAAACAGGAAGAGAACCGTCCTGTCAAGCCACAAAGAACGACAACTACCTGAGTGCCCGCTGCAATGGCCCCCTCAACGTCAACTGCTCAAAAGAGAAGGAGGCCAAAGAAAGCCTCTATAACTACGGTAGACCACAAAGACGCTAAGCCCAAATGCCCCAAGTCTGGGGGCATCAAGATGAATACTGTTTACATGGCTTCCGGAAAAGAGGAAAGACGCGCTTCGACGGGTCACTGACCGCTCACCCGATCTGTGACAAAAGCCCAGGAGCAGCCACAAAAGCTTCAGAAAATGCTAACGCAAATGGCCGCACTCACCGGGCCAAAAGAAAGCCCGGAGGCATCATCAGAGCAGCGTCACGAACAAGAGACCGATGCTGACTTCCTCCGCAGAGTCTTCTAAAAGAAGGACAGGGAAGCAGCAGAACAAGCGGCTAATATAAAATAAATGGCGCTTCTCTTCCAAGACATGGTCGGGATGATGTTACAGCCGGATCCTCCAGCTGAAGACCCTCCGATCATTATTGAAGACGACAGAGGAGAGACATCGAACCCTCCTCCGACTCTTTCAGCAGCCAAAGAGGAAACCATTTCCAAGGTCGCTCTGGATGACTATATTGCTCAGCAAATACGTGCTCACCAGGAAAATGAAGCGGCCGGTCAAGTTGTTAAAACTGGGTGACCGTATCCAGGCTGGTATGATCAAATAAAGTATCTGCCGGGATATACGATCCCTAAATTTCATGTATACAAGGGGACAGGCAATCCCCATCAACATGTCGCCCAGTTCAGGGCTCTTTGCGGCAACACCGGGGGTGATGATAAGTTATTGCTCCGTCAGTTTGTTGGCAGCTTGTCGGAGACAGCGTTCAAATGGTACTCTGAACTTCCAAACGACTCCGTCAAGACTTTTACGGAAATGGAGCTATTATTCACCCAGCGATTCGCGAGTGCTAGTGAATGCACCCTAATAACGGCATTGATCAATGCCTGGGTGAAGCCAGGCGAGACGTGGGTTCAATACGCAATCCGATGGCGGAATCTGTGGTCGAAATGCGAACAGCGCATCGAAGAAGCGCCGGTGGTGAGCATGTTCGTGGGCACTCTGGACCCTCATGCAACTATTTCACAATTCATGATGTTCTTCAAGCCAACCACGTTCCAGGCCTTGATTGACAAGTTGGCCCAAATGGACCAGATGGGTCATAGACCGTCTCCTCGAAAGCCAGACTCTCGAAATGAGAAGGGAAGGGGGAAAGCGATCGTCGTCGCCAATGCTCAACAGCAGCCCGGTGGCCCGAGACCAATTGATCGCCAAAATAACAGAACTCGATCTCTCGAAGATAAAATGAGACGCCCTTGCTCATTCCCTCAAGACAAGACGAAGTGCTTATTCGAGCTTGCACTACGCAACAGGCTCATCAATCTGCCGGAGCCAAGGTGCCCAGCGCAACCCGGCAACATTAACAATCCTAACTATTGCCCTTACCACCGAATGTTGGGCCATCCGATCAAGGATTGTTACATCTTCAAAAGCTGGATAGAAGATCAATACCAGCAGGGCAAATTCGTATTATCTGAGAATTGGAAGGTGAACCCGCCTCGGCCACACACTCCCAAGAAGACGGATACACCGGGGGCATCATGCTCTTTTCTAGAAGAAGCTCCATGGGAGGTTGCTCTTTCAGCCAAGACGAAAATAATGCTGAAGGATCTCCACACATGTTCGGCAATTAGGTGGAAGAATCCACTGGAACCTGAGATCATCGAGGGGATGCTGAAGCCGCGCCCAACTCAGAAGATCGGTGGTGATAGCCAAAATACTCACATCCAGCCGTCAAAGTCTTCGAAGAAGAAGAAGAAGACCAAAAAGCCCGTGAAGCCTAACGACAAGCACACGGACCTGCAAAAACAGATTGACGCGCTGGAAGAGTATAACCAGAAGGTGCGGACTCCAATCACGCTCCAAGAGTTTCTCAGCCACGTCCTTGAGGACGGAAATGAAGGAGAAGACTCGTCGGATGAATCTGAAGATTATGTGGGAAGTTGCCATGTGATCTCTCACTCGTCGACAGATTATGAAGAAGATCCTTGCACCGAGAAACTGGGGGCAAATCCTGAACCGGAACTTCTAGAGCCGTCAGACGAAATGATTGATGCATTCCTGAACGAAGCTCTTCTGAAAAGTAAAGCTGCTCGAGAGCGTGAGATGGCCATATTTGAAAAAACCAAACACCAGCGATTGGACGAAAGGGTCGAAACACTCTCACCAGATCAAAGTACCTCCATTACAAATAAAAGCAGGTTCAAGACGAGAAAAAGGTTTGCCAAAGCTATATCGATGGGAATGAAGCTGCCATCCCCCGAAGCAAACGTCCTTGGTGAAGCAGAAACACATCCTACCTACTTCTTATATCATCAAATGATTTTGCAGCCCACCAAGAGTGCGGCGCTTTTAAAAGATGGTGGCAGGGATATGTTGCTCGCCGGCAACATTTTAAGCGGATGAAATGCAAAACTCGTCAGGAGCAAAGAAGTACGACCGAGGAGCGTAAAAGAACTACCAGCAACTGTCGCATGGTTAACGCCGGGAGATCGTAGGTTCTCACCTTTGGAAGCGACTCTGACGAAGAAATGGCTCTTGTCCCTCTCTTTAAGGAGTCTACCTCGAGAAAAAAGGAAGAACCAAAGACTTGTGAAAATATTCGGTTGTGCAACCGTACGCTGCCTGAAAAGAATTTTGGGTCCTCGAATAGTGGGTCAAATAGAAAAGATAAGGGAAAAGAAAAAATCCCTAAGGATATTATTCTCGATGACCAAGCCGTCAAAGAACTAACAGCCAAGGACCCGCCAAAGAAAAACATGGTAGACTACAACGTTCTGGCACACTTAAGAAAGCTACCTTCGCAGTTAAGCATTCTCGACGCCCTGTTATCCAAAGAAGCAAGAGATTCTTTGATCAAGGCATTACAAGAGCCCGAGCAATTCCAAGCTTTCCTCGCCGAACAAAAGATGAAGGACGAGCTGGAAGAAGTACACACAGCCGATATTACCTTCGGCGATGAAGATCTCCTCCTTGGGACATGCGAGCACAACCGTCTCCTATATTTCTCCGGATACTGTCATGACATCAAGATAGGTAAAATCCCGGTCGACAATGGGTCCTCCATCAACCTCCTTAACGTAAGAGTGCTAATGGAAATCTGCATGAGCGTTCAGCACCTCGCTCGTGACAAAATCACCATATCCAGGTTCTACTCCCAGTCATCATGAACGCTTGGGTCTATAATATTGACGTTACGCTTTGGGTTGCTCGTCACTGATATCAAGTTCCACATCATTGACACCAAGACATGTCATAACACTTTGCTCGGCCGGCCTTGGTTACACGAGTACAATTTCATTCCCTCTACACAACATCAATTTATGAAGTATTTCAAGGATGGTCTTGAGTATACCGTAACAGGAAAGCTGAACCCATTCTCCGTGAACGAATTCCGAAAGTACGAAGATGCAAAATACTTCTTACCAGATTTCGAAGACACGGAAAGATGTCGCAAATCAGAGGACAAGAGCAAAGCTATCGCCACTATTCCAGTCTTCGGGAGTGATACCGAGGAGGAAGAGGAGATAGTTTACTCAGGTCCACCCCAGTACAACAACCCGGGACTGTCCACTCTTATGCTGATCTTCGGCAGCGACTTGGAAGATGAGGTCCATGTCGTATTCACTGCTCGGCCATCCATACAAACCTTCGCTGATGAAGAGAAAAGTTTGCAAGTTTCCATGGTTCCGCCCAAGCATCATAAAGAACTCGATGCACTTGAAACTTATAGTGTGCAAGAACTGCAGACATTCTACATCCCTCCCAGGCGACAAGGTGAAAAGGTGATCCTATTCTACCGATCTGGGGAAACCAAAGTGGAGAAAGAAATCTGGCATGGCGCGGATTCTACACTTGACAGGCTCTAGCCCATCCGTTTGCCCAGATATTACACGAACGGACTAAAGAGACTCTTGAGACGCCAAGGTGTACCCCTTAAGCAAACTGCGTGACAAGCACGGTTCTATAACAGGATCTGGAACGTTCCCGGAACTCAACGAAAGTTGCCCAATGGGAGAATGGAAACGACCGGGCTTGGGTATGTTCGATCTAAGAAACGGGAGCTATTCCGCGACTGCTACATCATACATGACTTTGATAAAGAAGGTGATGCTCTATGGGAAGATGCTAACCCTGAACCAGAAAGAGCTCCCGCCGTGAAAATGCCCAGTCCGTCGTTCGAAGAATAAATGGACAAGCTTATAAGGGAAGCAGGTCAAAAGGGTCGAGACGACCATAATCGCGAAATGGCCATCTACGAGAAAGCCAGGACGCGATGCCTCCTTCAACAGGCTGCGAAAAATGAAAATGCTCTTCCTTGTCAACCCGTTGTACAAAAGGCCCGACGCAGAGGCAGAAACAAACCAAAGAATGGGAAAGGCGTTCGACAGCGACAAAGCGGGTCCAAGAAGCCGCGCGATCAGGAATCGAGCAATCCGGATTCGTCTCTTATAAAAAAGATGGGTCGAGCATACTCTTTTGCCTAAGACAAGACAAAGAAGATACTTGATCTTGCTATAAGACATCAAATGATTACCCTCCCAGAGTCTAAGCACCCCGAGCAAGCAGGCGAAGTCTCTCACCCAGACTATTGCTCCTATCACAGGGCAATAGGACATCCTCTCGAAGACTGCTTCACCTTCAAGAACTAGGTCGAAGACCAATATCAACAGGGCAGGTTCGCTCTATCCAGCAGCTGGAAGGTAACCTCGCCGCAGAAGCATGAACCCAAAGCCGTGAGAGTAGAACCAGATCAACATCGGTCTTGGAAGCGATCTCGTACTTGTCATATGATAATATTGTCGAAAGAAGAACCTGAGGATATAGCTGAACTCCCCTGGTGCTTCGAAAACGATGATGACGAGGTAATCTTAGAATTTCCACCGGCGCCAAAAGAGCTGGAAGATGGAATACATACTACTGCAGATAACCTTAAGAAAATTGATTTGGGGGCGGCAAGTGACCCGCGGCCGACGTTCGTCAGTGAGCTGTTGTCTGAAGAAAGGATGGCTACGCTAAAAGACGTACTCATGCAACATAAAGATTGCTTCGCATGGAACTATTTCGAGATGCCAGGATTAGATCCAGAGATTGCTGTGCACAAATTGGCGATATCTCCGAACATCAAGCCGATCAAACAAGCACCGAGAAGAATGCGGCTTGAGCTTGAGATGAGCATCAACGCCGAGGTCAAGAAGCTAATCGACTCCAGCTTCATCCAAGAGGTTCAATACCCTGACTGGATCGCCAACATTGTCCCAGTGATGAAGAAAAATAGGATGGTGCACATCTGCGTGGACTTTCGGGGCCTTAATAAAGCTTACCCGAAGGATGATTTTCCCGTACCAGTCACCGAGCTGATGATAGACAATACGTTCACTCATGAAGTTTTCTCCTTCATGGACGGCTCATCAGGATACAACCAGATAAAGATGCACCCTGAGGACCAGAAACATACTGCTTTCCGGGCCCCTTTGGGAATATTCTGCTACAAGGTGATGCCCTTCGGTCTAAAGAACGCCGGTACCACCTACCAGAGGGCCATAACGAAGATCTTCGATGACCTCATACATGAAATTGTCGAATGCTATATCGACGACCTCGTGGTTAAAAGCAAATCATACAAGGAACATTTAGAGCATCTGAAGATCATGTTTCAGCGCCTTCGGCAATACAACTTGAAGATGAACCCTCTCAAATGCGAGTTCGGATTTTCATCGGGCAAATTCCTAGGACTCATCGTCCGACACCGAGGCATCGAGATAGATCCGTCAAAGATCAAAGCGATTATGGAATGCCGCCTTCAAGGACTCTCAAGCAATTGCGGTCTCTCCAAGGAATGCTCGCATATATCCGGCGATTCATAGCTAATCTTTCCGGCAAGTGCCACCCTTACAGTCACCTAATAAAGAAGGGAACCTCGTTCGTCTGGTATCACAAATGCCAAAACGCACTAGACGAAATCAAGCAATACCTGCAGAATCCGCCAGTACTGGCCGCTCGCGTTAAAGGAAAGCCTCTTATTCTGTATACAACCGCCCTTGAAGGTTCCTTAGGCGCATTATAGGCACAAGAGAACGACCAAGGGAAGAAGAGAGCCCTCTCCTATCTGAGTCGAGTTCTCCTGGGGGCAGAAAGCAATTACTCTCCCATTGAAAAACACCGCCTGACGTTGATCTTCGCAATAACGAAGCTCAGACACTATGCATTGGCACATGAGGTCCATCTCATATCAAAGATGGATCCCCTCAAATATTTGATGTCAAAGGCCATATTAATAGGACGACTCGCTAAATGGGCCCTACTCTTGATGGAGTTCTCGATAACTTATCGGCCTCTTAAGGCAGTGAAAGGCCAGGCCATCGCCGACTTCCTCGCTGAGCATCCAATACCTGCTGATTCTCCTTTGAATTGCGAACTGCCAGACGAACATGCGTTTGACACAATCGATGGGGATGATACCCGGTGGGAACTCTATTTTGATGGAGCGTCTTCCATTAAGAAGCGCAAACAAAGCACCCCTATAATCAAATCAGGGGTAGGCCTCATCTTCGTGACTCCACAAAGAGGGATAATGCGCTTTGCCTTCTCCTTAACAGAGCCAAGGACGAACAATGAAGCCGAATACGAAGCATTGATAGCAGGTCTCGAGATCGCCATCGACATGGGAATTGAAAAACTTCTCATATACGGAGACTCCCAACTGGTCATTAGCCAAGTAAATGGCGACTATCAGACGTTCAAGCCTGAGTTGGTAAAGTACGGCGAGAGAGTACAACGACTGCTGATTCAAATTCTTTCCTACACCCTGGAAAGTATACCGCGTGCGGAAAATAGCAAGACAGATGCATTAGCCAAGCTCGCTAAAGAACTGGCCGATGAGAACCTCGATGACGTAAGGATCGTTGTGCAAAGCCGTCGGGTTCTTGCACCAGCAAAAATATCTCCGGAGTTGTCCGAAGAAAAGGGAACGACCAAGCAAACGGCCCTGCAAATAAAAGACCAGGAAAAGGCTATGGATTGGAGGGAAGTCTTTATAGATTACTTCAAATCCCATCGAACACCTGAAGATGCGTCCTCAAAACATCAGCTCATGAAGCGAGCCCTATCTTTTGCCTTCGTCAATGATACTCTGTACAAGAGGTCATTTAATTCTCTATGGTTAAGATGCCTGGGACCTGAAGAAGCAAAAAGAGTCTCCAAGAAACTTACGACGGACTCTGCGGTTCTCACCAAGCCGGCCCGAAGATGAAGCTGAAGATCAAAAGGATGGGCTACTATTGGCCCACGATGATCTAGGACTGCCTTGAATACGCGAAGCAATGCCACTCGTGCCAGATTCACGTGGACTTTATCCATCAGCATCCAAATTCACTACATCCAACGGTGGCTAGCTGGCCATTCGAAATGTGGGGAACTGACATAATTGGCCCCATCGAACCAGCATCGTCCAGAGCACATCGATTCATTTTGGCGACAACGGATTACTTCTCCAAATGGGCAGAAGCAGTACCGCTAAGGGAAGTGAAGACGGAGAATATCCTCCATTTCTTCAAGACACACGTCATTTATCGGTTTGGCATTCCGCGACGGATTATCTCCGATAACGGGCTAGCCTACAGAAGCCACAAGATCAGCCGCTTCGCACAACAGCATAACATAGACTGGAGATACTCTTCAGTCTATAATTCCCGAGCTAACGGTCTAGCTGAGGCTTTCAACAAGACCTTGACGAAGATCGTGAAAAAGACGGTGTCCCGAAATAAGAAGGACTGACACGAGAGACTGCATGAAGCTCTCTGGGCGTATCGGACGACGTTCAAAATGGCCACGAACACAACTCCATACGCATTGGTATTCGGTACAGAGGTGGTACTCCCCCTCGAGATAGAGCTACCCTCTCTACGAGTGGCAGTTCATTACAAGCTAACGGACGAAGAGAATGCTCACGTTTGGCTTGAGGAGCTCGATGCCCTTGATGAAACCCGGCTCATGGCATAGCAAAATGTGGAGACTTATAAAGCAAAGATGACGCGCTCATACGAAAGATTGACTAGGCCAAGGACATTTCGCCAAGGCGAACTCGTGCTAGTGGTCAAAAGACCTATGATCCCCAATCGTGCCAAACGGAGGGAATTCGAGCCGAACTATGAAGGCCCGTATATCATAGACAAGGTCTACCAAGGTGGGGCCTATCTACTCATGGACATGCATGGTGAAAGACCTTTCAGGCCAATAAACGGTCGCTTCCTAAAGAAGTACTACGCTTGACGAGTCATGGCCTAGGTCAATGATAGATGACGACAACTATGTCCGCTCGCTATTTTCCTTAGCCCAAACTCTATAAGTAGTAGCCGGACAACGGACCGAAACGTCCTTAAACTAACTATGGAACAAAATGTCCTTAAACTAACCACAGACCGAAACGTCCTTAAACTAACGATGGACCACTATGTCCTAAAACTGGCTATTGACCGAGACGCCGATAAACTACTGTGGATTGCAGCATCCCAAGGTTGACAAAAAAAAGAAGAAAAAAAGAAGAAGAAAAAAGAGAAAAAACGATATGTCCATAAGCAAAAAGGGCACGGATGAAAACCCAAAAGGGCTCCGTGAGTAAAAACAGCAGGGCTACCGGCGAGTTTTGTGAAAACCCAAAATGGCGCAATCTCGTTAAAAGACACTTGCAAGGTCTTCTCAACTTTGTAAGGAGAAACCACCTGCGTGAGATCCTTACGACTCACAAGGGAGCAACACACTTAGGGATCCCCACGATTCCTAAGGAGAAATTACACTTGCGAGATCCTCACGACTCGTAAGGAGAACCCTCTTATGGGACCCTCACGGCTCATAAGATCTAAAAGTCTTAAGTTACTGGGATCTGAACCTGTTCTTAAGCAAACACCACAAACTCCAATTTTTCCCTACAAGCGGCTCAATGTTGACCCTTGTATACAATCCACGGGCGCGAATAAACATTTCCTTAACAAAGTCCCATCCGTGACTAGGGATATGTCTACATGGTGAACAACCCTTGTAAATCCTCTCGACTTATAAGGAGAAAACACTTTTGTAAGATCCTTACGACTTATAGGAGAACATGCACTTAGGAATCCTCACGATTCTTAAGGAGAAAACGCACCTACGAGATCCTCACAACTTGTAGGGAGAAATACCTTTATGTGACCCTTACGGCTCATGAAGTCAAAAGCCTTAGTCGACAGGATTTTAACCCTGTTTGCTAAGTCACCTTTGTTCAACATTGACAAAGGCAAATGATGATTCGCTCCTGCCAATATCCCAGTTGTAGCGGTGCAGATGCCGAAATCGGTGTCTAATTCCAAGCTTGCAGCGAAAAGCCAGCAAGCCATACATGCATACGAAATAGCCGAAATGATGGGGCAACTTGCAAAAAAATCAGCAAGTAAAAATGTATGCATGCATAATAGCCGAAATGATTGGGCAACTCGTAATAAAAAGCAGCGAGTAAAAATAAAACAAATAGCCGAAATGATTGGGCACCGCGAAAAATAGCCGAAATGATTGGGAAATCGCGACCTTCGCGATATAAAAGCTGAAATGATAGAGCATCGCGGAAAGAAATAAAAATAATAATAAAAAAAATAAATTTTTGCCCTATAGGTGATATCACATCAATCCCTGTATACGATCCAGGGGCACAAATAAAGAGGGAATCACACCTTTCCTCCCTAGGCTTCACCTGAAGAAGAAGCCAAATCTCAACGGTTCACAGATAGCCTGGAGATCATCTCAACATTTGTCTCATTACAACAGAGACTACATCAAGAAAAGCGGAACAACGGCAACTCCCAGTTCCATGACTCGGCGGTGCACAGATGACCGAGAGTCAAACCCCGACTCCGTGAAATGCGGATAAAGTCAACCCTTCCTGGTTACGTGGAACGCGGCTTATGTCAATCCTGACCCCATGGGAAACGTCCAGAGCGGATCCTGGTCCTCACAGAGCATGGCAATGATCCCATGTGAAGCATCCAGAGCGGAGCCTGGTCCTCACAGAACACGGCAATGACCTCGTGGGAAGCATCCAGAGCAAAATTCCTGGTCACATGGAACGCGGCTTATGTCAATCCTGACCCCGTGGGAAACGTCCAGAGCGGATCCTGGTACTTGCAGAGCATGGCAATGACCCCGTATGAAGCATCCAGAGCAGAGCCTGGTCCTCGCAGAACACGGCAATAACCCCGTGGGAAGCATCCAGAGCAAAATTCCTGGTCACGTAGAACGCGGCTTATGTCAATCCTGACCCCGTGGGAAACGTCCAGAGCGGATCCTGGTCCTCGCAGAGCATGGCAATGACCCCGTATAAAGCATCCAAAGCGGAGTCTGGTCCTTGCAGAACACGGCAATGACCCCGTGGGAAGCATCCAGAGCAAAATTCCTGGTCACGTGGAACGCAGCTTATGTCAATCCTGACCCCGTGGGAAACGTCCAGAGCGGATCCTGGTCCTCGCAGAGCACGACAATGACCCCGTGTGAAGTATCCAGAGAAGAGCCTGGTCCTCGCAGAACACGGCAATGACCCCGTGGGAAGAATCCAGAGCAAAATTCCTGGTCACGTGGAACGCGGCTTATGTCAATCCTGACCCCATAGGAAACGTCCAGAGCGGATCCTGGTCCTCGCAGAGCACGGCAATGACCCCGTGTAAAGCATCCAGAGCAGAGCCTGGTCCTCCCAGAACACGGTAATGACCCCGTGGGAAGCATCCAGAGCAAAATTCCTGGTCACGTGGAACGCGGCTTATGTCAATCCTGACCCCGTGGGAAACGTCCAGAGCGGATCCTGGTCCTCGCAGAGCACGGCAATGACCCCGTGTGAAGCATCCAGAGTGGAGCCAGGTCCTCGCAGAACACGGCAATGACCCCGTAGGAAGCATCAAGAGCAAAATTCCTGGTCACGTAGAACGCGGCTTATGTCAATCCTGACCCTGTGGGAAATGTCCAGAGCGGATCCTGGTCCTCGCAGAGCAGAGCAATGACCCCGTGTGAAGCATCCAGAGTGGAGCCTGGTCCTCGCAGAACACGGCAATAACCCCGTGGGAAGCATCCAGAGCAAATTCCCGGTCACGTGGAATACGGCTTATGTCAATCCTGACTCCGTGGGAAACGTCCAGAGCGGAGCCTGGTCCTCGCAGAACATGGCTATGACCCCGTGGGAAGCATCCAGAGCAACTCCTGACTCCGCAAAATGCAGATAATGGTAACCTCACCCATCACTTACGGGTCCTCACGACTCGTAAGGGAGCAAACTCTCTTGTAAGATCCTTACGACTTTCAAGAGAAAACACACTTAGGAATCCTTACGATTCTTAAGGAGAAATTACACCTACGGGATCCTCTCGACCTGTAGGGAGAAAATTCTTTATGAGACCCTCACGGCTCATAAAGTTGAAAAGTCTTAAGAGGCAGATCTTAACCCTGAATCCTAAGCCATCATTGTCCTGCAAAGAAATCGAGATAGACTGTCTACAGAATACATTTAATAAAAGGGACACACCATCGTGAAGAAAAAATATGTCTATTATTCATGAATCAAAATGAAGACAAAGCACAATTCGTTGAAGAACAAAAAATATACTCTTATTCAGGAGTATGTACAAAGGAAGAATAAAAACATATATATATATATATACAAGTCTTCAAGTTGGCGGGCGATTTAGTAAATTAGCCAGTTCATCCTTCTTTCACTGGGCCTCGCCTTTGTGATTCAGTATCGTCAAGAGACGGACTTCCGCTTGAGCCTGTTGGACCTGGTATGAGGCATGCCGGCCTTCAAGCTCTTTTTCAGTAACCTTATGGGCCTCAACCATTTCACGAGTGAACACGGCGGCCTTATCAATGGCTACCACCTCCTTGATGGCCTCTTGGAGCACTCGCCAAAGTTTGTATGCTTTAGTGGCCTTGGCCGTAAGGTTGGCTTGAATCTCCCTCAGCGCTTTAGAAGCCAGCTCCCTATCTGAAAACTTGCGGCTGAGCCTTTTCTCACAGGATATCATATTCCCAGAACACCGCTTAATCAGCCCCTGTAAGCTCGCCTTCGCGGACACAACCTCCGAAGGAAGGCATGTACATTCGAGGACATGCAAGCAAGCCTCCACCTGCCGATAAAACTCAACCCAGACTTACACCAATGTTTCACTATGGTAGGTGGCAAGAAAGGGAAGAGAGCCGTTAGCTCCAGCGGCAAACGCTTTGGCCGTGATCAGACTGCCAGCGTGAAGGTCCTCGATTAGGGATGACAGAGAGGCGAGGCTTAGTTTTGCCATCCGTTCCGAAGCACGCAGAGCATAGGGGCCGGGTGGCATGGCGATGCGAGACTCCAGCACGGTGAGAATTAGCAGAGCTGTTCATATTTATAAACAGTCAGCCAAACTTGTAAGCAAAAATCAAATGGAACGACATTGAGACTTTACTTACCCACAGTCATGCAAGACTCCCCAGGCCCGTCAAGAACCTTAACCTCGTCGTCGACCTCCAGAACTTTAAAAGACGTCGATGTCATTTTATGAAATAGTGATAATGCTGTGAAAAGAGGGTAAACAACACTAACTTTGTCAGGAAGAGAGGATGATGCTCTGAGGAGATATCGCTTGTGGAGCAGCCATCTCCAACAGGCGCTGAAAGGACTACCTGGGAGACAAATCAGCAGTAGATGACGCCAATCTGCGCAATTCTGAAAAGACAGAAGGGTTCAGACAATGGAAAGATTATTAATGTAAAATATAGAAGGCTACCTTCGACGCTCCTCCCATTCTGAGCTAGAGGGATAGCAGCTTCAGCGGCCTCCTCCATGACCTCAGGCACATCATCGGGGACGCGGACCAGTGTAGTGACTTCCGAGCGAGGAGCAGCGGCTACCACTGCAGGCTCCAGCGGAAGGACGGTAGCCTCGACTACCTTTCCCCTAGTCTCCGGGTCGCCCTCAGGAAGATCCATTGGAGCGGCGACTGATAAAGATGCCTCCCCCGAGGGAGCAAGCGCTTCGGGAGCGGGAACCACCGAAAGAGACTCTATCACAAGTGCAACAGTTGCATCGACCCCCTCCACACTGATTGGTGTTTCGCTGGGGATATCCGCAGAATCTACGGTCAAAGCGCGACTCAGAGCCTCCGTCGCCGCCGAACCCCCTACAAATTTTGTATGAAGATAAGGATACATATATATGTACGTAGGAAATAAAAAATATTACAAAGAGATACATGAATATACCGATGCGCAAGGGAGCTTCTAATATGGCTTGTTCAAGCCGACGCTCTTTCTTAAGGAGATGTGCTCGCCGAGGTCCGAGGGTAAACTCGTGGCCACCGATCTACAGTGAAAGCGCGTCCTCAGCGTCGGCCAAAACAGCCTGTTTAAGGGCTCTTTCGTCCCATTCTTCCAAAGGGCCTATAAATCGCCGCCGTATCCACGGAGGGTCTTCGTAAAAGATGACGGCAGGGTAAGGCTTCTTAGGAATCCTTACGTTCTCGGATTCATCTTGCGAACGTCTTATAGCCTCGGCCAATTGTGCGGCTTCCTCGGCAGATGGACTCAGGAAAAGTAGGCCACCATCCGATTCTTGCATAGCTAGCGGTTCATCCTGAAGAATAGACTCAGACTCTATTAAAGAATCGAGCATATTGGTGGCCGTCTTCCTCCAACTCTTAGACCCAGAACTAACCGCCGAAGATGATCGTTTCCTCCCCCGTGGAGCTTTGGTACGGCGCTGACCCACTTCACCTTCAATGTCCTCGCTTGGTGGTGCTACCGAAGACGACACGGCCATTGTCGACGCCGCAGACGATGATACTGCTACCGGCGCCTTATTAGCCCTTGATTGAGCCCGAGTACGCTGTGGCATACCAGCTGTGGGAGTTAAGTCCACTTTCGCCGCCCCTAGAATAAGTACGACACTGGTATCCCTCAAGGGAGGACGAACTGTTGCACGCAGTTGCGGCAGAACTCCCGTGGCTCGAATCGGAATGGGAGCGTTGTATCTAAGAAGCATCCTCTTCTCCTCAGCAATAATTAGACTGACCCGGTGGAGGTACCAGCCCGTGAAAGACCCCACACATCGAGGAATATGATCAGCTTCAGGGATCATGAAGCAAGAACTAGTGTTCAGCCGCATAAAGTGATGAGCGGCATCACGAACAGCTTCAGGTGATGGGCTAGGCGCCACTGTAAATGCCTCGAAGGGGATGCCCTGATCATATCCAAGTTGCCGGGAAAAGCGGAGTGGGTTGTTCCATATTAAGAGGGTCGTACCGTTCTGACGAAATACCAGATAACCTGGTTTGATCGCGTACAGGTGCATGGCTTCCCTGGGCTTCAGAGAAGGTACCCCCTCTTTCGACAAGTTGTGGAGATATTGAATCGGTCCTGAGGGAGCAGATAGGGCTCGATCGATGAATACCATTCCGCCCGTATTAGCATAGGGAGCGATCAGCCAACGAATAGCCCCAAACTGAGTCGGGTCAGGAGCAGAAGCGTCCACCAGCCGCATGAGTCACGGAAAAGTGTAGACATCATAAAATTTGGGTCTTTGGTGCACAGCAAAGGCCCCCAACACGTGCATCTCAATCCAGGACGTGAAGTAATGAAGAGAGAAGTTTACCACATCTACACCTGGAGTTGAGGTACTAGCCGCGGCGCCTAACCCATGATATAGATGCGCTAGCCCCGGATTGCCCACAGCTAGTCGCGTTCCTTCAGCAATGCAATGAGCAGGGTAAATAAACGAGACTCTCATGAAATGACGATGCATGGGAATGACAAACCAGCTAAGCCAAACGCTGATGAATCCCACAAAGAAAGTCCTCTCATCCATACCAGGAGCTGCAATCGACTCGAAAGATACCGCCGACATGCTGGGAATGTAATACTGCGGCAAGTCCTCTTCTTTAGTCGGCCGCCTGTTTAAACCAAACTCAAAGGCGTCATTAATACTCGCGAACTTCAGAGCCGTCTTTGATAGGACATCCTCGCGAAGGAAACAAGCGATAAAACTTTTAAAAGTGATGCCCTGCTCCTCTGACTCTGCGAACAGTTTGTCAAAAATACTTAGGGTCTTGATTAAACTTGGGCGCTTGTGGCGGATGGCGTTCTCGGTCGACAGGACTTCAAGAATGGCAGGCTCAGTTTCGAAGTCATACTCATCAGGAAGCAGCGATTCTTCATAAAGTGTCCCCGTGACCGGCAGCCCTGAGATCTCGCGAAATTCCTCTAGAGAAATTGAAACTTCGCGGTCCCCTAGAAGGAAGGTGTTGGTGGGAAGATTCCATTGGTTCAAGAAAGCCTTAACCCACCAAACATGGAGAGATTGGTAGGGGAAAAGGGATGCATATATCTTCTGATAGAGTCCAACCCTCTGCAGTCGCGCACGATGGGTGGACAGGATGTAACGAGCCCAGAGAAGGTAGCCCGTGGGGTGTCGAAGGGTAAGCCCTATCTTGTAAATCTGTCCTCATGGCTGGGCTTCGTCCTGGAAAATGCGGCGCCCTAAAATATCTATAGCCGGGACCAGATGGTTCTGAATATCAGTTGTTGAAGGCTCAAGCCGTCCCATAGGGGTCCAATTCGGCATCTCCACAGCAAAGGGCAGTCCGTGGAGGATCCATCGGCAGGAATGGATAGGTAGGCTCCGTCGGTATCTCGCAAAGAAAATTGCGGCGACCGCGGATGATGTGACCATACCAGGTCCCCCATAAAAGTAAATTGGTGCGATTCGGGTCATGGGTCTTGATCATCGTCATCACTTCCTCGTCAGACGGTGACTGAGGAAAGGCAGCCTCCGAGCGAGTGAACGGGAAGTATGGAACAGAAGTCATTGTTCCCGAAATAAAAAAAGGGGAAACTGTTAAGCGAAGCCAACACGTGTATATATATATATATATGTTTGTAAATGCATATATAAAAAGACAGTGGAAGAAAGCGACAAAGGACTTATTTTATGGGACCATTGGTTACAAAACGCATGGGTCCCACAAAATCAAGATGGCGGCTTACTAATGATGAGGCAAAGCAATCACTATGAGAACAAAAGGAAGATTCTCAATAAATGAACAGTGGATTTTCAAATGACCCTACA
The DNA here is from genome assembly GCA_030015575.1 of Agapanthus africanus. Taxonomy (NCBI): domain Eukaryota; kingdom Viridiplantae; phylum Streptophyta; class Magnoliopsida; order Asparagales; family Amaryllidaceae; genus Agapanthus; species Agapanthus africanus. The sequence continues at coordinate 74,193,660 of JASDDO010000031.1, forward strand.
CATTCCCCAAAAAAAGAAATCCATCTTGGACTCTGCAAAAATCAAGCAGAGAAGGGGAATTAAATTCCCAGAAAACCCTACTGCAAATCTTTTCTTTTGTTGCAAAGAAACAACTCGGGGCAAGAAAACCCCAAGAAGTTCTCTGGGAAGAACTAAGTTCATCAGAGGAATTAAATTCCTTTTGAACATGGGAATTAAATTCCCAGAAATATTTTTTCAGAGCCTAAGCTCTTTGAGATGGAATTAAATTTCAGAGAAAAGACAAGCATCGCCATCGATCCCTGAAGACCAGAGAAACCCTAAAAGGTATATTGTTTAATGATTGAATGGTTTTCTTTTTAAAGAACTTAAGAAAAAAATGGGTTCTTGTTAAAGGGAAAAAACCATTGGTGTGGATTTAAAATCCAATGAAGGTTTCTGCAAAAGCTCTTCAGTCGTTCAAGATCATTACCAGAGAAAAGGGAATCTTTTAACAGAGTTAAACTCTGAAAAATTTTCAAGACAGAGAACTAAGCTCTGAGAAAAGAGAATTAAATTCTCAGAGGGAAAAAGTAAGCAAGGAAGAAGATGAGCAAAGTGGAGGCGCTTCTGAAGGGACGCTGGCATTTATAGGATGTGATAGGAAACGCTTTGTCTCCCCTATTCCCTAAACAGGTCCAACAGTCACAAAGGTGACAGCGTTGCACTCTCGTGCAGACACGTGAGAACAACGCTGTGGGGCATTTTTTCCCTGATAAAAATCAGGAAATACCTCAATGAGGTATCACGTGCTCACACATGACCAAGGGTCACGTGTTGACACGTGATAGTTTCCTATAAACTCCACTTTATAGAATTAAAATTCTAAATCAAACGAAAATTTAACAAAACAGCTAAAGAAATACCTTAATGAGGTATCACGTGTTGACACGTGACCAAGGGTCATGTGTTGACACGTGATAGTTTCCTAAGATATCTACTTTATAGAATTAAATTCTAAATCAAACAAAAGTGCAAACAAAACGGCTAAGAAAAGACCCCAATAGGGCATCACGTGCGCACACGTGACCAAAGGTCACGAGCTGACACGTGATGGTCCTTTAGCCCTGTTAAGAGACAGAATGAAAGAGGGTCACGTGCCAACACGTGACAGGTCCCCCAGCTCTTTAAGTGATAGAATTAAATTCTATTTCAATGGTCAAACATTTGGATCACGTGCCAACACGTGATGGGCTTTAAAATCCTTCTGACCTAAATAGAATTAAATTCTAATTAAAGGAAATCAAAGTTCCTAACTGAGAAAATATTTCTTTAAATCTTTCCAAACAAAAAAGATAGTGGTCTGTAAAATAGAGCACCGTTGGATTAAAAATCCAATGTTGATTAAAAATCACCAATTTATGGAAAGATTTTATACAAGAAAATATTTCCCTGAAATTCACCGAGAATAACAAACAGAAAATCTTTTGGATTAAATATTCAGTGGTGAAAAAAATTCACTGAGTGATCTAAAAGATCATGTTAGTTACAAAAACAAACAAAATCTTTCAATGAAAGATTGACTAAACAAATTGATTCTTTTCCTTCTCCTATAAATAGGAGCCAAGGAGAGGAGAAACATATAGAAGTTTGGGATCTTGAAATAGCAGAAAGAAAAGAAAGGAGAATTTAATTCTCAAGAAAAGAAACCCTATGTGAGAAAGGGGAAAAGGATAAAAGCTTCAAAGAGAATTTAATTCTCAATCTAAGAGTTTAACATTTCTGCAAAAGAACTTAGTTCTTCCTCTGGTTGAAGCTCTGCAGAAGCAAATCTTCCCACAGGTTGAGAATTTAATTCTCATCGGGGAGATTCTGCCATGCAGATCCAAAACTTAAAGGGAGAATTGAGTTTAGAGAATTTAATTCTCCCAATTCACAGGAATTTTATTCCTCCAAGATAAAACCAGGGTTTAACCCTAATGAGAATTCCGTTCTCCCATATTTATAGGAATTTAAATCCTTCAAGATAGACAAAACTAGGGTTTAACCTTACTTGAGAATTTAATTCTCTCAAATTCACTGGAATTTAATTCCTCCTAAATGAAATTAGGGTTTTACCCTACATAAGAATTTAATTCTTCCATATGCATAGGAATTTAATTCCTTTAAAACATAATTAGGGTTTAACCCTACAGAGAATTTAATTTTTAAAATAAAGAGATTTGAAAGATCTCCATGCACGTAAAGAACATTGGTCACGTGATGACACGTGACCCCAATCCGCAGTGATCAGAAAGAAAGAATAAAGCTAGGTCACGTGCCCCCACGTGACCCCTAAATAGATCCCTCAAAAATGAGAAGGAAAAATCTTTGAGGCAATGCCTCACGTGCCCCCACATGACCCTCATAATATAGGGAACAAAAGCAAAGGCAATATTGGCTTTGGGCGCTCTCGCGTGTTACCATGTGACCCCTAATAAATGATTTAATAATCAATGCACAAATATCCATCACGTGTCAACAAGTGATGGTCATAAAATTAAAAGTGTTTAAACACTTATTTGCATAACAAAGTAAAGGAGATCTGGCCCCACCTTTGGGTGCCCTCACGTGTTTCCACATGACCCCTTCCTCTCTAGTGTTTAACACTAATTTGAGTGTTTCATTTCCAGTATTTAACACTGCTCTTCTCTAGTGTTTAACACTATTTTTAAGCCAATCTTAGCCAAATTGGCTAAGTTTCCAGAGGCAAAAAACCTCCCTTCTTGACTAAGTCTCAAAGTTGAGTAAAACCCAGAGCTATAATGTTTAATGCTCAGTCAAAGACAAAAATGTTATCAGAGCCCTCAAACTCTTGTTTAGTATTGCTAAGTGATGAGGGGCTGAACCCAGATAAATGTCTAATGGTCCAATAAAGGACCAACACTTCAAATCTAATTAGACTTAGCCCAAGTTGGTCATAAGTCCTCAATTCAGATTTAACTGAGCCAATGTGCTCATAATCTAATTAATTGGTCTTAGTTCCAAATCGGACTACAGATCCCCAAATCGACTTTAGTTCAAGGGTACATCTCTTCACTCCTTTGATATTTGTCGTTGTAATCCTTCAACGTCTTCAGAGAGGTGACGGGTCCCGACAACCACACATTTCACGGACTATGATGTCCTTAACCTTGACTGTGAGGTCTTTAAACTCACGGACTATGATGTACTTAATTTCGACCGTGATGTCTTCAAACTAACATTGGACCGAGATGTCCTTAAACTAACATTGGACCATAATATCCTTAAAATAATCGACCGCAATGTCCCTAAACTAGACAATAGAGTTCAATTGCTCTTTTGTTGGATCTAAATGATCCCGTTAAGTCGATCTTAGTCTAAAATGAGACTAACGTATCCTTAACAAATGTTTAAGTTGATCTTAGTCTCAAATGAGGCTAATGTATCCTTAAACCCAACCCCCAAACCCAAATCTAAGAAGATACGGATTTGGACTAGTCCACGCCCTACGGGCGACAACATAACTTAGTCTCTGTATACAATCCACGGGCAACCACAAACAAAAAAACACCCACGACACGAAGTGACCATCTGGAGAAGGAGAAAGTTGTTACCGCGATGCGGTAGCGTAATTAACTGCAGGGGCTTGCGCCTGATGGGAAGAGCGTCCCCACAATAAAAAAACCCTCAAACGAGGGGGAATCTGACGAAGTCTGCTACATCGGCCGCATCCATTTAAACCTTCGATAAATGGTGCGATAAATCAACTTGGCATCTTCAGAGAGGTGGACGGATAGCACCAATTAGCATCTGCCTCGAAATTCAGGCAAGACGGACCCGCGCGGTCGCGACTCCGCGTTTTTGAGGGGAACAGAAGCCACTGTTCTTTTATCTTCTTCTTTCCTTGTCTTATTTAAGAATTTAACTCTCTTCCTCATAGCTTAGTTCTCTGCCCATTGAAATTTCAGAGTTAAACTCTGTCAAAAAGAACCTTTTTAGGTAAAGATCTTGAACGACAAAGAAACCCTTTTCTTTAATTCTCTTTTTTCTCTGGATTTTAAATCCACCATATGGTCTTTGCTCTCTTCTGAAACCCATCTCTTAGAGATCCAATAGACGTAATCTTTGAGTTGTAAGTCCCAATGTCTTCGAAGATTAGGCATTTCTCCTTTGATCTTTGAGGATTCATGGCATTTTAATTCTATTTTTTTTCCCCGTCATGGGGGTTTCTGGAATTTAATTCCACTACTTAAAAGGAATTAAATTTCTCATCATAGAGCTTAGCTCTGATGATCAAGAGGGTCCTTCAGGAATTTCATTCCCTAGTGTTCTTGAGAATATTTTCATAAGGTTTTACCCTTATTCGTACAAATTTAAATTTGTTGGATATTCGTTTTTTCTATGAGGATGTCAAGAGTTGTTTAAACTCTAGTTTCTGCTTAATGAGAATCTTTTTTGATTCTCACAATGATGATCTTGTCTCATCATTGGTGAGCCGCCATATTGATTTTGTGGGGTCCTTTAGTTTTGCAATCAGTGGTCCCATGGAACAAACTTCCTGTCATTTCTTTCTGTTATTATATATATATATACATACATATATATATATATATATATATGTTTCATTAATATTTTTTCTTTCCTTTATTTCAGGAACAATGGCTTCTCTTCCTTACTTTCCTTATACTCGCTCAGACGCCGCTTTACCACAATCGCCATCGGACGAGGAAGCTATGGCAATGATCAGGGCCCATGACAGGGACTGTACTAGTTTGCTCTTATGGGGAGTTTGGTATGGTCACATCATCCGGGGCTGCCGTAGCTTTACTTGTGAGGTGTCAAAAGAGCCCCTCGACCCAATATCACTGATAGAGCGCCCGCAGACCGCTTATGCGGTGGAGGAGGCTAATTGGACTCCTACACGCCGGTTTTAGCCTTCAACAACCGGGATACCCAACCAGCCCTTGTCAGCTATAGATATCTTGGGGCACCGAATCTGTCAAGATGAAGCCCAATCCTGTGGAAAAGTTTATAAGGTAGGGCTTAGCCCTCGCCACCAGTAGGCTATCTTCCCTGGGCCCGATATGTTCTTTCCGCCTACCGTGCACGGTTATAGAAGGTTGGGCTATATCAAGTGGTGTACACGTCTCTTTTTCATTACCAGGCCCCTCACGTTCGGTATGTTAAAGCTTTTCTGAACCAATGGAATCTTCCCACCGACACCTTCTTGCTAGGGGATCGTGAGGTCTCTGTTTCATTGGAAGAGTTTCGCGAGATCTCTGGATTGCCCATTAAGGGAGAGCATTATAAAGAGTTGCTACCTCCCGACGAGTATGAATTCACGACCATGCCGGCTATGCTTGATGGCCTGATGACTGAAAATGTTGTCCGCTATAAGTACCCAAGTCTAATCAAGGCTCTGGCTATTTTTGAGAAGCTGTTAGCGAAGTCAGAGGGGAAGGGTGTCACATTTGAGAGCTTCATCGCCTTCTTTATCCGTGAAGATGATTTATCTAAATAAGCTCCAAAGTTCGCGAACATTAATGACCCTTTTGGGTTTAAGATGAACAAACTGCCGGCCAAAGAGCAAGACTTGCCACTGTTTTATATTCCGATCTCATCGGTCGTGTCCTTCGATGCGATTGTGGCCCCTGACATGGATGAAGAGACCTTCTTCGTCAGCTTCATCATCCTTTGGCTCAGTTGGTTCGCCATACCGACGCATCGACGCTTTATGAGAGCCTCCGCCTTTTACCCCGCTCATCGCGTAGCTGAAGAGGCATGATTGGCCATTGGTATTGTGGGACTGTAGCACCTATATCATAGATTAAGCATTGCGGCCAATACTTCGACCCCAGGTGTGGATGTCGTGAATTTATCCCTCTACTACTTCACGTCGTGAATCGAGATAAATGTATTGGGAGCATTTGCAGTATATCGGCTGCCAGATTTCTATGACTCCTATACCTTCCCACGGGTTATGAGGTTGGTAGATACTTCTGCTCCCGATCCGACTCAGCTAAGGGCCCTCCGCGTGTTTCTTAACCTATATTCAAACAAGGGCGGGATGGTGTTTAGTCACCGAGTCCTCTCTGCTCCTGCGGGGCCCATTCAATAACTTTTCGATCTATCAAAAGGGGGAGCACAATCTTTAAAGCCTAAAGAAATTATGCACCTGTACTCGATTAGGCCGGGCTACTTAGTATTTCGTCGGAATAACACGGCTCTATTTATGCGGTATAATCCGCACTGCTTTGCCCAGCAATTGGGCTATAACCAGGATGTCCTTTTCGAAGCGTTCTTAGTTGAACCCACTCCGTCTCTGGAAGTCACTCGTGACGTCATCCATCATTTTATACGGCTGAACACCGGTTCCCATTTCATGATCCCTAAGTCCAACTACCTTCCAAGGTGTATGGGGTCTTTTACGGGTTGGTATCGTCATCGAGTCGGTCCTGTCATTGCCGAGGAGAAGAGAGTACTCTTCGAATGTATAGCTTCAGCTCCGACCCAAGCCATGGGCGTTCCGTTGCGGCCATGGATAGTGGTTCGCCTTCCATTGAGGGATAGCGGTGTGGTACTTATCCCCCAGGCCACAGAAATAGAATCGACTCCTCGCACTGCTAGTATGCCAGCGCGCACTAAAGCCCAAGCAAAGGCTTCTAGTGAAGCGCCAGTGGTAGTATCATCAGTGGCGGCGTCATGAATGGCGCTGTAATCAGTGGTGGTATCGCCAAAGGGGAATACTGAAAGTGAGGTTGGTCAATGTCACGCCAAAGCACCGAGGGGAAGGAAGCGTTCTTCGATTAGTGCTAGCACAAGTTCTAATAGGAGGAAGAGATCGGTTGCCGGCTTACTTGACACCTTGCTTGAGTCCGAGCCGTTCATTCAGGATGAACCGATAGCTATGGAGGAATCGGAAGCCAGCCTTATTTATCCTGGCTCGTCCGCCGAGGAAGCCGCGCAATTGGATGAGGTTTTAAGGCTCTCACAGGATGAGACCGAGAACGTGCGCATCCCGAAAAATCCCGACCCTTCGGTTATCTTCTATGACGTTGATCCATCATTATGGTGGGTACATATAGGTCCTTTGCTAATGGAAGAAGAACGGGCCCTCAAACAGCCCATAACGATCGCCTCCGAAGACGAGCTTGGATTAAAGACAGCCAGTCATTCATCTGCACTTGAACCCCGGCGAGCGCACTTAGCAAAAAAGGAAGAACGTATCAAGAAGCCATACTTCAAGCTCCTTGGCACATTGGTATGCGTCTTTCTCATGTCCTTCCTTTAGCGAATAGTCTGTATTATTTTTATGTTTTCTCATTTTTGTGAAAACTTTGCAGGGACTTTGGCAGCGAAAGAGGCTTTGAATCCAAATCGGGCCATAACTGTGGACTCTACAAATATCTCCCGTGATGCATCGGCAGGTGTGGAGGAGGCTATTAAAGCTACTACTCTTGCTGTGGAGCTTCCGGTGGTAACTTCTGTTCCTCCAGTATCTATTCTTCCAGCAGAGGTGGCTTCACCGGCCACAGCTCCCATGGACATCTCTAGTGATGCACTGAAGGGTGTAGAAGAGGTTGCCGGAGCCATTAGTCCTATCTTGGTGTTCCAGGTGGCGACTGTTGTTCCTCAATTGGAAGCTGCCTCACTGGCCCATATCCCTAGCGATATACCTGAGGGTGTGGAGGAGCCTGTTGAAGGTTCCATCCCTCCAGTTCAAGGAGGGAGAAGCATCGAAGGTAATCTTCTATATTTCTCTTTAACGATCCCTCTATTCTCTGAACCCTTCTTTCTTTCAGAATTGCAGGAATTGGCGGTCTCCATCATGGATCTATGTCCCAGGAAAACTTTCCAGCATTTGCTTGATATGGCTGCCCCACAGGCGATACCCCTGCAAAGCATAGTCCTTTCTTCTGGGAAAGGTTAGTGTTCTTTAACCCCTTTTGCTTTATTATTATCCGTTATAACGACGCTAATATGCGCACCATAGTTATAGAAGCCGATGACAAGGTCGAGATCTTCGATGGGCCTGGGGATCTCTCCCCCCCCCCCCCCCCCCGCGCGGGCAAAATTGTGGGTAAGTAAGGCTTTATCTTTGGCATTGTTTTGTCTATTCCGTGTTCATAAGTCTCACTGACTGTTTGTAAATTCCGTCAGCTCTACCAACCCTAATTCCGTTAGAATCTCAGATCTTCATGCCACCGGGTCCCTACGCTCGGCGTGCGTCTAAAACAATAGAGAAGCAAAGCATTTACTCTCTGACGGCTCTCATTGAAGACCTTCGCGCTGTTACTTCTGTTACGGCCGAAGAATTTGCTGTCGAAGATAACACTTCTTTTTCCGTTCTCACTACCTATCATGATGAAGCATTGGTGCACGCCTGGGTTGAGAATTGTCGCCGAGTGGAAGTCTACCTACACGGGCTTGAATGCATCCACCTTCCCTCTGACATCTTAACAATGAAATCGAGTCTGCGGGGATGGATCGAACGGTGTGCAGCCAATCTGCAGTCGTGCGAGAAGAGGCTCAACCGGAAGTTTTCGGAGAGGGAGTTAGCCTCGAATGCTTTAGGAGAACTTCAGACCCAGCTTACTGCCAAGACTACCCATGCGTACGAAATTTGGCGGGTGCTTCAAGAAGCTATCACGGAGATGGTGGCTCTTGATAAAGCCGTTATCTTTACTTGCGAGATGGTTGAAGCCCATAAGGCTGCCGAAAGGGAGCTTGATAGTCAGTTTGCTTCATATCAGACTCAGGAGGGGGCTCGTCTTGCCGCACTTACAGAGCTTGAAGGCGAGGTCCAGCGGAAGCATGACGAACTTACTGGCTTATTGCACCGTCCGCCGGCTTAAAGATTTTTTTTTATATATTCCTTCTCTCTTTTTTTTATTCACTCCTGAATGAGAGTATCTTGTATTCATTTTGATTCATTTATGAAATGTATCTTGTATTCACTTGAATTCATAAATAAAAGACATATTTTATTTCATATTGGCATGTAACTCTGGAAAATGTGGCCCGCAGATAGTCCATCTTGACCTCCTTATAGGGCAGTGATGGCTTAGGAAACAGATTTAGATCTGCCGCCTAAGACTTTTCAACTTTATGAGCCGTGAGAGTCTTATAAAGACTTTTCTCCCTATGAGTCGAGTGGATCCCGTAGGTGTAATTTCCCCTTAGGAGTCGTGAAGACTCCTAAGTGTGTTTTCTCTTGAGAGTCTTAAGGATCTCATAAGAGAATTTTCCACTTTACAAGTCGAGAGGGCTCGTAAGTAGTTTTTCCCCTCCTCGTTGATATTCGACTTGGGAGAGTGTGGCCCATGGATAGTATACAATAGTCCATCTTGGACCTTCATGAAGATTTCGTGAAGATGTTTTCCCTACGAGTCGAGACGAGTCGAGAAGTTCTCTCAGGAACATCGTTTTCCCTACGAGTCAAGATGAATCAAGATGTTCTCGCAAGAATGTCCTAACGTCACAGTTAACCTCTGTTGATAGAAGTCCGTTAGGGTCTGTAGTACTAGGGTTTTTGTCCGTCGTACCGTCGCGTTGGCTGATGCATTCCCCGATACACAATCTTACTGTTCGATTAGCCCCGCGACTGTAGTTTCTCTGATCCCTTCGGGGGCTGGGCAAGACGTCTTCAAGTAATCTCCTCGGTCATATTACCGTTGGAAGAGCAAGCGTTAGGGATTTTCCATGCCGCTTTTACTTGAGGTTAGGCTCAGTTTGGGAGCCCCGATAAGTCACAACCACTCCACGCTGGTGTGAGATGATCTCCGATAGTCTTTCAGGTTTCATTTGAGTTGCCGTCAAGACACAGAAGCTAGGGACCTTCCTTCTCTTCGTTTGTTGGCATTGTCTCTGCTATATTGCGACGAATGTCGAGGTTTTCTCTAGGTTGTCTATGAACCATCGAGGCGCGAGACTAGGGACTTTGCCGTGGCTCCGTTGTTTTGATCCTGTGGTTGGTTGTTGATGTTGCGTCTGCATCCTGCTAGAGTGAGAAGGAACGCCTTTGTTGATCTCTAGGCTGTCTGTGAACCATCGAGATTTGGAACTAGGGACTTTGCTATGGCTCCGTTGTTTCGACCCTGGGGTCAGTTGGTGACATTGTGTCTTCATCCTGTTGGAGTGGAGAAGGAACGCCGGGGTGATCTCTAGGCTATCTGTGAACCGTTGAGATTTGGAACTAGGGACTTTTCCATGGCTCCGTTTTGTTAGCATCGCGTCTGCATCCTGTTGGAGTGGAGAAGAAACGCCGTTGTTGATCTCTAGGCTGTAGATGTTGCCGTCGAGACTTAGCTCTCTTTCTGATGGATCCTGGTAGGAAAATGTTATTCCCTTTTCGTTTATGCCCATGGATTGTATACAGGGGTTGATGCGGACTCAACTGTAGGGAAAAAAATTTCTCTTCTTTTTTTTGTTTCTTTCCGCGATGCTCTATCATTTCAGCTTTTTATATCACGAGAATCATGATTGCCTAATCATTTCGGCTTTTTGTCACGGTGCGCAATCATTTCTGCTATTTTCTTTTAACTCATTGCTTTTTATTGCAAGTTGCCCAAACCTTTTGGCTATTTTTATATGAATACGTTTTGCTCTCTAATTTTTATTGCGAGTTGCCCCATCATTTTGGCTATTTCATATGCATCTTTTGCTTGCTTATTTTTGCGAGTATGGAACTTGAAATCTGATACCAATCTCGACATTAGCACAGCTGCAACTGGAATATTGCCAGGAGCGAATCATCATTTTCTGTGAAAGGACTTGGGATTGACACCCGTTTAGGCATCAGCATCGCTGCGACTAGAATATTGTTAGGAGCGAATCACCATTTGCTTTTGCTGATTTGCACAAAGGTGGCTTAGCAAACAGAGTCAGGATCTTGCCGACAAAGGCTTTTTGACTTCATGAGCCGTAAGGATCTCATAAAGGTATTTCTCCCTACGAGTCGTGAGGATCTCGTAGGTGTATTTTCTCCTTATGAGTCGTGAGGATTCCTAAGTGTGTGTTCTCTTATAAGTCGTAAGGATTTCAAATATTTTCTCCTTGTAAGTCGAGAGTGTAAGTGCACGGCGGCGCCCCGGCCGTCAACCCGACGGCCAAACGCGGAAGCGGTGATAAACTTAAATTTTGCGGACTTTGCAAACCGGCACCCCCGCGCACTAAACCCCGGATCGTGCCATTAAACTAGATCTAGCTAACAAGAAGATGGGTTAGAGATATACCGACTGATCCGAGTCCTCCGGTCTTCATCTCCACTCCGATCTCCTCGCGGGATCTCCGTCCGTCTCCTCCTCGTCGGAAAGGGCACCACATCGCCTGTAGCTTTTACGGGCTCCCACCTCAATACCGAGGCAACTCGGGCGCGAAGCTGGCGAATCGACGCGTCCAAGATTTTCTGTAGGAAGTGTAGTGTAGATCTATGTGTCTCATTTGGGGTTTTGGAGTTGCCTTTAGATGGAGGGAAGAATGAAACTTTGGAGGCAAATGATGCTTTCAATTTTGCAAAGAAAATGAGATGAACAAATGATACACCAAAAATGAACTCTCATTTTCTCTCTTTCTTTTTCTCCTTCTCTCTTTTCTCATGAATAATCTCTCATGCAAAAGAGAATGGTGGAGGAGGTAATAGCAAACATTAAGGGAGGTGAGTGTAGGAGAATGGAAGAGGTGACCATATCAAGAGACAAGAAAACATCAACCATAACATAAACCCATACCTAAATCAAATCCATTCACTTCATAATAAATGCAAGAATGGATGAAAGATATCATGATCAAACCTTATGCAATAAAACCCTCCACAATGTGTTATTTGCAAAATTGCAAATAACCCCTCCATCGAAAAAGTCCGGCCGGGAAAGAACAAAGGAAAACCGGCCGGAACGGAAAGCAAACTGGCAACTCCAGAAAACTGGTCCCGTAATAAATTACAGGAAAACCCCGATACTGTGCATACACACCCGCATCTGTATTCCGTCCGGGTACAAATGCAAAGAGACAAAATCTACACTGTACTAAACTAGGACCGGCTTAAACCAAAGCCGGCTAGTAATATCCGTTCGATCCTGATCCGTGCAATACCGCACGTATCTGATCGAACCCTGCCATATTCCTATACGGCTACTAGTACAAACTGTCCGATCCTGATCCGTGCAATACCGCACGTATCTGATCGGACCCTGCCATATCTCCATAAGGCCTCTACAGCGTTTCGCCCGAAAACTGAGTAACTGAAAGTGTGGTGGACTCTAAAGACTCGTCAATACTATGGCTGTGGATTTAACCACTAGCACGTCAGAGGTATAAGCCAATACGTGACGGGCCACCAGCTATTGAGTAAAAGGGACGTCGATGAGTGAACTCATCCTGACACCCTACTGAGCCTGCCAGTGACAATATCCGTACAGTCCGGTCCGTTCGTCTATGAGCATCGCATGGCGGGCCTAGGGGGTTGGTAAAAGTCAGACCCCCAAAAGCGGTACAAGTCGTGTCGGAGTGTAGCCCAGAACACCCTGAGATACTACTGGAATACCTACCAGTAAATCTCCTGCCTTGGCCAAGGTCTTTGTGTAATGGCTCTCCTAGACACAGCGCGACCTCACCCCCAATACCGGGAGAGACGAAACCCCCGAAGATCCGCTCACTGCCTCCATGTGGCTCGGGACTGTACCCAACTAAAACCTGTTTGCACGACTCCTTTGAGCCGTGGTAGGGTAGTAATCAAAGTACAGTGGGAACTCACACGAGACAAATGACGATCCCCAGGTCGATGAACTAACCTGTACACATGTCACCTGGGAACTGCTATCTGACGTCAGGTATAAGACCAACTAGCATGTTCCCGGCGAGTCCTGTCCGGTGTACTCATAACCCAATGAGCACCTGTATACATCTTAGGTGATCCAACTGACACCAGTGGCTTGTGAGACCGGCCACCGCCCCTCGTCGGGGTCTCGACTGTATACACTAGTCTACTCTGGAGAATCGATGCCCTGTCTCGAAACTCCCACGACTAGGGACCTATTAAGGATGTGCTTGTAGACTCCAGCTCTCACTTATATGATCGCCCTCATACTGCTGGCAGTCAAGCATGAATCCTAGGGCTCTATCAACGTGCAATAGCGACCTGTCAGGTCACCTAAAGCAGTACACGATGATAAAGGTAAACCAGATAGCATACTATCATCTCGAGTAAGACTGTCCTACCGGGATAGGTCCTCGCTCAATCATTGCAATCACGTGCCTGTGATCCAATAATTGACTCTGAGGGCACTATCTCCAACAATCTCCCACTTGCACTCAAGGCTAATTATTGCGATGTCGCATACTCACAGCCCGTGTGATACCGAACACCCAACTCCTCTACTAGTCAGTCTCACAAATCCCGTTTGTGAAACTATTGCGGTCGAGGAATAGCCTCAGTGAGTGGATCCGCCTAGAAGTTTCTTTCTATGTCTCTCTATTTCTCAAGTTCGCGGAGAAAACCATCTCCCGAAATGAGCAATACCTGCCTTAGAATGTCTGGATGTCTGATGGGACGTAGCTCATAGATGAACTCCAAATCCAAACTTCTTAGACTGTATCTTCAACTGAACTTAATCAGTATCCAGTGCCATGCCACCCTCAGTATTGCCTTGGATCACCTGTCCAAAATACTGCCCCTCGTCAGAAGAAAAACTGTAACTCTGACAACCTCCTTGTCGTCCATGTCACCTTGGAAGCCTGGAATGATAACTGTCTCCCGAATGAAGCTGTCGTTATCATATCCCTAGAACATCCACTTATGTTCTAAAACTGCTTCCGACTGTTTCTCCAGGATTGGATCAATATTAACTTATTGCATGTAGTGCAAGAACAACATCTGGTGTGGTACTTGACATCTCATGATTGACTCAATAGCCTAAGCAAATGATCTGCCAATCATGAATATCCCTCTCCCCTTTAGTCTGTAAGACACCTTTAGAGAGGGTGACTCCATTACCTGCAGGTACACCACCATGCCAGGAGTCGTCCATTCTAAATACTCATAGAATGCTGTCAAGGTACCCAGATTAGGAAACCACCCAAATCTAGATCTAAAACCATAGATCTAACAACCAGAATGTCTGATATATATCCAAGTCCTGTGTGGAGAAACCACTGTGTGACGACCAAAGTCTAACCGATCGTAGTATAGGAATATCACTTCCTACTACCTTCTCAACAGATCCATCCCCTATTCTGATGACGTCAAACCTATGACTGTCACATCAGAAATGGATGATCTATCTCCGCTACATCTGCTTTAGTCTATAAATAGACACAAGCCTGATGTCCACCAATGCTTCCGCTGCTCCCACTGACTACGACAACCCTCTGGTAGAGTCATATAGACGTGCACTTCCAAAGCAAGTTTAGAACGACTCTATACTCATCCTCCTGCCGGGTCTCGCAGCCTGGAACAACAACAATGGCAAGTGTGGGTAAACAAGAACTTCCCTGTCACCGTCCTTGAGGCTACCTGAGTACCTCTCGGGTGCCTGATGTTACCCACCTTATCTGCGGAGTGGCCAATGAAATGTCAAATCAGATTGAATCTTTAGGTTCCTTATCAAATCCTCAGTAATCGTTTGCGGTTCTGGAATCACTTCCAGTTCTACCATACTCCCACTACTGTTTTTGAAAAAATCCATTTTTAATAAAACTGTGGCGAGTCTAGAACAATATTTCTATTGATCTGCCAGATGGTAGAAAATCAACCCTCGTCATAGCCTGGGTCAACCCACAAACAGCCATTACAGAAACGTGCCTTGAGCTGTCCAGTGTCTGGTTTTAATCATAAGCCGGACAACTCCCCGTACCTTAACAACATTAAGATATGAACTGTTCTATATCCAATATAGAACCAGAGGCACTGATTTAATTTATCCAGATTCAAATCATGCAGCTGTCTCCAGTGCATGTCAACTAAATGGAGAGAGGCCGATCAGCATTACTCAACTTAGAAATACTTCCAATTATGAGTAACCCGAAAGAGAAGCAAGTTCTCTTAATCATTACTATCAACTGAATACCATACACAAGTATCTACATCTTCGATCACTATGAAGAATCACGATACTTGCAATACCTGGTTCTCTACTTTATTCAAATACCTATAACTCCTCAAAACTTAGACCCTGTGTTTCAACGAAACACATGTCTAAGAACTAGAGAAGTTAAAAGTAAACAGAATATAGCGTGAGGACCAACCCCTCTGTCCTAATGGACACTGGACAACATACAATACTCTGTATAAGTCCGCTGAGTCTAACAACTCTTTTACTGTGCGTCGTAGGTTGAAAACTGTACTTATGGTTAAGAAGAATTACACCGTTGTTCAATGCTTCTTACCTAACCATCCACTGATATAGGTAAATGTCATCGACATAATATCAAAAAGTATATCTCACTCTATGAAAATAGACGTACAGATATATCAATTTGAAATTGGTGCACAACAGCGGATATTCAAAACCAAATATTTGCCGACCGGCAAACAACCCAGGTGATCTCCTCAAATATCACCGATTACAACGAATCCCGATATAATGAGGATGATCACCCAATTCCCAATAACTTACTCCCACTCATCATCTGTAAAACCATACAGATGTGAGAATCATACCTGGTAAATACATACCCTGGAGCAAGTGTCTAATTGGGAAATCAGTTTTCTATTAACTGTACACAGTGAACCTGAAACATCGAAATGTTTCGTTGGGGTATCCTGGTATTCCCAGTAATGCCTCATCCATTATCCAGATTCACAACTATAACCGTATAATTCTTTGCCACCTCTCCAAATCCCTTCATATGTCTTTAGTCATTACCTTCTGTACACCCCTTTAGGCCAAATGGTTTTCTTCCTTCCCTACCGTTCGGCACCAGCCTATGGTTTGGAAGAAGACTATCCAAAAAGCATAAAGGGTGTACTGTCCTAATCCTAGGAACACTCGCATCGCGAGAGAAGGTGAAGATAAAAGACACCTGAATGTACTTTATTCCTATTTCTCCTGAACCAGGATCCATCCCCGAACTGGAACAAGTTCCTTTCGAGTTCGTATATAACCATACGATGGATTATCCAATAAAATGGGATCTTCGTAATGATACGGAGTGTCCTGGAGAAATACAAAGGTGATTTAGGATTGGCGAAGGAATACATGGTTTGGTCGTGAATATCTGTTGCAATTTACTTTGCCCTCTTACTAATCCCTTGCTTTGTCTGAACTTAATACCTTCTGTACACCGTTTAGGCTAACTGGCTTTCTTCATTCCCTACCGGTCGGCACCAGCCTATGGTTTGGAAGAAGACTATCCAATTTGCGTAACAGGTGTACTACTCCTAACCCAAGGAGTACTCGTAACCTGAGAGAGGGTAAAAGGAAAAGACAACTGAATAATCCTATCCGTTTTCTCCAGAACCTGAAAGCATCCTCGAATAAATTCTTTCGAGTTCGTATCTAACCATACGATGGTTTTGTCCAATGGAAGTGGACGTTCGTAGTAATACGGGGTGTCCTGGAGAAAAGGGTAAAAGTAGGAGCGGCAATGAGGTTAGCAACTCTGACAATCCAAAAGCCGGTGTTAAGAAGGTTCGGTCAACTTGGTCACTGAGTCAAAATCTTAGGGTCGGGTCAATGGTCGCTGCCAGAGAGAGAGAGAAAAGAAACACTTAGCGTGCACTCTATCCTAGATCAGAATGGTTACCAATTTATCTAATCTGGAAACCTCCCACTGTACCTCAAATTCTCATCCAAACCTGAAAGAAGAATTAGTCGGGGTCACCCGAGGAGTAAACTAACTCATCAGTGGGAATCGGGATCCAACTCTCATCGCATGACAACGTGACGGAATCCGCTCACGGTATCACACTCCAGAAGGTATGCGCATATCTGGCAAGTTTCAGTACTTTTGAAACTCCCGATGTGATTTCTGCCCCATGCTCTTATGACCTTGACTTTGGCCAACATATCATAAGTCACATGTCAAGTTCAACCCGTCATTCTCCAGGTTAATTTGAATCCACCCGTACATACCCTTGACTTTGGCCAAAATGGCAGTACGACTGTCCCAAACCAACGCATCTATCTATGCTGCATATGAATACCCCAATAGATACCAATCACTGTGCCTTGACTTTGGCCAACATACACAGCTTGAATACTATTGACTACCCATATGAAACGACGGAGGGCTACGAATGGTTTCTGGCGAAAACCTTTAACGTAATGAACTTGATCTCGTTGAAGGAACGAATAGCTCTTTAGAAAATATAGTGACGAAAACATTTACTAAAGAGGTCACTCCCGGTGAAGGGATCTCGGCTCTTTCCCCGTAGAATGGGGTGCAGGATATCCCAAATGAATACCACGATGCAAAGCAAAAGTAATCGGCTATAGTGAAGTTAATGCCCTGACGCAAACTTCTGTCCAAGGGGTCACTCCCGGTGAAGGGATCTCGGCCCTTGCCTCGTCGACTGAGGAGCAGGATATTCCAAATGAATACCACGATGCAAAACAAAAGTGAACGTCCTTGCAATAACAGCTTTTTGAAAAGTGTTCCAACAACATCAGAATAGGTTTGTTTAACTTGCATTGATCCGAATCAACGCAGTCCCATCAATTAATCACACCACAAAGAACGAAAATATACTGACGTACGTATATGCCATCCGCATTCGCCACTGGGTCCCGTCATCACCCGTTAGGTTAGCTTACTAACGGCAGAGCGGGGACTGGACTAGCGCGGATGAAAAACATATACAACATCTACTAATATATATACCAATATATTATATTTCGCTCAAGGCGTGAATAGAAATGCAACATCACAGAAATGTATAGCATCACAGAACAATACAGATATCTGGGATCCCCGGGTTTCACAGAGCCACTACTGAAACCCGACGTTCCCCTGGTCGTGTGGATAGCCTGTGCAATGAAATCCTAGACCCCTACGGGCGCGGCAAGTTACCCGCCAAAACCTGAAGCGAGGCAGCCCCCTTCAGCTCCGTGAATGGACCACCCAACACTCCACGGAATCCGGCAACTTGGGCACCCCTCCTGGGTCAACCTATACCCCCAACGAGTGCGGCGAATAGCCCGCCAATCCCAGAGTGAAGCCCCCTCCGTCTCAATGCCATGAGATGCGGGCTTGTTGCCTTCCAGAACCCGGCTATCCGTGCACCCCTCCGCGGGGTAATCCTAGTACAGAAAGTAAAATATACATACACCGGGTACATCGACCGCAACCAGGTCGTGCCCCAAAAGAATAATACAAACAGGCAGTGACGGCAGTCCACATGTCGGACGCTCGCCCCGCAATATCAAAAGTACATAATACAACAATACAGTACTAGCATTGCATCCAGGCTATCCCCCACGACCGATCCGCAACATCACAGCATAAACATAGAACATCAACGTGAAAATCACGTTCGCAAATCCGTCTAACCGGGCTATAGCAGTTAGACAGGATTTACCGATCGAGTGACATTCACGGTCGCAGATATAATGTAAATACTGTGAAAAATGTGTTTAAAATATTCCGATCGATCAAAAATTAACAAGTGGGCCCTCAATCAAAACTGTAGCACTCACAGAAAACCTGGGCCCAATTTTAATATTCCAAAACCCATATTTTAAGCCCAGAAGGCCTCTGGAAAAATTTGGTGATGTGACATGAATAGTGCGCGGCGGAAGGGCCGCACGAGGTGGGGTTTCGCGGCGGATCCGCGCTCCAACTGTGGAGTTACATCGTCAAATTTTTACAGAACCCTTAGATTTCCCAGTACATCAATATTTTACAACCAGAAAAATTTTTCGAGACCAAAAATTTTCAACAGAAACTGATTCGAACTAAAATGCAGTTTTGGAACATTCGATCGATCGAAACAGAAAAACACATTACACCAAGCTAGACTATGTTAATGGCGAGGCTCTGATACCACTGTAAGTGCACGGCGGCGCCCCGGCCGTCAACCCGACGGCCAAACGCGGAAGCGGTGATAAACTTAAATTTTGCGGACTTTGCAAACCGGCACCCCCGCGCACTAAACCCCGGATCGTGCCATTAAACTAGATCTAGCTAACAAGAAGATGGGTTAGAGATATACCGACTGATCCGAGTCCTCCGGTCTTCATCTCCACTCCGATCTCCTCGCGGGATCTCCGTCCGTCTCCTCCTCGTCGGAAAGGGCACCACATCTCCTATAGCTTTTACGGGCTCCCACCTCAATACCGAGGCAACTCGGGCGCGAAGCTGGCGAATCGACGCGTCCAAGATTTGCTGTAGGAAGTGTAGTGTAGATCTATGTGTCTCATTTGGGGTTTTGGAGTTGCCTTTAGATGGAGGGAAGAATGAAACTTTGGAGGCAAATGATGCTTTCAATTTTGCAAAGAAAATGAGATGAACAAATGATACACCAAAAATGAACTCTCATTTTCTCTCTTTCTTTTTCTCCTTCTCTCTTTTCTCATGAATAATCTCTCATGCAAAAGAGAATGGTGGATGAGGTAATAGCAAACATTAAGGGAGGTGAGTGTAGGAGAATGGAAGAGGTGACCATATCAAGAGACAAGAAAACATCAACCATAACATAAACCCATACCTAAATCAAATCCATTCACTTCATAATAAATGCAAGAATGGATGAAAGATATCATGATCAAACCTTATGCAATAAAACCCTCCACAATGTGTTATTTGCAAAATTGCAAATAACCCCTCCATCGAAAAAGTCCGGCCGGGAAAGAACAAAGGAAAACCGGCCGGAACGGAAAGCAAACTGGCAACTCCAGAAAACTGGTCCCGTAATAAATTACAGGAAAACCCCGATACTGTGCATACACACCCGCATCTGTATTCCGTCCGGATACAAATGCAAAGAGACAAAATCTACACTGTACTAAACTAGGACCGGCTTAAACCAAAGCCGGCTAGTAATATCCGTTCGATCCTGATCCGTGCAATACCGCACGTATCTGATCGAACCCTGCCATATTCCTATACGGCTACTAGTACAAACTGTCCGATCCTGATCCGTGCAATACCGCACGTATCTGATCGGACCCTGCCATATCTCCATAAGGCCTCTACAGCGTTTCGCCCGAAAACTGAGTAACTGAAAGTGTGGTGGACTCTAAAGACTCGTCAATACTATGGCTGTGGATTTAACCACTAGCACGTCAGAGGTATAAGCCAATACGTGACGGGCCACCAGCTATTGAGTAAAAGGGACGTCGATGAGTGAACTCATCCTGACACCCTACTGAGCCTGCCAGTGACAATATCCGTACAGTCCGGTCCGTTCGTCTATGAGCATCGTATGGCGGGCCTAGGGGGTTGGTAAAAGTCAGACCCCCAAAAGCGGTACAAGTCGTGTCGGAGTGTAGCCCAGAACACCCTGAGATACTACTGGAATACCTACCAGTAAATCTCCTGCCTTGGCCAAGGTCTTTGTGTAATGGCTCTCTTAGACACAGCGCGACCTCACCGCCAATACCGGGAGAAACGAAACCCCCGAAGATCCGCTCACTGCCTCCATGTGGCTCGGGACTGTACCCAACTAAAACCTGTTTGCACGACTCCTTTGAGCCGTGGTAGGGTAGTAATCAAAGTACAGTGGGAACTCACACGAGACAAATGACGATCCCCAGGTCGATGAACTAACCTGTACACATGTCACCTGGGAACTGCTATCTGACGTCAGGTATAAGACCAACTAGCATGTTCCCGGCGAGTCCTGTCCGGTGTACTCATAACCCAATGAGCACCTGTATACATCTTAGGTGATCCAACTGACACCAGTGGCTTGTGAGACCGGCCACCGCCCCTCGTCGGGGTCTCGACTGTATACACTAGTCTACTCTGGAGAATCGATGCCCTGTCTCGAAACTCCCACGACTAGGGACCTATTAAGGATGTGCTTGTAGACTCCAGCTCTCACTTATATGATCGCCCTCATACTGCTGGCAGTCAAGCATGAATCCTAGGGCTCTATCAACGTGCAATAGCGACCTGTCAGGTCACCTAAAGCAGTACACGATGATAAAGGTAAACCAGATAGCATACTATCATCTCGAGTAAGACTGTCCTACCGGGATAGGTCCTCGCTCAATCATTGCAATCACGTGCCTGTGATCCAATAATTGACTCTGAGGGCACTATCTCCAACAGAGAGGACCTACGAGTGTTGTTCATCATATGAGGACATTTCTTGTCATTGGTGGAACTTGGTGAGGGAACGTTTGTTTGTACCCATGGATTGTATACAAAGGTCGCTATTAGACCGTTTGTAGGGCAAATTGGAGGACATGATGGTTTAAGAACAGGTTCAGATCCCTATAGCTTAAGGCTTTTGAATCCTATGAGTCGTGAGGGTCTCATAAGGGGAATTCTCCTTACAAGTCGTGAGGATCTCGTAAGTGTAATTTCTTCTTAGGAATCGTAGGGATCCCTGAGTGTATTGCTCCCTTGTGAGTCATAAGGATCTCACGTTGGTATTTTCTCCTTACAAGGTCGAGAGGACCTTGTAGGTGTTTTTATTTTAACGAGATTGCGCCTTTTCGGGTTTTCACAAACTCGTGGGTAGCCATGCTGTTTTTAATCACAGAGCCCTTTCGGGTTTTCATCCATGCCCGTTTCGCTTGTGGACGTACCTTTTTTTTGCCAATGGAACATATGGGAAACTTCACCACCGATGCAGTTGTGCGGCCAGCGGAACTTAAGTTGCAGTCCTCACCGCTGGGACTTGTGGACTTGAATTCCACTATCGCCGTGTTTGAGGCGATATATTTAGTTTAAGGATATTATGGTCCATTGTTAGTTTAGCGACGTCTCGGTCCATTATTAGTTTTAGGAACATCTCGGTCCATTGTTAGTTTAGGGACATCTCGGTCCATTGTTAGGCCTCGAGACGAAGTTTTGCCAGATACTACTTATAGAGTTTGGACTCAGGAAGACAGCGAGTGGACACGAGCATCGTCATCTATCATTAACCTGAGTTATGACTTGTCAAGCATTGTATTTCTTAAGGAATCGGCCGTTTATTGGCTGGAAAAATCTTTCTCCATCCATATTCATGAGCAAGTAGGCCCCATCTTGGTAGACCTCATCTATGATGAACAGACCCTCATAGTTTGGTTCAAATTTTCCCCGCTTTGCACGGTTGGGGATCATAGGTCTTTTTATGACTAGCATGAGTTCTCCTTGGCGGAATGCTCTTGGTCCGGTTAGTCTTTTGTCTGAGCGTGTCATCCTTGCTTTGTGAGATTCCAGGTTTTGCTACGCCATGAGATGGGTTTCATCAAGGGCATCGAGCTCCTCAAGCCGAAGATGGGCGTTTTCTTCATCTGTCAACTCATATCGAACTGCTACTCGTAGAGAGGGTAGCTCTATCTCCAAGGGAAGTACCGCTTTTGTGCTGAATACCAACGCGAATGGCGTTATATCCGTGGCCGTTTTGAACGTAATTCGATACGCCCAGAGAGCTTCATGCAGTCTCTCATGCCAATCCTTTTTATTTCTGGACACTATTTTCTTTATGATCTTCATCAAGGTCTTGTTGAAAGCCTCAGCTAGACTGTTAGCTCGGGGATTATAGACCGAAGAGTATCTCCAATCTATATTATGTTGCTGTGCGAAGTGGCTAATCTTATGGCTTCTGTAAACCGGACCATTATCCGAGATGATTCGTCGCGGAGTGCCGAACCGATAGATGACGTGTGTCTTAAAGAAATGGAGGATGTTCTCCGTCTTCACTTCCTTTAGCGATACTGCTTCTGTCCACTTAGAGAAGTAATCGGCTCCATACATTTCGAATGGCCAGCTAGCCAGTGTTGGGTGTAGCAGATTCGGATGCTGGTGGATGAAGTCCCCGTGAATTTGGAACGAGTGACACCGCTTCGCATATTCGAGGTATTCCTGAATCATTGTGGGCCAATAGTAACCCATTCTTTTGATCTTCAGTTTCATCTTTGGCCCGGCTTAATGAGAACTGCAGAGCTCGTCATGAGTTTCTTGGACGACTCTCCTTACTTCTTCCGGTCCCAGGCACCTTAGCCACAAACCGTCGAACGATCTCTTATATAGAGTATCATTAACGAAGGTTAAAGATAGGGCTTGCTTCATGAGCTGATATCTTGACGATGCATCTTCAGGTGTTCGATGGGATTTGAAGTAGTCTATGAAGACTTCCCTCTAGTATTTCTTCATCTTCTATTTTGAAGACCGCTTGTCTGGTCGCTTCTTTTTTTTTCAGACGACTCCGGAGATATTTCTGCTGGCGCGAGAATCCAGCGGCTTTGCACAACGATCCTTACATCATCAAGATTTTCATCAGCTGGTTCTTTAGCGAGTTTGGCTAATGCTTCCACCTTGCTATTTTCCACCCGCGGAAATATCCCTAAACTAATATCCGCCCCCAAATACAGCGATAACAGACCGAAATGTCCTTAAACTAACATTCATCCCCAAAACGGAAATGTTTGACCGAAATGTCCCTAAACTAATACTCGCCCCCAAATACGGCGGAAAAGGACCGAAACGTCTTTAAACTAACACCTCGCCTCAAACATGGCGATAATGGAGCGCGATATCCTTAAATTAAAATAATCGAGCCCGAAAACTCATATTTTTAAGCTGATCTTAATCTCAAACCAGATTAACAATCCTTGAATCAATCCAAACCCAAATCTAAAAATATACGGATTTGGACTAATCCATGCCCTACGGGCGACAACATAAAATAGTCTCTGTATACAATCCACGGGTAACCAAAATAAGACAAACATACACATGACACGAAGTGAACCTTCGGAGCAGGAAAAAGTGGTTATCGTGATGCAGTAACGTAATTAACTGCAGGGAAGAGCGTTCCCATAATCAAAAAACCCAACGCAAACCAGGGGGAATCTGATAAAGTCTGCTACAACGGTCGCGTCCGTCCAAACCTCCGATATATGGTGCCATAAATCAACTTGGTATCTTCGGAGAGGTGGATGGATAAATCCAAATAGCATCTGCCCCCAGAATTCAGGCAAGACGTCCCAACGTCCCGGTCCGTCTTCCGGCGGTGAACACTCCCCACGTGGACTCCATATAAAAGTGCTTAGCACTATACATATTCAGTCAAAATGACTAAAGTGCTTAGCACTTATTAGGCATCGCCCATGACTGAGTGTTTCACATGATACGCATGTAAGTACCAGAGCTCCAAACAAGTGCTTTGCACTCCTGCATAAAAAAAAGGGCTGAGCAAACAGAACCCAAATAAGTGCTTAGAACTTTTAGATAAAAAAAAAGAGGAAAGAAGAAAAGACTGAGCAGACTAAACCCAAATTGGCTAAAAGTCTCTCTAAAATTTCTAGCATCTAAGCCCAAATGCTCTGTGGTTAGATCTTAAATAAAAAAATTGTCTTTAAAATGTTGCTAAGTTGATCTTAGTCTCAAATAGGACTAACGTATTCTTAGTTAAAATAAATTAAGCCTAAATGCTTATGTATTTAAGTTGATCTTAATCTTAAACTAGATTAACAATCCTTAAACCAAACAAAACAATTTTTAACTAAAGGAACATATAACCTAAGTTCAAAACTCAAATTCAAATCTAAAATATACGGATTTCGACTAATCCACGTCCTACGGGCGACAATATAAAATAGTCCCCGTATACAATTCACGGGTAATCAAAACAAAAAAAATAAACACACGGCATGAAGTGAATCACTGGATTAAGAGAAAGTGGTTATCGCAACACGGTAACGTAATTAATTACAGGGGCTTGCACCTGCAAGGAAGAGCATCCCTATAATTAAAAAAAAAACCTCACAAATGAAGGCGAATCTGATGACATCTGCTACAATGGTCGCATCTCTCCAAACCTCTAATATACGGTGCCATAAATCAACTTGGAATTTTCGGAGAGGTGGATGGATATGTCTAAATAGCATCTGACCCCAAATTCATGCAAGACGATCTATAGTTCGTCCCTATTTTCAGCAGCAAACAGATTCTAGCACGCCTGGTAGGACCTTTTCCTTTTTCCACTCCACACATCGTGTGTCGTGTTTTGCGAACAAAATCACGGTTCACTATGCTTTCCCCTAGATTCGAGGTACTAAAACTTAGTGTCTTGCTCATGTGCAGAAAAATTAATGGCTCTCAACTGCACCTTATGAAACAGCAACTCCCGCTCTACCCCAACTGGAGGAGTGACCTATGGGCCTAACACGGCCTCTATTTTCTCAATGCCGGTGAGGCAGGTCACACAAGCCACTACCGGACTGTTCCTTGGGACCATGCTCCGACCTGTGAGTTTCAGTGCCTCAACGCTACCAGAAGAAGCTCCCTAAAAGTCGGTCTTCGATCGGCTAGCAACCACGACGGCCCCCATCAACAAGCCGTGAAACTCTGGCATCTCAGTCTTCAACAGTCTAACCAAGAACACAAACGGACCCATAAAGAAGCTCGTGATACCTGAAGGAGCTACCCAAAAATGGCTAGCCTTCCTTACTCCTGCTGCAGACGAAGCCGTCAAATTTGCTTCCCCCATCAGACGATCAGTCTTCGAAAGATTGGCCGGTTCTCCACAAACTCCATCAAGGACGTCGGTCTTCAACAGGTTGACGCGAAACCCCTCAGCAAAGCCGAGGGCATGATGAAGAAGCTTCCAAAACTGAGGGCACGCTTAACGTCGCCATTGGCACTAAGTGAGAGAAACTGGGGGCAACTCCCCCTCTGAACTCACCCCACCAGCTCCTACGGTGGAGGTTAACACCGCTGTTATAATTAGGAACAGTTTTGAACCGCTTAAGAGGGTGCGCAAAAACTCCCCAAAAGTGGTGCTAAAGAAATCACCCTCACCTGCAAAAGTTACAGTGCAAGCAAAACCGAAGTGGCCTTATCAGCAGCTCTCCTCACAAATTTATTGGCTGGCGAAAAGTCCAAGACTATGTGATTGACAAAAACTACTCGTGTCAACCAAAGAAATCGAAGATCCGACAAGAAAAAGAACACTCCTCCACCATAAAACGGTGGACTTCTCCTAAACAAGTGCCTGTCACAACGGCTCTTTCAACTCCAATCTCTCATAAAAGAACGAGGCTGGAGAAAACTCTACCGTCCGCGGCAAATTCCAAAGAAGATGAATCTAAATGCCCCAAGTCTAGGGGCATAATCATACATACGGTCTATATGACCAATGGGAAAGAAGAGAGCCGTGCTTCAGCGAGTCAACGACCGCAAATTCGGTTGCTGACAAAGGCTCAGGAGCAACAACAAAAACTCCAAGAAATGCTGAACAAAATGAAGACACTTACCGGACAGAAAGAAAGTCTGGATAAAGAGGTCGAGCAGTGCCAAGAGCAAGAGACCGATATAGAATTTCTGCGAAGGGTGCTCAAAAGAAAGGATAAAGAAGCCACTGAGTAAGCTGCTAACATAAAGCAAATGGCTCTCTTGTTCCAAGACATGATTGGAATGATGATCCAACCAGAACCCACGGCCGAAGATCCGCCGATAATCGTCGAGAATGACAGAGGAGAAACAACAAACCCTCCTCCGGCCTTATCGGCGTCCAAGGAGGAAACGATCTCCAAGGCAGCCTTTGATGATTACATTGCTCAACAAATAAGAGCACATCAAGCCAATGAAGTCGTCGGCCAAATTGTCAAAACCAAGCGACCATATCCAGGCTGGTATGATCAAATCAAAAACCCGCAAGTGTTGGGGTCAAAATTTGCACCCCGGTTGACAGAATCAAAGTCAAGGTCAACCCCCCAAGCTAGGTGGGCCCAAGCCCAGGTCATGCGGGCCTATGCCCAAGTCGAGCCCGCGGCCTGCCTCCCCATGCCAACAACAAAATCATGTAATAAATAATTTTTATGTAATTTTTTATACATGAATGTATGCAAAATAGGCATAATGCCAATATTTTGTAAGCCCATGGCTTATGTGCAAAAATGAAATGGCACATGAGCCATGGGATGGGCAAAATGCCTTTTTTGTAAAGCCCAAGGGGTTATATGAAAATATGTAAGCCTATAAAAAGCAACATGATGATGAATAAAGTAATACTTTTCATTCCTCCAAAAACTAGGGTTCTTTGTGCCTCCTGCTCCTTCTCCAAGGTTCTAAACCTTCTCAATTCTTTTGAATTAAATCAAGAGTTTTACTCTTTCTTTTCCAAAACTAAGTAGTTTTCCACCACAAAACCCACAAAGGGGAACTCAGATCTTCCATCAGATCTCAAAAATGAGTGATTTTTAAAATCTCCTACTTCTTGATCTTCAAGATCCGGCCAAATAACAGGAGGAAGAAGAAGAACCCCCTTCATCAGCTTCAAAACATCCTAGGAGTTTAACTCCATATATATATATATATATATATATAATAAATATTTCCTTTTTGAAGCATAGCTTCTGGTTCTGGGACTAAAAGCCCCTTTTTCTCAGGCGCACAGCGCCCGAGCGCAAAGCGCCCACGTGCCGACACATGGCACGCTTGCGCTCAAACGCCCAGCGCAAGAGCGCAAAGCGCCCACGTGCCGACACGTGGCGCGGGCGCCCGAGCGCAAAGCGCCCACATGCCGACACGTGGCGTGCTTGCGCTCAAGCGCCCAGCGCCCAAGCGCAAAGCGCCCACATGCTGACACGTGGCGCGCTTGCGCCGAAGCGCACAGCACCTAAGCGCACAGCGCTCAAGGCGCTGGCCCCACGCATCCCTTGGATGCCTTTTCCCCCTCTTTTTTTATATATATACATATATATATATATATGCATATGTATACATATGTACACACACATACTCCACGACACAGCCCCTGTTAGAAAAAATTTTCTAACGGGGTGCTGCCCCGCACCCCGCAAGGGGGCTGCTAGCCGCCTTGACCCCCAGCCCGCTATCCGGGTAGAGGGACCACCGTAAAAACTCTGCGTGGCTCCCGATATATCCAAAAACCCCTTTCAAAACACAACACACGTACACTGCACATTGAGTTCGCATGGCCAGTTTAACTAGTCAATCGGAGGTTCCCTCGCTCCAAAGCCGAGGGGTAATTAACGGCAGCTTAGTCCGCGACTGTCGGAGATTCGGATCCCCACAATCATTAAACCTCGGCCTACCCTAGGTAGGAGGAATCTGTAGTACGCCTGACAAGCACGCGCGTATTCCCATCTCAATGGGGTGACGAAAAACACCCTACAGATTCTGGCACGCCCGGTGGGACCAATCTCTCCTCCCATATTTCGGGTTAAGCATTCATGCGAACTCAGTCAATATGCATACCTATATTTATTCTGAAATAATGCTTTTTCATGCAGCTTTTCAAGTAATCACCTTTCAACAATGTCTCCAAAGATGAACTCAGCTCCCATCTCCTATACGATAAAGATAGACTCCAGGATGGTCCTTCTGGCCAGTCTCGGGCGACAATGGGAGGAGCCGCTACTACCATTTGGCTCTAGTATGTTCATGCCAGTTGGCGCCATCCCAGCTCCTCAAGCCCCGGTGACAGACAAACCGGTCTCGAAAGGCAAGAGGCTAAATGTGGTGGTCTCGAAGGCGCCCCAACTCAAACGCAAATCGGTGTTTGAACGACTCTCTCTGTCCCCAGCTGGGGGCAAGGCCATCAACACCAACAAAGCAACAGGGCCTCTCGAGCAAGCTCCGGCGGTGCCCCTGACAACTGCTCGATCGGGTGTTTTCTCTAAGCTCCCCTCTAATCGACTCACGGTGGCTTCCCAGGAAATGGATGCCCGCCGAGCCCTTAAAATTGAAAAGTTAAGGCAGAAAAGGCTTAGATATAGAGCCAACAAAAGGGCTAAGGCTCCTACTAGGCTGAACCTCATGCGGTTCGAAGAATAGGGTTACCCCGACGAAGATGGGGAAATGGCTGGGTATGTGGTCCACACTGTCTACATGGTGGGCACGCGCAGCAAGAGCAAAGACGGGGCCACCACATCTCAAATCCCATCTGGCTTGAATGTGGTTGCCACTTACCAAGAACAGCCGCCTCCGTTGGGTGATGAAAACCCTCTCGATGGGGATGATAGGCGGAAAGACCCTTCGGTCCATGAGGAGTCGGGCTCGGAAAGCGAAGATGAACCAATCTTCCGTCCCAAGAACGCGGAGCAGCAACTTCTCCAAGAGCTCCGAAAAAAGCTCAAAAGCAAAGACAAGGAAATGGCCAAGCTTTACTAAAAAATTGACGACTTGATAAATGTCGTATTACAGCTCACAGCCCAACTTGCCTCTCAGCCGCCCAATCAAGCGCAGGGCTCTGCTCGTGAACCGGGAAATGGTGTCCCAAGGCAGCCGACGCCTATTCACTCAAATCCAAGGGTGGGCGGACCGTACGAAAGTCAGTCGCATCCTATCTCGGGAAATATCTTGGCTACCGATGACAGTAGCCCGCTAACTCAAGATCAAATCATGGATTTGGTTGCCAGCAAAGTCAAAACATTGGTGGCCGAAGCCGAAGCGCAAAAAGATGTTAGCAGTAGTGGGAGACCATATCCTGCTCAGTATGATTTGGTAGAATTTCCTAGCGGCTATGTCATCCCCAAATTCGGAAGATTCGATGGGACAGGAAATGCGAATCAGCACATCGCCCACTTCAAAGCCTCATGCGGGAACACTGGGGGCAACGATGCGCTTCTCCTCTGCCAGTTCGTTAATAGCTTGACCGATGTTGCTTTCGACTGGTACGCGTGCATACCGGATGGCTCCGTTACTGCTTTCGTCCAAATGGAATCTTTGTTTCGATAAAGGTTCATGAGCGTCAGCGATAAGATCACCATTGCCGAGCTCATAAGGACCAAGCCCAAGAACAACGAAAGCAGTACGGATTTTATAACCCGATGGCGCAATCTCTCTGTCAAATGTGAACCGCCGATAGAGCAGGACCAATCTGTCAGTCTCCTCGTCGGAAATCTCAACAATTGGATGGCCCCGTTTCTATGCACCGCGGGTCTCAAAACATTCCAAGAGCTGACAAGGAAAGTCCAGATGTTAGAACGCTCAAAGCAGGAGTCCTCCTATGACTCCCAAAATAACAATAGGTTCTGGAGAAACCGAAAGGACGATAATCGCAAAGGTGGAAACTCCGATGATTCTGAATCTTTCAACATTTCGGCTAACCGAAATAAGCAAGGGATGAGCGGGCCTAGCGCTAATCAGCCTCGGAAGCCAATGTTCGGAGAGGGAGGAGAATCTCCACTGAAAGAGAAGCTGGATAAGGTCTATTCCTTCAGAAGGGACAAAATCCATAAAATATTCAAAGACACCCTGAAGAACGGTCTACAACTGCCAGAGTCAAAATGACCGTAGGAAGCGAATAAGACTGACGACCCGAAATACTGCCCCTATCACAGAGTGATAGGTCATGCCATTGAGGACTGCTTCGTCTTCAAAGATTGGGTCGAAAAACAATACAAGGCAGGAGAGATAGAACTGTCTAAAGGCGTGTTAACAAACAGTCCAGCTGCGACCGCCAATTTCATACAAACGGAGACCGAAGTTCTTCGTGAAACCGATTCTCTCAGATATTCGCCTCTCTCTGAAAACAATCGACCACCACGTCATTAAACTGGGAACAGTCGACCTCTAAGTCGTTAAACTGGGAATGTAAATATATATATATATATATATATATATATGTAAATAAACAAAAAATGTGTAAATAAAAGAAAAATAAAGAAAAGCCGAAATGATGGGGCAACTCGCAATAAAAATCAGCGAGTAAAATAAAGATGAAAATAAAGCCGAAATGATGGGGTAACCGCGAATAAAATTCGAAATGATGGGGAAATCGCGACCTTCGCGATAAGAAAAGCTGAAATGATGGAGCAATCGCGGTAAAACAAAAAAAATGCAAAAACAAAAAAAAAACGGCGAATGATGAGTCGCTCCTGGTACCATATTCCAGTGCAGCGATGCAGACGCCAACCAAAATCCAATTTCTTAAAGTTCTCCTAGCCCTACGGTTAGTCCCCAAATTGACAACCGTATACAATCCACGGGCTCAAATAATTCTCATCATACCCATGCCCCACCGTAATCACCAGTTACGTGGCTGGTCTCCGCCTTTGGAATTATGCTCTATTGAGAAGACCTACTCATGTGTCCTCACGATACATGAGGAGAACAAACCTTTGTGGGATCCTTACGACTCACAAAGGAACAACACACTTAGGAGTCCTCACGACTCCTAAGGAGAAAATACATCTGCGGGATCCTTACGACTCGTAGGGAGAAAATGCTTTTATGGGACCCTCACGACCCATAAAATTGAAAAGCCTTAGGTGACAGGGACCTAAACCTGTCTCCTAAGCCACCGCTCCCCAACCCCCAAGTGGCGAATGATGAGTCGCTCCTGGTACCATATTCCAGTGTAGCGATGTAGACGCCAACCAAATTCCAAATCCCATACCCCAATGGCGAATGATGAGTCGCTCCTGGTACCATATTCCAGTGCAGCGATGCAGACGCCAGCCAAATTCTAAATCCAAATCCCCAAGTGGCGAATGATGAGTCGCTCCTGGTACCATATTCCAGTGCAGCGATGCAGACGGCAACAAAGTCCCGAAATTTTTATGGCCCTACGGTCTGGATCATACATCCTGCAAAACCGTATACAATCCACGGGCGTAATACGATCCCAATCTCTCCCAAGTCCTACCGGCGAGACCACATTCAAAGTCCACCGGCAGGGAAGATTCAAAAAAAAAGAAAAAAAAAAGAAAAGAAAAAAAAAAGGTATGTCCACAAGCAAAATGGGCACGGATGAAAACCCGAAAGGGCTCCGTGAGTAAAAATAGCAGGACTGCCGGCGAGTTTGTGAAAACCCGAAAGGGCGCAAACTCTTGAAAAAGAGATGAAATGCACTCGCAAAGTCCTCTCGACTTTGTGAGGAGAAAATTCCCGCGTGAGATCCTTACGACTCATAAAGGAGCAACACACTTAGGAGTCCCCACGACTCCTAAGGAGAAAAAACACCTACGGGATCCTTACGACTCGTAGGGAGAAAATGTTTTGTGAGACCCTTACGGCTCACAAAATTGAAAATTCTTAGGTGATAGGGACCTAAAACCTGTCTCCTAAGCCATCGCTTCCTGATAAGCAAGCGCAAATGATGATTCGCTGCTGGTACCATATTCCAGTATAGCGATACTGATGCCAAGCAAAACTAATTCCCAAATCCTCCCGGGGCAAATGTTGAGTTACTCCTGGCATTATTCCAGTATAGCAATACAGATGCCAAACCAAAACCAATTCTCAAATCCTCTCATGACAAATGATGATTTGCTTCTGGTACCATATTCTAGTATAGCGATAGTGATGTCAACCCGAATCAAATCAAAATAGCAAGCTCTGCTCCGGAATCATGCTCCGTCTCAGAATGCATCCCGTGTCGAAATCAATGCTTCGCCTTGGAATATCTGCCTTCCTTGTCGAAATTATGTTTCGCCTAGGAACCAACCTCTGCATCGAAATTATGCTTCGGTCAGAATGTCTGCCGCTCTTCGGAATGATGCTCCGAATCCTGGAATTATGCTCTGCTCATTGGAATGATGCTCCGATCCTTGGAATTATACTCCGCTCTTCGGAATGATGCTCTGAATCCTGGAATTATGCTCCGCTCTTCGGAATGATGCTCCAAATCTTGGAATTATGCTCCGCTCATCGGAATGATGCTCCGATCCTTGGAAATATGCTCCTCTCTTCGGAATGATGCTCCGAATCCTGAAATTATGCTCTGCTCTTCGGAATGATGCTCTGAATCCTGGAATTATGCTCCGCTCTTCGGAATGATGCTCCGATCCTTGGAATCATGCTCCGCTCTTCGGAATGATGCTCCGAATCCTGGAATCACGCTCCGCCCTTCGGAATGATGCTCCGATCCTTGGAATCATGCTCCGCTCTTCGGAATGATGCTCCGATCCTTGGAATCATGCTCCGCCCTTCGGAATCGTGCTCCGAATCCTAGAATCATGCTCCGCTCTTCGGAATGATGCCCCGAATCCTGGAATCATGCTCCACCCTTCGGAATGATGCTCTGAATCGTGGAATTATGCTCCGCTCTTCGGAATGATGCTCCGAGCCCTGGAATGATGCTCCACTCTTCGGAATGATGCTCTGAATCCTGGAATCACGCTCCGCCCTTCGGAATGATGCTCCGAATCCTGAAATTATGCTCCGCTCATCGGAATGATACTCCGATCCTGGGAATGATGCTCCGCTCTTCGGAATGATGCTCCGAATCCTAGAATTATGCTCCGCTCTTCGGAATGATGCTCCGAATCCTGGAATCATGCTCCGCTCTTCTGAATGATGCTCCGATCCTTGGAATCAGGCTCCGCTCTTCGGAATGATGCTCCGAATCTTGGAATCACGCTCCGCTCATCGGAATGATGCTCCGATCCCTGGAATCATGCTCCGCTCTTCGGAATGATGCTCCGAATCCTGGAATCATGCCCCGCCCTTCGGAATGATGCTCCGATCCTTGGAATCATGCTCCGCTCTTCGGAATGATGCTCCGATCCTTGGAATCATGCTCCACCCTTCGGAATGATGCTCTGAATCCTGGAATTATGCTCCGCTCTTCGGAATGATGCTCTGAATCCTGGAATCATGCTCCACCCTTCGGAATGATGCTCCGAATCCTAGAATTATGCTCCACTCTTCGGAATGATGCTCCGCTCTTCGGAATGATGCTCCGAATCCTGGAATTATGCTCCGCTCTTCGGAATGATGCTCCGAACCCCTGGAATTATGCTCCGCTCTTCAGAATGATGCTATGAATCCTGGAATCACGCTCCGCCCTTCGGAATGATGCTCCAATCCTTGGAATCATGCTCCGCTCTTCGGAATGATGCTCCGATCCTTGGAATCATGCTCCACCCTTCCGAGGGATACTCCGACCCTGGAATTATGCTCCGCAAATCAGAATGATGCTCCGATCCCCGGGAATCATGCTCCCCGAAGGATGCTCCGCCCCCGGAATGATGTTCCACCTCGAAGTCCAGCTCAAGATCCATCAATTTCATGCACACAACTCAAATGGGCGGTGTGCATTTATTGATGGGGGGCCATTTTGTTGGGGTCAAAATTTGCACCCCGGTTGACCGAGTCAAAGTCAAGGTTAACCCACAAGCTAGGTGGGCCCAAGCCCAGGTCAAGCGGGCCCATGCCCAAGTCGAGCCCGTGGCCAGCCTCCCCATGCCAACAACAAAATCATGTAATAAATAATTTTTATGTAATTTTTTATACATGAATGTATGCAAAATGGGCATAACGCCAATATTTTGTAAGCCCATGGCTTATGTGCAAAAATGAAATGGCACATGAGCCATGGGATGGGAAAAATGCCATTTTTGTAAAGCCCAAGGGACTATATGTAAATATGTAAGCCTATAAAAGGCAACATGATGATGAATAAAGTAATACTTTTCATTCCTCCAAAAACTAGGGTTCTTTGTGCCTCCTTCTCCTTCTCCAAGGTTCTAAACCTTCTCATCTCTTTTGAATTAAATCAAGAGTTTTACTCTTTCTTTTCCAAAACTAAGTAGTTTTCCACCACAAAACCCACAAAGGGGAACTCAGATCTCCCATCGAATCTTAAAAAGGAGTGATTTTTAAAATCTCCTACTTCTTGATCTTCAAGATCCGGCCAAACAACAGGAGGAAGAAGAAGAACCCCCTTCATCAGCTTCAAAACTCTTAGGATATATATATATATATATATATATATATATAATAAATATTTCCTTTTTGAAGCATAGCTTCTGGTTCTGGGACTAAAAGCCCTTTTTTCTCAAGCGCACAGCGCCCGAGCGCAAAGCGCCCATGTGCCGACACGTGGCGCGCTTGCGCCGAAGCGCATAGCACCTAAATGCACAGCACTCAAGGCGCTGGCCCCACGCATCCCTTGGATGCCTTTTCCCCCTCTTTTATATATATATATATATATATATATATATACATATATATATATATATGCATATGTATACATATGTACACACACATACTCCATGACACTGCTTCTGTTAGAAAAAAATTTCTAACGGGGCACTGCCCCGCACCTCGCAAGGGGGCTGCTAGCCCCCTTGACCCCCAGCCCGCTATCCGGGTGGCGGGACCCCCGTAAAAACTCTGTGTGGCTCCCGATATATCCAAAACCCCCTTTCAAAACACAACACACGTACACTGCACATTGAGTTCGCATGGCCAGTTTAACCCGTCAATCGGAGGTTCCCTCGCTCCAAAGGCGAGAGGTAATTAACGGCAGCTTAGTCTGTGGCTGCCGGAGATTCGGATACCCACAATCATTAAACCCCGGCCTACCCTAGGCAGGGGGAATCTGTAGTACGCCTGACAAGCGCGCGCGTATTCCCATCTCAATAGGGTGACGAAAAACACCCTACAGCAAAGATATACGATCCCCAAGTTCTATGTCTACAAAGGAACAGGCAACCCCTAACAACACGTCGTGCAATTCAGAGCTCTGTGCGGCAACACTGGAGGCGACGATAAACTATTGCTTTGCCAGTTCGTAAGCAGATTGTCAGAAACAGCCTTTGAATGATACTCAAAGCTCCCAAATGACTCCGTGAAAACATTTGCAGAAATGGAATTGATGTTCACACAGCGATTCTCCAGTGCAAGCGAGCATACTCCGATCATGGCATTAATCAATGCCAGGTAAAGCCAGGAGAAACATGGGTCCAATACGCAATCTAGTGGCGGAACCTGTGGTCTAAGTGCGAACAATGTATTGAAGAATCTCCTGCCGTTGGCATATTCATCGATACCCTTGATCATCAAACAACCGTGTCCCAATTCATGACGTTTTTCAAGCCTACAACCTTTCAGGGCCTGATAGATAAACTGGTCTAAATGGACCGGATGAGCGAAGGGCCTTCCTCTTCAAATAAGGACCATCGGAATGCTGAGGGTAAAAGGAAAGCAGCCGTCTGTCACGACCCGAAATGGCACGTGACTGGTACCTGAATCTTGTGAAGTCTATAAGACCCCACTGAATTCAAGTAAGTCAAAAGCCCAGAAATCTAAACCATTTAAAAAGAGAGTGAAGGAATACTTATTTAAAGTTAACATATAAATTCACTTTGAAAGTCGTAATAAACATTTTTAAAATATCAAGTCTTTTCCCAAAAATTTCGGCAGAGTTTCCTTTATAAATACTGGCCCCAAACGGGTATAAACATGCATATACATATATAACGAATAAAGGCATCCCCATTGATCAGTCGAAAATACTGCATATTTTAACCGGCAATTTCCTTGTCATCTGCATACATATAGGAGAGTACGGTATTCATAATTCACATATTAGCTAATTGGTCGCAAAATATCAAATTACATGTATTCGACCTTAAAACCGGAAATTCTAGGGAAATTAACTGCATTGCATTACATAGCATATTTTCTATATCTTGCAACTCCTATTTTGAAGTCTATGTAGGAAAAGAGATACTTGCTCGATCAATTCATTGCTCGACCATTACAATTGCTCGTAAACTCATTGAAAGAAAATCTGGTATCAACACAGAAGGTCAATTGCAATTCTGAACATCAAAGAATAACCCAAATAGAAGTACAAAGCAACTGCAGAAGACACTGATCCCGAGGCCACCAAGGCGCGGCGGAAGGGCGGCCTAAAGGCACCTCACGCGGCGGTTGCGCGGCGGTCTCAGGGACTGAGCTCCTCAAACTTCACCAAAACTCCTGTTTCAGTGCCTACAGCTCATAAATGCATACAAACTTCCAGAAGAGACCAGATACTTTCACCAGATCAGCAAATTCCCAAACTACCCTAATCTTTCTAGAACTTTCCTAAACCCTTGCTTAAACCCTAAGCTAAACCCCAACAAACTTGTCAACAAACTTTGGGAGGGAAAGTCCAATTCAAACCTAAACCTAGTTCTATAAATAAGACCCTAGGCTCTCTCATTTCTCATCTTACAATATATGAAACCCTAGAGAGAAAAAGATTCAACATCTTAGATCTTAGCCATTCTCTCTCTTTCTCCATCTTCTTCTTCCTCAAGATTAGTGAGAAATCTTGTAGGAAACCCTAACCCTAAATCCATCCACAATTCAAGATCTTGAGTGCAAGCCAAGCAAGATTCCTTCAACCCTTTTATGAGCCGAGCCGATCTTCCATCGGGCAAGAGATCAAAAGTAGATCCACGATCCACGGAGTCGAGCGAAGCCGAGTCAACGATCGATTTTTCTTTCTTCTTGTAGATCTTGAAAGAATGTATTGACAATTGTTGATTAAATAAAAGGTGATATTTTCTCCATTCTTGTTTTCTTTAAAATTCCGCATCATGTTATCTTTACTGTTCTTGAATATTGTCTATGTGGTGATGCGCGAGTAAAACTCCGCTCGTTAAGGAGTCGAGAAGATCTTTAGTAGGATGATGTAGCAAATTTGTAATCAATTCTTGAATCCCACGAGATTGTAAACCCTAGCAAGTTCAAGAATCGACAACCCAATTCGATTCGATGCTTTCTTGATCAACATCGCTCGAGATTGGGGTGATCCGATCGATTCTTGAAATTGCTAGAGGCTAGAATATAAATGGTATCCTCGAAAGAGCAAGGGTTAAGAGATGAAACTTTAATTTCATCAAGAAAACCCTAATTCTCGTCGATAACCATTGATCTAGCATCAATTCTTCGAAGGACAAGAATATGAAATATTGTAGACTACAACACATCTAAAGATCCTATCGATTCCTACGAGCCTCTTTATCAGTCTTGATTGTCGTTTGGAAAATTCCATTGAAACCGATTCTTGTTGTTTATAGTTCTTGATTCTTTAGAAAAGATTAGTGACACACGAATACAAATCAATCAATTGAATCGTGTTTTCTCTTATTGTTGCTTAACATTTCATTTCAAACAAATAAAAGTACAAACGAATCTCGAGATCCCTGAGGACGATCCGCACTCATTCATTAACTTCAACTGACACCGTTGTTTGATTGCGGTCAAATATTTTTGGTTGTGATTTCTTTACTATTTGATTCGATAAACACATCCACGAAAATCATTTAAATCAAAATGGCGCCGTTGCCGGGGATCGCGCGTTAATTCGTTTACATTTTATAGTTTGAAGTGAAAGAATTATTACGTTTCATTTCTTGAAATCAAAATTCGTACAAACTCTTATACGTGTGTTGTGAATTGATTGCAAGGTGATCTGGAGCATTCTGTGCTGTGGAAAAATTATTTGGGATATCCCAGATAGCTGGAGATAGCAACAGCAAGCAGCTGAAGAAAAATTGTACAGTGAAACCACTGTTAGACCGCGGAAGGGCGGCATAATCAGGCTTTGTTTGGCGGAAGCGCCGCAATCTTGAGGGTTCTCTGGAAAATTTTCCAGCAGGTGATTTCTCTCTCTCTCCTCTCTCCCTTTTTAGCTCCAACTAATCCTTTCTGCAGGATTCTTTGCAAATAATAGCTGCGCCGCAAAAGCAAATTAAAATTGTGCGTGATTTTGCTTTTCTTGGTTGTTTTGCATATTAAATACGGAAATTAAGGAGCACGGCCAAATCCAAATTAGGTGGGGATTTCATTACCCTTCCTAGGCCCCGAAAACCACCAAACTTGCATCCGCATTTACCCCCATTAACTAAAAGAAATCTAGAGATGACTCTAAGGACTGTCGCGCTCATTTAGGACAAGAGAGGGCCGTGGGTAATTCATTGCTTATCCGCGTTTTCTTGTGGTGCCTAAGGCGAGTGTGTCTAAGGCTAGTGGTTATTAATTAGGTCCACTGTAGTGGTGGTTCCTTCCCACTTACCTGGCACTTATCCGGCCACAGGGGGACAAAGAGGCAGTGGAGGATTGATCCTGCGACTTGTCTTTTGGCTGTTAGGAGCGGTCTAGAGCCGGACCTAGGTGACCATTAGATTTTAGGGTTGTGTGCTGCATTTGGTTGTCGCATCATTTTTTTTAAAAATCCGTCCCTTTTCAAAAGCAAACACCGCATTCATTTTACCCCTAATTATAAGCCAACGCTGCCACTTGTACTAACCCTTTTTAGTACAAGATAGGCTGGACACGGGATTCTAGTGCCCGTTTAGTCCGCGTACCTTTTATCGACTCTGAAGTCGATAATTCTCCATTTACCTTTTCTTTACCTACTACCACACCCACACCGATGGATCCGAATCCATCAAACTTCTTTAACCCCAATCTGCCACCGTCCGTTGGTGCGCAGAATCCTCCACACATTTCTCTTTAGGAAAGATGTTATCCACTTAGAGGTCCTCTTTCGACCTGCTTATCCACACCACCAGCGAACGGGGATAACTTTGAAATAAAGCCCCAGTATATCAACCTTCTACCTAAGTATCACGGACTCGAGACCGAGGACGCTTACGTTTTCATTACCAAATTTGAAAACGTATGTGCTATGATGGGTACGTCTCAACTTTCTGTGGATGCGATGCGTCTACGACTTCTTCCTTTTACCTTGTGCGATATAGCCGAGAAGTGGCTATATAACACCACAGCACACTCCATCACAAATTGGGAAGAATTCGTCGCAGCATTCCTAAAGAAATTTTACCCAGTCCAAAGAACGGCTCGAATTCGTAGCGAATTGAACCAATTTGCCCAGCTCCCTACCGAACCATTTTCAAAGTACTTTGAACGTTTCAAGGATTTAATGGTTCAATGTCCTCATCACGGCATCCCGAGATGGGAGCTTTGCCGAATCATCTATGAGGGCAGTAACCCTAGGACGAAACAAAGCCTTGAAAATATGTGTCAGGGTACATTTATGACTAAAGACGATGGGGAAGCCTGGCGATACTTAGAAGAATTCGCTGAAAAATCACTAATTTGGGAGAGTGGAACCCAACCATTGAATAGGGGTGGCGTACACCAAGTAGATGTGTCCATAGGTGTTCGAGCAGAAATGGCAGCAATGCAAAAGAAGCTCGACGCTATGGAACACAAATTTGCAGCAGCCTCCCTAAACCCGGTATCACTCCCCAAAACTATTTGTGGGTGCTGTTCTGATCCGTCACACTTAACGGAAGAATGTCCTTTAAACTCGGCGTTTCAAGGTCACGAGCATTCTAATGCCGCATTTCAACGACCTCGAAACGATCCATATTCTTCCACGTACAATCAGGGTTGGAGGAACCACCCGAATTTTGCTTGGAACCAAAATCAATCTCAAAACACGGTTCCAAACACAAATAACTTTCAAAGGGCTCTTCCTCCACCACAACAGCAACCCCTCCAACTCACTCAGCACCCCTACCAGTCACAAAATTTCCAAAACCAGGGCAACACTCATGCACAGTCTAATCCTATGCAGTCCTGTTCTGATGATTTCTCTCAATTTACTCAAACCATGAAATCACTTTTGTCTAATTTCATGGAGGTTTCAACTGAGGTTAGATCTTCCGTCAGTGAAATAAAGAAAAACTCAGCGTCACAAGCTGAGAGTATTAGAACGATGGAAGCTGAAATCGCACGCCTCAAAGCTGAAATGAGTGCGAGAGAAAAAGGGAAACTTCCCTCTCAACCCCTACAGAATCCTGGGCATTACAATGTAAATGCCATTACCACGTTGAGATCGGGAAGAGTGCTGAATAATAATGTCGGGGAAGATATTGATAATACTGAAAATCATGTCAAAACCCCGGCTGAGACCTTTCCACATACACACACTTCTCCTTCTGATCCTTCTTCTTCTACCAAACCACCTTCGCACGAGCCTATTCTCCAGTTCCCTTTAGGCTCAACACCTTCACCCAACCCTTATAGTTCTCCACAGACGGTCCCCACACCTCTTTTGGGATCTCGTCTACCCCCCCTTTCCTTCTCCTATGATGGACCCTGCGCTTATTGCGAAAGCACCTTACCCGAACCGGCTAAGGGCTAACAGAACGAGTCCTCATATGGAGAAAATTTTAGAAATGTTCAAACAGGTTAACATCAATATCCCTCTCCTAAATGCGATTCAACAAGTCCCCGCTTATGCGAAAATTCTAAAGGACTTGTGCACTAGGAAGAGGAAGACTCAAGTGCCAAAGAAGGTCTTTATGGCTAATAACATCAGCACTGCTTTTATTCCCCAGCTACCAAAGAAACGAAAGGACCCAGGATGTCCTACAATATCGATTTCGATTGGGGGTAAAAACATAAATCGTGCTCTTTTAGACCTTGGCGCGAGTGTTAACCTGTTACCTTATTCTGTCTATGAGCAACTAGGAATTGGAGAGCTGAAACCTGCTCATTGTACTCTCCAGATGGCGGACCGATCTATCACCAAACCAAGGGGTGAATTAGAGGATGTGTTGATAAAGGTCGGGGAATTTGTTTTCCCTGTAGACTTCATTGTGCTCGACACACATCCTGTAGCAAACCCCCGGGGCCAAATTCCGGTGATTTTAGGTCGTCCTTTCCTTGCCACTTCCAACGCTGTTATAAACTGTAGAAATGGTTCAATGAATTTATCATTTGGAAATATGACCATTGAACTAAATATCTACAGAGTTGGGAGTCAGCCATCAGAACCTAGTGCTCATATTTTAGATGTGTGTTCTGTCCATGAGATCGCTCCCGATAGTTGTGGAGCTGAGGAACTTTGCTTTAATGATCTCGATGACATTAGCACATCTCTGCTTGATCTTACACTTGATCTTAGTGAGGACACTACACTTACACTTGAGTCCTGCACTTCTGACTTTTCTCCACCCGAGTCTGTATCTTTCACAGGCTCTGAGCTTCTTTGTAAATCCAAAAATCATTCTATGATCCTCCCTTCGATCATTTCTCCGCCTGAATTAGATCTCAAGGTCTTACCTTCTCACCTAAAATATGCATATCTTGGTGAGAACGAGACTTTACCGGTTATAATTTCCACTTCTCTTGCATCAGAGCAAGAGAATGCACTTTTATCGGTATTAAGATCTAATAAAGAGGCGTTTGGTTGGAGTATGGCGGACATCAAAGGGATCAGTCCCTTGATAGTTGAACATCATATACATGTGATGGATGATGCCAGACCGACCCGAGAACCACAGAGACGGTTAAATCCCGTCATGAAGGAAGCTGTCATGAAAGAGATCGTCAAATGCTTAGATAGTGGTATTATATACCCGATCTCCGATAGCCAGTGGGTAAGTCCTATACACGTCGTTCCTAAGAAATCCGGCATCACTGTGATCACAAATGAAGCGAATGAGTTGATTCAGACACGCGCCCAAACTGGGTGGCATGTATGCATCGATTATAGAAAACTCAACGCTGCTACGAGGAAAGATCATTTTCCTCTACCATTTATTGATCAAATGCTGGAACGCTTAGCAGGACGACAATACTATTGTTTCATGGACGGTTACTCAGGCTACAATCAGGTCCCTATCGCCAAAAAGGATCAAGATAAAACCACTTTTACTTGTCCTTTTGGTACCTTTGCTTACAGTCGCATGCCCTTCGGGCTATGCAATGCTCCCGCTACCTTTCAGCGGTGTATGATGGGGATATTCTCTGATATGGTAGAGAATTTCCTGGAGATCTTTATGGACGACTTTTCGATTTTTGGAGACTCTTTTTCTGAATGCCTAGCGAATCTGGACGCTGTTCTTACTCGATGCAAAGAGAAGAACTTGACTTTGAACTGGGAAAAATGCCACTTTATGGTCCCAGAAGGAATAGTCCTTGGACATGTCATTTCACAGAAGGGCATTGAGGTTGACAGAGCTAAAGTAGATGTCATTCAAAACCTCCCTCATCCCAAAAGCGTCAAAGATATTCGCTCTTTCCTTGGCCATGCTGGCTTTTATAGGAGATTCATAAAGGACTTTAGCAAAATTGCTAGACCTTTAACATTACTCCTGGCCAAGGATACTACCTTCCACTTTGACTCGGATTGCGAGACAGCTTTCGACTCACTTAAACACTCACTCACTTCAGCCCCCGTTTTATCATCACCAAACTGGGACTACCCCTTTGAGCTGATGTGTGACGCATCTGATTTTGCAGTAGGTGCTGTCCTTGGACAACACATTGAAAAGATGCCACACGTGATTTACTATGCTAGTAAGACCCTGAATGATGCGCAAATCAATTATACAACCACAGAGAAAGAACTATTAGCGGTTGTATTCGCATTAGAGAAATTCAGGCCTTACTTAATCGGCTCACCTATTGTTGTATATACTGATCATTCCGCTTTAAAACATCTGTTGGCAAAGAAAGATGCCAAAGGTCGACTAATACGTTGGATCCTTCTTTTACAAGAATTCGATCTTGTTATCAAAGATAAGAAAGGATGTGAAAACGTAGTAGCTGACCACCTTTCACGCATCGTTTCTTCCCCTGTGACCCTGCCGATCAATGACTCATTCCCTGACGAACAACTCTTGAGCATATCATCTGAACCATGGTTCAGGGATACTGTGAACTATCATGCCACGGGATTGATACCAAGCGATTGGTCTAAACAGGACAAATACCGCTTTCTTTCCCAAGTAAAACACTATTACTGGGACGAGCCTTATTTGTTTAAATACTGTCCTGATCAGATCATTCGCCGGTGCGTCCCGAATGAAGAGTTCAAGAGTATTCTTTCATTTTGTCATGATCAGGCCTGTGGGGGTCACTTTGGTCCAAGAAAAACAGCGGAAAAGGTTTTGCAATGTGGATTTTATTGGCCGACCTTATTCAAGGACGCATTTGAACATTGCAAAACCTGCACACAATGTCAGTATACGGGTAGAATATCCCAGAGGAATGAAATGCCTCAGCAGCCCATTCTGGTTGTTGAAATGTTTGATGTTTGGGGCATAGATTTTATGGGTCCTTTTCCCAACTCCTTTGGGAATCTGTACATATTGCTAGCGGTTGATTATGTCTCCAAGTGGGTAGAAGCCATTCCAAGTCGCACTAATGACAAGAAAGTTGTCATTAAGTTCTTGAAAGAGAATATCTTCTCGCGATTTGGACACCCACGCGCTATTATTAGCGATAATGGGACACACTTCTGCAACAGATCTTTCGAGACTCTGATGCGGAAATATTCAATCAACCACCGTCTTTCTACACCCTATCACCCCCAAACAAGCGGGCAGGCTGAGATCTCAAACAGACAAATCAAACTTATCCTGGAGAAAACTGTTGCTAAAAATAGAAAAGACTGGTCGACCAAATTGACGGATGCTCTTTGGGCATTCAGGACTGCATATAAGACCGACCTAGGAATGTCTCCATATAGGATAGTGTTTGGAAAACATGTCATCTACCTGTTGAGATAGAACATAAAGCATTGTGGGCTATAAAGGAAATTAATTTTTATTTAAACCTTGCTTGCAACTTTCGGAAGCTGCAACTAAACGAGCTAAGCGAACTCCGCGATGAAGCTTATGATAATGCTGTAATCACAAAGAATAGGACTAAGGTTTTTCACGATAAAAACATTGTAAGGAAAACATTTTTACCTGGTCAACAAGTCCTTCTTTATGATTCACGATTACACCTTCATGCGGGTAAGCTCCGATCACGTTGGAAGGGACCTT
The DNA here is from genome assembly GCA_030015575.1 of Agapanthus africanus. Classification (NCBI taxonomy): domain Eukaryota; kingdom Viridiplantae; phylum Streptophyta; class Magnoliopsida; order Asparagales; family Amaryllidaceae; genus Agapanthus; species Agapanthus africanus. The sequence goes on from JASDDO010000031.1 coordinate 74,238,224, forward strand.
TTGTTGTGCGGTCTGTATACCCGCACGGGGCAGTAGATGTTGAAAATGTTAAAAACGGCACTGTTTTCAAAGTAAATGGACATAGATTAAAGCCGTATTTTTCCACTGACCCCACGGAGGAGCTCTTGTTCTTACAAGAGCCAGTTTATCTTGATTAAAATTCCTCCGTCTCACTTTCATGTCCAGTATATCATTGCATCATATTTTGAATGAAGGTGAGTAAATAAAACAAGTTTGGGGGAAGATCTTCACTTATATATTTGCCCCCACTAATAATTCTCCTCAGATTTACAGATTTTTGTAGGTATAACTGTCGGCAACAGTGAGGACACTGTTGAAAACAAGTTTGGGGGAGGTTTGTGCTTATTTTCGCATCATTTGCATATCATCTGCATAAGCACAAAACATTTCTTTTAAAAATCTATAAAAATTGAAAAATTTTCAAAACCCATAAAAATTTAAAAAAATTTCAAATATAAAAATAATTACACTTTTTTGTATATAAATAAGATAATGAAAGTTTAGACAGTGAACAATTACATCCATGAGATTGGAAAAATTTTAGAAAACTAAGAAAATTAGAAGTTTTCTTATACGAACTAGTAATAAGTAGTTATGAGCCGTTGTCCCAAGGGTTAGTAAGATGAAGGACGTCACTAATCTGAGGATAAAAATAAGTCTGAAAAATAGTTTCTATTCTGGAAGCCAAACATTTTGAACGTTGCTACCCTGCTATTCGCACTTACACACGTCTTGAAGCCTGGGATAGTAGAGGATACCTTGAAATGCTCTTGTCTTAAGGCCAAAAGTATAAAAAAGAAAAGTGTGTTTTAAAGTGGTGAGAAAAATGGATACTGGTTTTGTTATCACCAAGGGCAAGAAAAATATATAGCAAAAGGGTGCTTCTTCACCTAGTGCCCCAAGGTCAACTGGTCTGGGAGTCACTGCTATGCCTGAGGTGGTGCAAGATTAGGAAAATACACCAAGTTAGCATGCACATTAGTAATCGGTCGGTTAGTACCTCAAGAAGTATTAACGGTCGCATGAAAGTGTGTAAGCAATCTCGTTTGCCAAGAAGTACTGAGGCTGATGGGCAAGGGTATGATAGCTTGAATTGAATTCTCCGGGTGTAGGGATGTCTTTACACACACGCAGGGTGATATGATCGATGTTTGGAATAAAGATAGGAATGAAGAATAAGACGATGTTTTATTGAGGGAGGACGTGATTTCTGACATCTTTTCATGACCATTAAGATAGGGCTCATGACAACCGAAAAGCTAGCTTAGTTGGAAACCCTAATTTTCAAGGCTTTTCTTTTACAATTCTTTTCTTTAAATGTAATATTCATGATCTTTCTTTTATTATTGGATTTTGTGGGTGCAATCCGCTGAAAATCCTCAGGAGACAACACTCCTCCTACTAGGGACACCTAGAGGTTTAAAGGCTTGTTGCACATGCTCAGTGCAATCGTGTTGCCTACGAAAGTGTGCTAGTTAGTTTTTTTCTCTTTCTTTGTTTTCTCCTTCTCTTTTTAATAAAACATTCTCTCGAGACGATCGAAATTAAGTTTGGGGGTATTTGATCAGTCGAAAATACTGCATATTTTAACCGGCAATTTCCTTGTCATCTGCATACATATAGGAGAGTACGGTATTCATAATTCACATATTAGCTAATTGGTCGCAAAATATCAAATTACATGTATTCGACCTTAAAACCGGAAATTCTAGGGAAATTAACTGCATTGCATTACATAGCATATTTTCTATATCTTGCAACTCCTATTTTGAAGTCTATGCAGGAAAAGAGATACTTGCTCGATCAATTCATTGCTCGACCATTACAATTGCTCGTAAACTCATTGAAAGCAAATCTGGTATCAACACAGAAGGTCAATTGCAATTCTGAACATCAAAGAATAACCCAAATAGAAGTACAAAGCAACTGCAGAAGACACTGATCCCGAGGCCACCAAGGCGCGGCGGAAGGGCGGCCTAAAGGCACCTCACGCGGCGGTTGCGCGGCGGTCTCAGGGACTGAGCTCCTCAAACTTCACCAAAACTCCTGTTTCAGTGCCTACAGCTCATAAATGCATACAAACTTCCAGAAGAGACCAGATACTTTCACCAGATCAGCAAATTCCCAAACTACCCTAATCTTTCTAGAACTTTCCTAAACCCTTGCTTAAACCCTAAGCTAAACCCCAACAAACTTGTCAACAAACTTTGGGAGGGAAAGTCCAATTCAAACCTAAACCTAGTTCTATAAATAAGACCCTAGGCTCTCTCATTTCTCATCTTACAATATATGAAACCCTAGAGAGAAAAAGATTCAACATCTTAGATCTTAGCCATTCTCTCTCTTTCTCCATCTTCTTCTTCCTCAAGATTAGTGAGAAATCTTGTAGGAAACCCTAACCCTAAATCCATCCACAATTCAAGATCTTGAGTGCAAGCCAAGCAAGATTCCTTCAACCCTTTTATGAGCCGAGCCGATCTTCCATCGGGCAAGAGATCAAAAGTAGATCCACGATCCACGGAGTCGAGCGAAGCCGAGTCAACGATCGATTTTTCTTTCTTCTTGTAGATCTTGAAAGAATGTATTGACAATTGTTGATTAAATAAAAGGTGATATTTTCTCCATTCTTGTTTTCTTTAAAATTCCGCATCATGTTATCTTTACTGTTCTTGAATATTGTCTATGTGGTGATGCGCGAGTAAAATTCTGCTCGTTAAGGAGTCGAGAAGATCTTTAGTAGGATGATGTAGCAAATTTGTAATCAATTCTTGAATCCCACGAGATTGTAAACCCTAGCAAGTTCAAGAATCGACAACCCAATTCGATTCGATGCTTTCTTGATCAACATCGCTCGAGATTGGGGTGATCCGATCGATTCTTGAAATTGCTAGAGGCTAGAATATAAATGGTATCCTCGAAAGAGCAAGGGTTAAGAGATGAAACTTTAATTTCATCAAGAAAACCCTAATTCTCGTCGATAACCATTGATCTAGCATCAATTCTTCGAAGGACAAGAATATGAAATATTGTAGACTACAACACATCTAAAGATCCTATCGATTCCTACGAGCCTCTTTATCAGTCTTGATTGTCGTTTGGAAAATTCCATTGAAACCGATTCTTGTTGTTTATAGTTCTTGATTCTTTAGAAAAGATTAGTGACACACGAATACAAATCAATCAATTGAATCGTGTTTTCTCTTATTGTTGCTTAACATTTCATTTCAAACAAATAAAAGTACAAACGAATCTCGAGATCCCTGAGGACGATCCGCACTCATTCATTAACTTCAACTGACACCGTTGTTTGATTGCGGTCAAATATTTTTGGTTGTGATTTCTTTACTATTTGATTCGATAAACACATCCACGAAAATCATTTAAATCACCCATGCGGGGGTAGCTCTTCGCCAATTGGCGGAAACAACCATGCAATGAAATATAATATACAACGCTGAAGGGCGAGGATCAAAACTCAGCAAGGAATCCAACATCCTCAAGAAAACCAGAGAAAATCATAATAATACAAGCGCGCGACTCTAAAGTGGAAAGAATATACAACCGGTCTTCTAAGTCTATCAAATAATACAAGTCTGGTTGATGGAGTTTACTAGATACAACATAATATAAATAAGGTACAATGGTGGTCACGATACAAGTGAACCCACCTATCAAAACAATCACCCGGAAGGAAGCAGTGTGCCAGCAAGCCGCAACGAAACCTGTACGGCAAAATCTGTAAGAAACTGTGGCACAATGGGGGTGAGTTGCCAACTCGTGAGTAGAAAACATCACCGAGAAGAAATCGCATGTATGACTCTCTCCTAGGTCATACAATAAAATACACAATACTATAAAAATGGTGACAATATATCATAAGTGTAATATCAAGTACTCGTGTCCGTGTCATGAGTAATAATATATCGATGCATGATATATACTAATGCATCATCTAACGTGTGTCCAGCAACGACACACAAATCATGATAAAACCCGAGTGCCCAGCATCGACACTCAAAACATCATGAAGTCCGTGTCCAACAGTGACACATAATACTCAAATCTTGGGCTCCGCATAATCAGGATCGACCCATGGGCTCCGCATAGTCAGGATCGGCCCATATCTATCTCTCTCATAACTCCGTCCACCGGATATCCGTCGGGTTTCCATACAATCACCGGTCGGTAGTACTCCCCTGCCGGGCTCAATACCTTTCTATATGATCCTTTTGTCCCGGGGTACCGCACCGGGTCCACCATGCACCCACAGACGGTCCCTCCCCCTAGCTCGAATCGGGAGTATGATACCGCTGAAGAACCGAGAAAGCCGATGGTGGACATCACAAATATCATATCACGAGAAAACCGTAAATTTCTATTTTTAGAAATGATAATGAGTTTATAAATCCTTGCGGTTTCTCCAAATCCAGAAATCTCATGGAAAATCCGAATCTCATAATCCAAAGTCAATAAACAGTGAATACGGGCATAAAGCCCCACAATATAGCATGCATGAAGTATCTAAGTAAGAAATGCAACATCTAAACTAACATATGAAAGCAAGCGTACCAGTATTATGTTGAACTACCAGTTAGCAAATTATACCAATTAAGTAATGTTTTACTAACGTGTACGTGACATGGAAATTACTGATGATGGTGTGTATGAGCCGGCAAGCAAGTATACGTGGAGCATATGCATCATCGGTAATTGTTTCGGTGTCCTAACAATAGGGTTCATAATAACTAAAGAAAACGCAGGTATAAGCTTGCAATGCGATAAGAACAATATGAATATATGGAAAAATATGTAGTAACCGCAACATATAAGAATATACGTTTGTATATAGGAGTCATACAGTTTTGGCCTTTGAAATAGTACGAATCGTGGTTTTTAGAAAATAGGGCTACGGTGTTTTTAAGAAAAGGTACGTTCTTTGAAGAATCCATATTATCCCTCGGGTTGTCCTTTGAAAACACTCATGATCCGTTAGTTTTGAAAAATAAGTATGACTCGAACCAGTCTAACATCTACCAAATAAACTACATGACGAAGCTAAGAGACTAATCGAACGGGTAAGGAAATCCACCTAAATCCGAGTTGATATATCTTGTAGTCGGTGATCCCGCTTCAATAGCGTCATGTATGATAAAATATATAATACGTCATCCTCGAGTCAAGAGTGCAGATCAATCATCATATTTAGTAAAATCCATCGTACGGCATCCCAAAATCGGGGTATGGGTCAAATATCATATTTATCTCATTATTTATATGGTATCATTATCATAATATCATGAACTAGGGGTACTGATCTAAAGTTTAGTACATTCCGATACCATCCACATATATCCGTGTGTGTATGAAAACATATCGCCCATCGATCCGCTATAATATCATGTCGTATATCATAACACGACCCAAATCACATAACCGATCTCACGGCATCATGCTCGATCATATCGACTCATCTCCAAGTATCATATATTATCCACATCATCCCTGTATACGTATATGTGTGTGTGTGTGTATACTAACTCATCCACACACACACACACACACACACACACATAAACATATACACCCAAACATATCATGTATGTGCATGTGTGTGTGTGAATCTCTACTCTAGGTTTCGCAACTAAGAAAATAACTAAAAGTACTATCTCCTAAAACCTCTGTTGCTAATTATTCACGTCTCACAAAAACGCATATATATATATATATATATATATATATATATCATACTCGTATGCTACACTACGAAACCGCGGGGGTGCTATATGCCATCCACCCGACTTCCTCGTAGATATACATCTACTCACCTTGATTCTTGCCTTCCGAAGCCGATGCCGCCATGCTTTTCCCTTGTCGTACAATGTCCATATAGGTACCTATAGTTTCAAAATATGTTATATCGTAAAACAAGTATCAAAATACTAGAAAATCCAATACGGCGCACGAATCACACATAGGTTAAAACCTATGGTCTATGCATGCAAGAATAACCAAACAACTCTCGATATCGACGTACAAACGTCAAGTGACCGAGAAAAAACCCAATATCCAAAGTTCAAGTCATGAACATCGAGGAAACCAAAACAGAATCTCAGAAAACTAGTCCCAGATTTTTGGTCAGGTAAAATTAGGCTAAACCAGCAATACAGTGGGGTTGTATAAGGGGTATATGAGCTACCGAGCCAATTCTAACACCTATCTCCACAGATGACCCGGTGACATCCCCCTCAAAACCGGCCTGATCGGCCCAGACTGCTTGGATTAGGTTTGTATTTGCAGGGTGGTCTTCTAGTGGTCCGTCTAGGTCTCTAGGGTTGCTAGTTTTTCCAGTAATGGTCTCAGGTCACTCCGGATTCCCTGTAAGCTTAAGGTATACACAAAACCGATATTGAAATATTTAATTCAAATTGCATGGTTTAGGCTCTGTTTAATCTGGTTTCTAACACTAGGGGGTTTGTAGTCCCAATTTCACCTCAATTGCACCACCTCAATTCAAATCAAACCCTAAGCTCAACTCGGAATTTTCCAAGTTCACTAAACCTTACTTAAAAAATTCTAAACTAACATGGAAGCTAAAGGAAATCAAATACTAATCTTAATGTGAAAGAAATACCTCAATTGCAAACTCAAGGATTTTCTTGATTTGCCCCAAGTGCTCAAAATCCAAACATTCTTGGTCCACCTTGCTTGTAGTGAGCTTGTGCATGAATTTTGTGAAGGGGATACTTGGTTTATATATGGAAATAGGGTTCTATGGAGGAGGAAGAGGTGGTGGAGGGAGAGGGCAGCTATGAGAGGAGAGGGAGAAGAAAAAAGATGAAGAAAGATTGAATAAATAATGAGCCATGTCCAAGGATGACCCCTCACCCTCTTTCTCTCTCTTGTCCATACCTCCATATTTTATTCTTTTCTTTTTCCTTTATTTCTTTTCTCTTCTTTTCATTTTTTAAAAAGAAAAACACTTAGGAATAAGGATGATGTAGCACCTTAGGTTTTCGATTAGTGTTAATTAGGCGATAATGCGGGTTTTCTGTAAAAAGTTTACCAAATCGGTTTCCACACATTTTATAACATTTAATTAATATTTTATTATTATTTGTTATGGCTTTCACACACATGTGCATATTAATGTGATGGTGTGTTTTTGTTAATCTGGTTTAGTGACCATGACAACTTAATATAATCCTAATCCTAATTCTAATCCTTGCTTTGCTTTAACCCTAAACCTCTAGATATTTGTGGAGAGATATTTCTTTGTGTTTTAGATTGGATGAGAGGTGGCATGGTTAGTCATGATGAACTTAATGCTTGTATTAAGTGATGGTGGTGCACTTACCCTCTCACCCTACACTCACCTCTCTCCCTTTTCTTCACACCCTCTCTCATTCTCTCTCACTTATCTCTTTCTCATTATTTCTTCATCTCTCTCTCATATCAACTAAACACTTGCCTATTTCATCACAAAACATACACCAATCTTCTTCAAAACATCACCCAAATCACTTTATAAATCTTGTTTTGCCTCTTGGATTCCTTGGAGCTTGGAAAGCTAAGATCTTTGAGCTTGTGGGAGTAGGTAATGATCTCTATCTGTTAAGTAGGTGTTTATAGTGTTGCATAGCTTATTCATTTCAGTTTAGAATGCTTAAAGTAAAGTTTCGTGCACATATAGTATTTTTAGTGTCATTTTATGATATCTGGGATCTGCTATGACTCAGAGTGTATACTTGAAAATCTAGCAGAGTAGTTGTGTTGTACCAAAGACCCTAAGCCTTCACCTGAAGCATGAACCCATGGAGCTCGGATTTGGCCGGCGACATGTAGTGTTTTTTCGGCGACCTCGGCCGTTGGGTAGAGTTAAGGTTTTGGTTTTTCAGGGTAGCTATCTACTTTGGTTTTAGTGTGTTTGGTCCTGTTTGATTTTTAGGTTTTTACTGTATACAAAATTTAGGATCACTTGGCTAGTTTCTAGTGTTACGACTACGCGTGTTACGTTATCCGACACGGTTCGTGTCTTTGTATAGCTTTTGCTCCTGAGTTGGTTTTGTAGTGTCGCTATGCACGTTAGCCACTAGACGAACACTTGAGAGTATATTTGGAGTTGGTCCGTCGGTCAAACATAGTTTGTATGTGATATTGGTCGATTGCTAATATACACTTGTTATTATTGTTTTATGATCTTAGGGACGCAGGCGAGGACTTCTGACGCTGTGAAGAAGGGAAAGCGAGTGGTTGGTTTTACTTTGCCCAAGATCATCTGTGAGTAGATTTAACATCTACAGGGGAATCGCCCGCATGGAGTTATGCGTCAGGGTTAGATATGATATGATATAAGCCGCATGTTTATATTGCACATATAGAGATTGTGCATAAAATTTCATTGCATATTATTACTTGTTGTGCTTGGACTTGTACCCTTTGGACACTGCACTATTATTGACGGTTCATGTTGCACGAGCACTGATTGTATGCCACCCACACCATCAAAAATTTCCATGACACGCACAACACACATACATATATGCTATTGTTTGTTTACGGACATTGAGACATTGATTCATATTCCAAAGTGCATATGACATATAGTATACCTGTATACCTACATGCTTACACATATGCCTTGCCTTGACTACATGCTAGCTACCCATATACATATATGGTATTGTACCATTAGTGATAAATAGATACACATATCTTGATATACCGACATGGTTAGCATACCTAGCTATAGTTACATGTTCACCTTTATATGATATTGTATGGATTTTGGATGAATTAGGAACCTTGTGATATATGTAATAACTTATTGCGGTTAAATAGCGGTTTTTCTTTTATATGCTCATACTACTGTTTCATGTTGAATATATTTTATTTCATGGATTTCGCATTGTAATATGGTTTTCATATGATATTTTCTGGATGTTTTAATCCTGCGTATATATATCAGTGGTATGGGACGCTGATATACATATGTATATAAATGTGTATATATATATATATATATATATATATATAAGTGGTATGGGACGCTGTTATATATGTACATCTACATAATATATCATCATAATGATCTATGCAAATATACTTATTCATTATATATGTGGGCCGATATTATGGTCGATGTGAGAGGCCTATGTGCTCGATGTGAGGGGCATATGTGCCCGATGTGAGGGGCCTATGGGGCCGATGTGAGGATGACATGTTTTATTCAATACTCCGCATTTATTTGATATGCATTGCTTCATGTATTAGTAGTACCTGATAGAGTACCTTTCATGACTGATGCATATATATATTGATGTTTATTGCTATCAGCATGCATGTGATAGATTAGCGCAGTACGTGCATACTTGCGATTACCTGCATATGTTATTTACTATTCACGAGTTGGCAACTCACCCCTATTGTGCCACAGTGTTTTGAAGGTAGTCCCTCAGGGCAGTCGCGACAAGGCTTTCATCTATCGTATCATCTTTTGCAGCGGATACCGCTACGGCTGACTGGGTGCAGTTTTTCTATAGGTGGGTTTTGCAGTTATCCGATATTGCTCATTGTATATTCGTTGTATCCCGTACTCTCCATCTACCATTTTCATGTATTGACTTAGAGACGAGTTGTGAGGACGATATTGTATATTATTTATGACTTGGAGATTTCATGTTGTTCACTTTATATCGTCTTTTTCTTCGCTACGGCGTCGTATATCTATTGTGGTGGTTGTTTTCCGCATTTGGGCATGGATTTTCTCTCGTTTGGGGATGCTTTACTTATATCTTTTGTTATACCCTTTTTGGGGCTAGTTTTTACAAAGGAGGTGCTGCCAAATTTTAAAGAAAGTAAATTTGGACTTTAAAGAATTTTGATTGAGATTTCAAAAGTTTTAAAAATGTTATTATCACTTACTACTTTTGATGGTTTAGATTGCTGGGTTTTCGGCTTACTTGAATTACGTTACGTCTGGAGACGTTACGTAGTTTAAGGGCCGTCACGTACCAAATTTCAGGTCCTGACAAAGTTGGTATCAGAGCGCTAGGTTTTACCTTTTGGAGTGTAGGATGACTTTGGTATGATGGAGTAGGTAGCTTAAGCAGAGTAACGTAATGTGTGTATGTTCGCGGCATACTTACGACACGGTACTCCACCTAGGTGACCTAAGTATTAATTGCTTGAAATTCCTTCCATGATGATACATATCCTTGTGATTCGATTTCCGTATTCTTATCGAATATTTTTCCATTTATAGCCATATGCCGCCGATGACTATGAGGGCACAGAGAAGTATAGTGAGAGCCGAGGTCAGAGTTGACTCGTGTGGGATGAGGTTTGACTGGGATGGTACGCTCGCTGTACAGGAGCAGATTGATCCACCTTCGATTGATCATATCGCTAGGCTTGTGGCAGATATGCAGGACTTGTTCCAGATGATGAGGTCGTTGGTTGAGCCCAGTCGAGCACAGCGATAGGAGGTTGTCACCCCTGTTACCTAGTTATTCCTTGCGATCAGTACACAGCATTGTGTTACTTACACAGCACCAGTGGACGCAATCCTATTAGCTTAGGAGCGTCTTTCCGAGACTTTGGGAGTTCGAGGACCGAGGAGGGCTCGTGCAGGTGTATCAGCCCAGAGACAGTGGCTTAGTCGCCGCGACAGATTTGATTTATGTCGCGGGAGTTGCAGAGGCTTTGGACGAGGACAGCTATTTAGCTCTTATCCCCAAGAGAGTCACCAGTTTTCTTCTGGATGTTACCGGTACGGGAGTTTGAGTCATCGTGTTCGAGATTGTACTGAGCCACGTGAGGGCGGGACAGCTGTACCATATGATACCTTACCACCTTCACCTTAGGGAGAGTCGCCTGTTGCGTCTGTTGTTGATCCGCGTCAGACTTATGTTCAGAGAGGTCATGGTTCCGGAGGATTTGTTCTGAGAGTATAAGATGGTAGAGGAGGAACACAACCAGTTGCGGGTAGAGGGCAGACACGAGCGTTTGCTTCTACTCATCGGGACGCGCAGGCGTCCAATGCAGTGTTTCCAGGTATTCTAATTCATATGTTATTTTGATTCGTATGTTTGTTTAGTTCGGGATCTATGCACTCGTTTGTTCTACACACTTCGTGCTGAGGTTGGGCCGAGAGTTGTGTATGCTGGATTAGCCGTTTGTTGTGTTGACTTCTGTTAGCGATTCTTTTGTTACGCAACACGTGTTACGGTCGTGTGCCAATCTGATAGGAGATAGAGATTCATCCATCGATTTGATCCTTCTAGAGATGTTGGACTTTGACGTTCTCCTGGGCACGGATTGGTTAGCTACGTGCTATGCGTCTGTGGACTGCCGCGAGAAAACAGTCAGGTTTTGTTTTCCAGCGAGTCAGTTCTTGTTGTGCAGGGAGACAGTGGAGCCGCCTCTCACAGCTTGAATTCAACCTTTTACGCTGGTCAGCTTTTGAGCAGAGAATATCGAGGATTCTTGGCTTCCATTCATGATACCGGAGCCATAGTGGGTTTGTTGGACCGGGTTTCTATCGTGCGAGAGTTTTCCGACGTTGTTCCAGATGAGCCGGCGGAGCTTAGAGAACTTAAGGATCTGCTGTAGAGTTGCTAAATAGGGGGACTTGTGTGTCTAAGTGTTTCACTTTGGGGAGATCCTACTCTGTTCGTCAAGAAGAAGGACGGCAATTTGAGGTTGTGTATTGATTTTCGTCAAGTGAACCGAGTTATGGTGCGGATTAGGCATCCTTTACCTCTCTTGACAATTTCTTTTATCTGCTCCAGGGTGCGAGACATTTTTTCTAAGTTTGGTTATGATCAGGTCATCATTGTTGCAGGTTCGGAGTGATGACATTCCGAAGACTGCTTTTGTGCGCTCTACGGGCTTTATGAATTTTTGGTAGTGTCGTTGGACTCACCAATGCTCTAGCTGCATTCGTGGATGTGATGAACCGGGTTTCTCAAGTCGTTCCTCGACCAGTTGATTGTTGTGTTATTTATGACATTTTGGTATATTCCAAGAGTCATGAGGAACATGAGTAACACTTGAGGATTTCCTTGCAGACGTTGAGAGAGCACTGGTTGTTTGCTAAATTCATGAAGTGTTCCTTCAAGCTCGATAGTGTTGACTTCCTAGGTCATGTGGTTACGGGAGACGGTTTTTGTATGGACTCGAGGGAGATCGAGGCCGTACGCTTGGGCCCAGACTTGTATCAGGGACAGAGGTCCACAGATTTTTGGGCTTAGCCATTTTTCACCACCGTTTCATGCAAGATTTCTTGTGTATTCGCTGTACCGTTGACCAGACTGACCAGAAAGGAAGGAAGTTCCTTTCCTTTAGACTGAGGCACAGCCCGCCGATGCTCATTTGTTTGAGATTCGTGAGCTTGTTCGACAGGGTAAAGATTCAAAGTTCTGATTTGTGACCAGGGTGTGCTACGTTATGGGACTCGTTGTGTGTACCAGATATTGATGGGTAGAGACGCGAGGTCCTAGAGCAGGCACATCTGTCAGCTTTTAGTGCCCATCGAGTTCCACCGAGATGTGACGTGACTTGAGAAGTAGTTAAGGGTGGGCAGGGATAAGAGTGAAGTTTCGGATTTCGTTTTAAGGTGCTTGGCATGTTAGCGAGCTAAGCTTGAGCATTTGAGGCCGGCTGGAGAGTTGCAAACTTTTTACCGTTCCAGAGTGGGAATGGGAGCAGATCTCCATGAATTTAGTTGTGATGTCTACCCAGGTCTAGACAGGGTGTGACTCTATTTGGGTGATTGTTTTCCGGTTATGCTCAGTTTGCTCGTTGTTCTTCGGTAAGTTTGTGCGTTTACACGGAGTTCCTTCATGCGTTGTATCCGATAGAGGCACCCAGTTCGCTAGCCGTCATTGGCAGAAGCTTCAAGAAGCCTTGGGTACAAGTTGAGCTTTAGCTCCGCTTTCCGTCCGTAGGCCGATGGTCAGACAGAGCGGACTATACAGACTCTGGAGGATATGCTTGTGCGTACGTACAAATTGTGTGTTGGCAGTTGAGATCGTCACTTTCCATTGATGGAGTTCTCCTACGATAACAGTTATCAGGAGACATTTCGATTGGCAACTTTCAGGCCTTCTTTGGTAGGTTGTGTCGATCGCCAGTCAGTTTTACGGACTCCGCGAGAGCAGGATTTTTATACCCCCAGCTAGTCTAGAGACTTCGGAGATGATCCAGTGGTTCAAGTCAGGATGAGAGCAGCCCTGTGTAGACAGAAGTCTTATGCCGACCGTGGTGGTCGCAGACTTGAGTTTGCAGGGAGAGATCATGTATACCTACGGATTTTTTCGACGAAATGGCATGTTGAGTTTTAGGAAGCTTAGTCCCATATTGTAGGTCCTTTTGAGATCCTCGAGAGAGTTAGTACTGTTGCCTATAATTTGGCACTTCGGCCCATATTTTTGAGTATTCATCCCGTATTCCTTGTGTCAATACTTTGCAAATACCTTCATGACATTTTCACATGATTTAGTACCATACCATTTAGCTTGGATGCGATCTTTTCGTTCACCGGCAGCCGATAGTGTTAGTGGATCGGCAGGTGGAGAAACTTCGGTCAAGAGTCTTGCCATCTGTGGAGGTTTTCTTTGGCGTAGCCCATCTAGTGAGGGGATCACTTGGAAGGCTGCGAGCGAGATGTGAATGATTTGCACTCATCTCTTTGAAGGTACGCTTAGTACAAATTTTTAATTCGGGGACGAATTTTCTTTAGGGGGGAGATTGTAACACCTTAGGTTTTCGATTAGTGTTAATTAGGCGATAATGCGGGTTTTCTGTAAAAAGTTTACCAAATCGATTTCCTCACATTTTATAAGATTTAATTAATATTTTATTATTATTTGTTATGGCTTGCACACACATGTGCATGTTAATGTGAGGGTGTGTTTTTGTTAATCTAGTTTAGTGACCATGACAACTTAACTTAATCCTAATCCTAATCCTTGCTTTGCTTTAACCCTAAACCTCTAGATATTTGTGAAGAGATATTTCTTTGTGTTTTGGATTGGATGAGAGGTGGCATGGTGAGTCATGGTGAACTTAATGCTTGCATTAAGTGATAGTGGTGCACTTACCCTCTCACCCTACACTCACCTCTCTCTTTTCTTCACACCCTCTCTCATTCTCTCTCACTTATCTCTTTCTCATTATTTCTTCATCTCAACTGAACGCTTTCCCTTTTCTTCACAAAACCTACACCAATCTTCTTCAAAACATCACCCAAATCACTTCATAAATCTTTTTTTGCCTCTTGGATGCCTTGGAGCTTGGAAAGTTAGGATCTTTGAGCTTGTGGGAGTAGGTAATAATCTCTATCTGTTGAGTAGGTGTTTATTGTGTTGCGTAGCTTATTCGTTTCAGTTTAGAACGCTTAAAGTAAAGTTTCGTGCACATATCGTATTTTTAGTGTCATTTTATGATATCTGTGATCTGCAGTGACCTAGAGTGTATACTTGAAAATCTAGCAGAGTAGTTGTGCTGTACCAGAGACCCTAAGCCTTCACCTGAAGCATGAACCTATGGAGCTCGGATTTGGCCAGCGACATGTAGTGTTTTTCTGGCGACCTCGGCCGTTGGGTAGAGTCAGGATTTGGGTTTTTCAGGGTAGCTGTCTGCTTTGGTTTTAGTGTGTTTGGTCCTGTTTGATTTTTAGGTTTTTACTGTATACAAAATCTGGGATCACTTGGCTAGTTTCTAGTGTTACGACTACGCGCGTTACGTTATCCAACACGGTTCGTATCTTTGTGTAGCTTTTGCTGCTGAGTTGGTTTCGTAGTGTCACTACGCACGTTAGCCACTAGACGAACACTTGAGAGTATGTTTGGAGTTGGTGCGTCGGTCAAACGTAGTTTGTATGTGTTATTGGTCGATTGCTAATATACACTTTTTATTGTTGTTTTATGATCTTAGGGACGCAGGCGAGGACTTCGGACGCTGCGAAGAAAGGAAAGCGAGTGGTTGGCTTTACTTAGCCCAAGATTCTGTGAGTAGATTTAACATCTACAGGGGAATCTCCCGCATGGCGTTATGCATCAGGGCTTGATATGATATGATATTAGCAGCATGTTTATATTGCACATATAGAGATTGTACATAAAACTTCATTGCATATTATTACTTGTTGTGCATGGACTTGTACCCTTTGGACAATGCACTATTATTGACGGTTCAAGTTGCACGAGCACTGATTGTATGCCACCCACACCGTCAAAAATTGCCATGACACGCACAACATGCATATATATATGCTATTGTTTGGTTAGGGACATTATGACATTGATTCATATTCCATTGTGCATATGACATATAGTATACCTGTATACCTACTTGCTTACACATATGCCTTGCCTTGACTATATGGTAGCTACCCATATACCTATATGGTATTGTACCATTAGTGATAGGTAGATACACATATCTTGCTATACCGACATGGTTACACATACCTGACTATAGTTACAAGTTCACTTTTATATGATGTTGTATGGATTTTGGAAGAATTATGAACCGCGTGATATATTTAATAACATGTTGCAGTTAAATAGCGGTTTTTCCTTTATATGCTCATATTACTGTTTCATGTTGCATATATTATATTTCATGGATTTCGCATTGTAATATGGTTTTCATATGATATTTTCTGGATATTTTAATCCTACGTATATATGTCAGTGGTATGGGACGCTGATATACATATGTATATAAACGAGTGTGTGTGTGCATCAGTGGTATAGGACGCTGTTATATATGTACACCTACATAATATATAATCATAATGATCTATGCAAATATACTTATTCATTATATATGTGGACCGATATTATGGTCGATATGAGGGGCCTATGTGCTCGATGTGAGGGGCCTATGTGCTCGATATGAGGGGCCTATGTGCTCGATGTGAAGATGACATGTTCTATTCAGTACTCCGCATTTATTTTATATGCATTGCTTCATATATTAGTAGTACCTGATAAAGTACCTTTCATGACTGTTGGATATATATTGCTGTTTATTGCTATCAGCATGCATGTGATAAATTAGCGCAGTACGTGCATACTTGCGATTACCTGCATATGTTATTTACTATTCATGAGTTGGCAACTCACCCCCATTGTGCCACAGTGTTTTGCAAGTAATCCCTCAGGGCAGTCACGGAAGGGCTTTCATCTATCGTATCATCTTTTGCAGCGGATACCGCTACGGCTGATTGGGTGCAGTTTTTCTATAAGTGGGTTTTGCGATTATCCGATATTGCTCGTTGTATATTCGTTGTATCCGGTACTCTCCATCTACCATTTTCATGTATTGACTTAGAGACGAGTTGTGAGAACGATATTGTATATTATTTGTGACTTGGAGATTTTCATGATGTTCATTTTATATCGTCTTTTTCTTCGCTACGGCGTCGTATATCTGTTGTAGTGGTTGTTTTCTGCCTTTGGGCGTGGATTTGCTCCCGTTTGGGGATGCTTTACTTATATTTTTTGTTGTACCCTTTTTGGGGCTAGTTTTTCCAAAGGAGGTGCTGCCAAATTTCAAAGAAAGTAAATTTGGACTTTAAAGAATTTTGATTGAGATTTCAAAAGTTTTAACAATGTTATTATCACTTACTACTTTTGATGGTTTAGATTGCTGGGTTTTCGGCTTACTTGAATTACGTTACGCCTGGAGACGTTACATAGTTTAAGGGCCGTCACGTGCCAAATTTCGGGTCATGACAGATGAAGACATGTTTCATATCAATAAAATGTAACAATTATATGTGACATACTATGGTGCATGTCATGCACATAAACCGGATTAATGCAAGATTAGTGAGAATTAATCGAGTATAGCATTTAACCCATTTACAAATAAGTATTTAAAAATCCATAAATGCTTATATCACATAAACACCTTCAATTCAATAATTCTTATAAATTTCAAAATCTTTTTCCAAACTATCGGTATATAATTATACCCCTTTCATTAAAACTACTCTCCATACTTTAAGATATTTATAATAATTCATTATTTAATTATCTACATTCCTAAAAATAATATTTTTTTTCTGAAATGTTATACCTTCGTTGCCAACACGCAACAACTGCCGAGTGGCCCAAAACCAGCTGCTCGCCAAAACAACGTGCGTCCGCTTCCTTCCTTGGAAGAAATGCTAGGACATGCTTACTCGTTTCCCCGCGACAAGATGAGGAGACTGTTCAAATTGGAAATGCGTAATAAACTCATCACATTGCCTGATACGCGGTGTCCACCGCAATCCGGCGACGTCAACAACCTTAACTACTGCGCCTATCACAGAATGGTGAGCCACCCAATTGAAGATTGCTACATCTTCAAAAACTAGGTCGAAGACCGGTATCAATAGGGGAAATTCGTGCTGTCTGATGGAGGGTAAACCCATCTCAGAAGCATACTCCAAAAAAGGTGGATGCATAGGGAGCATCATGCTCACTCGTGGAAGAGACTCCATAGGAAATCGTGCTTTTAGAAAAAAACCAAATGAATGCTGAAGGATCTACAATCCCCGTCCCGAAATAATCGAAGGAATGGTAAAACCTTGTCCCACATTGAAAATTGTTGACGAGGGAAAAAACCCCAAAGTCAAGCCTTCGAAGAAAAAGAAGAAGACCAAGAAGCCTATGCAATCTGCCGAGTATGATGACAAGCGTACAGATCTAAAAAAATACATAGACAAGCTGGAGGAGTATAACTAGAAGGCATGGACACCGGTCACGCTCAAAGAATTCCTCAAGCATATTCTTGAGGGCAGAGACAGTGACAATGATGAGGGAAATGACTCGTCAGAAGAAATCGAAGACTATGTAGAAAATTGCCACATGGTCTCCCATTCATCGTTATATAACAAAGGGGTTCCCTTAGCGTCAAAAACAACGCAGAGGAACTGGGGGAATAATCGGCGCTAAAATCTTCGGAACTGCCAGAAGAAGACCCGATTGAGAGGCTATTAAACGAAGCCTTTCAAAAAATCAAAGTTGACTGAGAACGCGAGACATCCATATATGAAAAGGCTAAGTATCAGCGTCAGGATAAAGAAGCTGTGGCGAAGACGAGTCGTAAAGTAATCCAACCAAACCGAAGCACACCTGCAACAAATAAAAGCAGGATCAAAACAGAGAAGCGGTTCGTCGAATCCCTGTCAATGGGGATGAAGCAGCCGCCGCTCATAAAGAACATTTTCGGGATTATACGCCCCGATGGAGAAGAATCACATCCAAGCTACTGCCTATATCATCGGAGAGTCACCCATCCCACCGAGAAATGCAGTTCCTTCAAGAAGTGGTGGTAAGGATACGTTGACCCATCAAAAACACTTCAAGAGGATGAAGCGCGAAGCTCGTGCTGGTCAACGGCAAAATAGTGGGATGAACGCGCATGAAGAAATGGCTCGCAACCGTCATATGGTTGGTACTAGTTCGGAAGGGGGAAAACCCCAAGTTCTTACCTTCGGGAGTGATTCTGAGGATGAAACAGCCCTCAACCATCTCTTCAAAGATTCCACTTCCGAAAAAGAAGAGGAGGAGAAGAACTGCAAGAATATTCAGCTACGTAACCATACGCTGGCTAAGAAAAACCTCAGACCTACAAACAGGGGTTCGAACAAGAAAGACAAAGGGAAAGGGAAATCCCTGAGGAAATTGCTCTTGATGACGGAGTGGTCAAAGAGCTTGCCGCAAGGGATCCGTCTAAGAAAAACAAGATAGATTACAACGTCCTGACACATCTGAGGAAAATACCCTCACAACTGATATTGGATGCTCTCCTCCTGTCTAAAGAGGCATGAGATTCCCTGATCAAGGCATTACAAGAGCCCGATCAGTTCTAAGATTTCCTCACGGAGGAGAAGATGAAAAATGAACTAGCAGAGGTCTATACAGCTGATATTACATTCATCGATGAAAATCAACTCCTCGGTATGTGTGAACATAATCGCCCATTATATGTCACTGGATACTGCCACGATATTAAGATAGGGAAAATCCTTGTCGACAATGGATCCTTCGTTAACCTTCTCAATGTGAGGGTGCTGAAGGAAATTTGCATGAACGTTCAGCACCTTGCCCGAGATAAAATTTCTATTTCTGGTTTTGACTCACAGTCGTCACGGACGCTTTGGTCCGTAATATTGACAGTACGCTTCGGGCTACTCATCACTGACATCTAATTTCATATCATTGATGCCAAGACTTGTGTAATATTTCAAAAAAATAAAATATTATTTTTGGGAATTTGAATAATTAAAACAATAAATATTACGTATATTTTAATGTGTGGAAATTAGTTTTAATGATATGGTATAATTAAATACCGATAAATTGGGAAATATTGAAAATTAAATTGAATGGTGATTTTTGGAGGGATTTATGTGATTTAGGCAAATTATAAATTTTTATAATTAATTATATATAAGTTTATCCTAAACTTGATTAATGTTCGCTAATCACACATTGATGGTGTTTGGTGCATGTCACATTGATGGTGTTTGGTGCATGTGACATGCACCATGTCATATTACACATTATTACATTTTTCTACCATGGCTTTTTCTTTTTTTTTTTCATGCATGGCTATGTTTTAAATGAGATGAAGCGATAAAGAAAAAGGAAAGAAAAGAAAAAGGGAAAAGATTAAAGAATTAGGTATGGGCAAGTGAGAGAGAGAGGTGAGGGATTCTTTTGACCCTTGGCTCATTCTTTCATTCTTCATCCTTTTCATTGTTTTCTCCCCTCCTTCATCCATGGCTGCCCTCTCCCTCCACCCCCTCTTACACCTCACTTCACCACCAAAACCACCTCAAAACACTTCATCCCTTTCATTAAAAATATGCACAAGCTCACTACAAGCATGGAGAACCAAGAAAGTTTGGATTTTGAGCACTTGGGGCAACTCAATAAAATTATTGAGTTGCCAAATGAGGTAATTCTTTCACTATTAGAGTAGTAATATATTTCCTTTAGTGTCCATGTTAGTTTAGAAGTGTGTAAGTGCGGTTTAGTGAGGTTTGAAATTTCCAAGAGGAGGTTTTGAGGAATTCTTGAGTTGTGATGATGCATGAGAGTGTATTAGTGACTACAAAACCCCCTTTAGTGTTAAAACTTAGACAAAACCAGAGCTAGAACCCCAAACTTAAACTTTAGATATCCAAATGCCGGTTTTGTGTTTAATTGCTGGTCATCATCATCGAGTATGAAATCGACACCTTTCTTTTAAAAAAATTACAAGGAATCTGGTGTAACCTGAGTTGATTACGAGAAAAACAAACAACCCCACAGACCTAGATTTGACACTAGAAGACCACCCTGCAAACACGAACCCAAACCATGCATGTTTGGCCGAGCAGGCCAGATTTCATGGGCATGTAGCTGGCCAAGTTGTGTAGGTTGTTATCTAGGTTTCGTCTGTAGATCATATACTCTATATACTTCACCCCAGTACTGTTTGTTGATCCCTATTTCACCTGAACTAAAATCTGGGACCAGTTTTCTAAGCTGTTGTTTACGTTTTGTAGATTTTAACGACTTGAATTTTGGATATTTTGTTATCTCGATCACTTGACGTTTGTACGTCGATATCGGGTGGTATTTGGTTCATATGCTTAAGTAGATCATAGGTTTTAACCTATGTGTGATTCGTGCGCCGTTTTGGTTTTCGTATGCGATTCTGTTTACGATGCAATGTATGTATGTATGTAGGTACCCCCATGTGGAATTGGAGCAACAAGGATGAGCGTGGCATTATCGACTTCGGTAAATAAGGATCAATGTAAGTAGATATATATCTACGGGGGAAGTCGGGTGGATGGCGTATAGCACCCCCGCAGTTTCATAGTTTAGCACGCGAATGCGTTATGATATATATATACTTATGGGTTTATGAGATGTGTATACTTAGCAAGCAATACTTAGGTGACTTTGGGTTAGTTTTAGCGTAATTGTAGGAAAATGCTTTAGTTTAGTTCTTAGTCGCGAAACCCTAGAGTAATGATTTGCACACACGCACGCACGCACGCATACATTTGATTGTCTTGTGCGTATATGGGGATATATGTGTGTGTGTTTTTGTGTGTGTATGTATATATGTACGTGTATACATATGATGAGAACAGTATATGATACTTGGAGACGAGTCAATGTGATTGGGCATGATGCCATAAGATCAGTGATGTGATTTGGGTCGTGTGATGAGACACGGCATGATGTTATAGCGGATCGTTGGACGATGTGTTTTCATACACATGCGGATATATATATATATATATATATATATATATATATATATATATATATATATATGTTGATGGTATCGGAATGTACTAGATTTTAGATCAGTACCCCTAATTCAGGATATGATGATAATGATACTAGATAAATTATGAGTTATATATGATATTGACCCGTACCCCGATTTGGGATGCCGTACGATGGATTTTACCGTACGATGTATAAATATGATGATTGATCCGCTCTCATGATTCGAGGATGTCGTATTATATATTGTATCGTACGTGACGCTATTGAGGTGGGATCATCGACTACTAGATATATCGACTCGGGCTTAGGTGGTTTTCCTTACCCTTTTAATTAGTCTCTTAGTTTAGTCCTGTAGTTTATCAGGTAGATGTTAGACTGGGCTCGAGTCATACTTATTTTCAAAACTAACGAATCGTGGGTATTTTAAAGACAGGCTGAGGGGTATTACGGATATTTGAAAGGACATATCTTTTCTTAAAAATATCGTAGTCCCCATTTTCTAAAAATCACAATTCGAGCTATTTCAAATGCCAAAATTGTATGACTCGTATATATATAAATGTTTATTCTTACATATTGCGTTTACTATTCAATTTCCATGTATTCTTGTTGTTCGCATCATATTGAATGCTTAAATGTGTTTTCATTAGTTATTATGAACCCATGCTGTTAGGACACCAGCACCATTACCGATGATGCGTATGCTCCACGTACACTTGATTGCCGGCTCACACACATCATCATCGGTAATTGCCATGCCACGTACACTTTAGAGAATATTATTTCATTGACATAACTTGCTAGCTGATAGTTCTAATATATCATTACTGTGCTGGTTTAGATATTGTATTCTGTATTTAGATACCCATGCATATATATATTCATTGGTCATGCAATATTATAGGGTTTTATGCCGGTAATTCACTTTTTATTTACTCTTGAGATTGGGATTTCGGATTTCCATGAGATTTCTGGATTTGGAGAAACCGCAAAGATTTTATAACTTATTATCATTTTAAAAATAGAAATTGCGGTTTTCTGGTAATATGATGTGAGATATGTCCACCATGAGTTTTCTCGACTCTTGAGCAGTATCATACACCCGATTCGAGGAGGAGGAGGAACCGTCTGCTGGTGCATGGTGGACCCGGTGCGGTACCCCGGGACAAGATGGTCGCAGATGATGGCGTTGAGCCTGGCAGGGGAGCACTACCGACCGGTTATTTGTGACGCGGTGGATATTTGGAGGATACCGATGTAGTCGTGAGATTTTATGATTTGGACCAATCCGAATTGCCGGATCCCGGGGCCAGTCCGGATTGCCGGAGCCCCAGATTGTGAGATTTGATGATATGGGCCAGTCCGGATTACCGGAGCCCGAGATATTGAGATACTGGGATTTTTTATGTCGATACTTGACACGGATTCTCTGTTGATTTCATTGATGATATTTCGGTTTTATACAGAAATCTCACTGAGATAAGAAAACAGCTTTCTCATTTAGATGTATTCTGTTTTCATGCATTCATACATCATATATATGATATGTTGTTACCTGAGGCACAGACACGAGCACTTGGTATTACACTTATGTATAGATGTTTACCCTTGCCATTATTTTATGCTTCAGGCTATATTATTATTTCGAGGATATTATTATTGTATGACCTAGGATAAGTCATACATGCGATTTCTTCTCAGTGATGTTTTCTACTCACGAGTTGGCAACTCACCACCGTTGTGCCACAGTTTCTTGCAGGTTTTGCCGTACAGGTTTCGTTGCGGCTTGTTGGCACACTGCTTCCTTCCGGGTGATTGCTTTGGTAGGTGGAGTCACTTGCATCATGACCACCGTAGCACTTTTAGTTATTCAGTTGTATCTAGTAAACTCCATCAACCAGACTTGTATTGTTGATAGACTTAGAAGACCAGTATGTATATTCTTTTGACTTTAGAGTCACGCGCTTGTATTATTATGATTTTTTCTCTGGTTTTTGTGAGACTATTGGTTTTATTCTGAGTTTTGATTCTCGCCCTTCGGCGTTGTATATTATATTGCATTGCGTAGTTGTGTCCGCCAATTGGCGAAGAGCTAGCTCCCGCTTGGGGATGCCTTTATTCATTATGCATATTATTCATGTTTGTACCCGTTTGGGGCCAGTTTTTACAAAGGAAACTCTGCCGAAATTTTTGGAAAAGACTTGATGTTTTTAAAATGCATACTACGGCTTATTTTATTAAAACCACTTGCCTTAAAACAAGTTTTCCTTTACTTTCTATTTAAAATGGTTTAGATTTCTGGGCTTCTGGCTTACTTGATTTAGGTGTGGTCCTATAGACTTCACATGATTCAAGTGCCAGTCAAGTGCCATTTCGGGTCGTGACAAAGTTGGTATCAGAACGCTAGATTTAACCTTGGTTCGAGTCTATGTTTGACTATGCGGAGTCTAGGACGTTTATATATATTCGGAACCTAGACTTGACCTTAAAGAACTTAGACATGGTCGAGGGGGTATTAGACCCGAAATTTCATCGCATAGGTTGACCTTGGTTGATGGAGTAGGTGACTTAAGTAGAGCGACGCACCGTGTGTATGTTCCGCGGCATACTTTCGATACGCTACTCCGCTTAAGAAGCCTTAGGATGTATATTTCTTTGCACAGTATTTTATTCATTCATATGATCTATCCTCAACGATATCGGTTGGTAGTTTTTGTTACCATGATTGCATAGGCAGAGAGAGCTGCGGCTAGAGTTGCGGTCAGCATGAGCTCGTATGGGATGAGGACTGACCAGGGCATAATTCCGGTGACACACGATTGCATAGATGTGTTGTTTTATTGTGTTTTCCGCGTCATGAGCGTTTGATAGATTGTTTTTACTATGATTTCTCAAACGTGCAGATCAGCACCAAAGGATTGGGCCACTGCTAGAGGGCGGTTAGAATATGATGACCGTCAATGCACCGTTTATTCTTGTTGATTGAGGCATTGTTTAGCATGCGGACGAATGAGCCAGTTGTTGTTCTGACTGAAAAGATATTGCCCCAGATGTTTGAAGCTAATGCAGCATGAGTTGTAATTAGAGATATGATAGAAGATCCCTAGTCACCCATAGATGAATGACTAGGACATGTGGTTTATTTTCATTCCCCGATGTGAGGACATCAGATTGATGGATTTCAGCTAGAGATGACTTCATACAGGCACGTTGAAGAGTTGATAAAAACGAACGATGGTCAGAAACCCATTTTTCCAAGTTTAAGGTATTCGAAAAAACATGCAAGTAATTCTGTGGACCCTCTAGAAGAAGGAAACCCTAACTCGACATAATGACCATGGGAGCGCTTTTAAACCTTAGGGTTTGTGGCAGTTCCGCGGTGCTATTTATGAGGCTTGGTGTCACGACCCGAAATGGCTCGTGACTGGCACTTGAATCATATGAAATCTATAGGACCCTATCTAATTCAAGTAAGCCAAAAAACCCAAAAATCTATACCATTTAAAAGAAGAAAGAAGGAAAAGTTTAGTTTTAAAGCAAGTTGTTTAACAACATAAGTCGAAGTATGCATTTTTTAAACCTTAAGTCTTTTCTGAAAATTTCGGCAGAGTTTCCTTTGTAAATACTGGCTCCAAAAAGGGTACAACATGCATAATATGAATAAAGGCATCCCCAACCGGGAGCTAGCTCTTCGCCAATTGGCGGTCACAACCACGCAAGCAATATAATATACGACGCCGAAGGGCTAGGATCAAAACTCAAAAGGAAACTCAAAATCATAAAAAAAAACTATAATAATAAAACGTGTGACTCTAAGGTCGAAAGAATATACGCTGGTCTTCTAAGTCTAATAAATATACAAGTCCGGTTGATGGAGTTTACTAAATACAACTGAAATATAATAAAAGTACAATGGTTGTCAGGATGCAACTGAACCCACTTACCAAAGCAATCACACGGAATGGAAGCAGTGTGCCAGAAAGCCGTAATGAAACCTGTATGGCAAAAACCTGTAAGAACTGTGGCACAACGGGGGTGAGTTGCCAACTCGTGAGTAGAAAATATCACCGAGCAGAAATCATATGTATAACTCAATCCTAGGTCATACGATCATAATACCGTCAAATAATAATATGGCTTGAAGCATAATAAAATGGCAATGGTAAACATCAATGCATAAGTGTAATCCCATGTGCTCGTGTCAGTGTCTCAGGTAGCAATATATTATAAATATGATGTATGAATGCATGAAAACAGAATGCATCTAAATGTGGAAACTGTTTTCTTATCTCAATGAGATTTCTGTATAAAATCGAGTATCATCAATGAAATCATGCAGAAAATCAGTATCAATCATCGACACAAAATATAAATCTCAAATCTCGATATCTCAGGCTCCGGCTATCCGGACTGGCCTATATCATCAAATCTCAATATCTCAGGCTCCGGCTATCCGGACTGGCTTGTATCATCAAATAGCAATATCTAGGGCCCGGCTATCAGGACTGGCCCAAATCCTCAAATAAAATACCACGTCGGTATCCTCCGGATATCCGGCGCGTCACAATAAAATCACCGGTAAGTAGTGCTCCCCTGTCTCAGGCTCAACGCCATCATCTGCGACCTTCTCGTCCCGGTGTACCGTACCGGGTCCACCATACACCCACGGAGGGTTCCTCCTCCTTCTCGAATCGGGTGCATGATATCGCTCAAGAGCCGAGAAAACTCATGGGGGACATATCTTAAATCAGATCAAGAGAAAACTGCACTTTTGTATCTTTAAAAATGATAATACGTTTTATAAATCCTTGCAGTTTCTCCAAATCCAGAAATCTCATGAAAATCTGAAATAACAATCTCTAGTGTAAATAACAGTGAATACTGGGCTCCGGCAATCCGGACTGGCCGATAATATTGCATGAAAAATGAATATAAAATGGATGGGTATCTAAGTAAAGAATGCAATATCTAAACTAGCACATGAAAGCAATAACATATAGGAACAATCAGTTAACAAGCTATGTCAATGAAATAATATTCTCTAAAGTGTACGTGACATAGCAATTACCGATCAAGATGTGTGTGAGCCGGCAAGCAAGTGTACGTGAAGCATACGCATCATCGGTAATGGTGCGGGTGTCCTAACAACAGGTTTCATCATTACTCACGAAAATATATGTAGGCATGCAATGCAATGCGAACAGCAGAATAAATGGCAATGAATAGTAAATGCTGCAATAATGAAATATACATTCCTATATACGATTCATACAGTTTTTGATATCTGAAATCGCACGAATCGTGGTGTTTAGAAAATAGGGCTACGGTGTTTTTATGAAAAAGTACATCCTTTGAAATATCCGTAGTATCTCTTGGTCTGTCTTTAAAATACTCACGATTCGTTAGTTTTAGAAATAAATATGACTCGTGCTCAGTCTAACATCTACTAAGTAACTACAAGACTAAACTAACAGACTAGTCGAAAGGGTAAGGAAATCCACCTAAATCTAAGTCGATCTATATATATATATATATATATATATATATAATAGTCGGTGATCTTGCCTCAATAGTACCGCGTACGATACAATATATATATCATATGTCATCCTCAAGTCAAGAGTGCAGATCTATCAACATAATTATATCTCGTACGGCAAATCCATCGTACGGCATCCCAAATTCGGGTACGGGTCAATATCGCATTTATCTCATTATTCAACTGGTATCCTTATCATCATATATCACGAGCTGGGTACTGATCTACGTCTAGTACATACGGATACCATCAAAAATATATATGCGTGTGTCTGAAAACACATTGCCTAAAGATCCGCTATAATATCATATCGTATCTCATAATACGAACCAAATCACATCACCAATCTCATGGCATCATGCCCAATCATATCGACTCATCTCTGAGTACCATATACTATCCTCATCATCCATGTATATGTATACGTATATATATATATATATATATATACATAGTCCCATACCTGTGTGTGTGTGTATACATATCCCTATATACGTATAAGTAATATAACATGTATGCGTGTGTGTGTATGCGTATACCTTGTTCTAGGGTTTCGCGACTAAGAAGCTAAACTAAGTTACTTCTAATTACACTAAAACTAATCCATGAACACCTAAAACTTATCTGATAATCTTTTAGTCTCACAATACATATGTGTATATATAATATATATCGTATGCTACACTACGAACTGCGGGGGTGCTATACGCCATCCACCCGACTTCCCCCGTAGATATATATCTACTCACCTTGATCTTTGCTTGCCGATGCCGATATCGCCACTCGCTTGCTTGTCGTCTCGAAGTCCTCATGAGGGTACCTACATATCATAACATATCGTGCTGCATTAAAATCCAATTCAAAACCAAAACGACATGCGAATCGTACATAGGTTAAAACCTATGGTCTACTCACGCAAATTAACCAAACAACCCCCGATATTAACGTATAAACGTCAAGTGATTGAGTGAAAACACAAATATCAAAATTCCAATTCATAAACATCACAAAACATAAAGCAGCAACTTTGAAAATATGCTCCAGATTTTAGTTCATTGGAAATTAAGTTAAACAAACAGCACTAGGGTGTAGTATAGGGGGCATATGAGCTATAGAAGAAACCAAGACCCTAAAATCCAACATGTGGCCGGCCACTACCCCCTGAATTCCGGCCTCCTCGGTTTTGCATGCCCAGATTGGGTTCGTACTGGCAGGGTGGCTTCCTAGCGGTCCATCTAGGTTATTGGGGTTGTTTTGTTTTTCTAGTGAAAGCCCCGGGTCACTCCAGATTCCTTGCACCCACAAAGTAATCCCAAAACCGACATTGAAAGTTTTCTAAATTCAGGTTTTTGGTTTGTTTCAGTTTGGTCTGGGTTTCTAACACTATGGGGGGTTTAAGGTCACCACTAAAGCTCATTAGCACCATCACAACTCAAGAATCCCTCAAACCTCATCTAGGAATTTTCAAGCCTCGCTAAACATCACTATATCACTTCTAAACATGCATGGACACTAAAGTGAATCTAAGACTATACTAATGGTTAAGGAATTATCTTATTTGGCAACTCAATAAAATTCTTGAGTTGCCCCAAGTGCTCAAAATCCATCCTTTCTTGGTCCAAAGTGCTTGTGATGATCTTGTGCATGTTTTTATTGAAGGGGGATGAAGTTTTGAGGTGGGGATGTGGGTATTTTGAGGAGGTAGAGGAGGGAGGAGGGAGTGGGCTGCCATGGGGTTAAGAGGGAGAGGATGAAGATGAAATAATGAAGGATAAACAAATGAGTGTCATGGTTAAACACCCCTCACCTCTCTTTCCATTCTCTCTCTTGCCCATACCCCTTTTGTTTAATCTTATCATTTTTATTTTCTTTTTCTTTTTCTTTTCTTTTCTTTTTAAAGAAAATAAAGCCATGCATGATAAAGGAAAGAAACCATGGTAGAAAAAATGTAATAATGTGAAATATAACATGGCGCATGTCATGTGCACAAATCAAGTTTAATGCACGATTAGTGAATTTTAATCTCGATTAGCATTAAAATGGAATATAATTAATCATAAAGAATTTATAATTTGCTTAAATCATATAAAACTCCCTCTTTTCAGTAATTCCAATAATTTTCCAAATATTTCCCAATTTATCGGTATTTAATTATACCGCATTATTAAAATATTCATAATATTTATTATTTAATTATGAAAATTCCCAAAAATAATATTTTATTTTTTCTGAAATGTTATAATCTTTCCCCCTTAAAGAAATTCGGTTCCCGAATTTAAATTTAAACCCCTCAAATACTAAAACATTTCAGTAAAATGACTAAGTCGTCGGGGCTCCGAAATCATAAATACATAAAACACATTGTAGCGCAATACATGGGCATGAAAACGAGTATATAAACCAAAATTAAAACTCCGTCAAGCATCCCGCAATCATTGGAGTTATGGCGAAGACACCAATGTCAAAGCCCAATACGAAACCAACATAATATACATCAAACTATACATGTAAACATCATTAAAACATCTGAAAGAAATGCATGCCAAACTCTTTTCCAATCGCTGTACAATGCACGTATCACAGCACAGGGGCGGACGTCTATTGTAAGAAAATAACTATATATATATATACCCTTTGTTTAACATACATGCCCCGCCGTTTTGAAAAATAATTTAGAAGAGTTTCCTTGTAACATTTTTCATGTCATCTCGGACACGTAGATAAATACTAAGACTATAGCTCCTTTTTGGAAATCCCTTTGATAACTATCAATGCATGCAAAAAGGTATTCAGGTACTGTCCTCTGACTAGTCCTGCTCAGCTACTATACCAAATAGTTAATATCATAAAAACATACTGCTCAAAGGAAATCAATCTCAAAATGTATATAAGACTGCCACATGCGTCTGGTGCTCACGGAAATCGAAATCAATGAATGTGCCCTACATATGCACAGAAACAAAATCTAAGTGCAACGGGTATGCACGAAACATCTGTCAAAGGCATCAGGTGTGCCTGACAGCAATATCAGGTGCATCGGATATGCATGAAGAATCTCGATTTAGTGCATCTGGCGTGCACCAAAATCGCATCAAGTGCCCAAGTATGCGCAAGAATCTAAATCAGGTGCACAAGGTGCATGAAAACAAATATCGAATATCACAATCGAAATCAACGGTATACAACACATTTCAATCTTCTAGAGCGTCCATGGAATATCACAATCCAAATCATGGTCATTATATCGAGTTAAGGTTTCATTCTTCTAGAGCGTCCACGAAATTACTTGCATGTTTTTCCTAATACTTTAAACTTGAAAAATGGGTTTTTGACATTCGATCGTTTTCCTTCAACTCCCAACGTACCTGCGTGAAGTCGTCTCTAGCTGGAATCAATCAATCAGATGACCTCGCATCGGGGTAGGCAACAAACCATATGTCCTAGTCATTCATCCATGGGTGACTAGCGATCTTCTATCATATCTCTAAGTACAACTCGTGCGGCATTAGCTTCAAACATTTAGGGGGATATCTCGTCAGTCGCAGCAGCAACTGAATCATTCGTATGCACGCTGAACAGTGCCTCAATCATCAAGAATAATAATGCATTGATGGTCATCACATTCTAGCTGGCCTCCAGCGGTAACCTGATCCTCTGGTGCTGATCTGTACGTTCGAGAAATTTGTAGAAGCAATCCATCAAACGCTCATGGCGCGAAAGCACAATAGGACGATATATCTATGCAATCGTGTGTCCCTGGAATCATGCCCTAGTCAGTTCTCGTCCATAACGAGCTCGTGCTGACCGCAACTTTAGCCGCGGCTCTCTTTGCTCGTGTAATCGTTGCAGCAAAACCATAAACTGATACTGATGAGGATAGATCATAGGAATGAATATAATACTGTGCAATGAAATGTACATCCTAAGGCTTCTTAAGCGGAGTAGCGTATTGTAAGTATGCCGCGGAACATACACACGGTACGTCGCTCTCCTTAAGTCACCTACTCCATCAACCAAGGTCAACCTATGCGACGAAAGTTCGGGTCTAATACGCCCTCGACTAAGTCTAAGTTCCGTAAGGTCAAGCCTAGGTTCCAAATATATATAAACGCCCTAGACTCCGCATAGTCAAATATAGACTCGAACCAAGGTTAACCTAACGCTCTGATACCAACTTTGTCACGACCCAAAATGGCACGTGACTGGCACTTGAATCATATGAAGTCTATAGGACCCCATCTAATTCAAGTAGGCCAAAAATCCCAGAAATATAAACCATTTAAAAGAAGAAAGAAGGAAAAGTTTTGTTTTAAAGCAAGTTGTTTAACAACATAAGCCGAAGTATGCATTTTTAAAACCTCAAGTCTTTTCTGAAAATTTCGGCAGAGTTTCCTTTGTAAATACTGGCCCCAAAAAGGGTACAACTTGCATAATATGAATAAAGGCATCCCCAAGCAGGAGCTAGCTCTTCGCGAATTGACGGTCATAACCACGCAAGCAATATAATATACGACGCCGAAGGGCGAGGATCAAAACTCAAAAGGAAACTCAAAATTATCAAAAAAAATCATAATAATACAACGCGCGACTCTAAGGTCAAAAGAATATATACTGGTCTTCTAAGTCTAATAAATATACAAGTCTGGTTGATTGAGTTTACTAGATACATGTAACATTTTGAAATATTTTAGATAATTAATTATTTTATCTATGTAATTAAAAACAATTATTTTATTGTGTTTGTAATAAAAAGGTCTTTTAATATGTGGTAGGATAGAATAGTAAAGAAATAGCTTGTTTTGACAATAAGAAGTGTCATGAGGGGGTTTTAGTGAAATTTTTAGCTTCATTATGTAATTAGATATTATGTGAGGTTTTTTTTTGTAAAGGTGTTTGGTCACGGTTAGGATTAGTTAAACCTCACACACACCACAACTCAAACTGAACCTCAAGCTCACACCTCCTCCTTCTTCTCTTTACACCTCCTCCTTACATGAAAATACCATCTCCTTTCATGCTTACACCTCCTACTCCTCTCATGCCACCTCCACCTCTCAACCTCCATATCATGCTTTCTCTACACATATTAATTCTTCTTATCTCAACTGAACACAATAGTTTTTCAACTCCAAACACAAATAACTCTAAGTGTTTCTCATATCCAAAGAGTGAAACCTTAACCCTCTCGTCAAAGTTGTGCACACTCTCATCCTAGAAGCCACTACAACCATAGATGCTTCCACAAACACTTCTTGAGCAGGATCTTCTTGTACACAATCTCCATAGGTATAATTCCTTTCCTCCTTGTAAGTTCTGTATAAGTGCATATCTGTTTTTAGTGTGCAGTGCAGAAAACAGTGTATATTGTGATATCTAGCTCACTGAAAATGAATCTGGAACTAATAGGTATAATCACTAGAAAAAATAGCAAGACCAAAACCATACTTAGATCATTAAAGAACTTTACACAAAGCCTTAGCCCCTAACTCCATGTGTGAACCGGCGACATCCCACCATTTTCCGGCGACGCCGGCCTTCCCTAGGCGTTTGGTGTTCATTTTTCTCCTGTAGCTTTGTGTTGGTATTTTATAAGTCTCTGTATTGTTTGTTTTGTCTAAATATTTACACAGTAAAATCTGGGAACGTTTTAGTAATGGTTTTACCAAATTTCCGATATTCCAATACGGTTTTTACGTATTTTGTACTGAGACTGAAATATCGACGTTCATACGTAGATTTCATTGGCTTATTATTGTTTTTTGGTTAAGTGAGCTGTAGGTTCTAACCTACGGGTGCTTAGCTCGTTGTTTTGGGTTTTAATATGATATTTAAATCGATGTGGTTTTAAATACGATTATAGGTGTCGTCGCGAGGATTTCCGAAACGGAGTTGGCGGATATAGCACCGTGGATTTCAGCAAGCTTATTAAGTTGGTGAGTAGATTTATATTTACGGGGGAAGTCGGGTGGATGGCGTATAGTACCCCCGCAACCTTATAAATAAAATAGTATGATATCTAGTTAAATGTTAATGTTATTGATATAATATGTCCTTCAATTGCATATAGTTTCATACATAGCTTTAATGACATACGTACGGGACGTGAGATCCGTATGACATGGAAATGGTTTGAGGACATGTACAAGGAATCATGTCGTACTTGAAATAATACAGATACAGTGATGAAATGAGGTATTATACAAAAGATTATACGTATTGGAAATGATGAGATTCGTATGCCGAATAACGGCCAAGTTTTTCCTTTAGACTCGTAGAGGCAAATTATATTCCGTTTTAGGATGTAATACTTGTGCGAGCTATATTCTTTAAAACTATGATTTGTTTCGCTTTTAATGATAAAAACAAGGATGCGGTGCCACTTCCAAAACGAATATCTATTTTAAACTAAGGCAGTCTCCTTATTTCAAACCCAACTTATCGTTCCATTTCAAAAGATAATGGTATAGCTCATAGCAAATAATTACAATTAATAGTTACGCTTAGATTAATTTACATGTTTGCGTTATACTATCGATGTATAAGTTTCCGCGATACGAACACTCTGATAGAACACTGCACAATTACCAATGAGTATCATGTTGTACAAGCACGTATACATATGATACACTCCACCTCATTGGTACTGCCATGTCACTGTAGAACTGTTCTGTTATATATGCGTGTGTGTGTAATATATATATATATAGACACACACACACACACCTGTAGAACACTTGCACTAATACTAATGATTGCCATGCTGCACGAGCACAGACGCGTATACTACACTACACATCATTAGTAGTGCCATGACACAGTAGGATTGATATCATTATGCTTATATGATTTAATTAAGCAGTCTTTCTTTATTTCCTGTTGTAAATTACGAATATCAGTACTATAGTGTTGTATTTGATTCGTATGGATTTTCTGGATATTTTACTCCTGATGATATATATCAGTGGTATGGGACGTTGTTATATATGTATATATATATAATATATCATCAGAATGATTTATGTAAGTATTCTTATTCTTTACTTGATATTTCTGGATATGATGAGTTGGCGTCCACCATGAGCTATATGTTTTCTGAGTATTTATTCCGAACCGAGTGGGGGAGCTATACAATTTCGGACTTGTTGTTATCCAGACTGAGTGGTGGAGCTATACAGTCGGATACATGATGGACTCGTTTCGAGACCGAGGGGCGGGAAAGACGCATTGAGGCGGTGGAGACTAGCGAGGATACTCGATACTGGAGATAGAGACGAGCACGGCTGATATCCAGGGGATACTGACCGGGGTTCGATTTGGCACGGCGGATATCCAGGGGATACCGACCGGGGCCAGGGATATCGGGTGGCGATCATCTGTTGAGATGGTGTCGACGATATCTGCATTTACGTGTCGGTGATGGACACGAGAGATTTCTGATTTCGGGTGTCGATACTGGACATCCATAAATATATATTAATATGTTTTTATCATGAGATATACAGTAAATTATGGTTACTGTAGCCGACCAGAACTGATCTGGGGGACAGTACCTGAATATATTCATACGGGCATTCATGTATACAAAAGGGATTTCAAATCGAGCTATAGCCTCATTATTTTGGTGTGTCTGATATGATTCTGAAATCTTTGAAATTGTAAACCTCTTAACACTATTCATTAAAATAGCAAGACGTATAGCAAGACATATATATATTTTCGGTTACATTGGGCTTATACCTAGATATAGGTTATTTGCATTGAGATATTCTACTTGGGATTGCATGTTAGTTAGTGTTGCATTATGATACATATGTATATCTTATAGTATATTGTACAGATTATGATAGTACTATATATATGACCTAGGTATCGTCGTGCATTTTGATTTCTACGTTTAGATGTACTTCTATTCACTGAGTTGGTAACTCATCCCCGTTGTGCCACAGTTTCTTGCAGGTCTTACCGCTTGGATTATCAGCGGCTTGGGCACACATTCTTTTCAGTGATTGTTGGGTAAGTGCGTTACTATTGTATCGTACTCACACTTGATTATTCATATAATCTTGTATCTAGTGAAAACTCCATCAACTTAGAAAGGGTATATTGTAGACTTAGAAGCTAGACTTAGAGTTGTGTGTTGTGATATCGTACTCTTTGGAGTCGACCATTTTAGGTTATTGATATTGTTTCGCTTTTCTTTTCTTCTCCATTGTGCGTCGTATATTGTTTACTTGGTTGCTCCACTGTTTGGGCATGGAAGCTAGCTCCAGTTGGGATGCTATTTATATTATTATGTTGTATCAGGTTATACAAAATGTAAGGAAGGTACTGTCAAATTTCAAAACGTCATAGATGTTTTTAAAACATACGTAGTTAAATTTAAATGTTATTTAAACTGATTCCATCTGATGACTATTTTAAACTCACCTCCAATATTTTTCAGAAAGGGTTTAGATTCCGGGTTTTCGGCTTACTTGAATCGCGTCGATGTCTTTAGATATCACGTGATTTAAGTACCGGTCATGTGCCACATTTGGGTCGTGACAATACAACTGAAATATAATAAAAGTATAATGGTGGTTACGATGTAAGTGAACCCACTTACCAAAACAATCACCCGGAATGGAAGCAGTGTGCCAGAAAGTCGCAATGAAACATGTACGGCAAAAACCAGCAAGAACTGTGGCACAACGGGGGTGGGTTGCCAACTCGTGAGTAGAAAATATCACCGAGCAGAAATTGTATGTATCACTCAATCCTTGGTCATACGATCATAATATTCTCAAATAATAATATGGCATGAAGCATAATAAAATGGCAAGGGTAAACATCTATGCATAAGTGTAATACTATGTGCTCGTGTCAGTGCCTCAGGTAGCAATATATCATAAATATGATGTATGAATGCATGAAAATAGAATGCATCTACATGTGGAAACTGTTTTCTTATCTCAGTGAGATTTCTGTATAAAATCGAGTATCATCAATGAAATCATGCAGAAAATCAGTTTCAATCATCGACATAAAATATAAATCATAAATCTCACTATCTCAGGCTCCGGCTATCCGGACTGGCCTATATCATCAAATCTCAATATCTCAGGCTCCGGCTATCCGGACTGGCCTCTATCATCAAATATAAAGATCTAGGGCTCCAGCTATCCGGACAGGCCCAAATCCTCAAATAAAAGACCACGTCGGTATCCTCTGGATATCCGGCGTGTCACAATAAAATCACCAGTCAGTAGTGCTCCCCTGTCTCAGGCTCAACGCCATCATCTGCGACCTTCTCGCCCCGGGGTACCGTACCGGGTCTACCATACACGCACAGACGGTTCCTCCTCCTCCTCGAATCGGGTGCATGATATCTCTCAAGAGCTGAGAAAACTCATGGTGTACATATCTCAAATCATATCAGGATAAAACCGCACTTTTGTATCTTTAAAAATAATAATAAGTTTTATAAATCCTTGCGGTTTCTCCAAATCCAGAAATCTCATGGAAATCCGAAATAACAATCTCTAGTGTAAATAACAGTGAGTACTGGGCTCCGGCAATCCGGACTGGCCGATAATATTGCATGAAAAATGAATATAATATGGATGGGTATCTAAGTAAAGAATACAATATCTAAACTAGCACATGAAAGCAATAACATATAGGAACAATCAGCTAGTAAACTATGTCAATAAAATAATATTCTCTAAAGTGTACGTGACATAGCAATTACCGATCAAGATATGTGTGAGCCGGCAAGCAACTGTACGTGGAGCTTACGCATCATCGGTAATAGTGCGGGTGTCCTAACAACAGGTT
Source organism: Agapanthus africanus (assembly GCA_030015575.1). NCBI lineage: Eukaryota > Viridiplantae > Streptophyta > Magnoliopsida > Asparagales > Amaryllidaceae > Agapanthus > Agapanthus africanus. Next base: position 74,274,899 of record JASDDO010000031.1, read on the forward strand.
TCATCATTACTCACGAAAATATATATAGCATGCAATGCAATGCGGATAGCAGAATAAATGGCAATGAATAGTAAATGCAGCAATAATGAAATATACATTCCTATATACGAGTCATACAGTTTTTGATATCTGAAATCGTACGAATCGTGGTGTTTAGAAAATAGGGCTATAATGTTTTTATGAAAACATGCATCCTTTGAAATATCCGTAGAATCCCTTGGCCTGTCTTTAAAATACTCACGATTCGTTAGTTTTGGAAATAAGTATGACTCATGCACAGTCTAACATCTACTAAGTAACTACATGACTAAACTAACAGACTAGTCGAAAGGGTAAGGAAATCCACCTAAATATGAATCGATATATATATATATATAATAGTCGGTGATCTCGCCTTAATAGTATCGCGTACGATACAATATATATATATATATATCATATGACATTCTCGAGTCAAGAGTGCGGATCTATCAACATAATTATATCTCGTACAGTAAATCTATCGTACGGCATCCAAAATCAGGATACGGGTCAATATCATATTTATCTCATTATTCAACGGGTATCCTTATCATCATATATCATGAGCTGGGTACTGATCTACATCTAGTACATACTGATACCATCAATAATATATATGCATGTGTCTGAAAACACATCGCCTAAAGATCCGCTATAATATCATGTCGTATCTCATAATACGAACCAAATCACATCACCGGTCTCGTGGCATCATGCCCAATCACATCAACTCATCTCCTAGTACCATATACTATCCTCATCATCTATGTATATGTATACGTATATATATACATAGTCCCATACCTATGTGTGTATATATATACATATCCCCATATACGCATAAGTAATATAAGATGTATGCGTGTGTGTGTGCGTATAACTTATTTTAGGGTTTCGCGACTAAGAAGCTAAATTAAGTTACTTATAATTATACTAAAACTACCCATGAACACCTAAAACTTATCTGATAATCTTTTAGTCTCACAATACATATCTGTATATATAATATCTATCGTATGCTACACTACGAACTGCGGGGGTGCTAAACGCTATCCAACCGACTTCCCCCGTAGATATATATCTACTCACCTTGATCTTTGCTTGCCGATGTCCATGTCGCCACGTACTTGCTTGTCATCTCGAAGTCCTCGTGAGGGTACCTGCATATCATAACATATCATGCCGAATTAAAATCCAATTCAAAACCAAAACGACATGTGAATCGTATATAGGTTAAAACCTATGGTCTACTCACGCAAATTAACCAAACAACCCCCGATATTGACGTATAAACGTCAAGTGATCGAGTGAAAACACAAATATCAAAACTCCAATTCATAAACATCGCAAAACATAAAGCAGCAACTTTGAAAACATGCTCCAGATTTTAGTTCATGGGAAATTAAGTTAAACAAACAGCACTAGGGTGTAGTATAGGAGGCATATGAGCTATAGAAGAAATCAGGACCCTAAAATCTAACATGTGGCCGGCCACTACCCCCTGAATTCCGGCCTCCTTGGTTTTGCATGCCCATATTGGGTTCGTACTGGCAGGGTGGCTTCCTAGTGGTCCATCTAGGTTATTGGGGTTGTTTGTTTTTCTAGTAAAAGCCCCGGGTCACTCCAGATTCCCTGCACTGACAAAGTAATCCTAAAACCGACATTGAAAGTTTTCTAAATCCAACCTTTTGGTTTGTTTCAGTTTGGTCTGGGTTTCTAACACTATATGGGGGTTTAAGGTCACCACTAAAGCTCATTAGCGCCATCACAACTCAAGAATCCCTCAAACCTCATCTAGTAATTTTCAAACCTCACTAAACATCATTATATCACTTCTAAACATGCATGGACACTAAAGTGAATCTAAGACTATACTAATGGTTAAAGAATTAACTCATTTGGCAACTCAAGAAAATTCTTGAGTTGCCCCAAGTGCTCAAAATCCATCATTTCTTGGTCCAAAGTGCTTGTGATGATCTTGTGCGTGTTTTTATTGAAGGGGGATGAAGTTTTGAGGTGGGGATGTGGGTGTTTTGAGGAGGTAGAGGTGGGAGGAGGGAGTGAGCTGCCATGGGGTTGAGAGGAAGAGGATGAAAATGAATTAATGAAGGATAAACAAATAAGTGTCATGGTCAAAAACCCCTCACCTCTCTATCCATTCTCTCTCTTGCCCATACCCCTTTTGTTTAATCTTATCATTTTTCTTTCCTTTTTCTTTTCTTCTCTTTTCTTTTTAAAGAAAACAAAGCCATGCATGATAAAGGAAAAGAAACCATGGTAGAAAAAATGTAACAATGTGAAATATGACATGGTGCATATCATGTGCACAAATTAAGTTTAATGCACGATTAGTGATTTTTAATCGCGATTAGCATTAAAATGGAATATAATTAATCATAAAGAATTTATAATTTGCTTAAATCATATAAAACTACCACTTTTCAGAAATTCCAATAATTTTCCAAATATTTCCCAATTTATCGGTATTTAATTATACCGCATTATTAAAATATTCATAATATTTATTATTTAATTATGAAAATTTCCAAAAATAATATTTTATTTTTCTGAATTGTTACACTTGGGTTTGCCCTTCTACGGCTAGTCCATAGGTACTGTGGCATGTACTGGATATTATTAAACTGTACTCAAGTGTTGAGCTATCGGGGAATTACAGGACTTCGATGAATCGATCGAAAATTTCGACGTCGTCCGGATATCATATGATAAGATACTTTACGAGAAGACTTGGACCCAGGATCGGTCATATTACGCACACCCAGTAGGCTAGAGTTCGGCATATTGATGAGACATGTTATGAGTGACCATGATAGTTGGCCAGAGACCTTTAGAGGATGTGCCAGAGCGGAACTGTTTCCGTCATCGTTCCACATTGGGCCGTTGAGCCGAAGAGCTATGTAACTAGCAATCCGCAGTTAGAGACGAGAGCCTAAGGGCACAAGGCGTCAGACCATGAACAGGAGGCAAGTGGATATCTTGCTCTGCTAGCTTTGGATGCACCGACACCTTCTCGATTTTGAAGAAAGGACATATCGACGACAATGTTTACAATTTACGATTTGGTGATTTGAATATCACGTGTCCGTTATTTTGGATTTCAGTGTTTTTGGGAAATTTATTTGCATGATTGAGATTTTGTGCACCACAGTTGCACTCGACTTCGATTTGATGTCATTCAAGATATTTGATTTTGATTTCATGCCTATGGTATGTATGTGATTTGACTTGTGCCTTCGGTGTAGTTTCCATGCATTTTAGTATTTTGATACGATTTGTGCACATTGATGCAGGAAGTTGTGAGATTATATACCACGGTATACCTGATTTGGATTGAGATGTGTTGTATACCGTCGATTTTGATTGTGATACTCGATATTTGTTTTCGTGCACCTTGTGCACTTGATTTGGATTCTTGGGCATACTTGACGCACTTGATGCGATTTTGGTGCACACCAGATGCACTAAATCGGGATTCTTCGCGCATATTAGATGCACCTGATATTGTCTTCAGGCATACTCGTTGCCCTTGACAGGTGTTTTTCGTGCACACCCGTTGCACTTAGATTTTGTCTCTGTGCACATGTATGGTACATTCATTGATTTCGATTTCTGTGCACACCAGACGCACGTGGCATTCTTATATACATTTTAGGATTGATTTCTTTTGAGCAGTTTATTTTTATGATATTTACTATTTGGTATAGTAGCTGAGCAGGATTAGTCAGAGGACAGTACCTGAATATGTTTTTGTATGCATTGATAGTTACCGAAGGGATTTCCAAAAATGAGCTATAGTCTCAGTATTTTCCTGTGTGTCCGAGATGACCCAAACATTTTATAAAGGAAACCCTTCTAAAATTATTTTCAAAAACGGCAGGACGTGTATGTTAAACAAAGGATATATATATAGTTATTTTCTTACAATGAACGTCCGCTACTTGTGCCATGATACGCGCATTGCACAGTGATTTGAAAAAGGTTTGGCATACATTTCTTTCAGATGTTTTGATGAATTTACAACGATGCGTACATGTATTGTTTTGATGTATATCATGTGTGTTTTCGTATTGGACTTTGACAGTGGTGTCTTCACCATGAATCCGAAGATTGCAGGATGCTTGACGGAGTTTTGATTTTTGAGTTATATACTCGTTTTTCATGCGCATGCGTTGCGCTATGATTTTGTCTCATAGAATTTGTTTATAACCGCGATCAAGAACGGTGTCGCTTAGTAGCTAGCCGGTGAGTACGGGCCGGTCCACAGGGATTTTGTGAATTTCCTAATTGTTCTAACGAGTTAATTCCAAATGGTGTGAATGGATTGATTAAATCTAAAAACTAAATTAATCTAGATCTAAATCTTGCTAGGGTTAGGTTTAGGTTAAGTTTGGAAATGCAAAGATTTCCTCACCGCTTTCAATACCCAAATTAAGATCTATTAGGAATTATGGTAGTTATTAATAAAGGGGATTAGTACCATCGGGAAGAAACGGTGTTTCTTCCTCTAGGTTCTTGTCCTTACTTTCTTAATCCTTACCCTAACCTCTATGGAAAACACGCTCAACCGGTCCTTTATACTATGGTATCACCGCTACCTCGTGGGATAGGGTGCCATAGGAAGCGGTGTATGCATGTATGCATGGAGTCCTATAAAAACGTGTGATGGGCAAGAAAGGGGTGAGAGATCTTCATCTCTCAAGCCTTCCCCAAAGCTAACCCTAACAAGCGAGGAGACTACTCGCTCATTAGGGAATTGAAAAACATATCTAAACTATCTATCTAGGGCAAGAAATAAAAGATCTAATTAGGGCAGATAAGAAATTATACTAGGGCAATGAAATAAAATTAACTAGGGCAAGAATTGAAAACTTACTCTAATTTGATGCTCTCTTCATTCATTGCAGAAATTTACAGATCTGACTTTTAGATATAAAATGAGGCATAAGAAGAGGCATACCTCAAAAGAGGTATTTGGGTTTCTATTTATAGATTCATAGAAAACCCTAGGGTTACAATCGCCGCATGTCTGCTATTATAAAAATACCCCCTAAGAAAAAGACCTAGTCAACTCACGCAGCCGCCAATAGAATTTTTCACCTACACGGGTCTTACTTGGCCGCGGATCCGCAGCCAAAGCCCACGTTTGGCCGCAGTTCTGCGGCCGTATATTAGGCTTGTAGGCTCATTTTTCCAGGGTTTGTTCTGGTTGGCTTTGTCTTCTGCTTTCCATAGTTTGTTCTTCACAATGTCTTTTGGTTCTCTTCCAGATCTCCACAGTGAATAATTGTAGTGGACTTTTACCGTTGCTTCGTAACGAAGTCTTGAACCTTGCGCTGCCTTTATACTCTGTGAACTTATTTATTGATCTTCATTGTCCTTCAAAATGTGGCATGATCAAGATTCCTCCATTTATAGATCGTAGTCTCACTTTTGTATCGTCTTTTCTTCAATTTCACTGTTTTTATTCCGAGAACATGTAACCTGTAACTATGTAGCGGACATGGGTCAAAAGCACCTGTTTATTTATAAACTGAATAAGAATGGGGAATAAAATAATGCAAAATTATGGTATGAACAAATACCCCCAAACTTATCTTTTGCTCTTCCTCGAGCAAACCTAGTTTTATTCTCAACAAAATCCTAACCTCACTTTCGCAGGGAATCACGATTGCACTGAGCTCATGCAACAAGCCGTTAAACCTCTTGGTGTCCCTAGTAGGAGGAGTGTTGTCTCCTGAGGGTTTTTAGCGGATACTACCCACAAAATCCTATCAATTTGGCTCATTGACTTTTATTCTCCAATTAGGTTTTCTAACAAGGAATTCTATTATCTTCAACTTGTAAATTATCCACCCGTATTCATCACTCTTCCTTATCATTTAACTTAAGATTATATATGCTCTAAAGACTTACTTAGCTTTTGGCATCTCTTAAGTTTTCCTTTTAGGGTTCCATCTCAACTTAGGAATTTTTATCATCTCTATTAAAAATATAAGTCCTATTTTTCATTCATATCTCTTATCTAAACCCCAATCATATAGCCCTACGTGTGTGTATAAATCACCCCTACACTTGAAAATTCAAATCAAGCAATCATACTCTTGTCCGTTGTCCAAAGCACTTCTTAAATGGTGAATTTTTAGATGAATTTTGCTCACACATCCTTCATTCGACCGTTAATAATTCTTGAGGTACCAACGACCGAATACAAAATGTGTATGCACATTAAAGCGTAATTCCTAGTCTTGTAACACCTAAGGCTTTAGTAGTGACTCCCAAACCAGTTGGTCTAAGACACTAGGTGATGAAGCACCATCGCTAAATATATTTTCTATTTTTGCAGCCTTAAGTAATCACAAAAACCAGTGTTCATTTTTTTTATTATCTCTTTATTCACACTTGAATTTTTTTTTATTTTTCTTCGTACTAAGGACTTAAGACAAGAGCATTTCAAGGTCTCTTCTACTATCCCAAGTTTCAAGGTTCGTGTTTGTGCAATTTGTAGGGTATATATTTTCAAAATATAAACATAAGCTAGGAATTATTTTTCAAACTTATATTTTAATAAAAATATCAATATTTTTCCCTTGTTTTAACTTAGCCCAAGAAGTCAACTCGAAATTTGCCTATTTCTAAATAAACTACAAAAACATATACTTTCTACCGTTAAATTTTAAGAAAAGTTATTTTTAGGGTTTTTAATTTACTAATTCTAAGATCTAGTTGTTCCTAGCTAATCAACCTTTTTGTCAAACTCAAGTCAATTATAGCCAAAATTGAATGTTTTAATTTTTATAATTTTTGAAAATTTTCAATTTTTTATGGGTTTTAAAATAAGTATGCAAATGCAAAAATATACATATGAATGCGAAGGAAGAAGGGTTACCGAGCATATCCCCAAACTTAAACTTGACAGTGTCCTCGCTGTCATGCCACACCAAGAGGGTCAAAATGTCGGCACTCCCCTGTTTATTTATTTACAATTTTTTTTAAAAGAAAAAAAATAATATACAACAAGGCCCCCCCCCAAATTTAAGTGAGACAGTGTTTCCACTGTTTTAAATGTTAAAGTTCAGAGTCAGGGAGGATAAAAATCAAACTATACATGGCCTTACACAAACCAAAGGTTAGCACCAACCATTCAAAATTCTATCGTGATAATGGTAGGGTTGGTGAAAGAATGGGTTGTAGAGAAGAGAAATGAGAAACACACGAGACCGTATGGGAAGAAGGGTGGAATATGGTCTTGGTGGATTAGAAGAATGGTGGAAAAGAGAAAGAAGTGTAGTACGAACTTGAGGGTGTAAATCGAGTGAATAAATTAGCGCAATTAGTGATGACCAATGTGTTAAAAACAATTGTGCTAATCTATCAACCCATCGAGAAATGGGGTCAAATCCCTCAAGATTCGCGAGAAAACATGGGTACGTTGAACTTGGTAAACCAAATATTGAAAGTGGAAGCGTGACGAATTCTTGCTCGGTCGAAACGATAGGAAGGACGAAAGGGAGTGATTTAGGGATAGTCTTATTCTCACCTAAGCAAACTGTCTCGAACTCGTAGGATTCCATCAATGGTTCGAAATGACTGCAAGCAACCGAGTCTGATGGTTCAACTAACTCATCTGAAAATTCAAAGGACTCAAACTCGGGCGGTGAGTCTTCAACATCGTCCGAAAAAGTGAAACACTCGTAATCGTTATCGTCTGTGAGAACTGTGTCAGATTCAAAGAGTTACGCACTAGTGGCGTCCAAACTTCTGTGATCGAATAGAAATCTTTCAAGCTCACAGTCCTCCTGCATGATCTTTTGTGTGGTCGAAACGATGGAAAGGAGGGGGTTTGATTTAGGAAGTCTAACAGTTAAAAGTTCAGGAGGATGAAATGGAAAATCCGACACATCAAACAACAATGGTTCATTCTCAATACTATCCTCAATACTCTCCTGAAGACTATCCTCATAATTCTCCTCAAAATTTAGCTTATCCATGTAATTATCATCAAAATCAAGACGCATATGAAGTTCGGGAGAAAAATTTAATGACTCGGGATGATGAATTGGAGATAAAATTTCAGTCAAATTTACGGGTTCATCATCCAAAACATTCCTTGCGTCTATATCCTCAATCAAGTGAAAATCAATTTTTTTTGACACCTCATCAAAAGCATGGATATTTATCAATTCAGGTTCTAGATTGGAGGTATAGAGATCAAAAGGATTGGTGACGGTTTCACTCGAAAGGGGCTCTTCACAATCTGGCAAATCAAGTACTACAAAGTCACACAACTCATTAAATGTTTTATTTTTAACTGATGAATCATTTGGGACACTCGTTTGAAAACTGGAGTTGTGGAATTCAATTGGTAATGGGTAGGTTTGATTTGGAGGGGTGCACAACTCACTCTCTCCTCTCAAATTCTTACTCTGTCCAACCGCCCTATCATACATTGGAATTTTTGGAGCTAGTTGGAAACTAGCTATCGGTTCACTAGGTTGCATAGGGGCGGCCACGGACGCATCCACATTCCTCATCACATGATTTGTCGCTACCATATAGGCTTCTAACGATTGTTCCAAACTAGACATGGATTGTGAAGGTGTTTTAGTAAAAGATTCAAAGTTTTGCAAACTCCCAAATGGCTGTGTAGAAGCAATGTCTAGGGAAGGTGCGAAAGTTGTGTAGGACTTGTAGGAATTGAATGGTTGGACAGGAGTAGGATCAATATTTGGATAAAAAGGTGAATGGACTTGTTGATCCAAAGAACTCAAAGTATTGAAAGGAGTGAAAGATCGGTTACGAGATTGTTCAATGTGTTCAGCAATAGACATGGGTTTCGGAGTTACAACAGGACTCTCAAAAGGGGTATCAACATAAGAAGGTTGCAACGGTTGATACAAATTAGATTGCGGAGTCCAACTGTTTCTCCTAAACGCTTCTATTCGATCTTTCAAAGAAATTTTGGGCATGGAGGGGTCGTCCGTAATTCGGCCAAAACAATTCGCGTATGAAGAAAAGTTTGGTTGAGGGTACCAAAGTTCGGCAAGAGATTTGTGAGGTGGGGTACCCATGATGTAAGAAAGGAGAAGAAAAAGAATATGGGGTGCACGGATTTCTTAGCGACAAAATTTTGCAAGTTTTTGTAAAAAAATTTCCTTTTTTTTATGTGGTGCTCTTTGCAAAAAGATTTTTTGATAAAAGGCTTTGACACAAATGCAATCAACCACAAATGCATAATCAGACCTAGATCTAGGATCACCTAGGTCCGCTAGACAGCTCCTAACTGTTCCAAAGGGCTAGAAATAGGACCTCAAACCGCCTCTTCATCGCCAATTGCGGTTAGGTAAGTGCCAGGTGAGTGGGAGGCTCTCCACTACAAGTAGTGGCCCTAATTAAGTAACCACTCGCCTTAGACACACTTGCCTAGACACCACAAAGTCAGGTTAGGATCAACGGTCGATGCCTACAACTAGTCCTCTGTCCTATTGCGCGCGAAGTCCTTAGGGCTGAGTCTAATATTTTTTTTTAATTTAGAGATGGTCAATGCATATGCCTTATGTGATTTCTAGGGTCCTGGGAAGGGTGATGAAATCCCCACCCAATCTGGATTAGTCTCAAGCCCCTTAAAGATGCAAAGCAGTAACAATCACTTGCAATCAAAAAAAATTTTAAGCGCAGCACAAAGAATCCTGCACAAGATCAATTATTGGAAGGGGAGAGCTTTTTTAGCGCAAAGAATCATACAGGAGATTTTACAGAAGATATATTGGGATTTGCAGAGGAGAGAGAAAGGAAGCTCACAGAAAATTTTCCTCGTGCTGACGTCAGAAGTTGGCAGCGCTTCCGTGGCCAAAGGGTCCCTCGGGCGGCGGTTCCGCGGTGGGGTACAAGGTTCAAGTCCCGATATTCTTTTTCACGTGCTGACTCGACCAATCCGCGGCGGATGCGCGGTCGGAAGTAGCTTGGTGCGGCGGTTCCGCGGTGGAGGCGACGACACAGTTCCCAAATTTTTTTCTATTGTTCTATTGGTAAAATCCTCTGCTGTTCAGATCTGCCTTTTTCTGTTTTGATCTCTGGATTTTTCCAGATCCGAACTCGATTGTAGATCCTGCAAAATTCACACGAAAAATACCCTTCACAAAATAAAAGATGATAAATTTTTATATTTTTTTCAGTTTTTATGATTTTTTTAATTTTATATTAACCCGAAATTGCAAAAAAAAATACTACGCCATCCCCGGCAACGGCGCCATTTGATTTTGTCTTAAAGAATTTGCTTATAACCGGAATCAAGAACGGCGTCGCTAGGTAGCTAGCCGATGAGTACGGGTCGGTCCACAGGAATTTTGTGAATTTCCTAATTGTTCTAACGAGTTAATTCCAAACGGTGTGAATGGATTGATTAAATCTAAAAAATAAATTAATCTAGATCTAAATCTTGCTAGGGTTAGGTTTAGGTTAAGTTTGGAAATGCAAAGATTTCCTCACCGCTTTCAATACTCAAATTAAGATCTATTAGAAGTTATGCTAATTATTAATAAATGGGATTAGTACCATCGGGAAGAAACGGTGTTTCTTCCTCTAGGTTCTTGTCCTTACTTTCTTAATCCTTACCCTAACCTCTATGGAAAACATGCTCAACCGGGCCTTTATACTACGGTATCACCGCTACCTCATGGGATAGGGTGCCGTAGGGAGCGGTGTGTGCATGTATGCATGGATTCCTATAAAAACGTGTGATGGACAAGAAAGGGGTGAGAGATCTTCATCTCTCAAGCCTTCCCCAAAGCTAACCCTAACAAGCGAGGAGACTACTCGCTCATTAGGGAATTGAAAAACATATCTAAACTATCTATCTAGGGCAAGGAATAAAAGATCTAACTAAGGCAGATAAGAAATTATACTAGGGCAATGAAATAAAATTAATTAGGGCAAGAATTGAAAATTTACTCTAATTTGATGCTCTCTTCATTCCTTGCAGAAATTTACAGATCTGAATTTTAGATATAAAATGAGGCACAAGAAGAGGCATACCCCAAAAGAAGTATTTGGGTTTCTATTTATAGATTCATAGAAAACCCTAGGGTTACAATCGCCGCATGTCTGCTATTACAAAAATACCCCCTAAGAAAAAGACCTAGTCAACCCACGCAGACGCTAATAGAATTTTTCACCTACACGGGTCTTACTTGGCCGCGGTTCCGCGGCCAAAGCCCACGTTTGGCCGTGGTTCCGCGGTCGTATATTAGGCTTGTAGGCTCATTTTTCCAGGGTTTGTTCTGGTTGGCTTTGTCTTCTGCTTTCCATAGTTTGTTCTTCAGAATGTCTTTTGGTTCTCTTCCAGATCTCCACAGTGAATAATTGTAGTGGACTTTTACCGTTGCTTCGTGAAGAAGTCTTGAACCTTGCGCTGCCTTTGTACTCTGTGAACTTATTTATTGATCTTCATTGTCCTTTAAAATGTGGCATGATCAAGATTCCTCCATTTATCGATCGTAGTCTCACTTTTGTATCGTCTTTTCTTCAATTTCACTGTTTTTGTTCCGAGAACCTGTAATCTGTAACTATGTAGCAGACATGGGTCAAAAGAACCAGTTTATTTATAAATTGAATAAGAATGGGGAATAAAATAATGCAAAATTATGGTATGAACACGCTACGATATGTTTTATGCATTTATCATTTCGGAGCCCCGACGACTTGATCATTTTACTGAAATGTTTTAGTATTTGAGGGTTTTAAATTTAAATTCGGGGACCGAATTTATTTAAGGGGAGAAGACTGTAACATTTCAGAAAAATAAAATATTATTTTTGGGAATTTAAATAACTAAAACAATAAATATTATGTATATTTTAATGTGTGGAAATTAGTTTTAATGATATGGTATAATTAAATACCGATAAATTGGGAAATATTGAAAAATTAAATTGAATGGTGATTTTTGGAGGGATTTATATGATTTAGGCAAATTATAAATTTTTATAATTAATTATATACAGGTTTATCCTAAACTTGATTAATGTTCACTAATCACACATTGATGGTGTTTTGTGCATGTGACATGCACCATGTCATATTACACATTGTTACATTTTTTTACCATGGCTTTTTTCTTTTTTTCATGCATGGCTTTGTTTTAAATGAGATGAAGAGATAAAGAAAAAGAAAAGAAAAGAAAAAGAAAAAATATTAAAGAATTAGGTACGGGCAAGAGAGAGAGAGAGAGGTGAGGGATTCCTTTGACCCTTGGCTCATTCTTCATCCTCTTCATTGTTTTCTCCCCTCCCTCATCCATGGCTGCCCTCTCCCTCCAACACCTCCTACACCTCACTTCACCCCAAAAAACACCTCAAAACACTTCATCCCTTTCATTAAAAATATGCACAATCTCATTACAAGCATGGGGAACCAAGAAAGTTTGGATTTTGAACACTTGGGGCAACTCAAGAAAATTCTTGAGTTGCCAAATGAGGTAATTCTTTCACCATTAGAGTAGTAATCTATTTCTTTTGGAATCCATGTTAGTTTAGAAGTGTGTAAGTGCGGTTTAGTGAGATTTGAAATTTCCAAGAGGAGGTTTTGAGGAATTCTTGAGTTGTGATGATGCATGAGAGTGCATTAGCGACTACAAAAACCCCTTTGGTGTTAAAACTTAGACCAAACTAGAGCTAGAACCCTAAACTTAAACTTTAGATATCCAAATATCAGTTTTGTGTTTAATTGGTGGCCTACTGGGAATCTGGTGTAACCTGAGTTGATTACGAGGAAAAAACAACCCCAGAGACCTAAATTTGACACTAGGAGACCACCCTGCAAACACGAAGCCAAACTATGCATATTTGGCCGAACAGGCCGGATTTCATAGGCATGTGGCCGGCCAAGTTGTGTAGGTTGGTGTCTAGGTTTGGTCTGTAGCTTATATACTCTATATACTTTACCCCAGTACTGTTTGTTGATCCCTATTTCACCTGAACTAAATCTGGGACCAGTTTTCTAAGTTGCTGTTTATGTTTTGTGGATTTTAACGACATGAATTTTGGATATTTTGTTATCTCTATCACTTGACATTTGTACGTTGATATCGCGTGTTATTTGGTTCTTTTTCTTAAGTAGATCATAAGTTTTAACCTATGTGTGATTCATGCACCGTTTTGGTTTTCGTATGCGATTCTGTTTACGATGCAATGTGTGCATGTATATAGGTACCCCCGTGTGGACTTAGAGAAACAAGGATGAGCGTGGATTGATCGACTTCGGCAAGTAAGGATCAATGTGAGTAGATATATATCTGCGGGGGAAGTCGGGTGGATGGCGTATAGCACCCTCGTAGTTTCATAGTGTAGCACGCGAATGCGTTATGATATATATATATATATACTTATGGGTTTATAAGATGTGTATACTTAGCAAGCAATACTTAGGTGACTTTGGGTTAGTTTTAGCGTAATTGTAGGAAATGCTTTAGTTTATCTCTTAGTCGCGAAACCCTAGAGTAATGATTTGCACATACACACGCATACATTTGATTTTCTTGTGCGTACATGGGGATATATATACATATATCTATGTGAGTATGTATATGTGTGTGTGTATACGTATACACATATGATGAGAATGGTATATGATACTTGGAGATGAGTCGATATGATTGGGCATGATGCCATGAGATCGGTGATGTGATTTGGGTCGTGTGATGAGACACGACATGATGTTATAGCGGATCGTTGGACAATGTGTTTTCATACACATGCATATATATGTGTGTGTGTGTGTGTGTGTGTGTGTGTGTGTGTGTTGATGGTATCGGAATGTACTAGACTTTAGATCAGTACCCCAAATTCAGGATATGATGATGATATTGACCCGTACCCCAATTTGGGATGCCGTACGATGAATTTTACCATACGATGTATAAATATGATGATTGATCCGCTCTCATGATTCGAGGATGTTGTATTATATATTGTATCGTACGTGACGCTATTGAGGCGGGATCACCGACTACTAGATATATCGACTCGAACTTAGGTGGTTTTCCTTACCCTTTTGATTAATCTCTTAGTTTAGTCATGTAGTTTATCAGGTAGATGTTAGACTGGGCTCTAGTCATGCTTATTTTCAAAACTAACGAATCGTGGGTATTTTAAAGACAGGCTGAGGGGTATTACGGATATTTGAAAGGACATATCTTTTCTTAAAAACATCGTAGTCCCCGTTTTCTAAAAACCACGATTCGAGATGTTTCAAATGCCAAAATTGTATGACTCGTATATATATAAATGTTTATTCTTACATATTGCGTTTACTATTCAATTTCCATGTTTTCTTGTTGTTCGCATCGCATTGCATACTTAAATGTGTTTTCATTAGTTATTATGAACCCATGCTGTCAAGACACCAACACCATTACCGATGATGCGTATTCTCCATGTACACTTGCTTGCCGGCTCACATACATCATCATCGGTAATTACCATGCCACGTACACTTTAGAGAATATTATTTCATTGACATAACTTGCCAGCTGATAGTTCTAATATATTATTACTGTGCTGCTTTAGATATTGTATTCTGTATTTAGATACCCATGCATATATATATTCATTTGTCATGCAATATTATGGGGCTCTATGCCGATAATTCACTATTTATTTACACTTGAGATTGGGATTTCGGATTTCCATGAGATTTCTGGATTTGGAGAAACCGCAAAGATTTTATAACTTATTATCATTTCTAAAAATAGAAATTGCGGTTTTCTCGTGATATTATGTGAGATATTTCCACCATGAGTTTTCTCGGCTCTTAAGCGGTATCATACACCCGATTCGAGGAGGAGGAGGAACCGTCTGCTAGTGCATAGTGGACCCGGTACGGTATCCCGGGGCAAGATGGTCGCAGATGATGGCGTTGAGCCTGGCAGGAGAGCACTACCAACCGGTTCTTTATGACGCGGCGGATATCCGGAGGATACCAACGTAGTCGTGAGATTTGATGATTTAGGCCAGTCCGGATTGCCGGAGCCCAAGGCCAGTCCGGATTGCCAGAGCCCGAAATAGTGAGATTTGAGGATATGGGCCGGTCCGGATTGCCGGAGCCCGAGATATTGAGATACTGGGATATATGTTTTGTGTCGATGCTTGACACGGATTCTCTGTTGATTTCATTGATGATATTTCGGTTTTATACAGAAATCTCACTGAGATAAGAAAACAACTTTCTCATTTAGATGTATTCTGTTTTCATGCATTCATACATCATATATATGATATGTTGTTACCTGAGGCACTGACACGAGCACTTGGTATTACACTTATGTATAGATATTTACCCTTACCATTATTTTATGCTTTAGGCTATATTATTATTTCGAAGATATTATTATTGTATGACCTAGGATATAGCCATACATGCGATTTCTTCTCGGTGATGTTTTCTACTCACGAGTTGGCAACTCACCCCCGTTGTGCCACAGTTTCTTACAGGTTTTGCCGTACATGTTTCATTGCGGGTTGCTGGCACACGGCTTCCTTCCAGGTGATTGCTTTGGTAGGTGGAGTCACTTGCATCATGACCACCATAGCACTTTTATTTATTCAGTTGTATCTAGTAAACTCCATCAACCAGACTTGCACTGTTGATAGACTTAGAAGACCAGTATGTATATTCTTTCGATCTTAGAGTCGCGCGCTTATATTATTATGATTCTTTCTCTGGTTTTCGTGAGACTATTGGTTTTATTCTGAGTTTTTATCCTCGCCCTTTGGCGTTGTATATTATATTGCATTGCATGGTTGTGTCCGCCAATTGGCGAAGAGCTAGCTCCCGCTTGGGGATGCCTTTAATCATTATGCATATTATTCATGTTTGTACCCGTTTGGGGCCAGTTTTTACAAAGGAAACTCTGCCGAAATTTTTGGAAAAGACTTGATGTTTTTAAAATGCATACTACGACTTATTTTATTAAATTCACTTGCATTAAAACAAGTTTTCCTTTACTTTCTATTTAAAATGGTTTAGATTTCTGGAATTTTTGGCTTACTTGAATTGGGTGTAGTCCTATAGACTTCACATGATTCAAGTGCCAGTCACGTGCCATTTCGGGTCGTGGCAAAGTTGGTATTGTTGGATATATGTATGTCCTAGAGGCCATTATTTGATAGTGGATGTATTTTTACATGTATATACATATTCAGGAGACTTTCTTGCTCGACATGATTGTATGCTATCTGGTTACTCTTTATCTTGACATGTTCACCTGATCATGCTTTTATTCATTTGGTACATGTTGATAAAGCCCTGAGGATATTTGCTTGACTACTGTGATTATGATGCAGATCATACTAGTGGGGCGTGTGTAGTTTATAAGCATATCCTGAAATGTCCCTAGTCATGGGTATATCAAGACGGGGCATCGATATTCCAGAGTAGACTAGCATATACGATCTTGACCCATGTGATGGGCGATTGATGATCCCATATCCATTGGTGTTTAACACCAAGATTGTATACGGGTGCTCGGTGGGGACTGGGTACACTGGACGGACTCGCCGAGAACTCCTATATGGTATTATATCTATCGTCGGATAGCAGCTCTCAGGTGAGACTGGTACAGATTAGTCTGTAGACCCGAGATCGTCATAGAGTCTTGTGTGGTCTCCCACTGTGCTTTGATTTCCACTCTACCACAGCTCTAATGCGTCGTGCAAACAGATGGCTTTTGGGTACAGTCCCGAGACACATGAAGGCAATGAGCGATAGGAGGGGTTTCGTCTCTCCCAGTATTGGGGGTTGATGTTGCGCTGTGCTCGATTGGCTATATCAGCAAGTCCCTGGCCAAGGTTGATGAGATTTACTGATAAGTGTTATCAGTAGTTTCTCGATCTGTTATAGGTCGTACATCGGAATGACTTATTGAGTTATTGGGGTCGACGATGCCATCCCTAGACTCGATATGCAGCATATCTGACGAAGAGACTGGACTGTACGGTAAGTGTTGCCGGTTGGCTTGACAGGTTCGCTTGTTTTTCTTCTGCTCGCTCAATACCCGGGTGGCCGTTACGTTTAGCTGACCGCTTGCGGCTTGTGGGTGTTTGATATGATCATCACCTACTGCCGGCGTATTGATGAGTCTTAGAGTCCCATAAAGGGGTTATCTAGCTCAGGCAAAACGATGTGGGGTGCATATGGTGATATGCGCGGGTGCTTGATTGAATGCGTGTATATGATACCGTATTATAATCTGGCAGTTTCTATTTGTCGGGTCGTATGAGATATGACCGGTTTATTAAATCAATTGTTGATTTAATATTAATGACCATTAGCCTTTTTACGTAAAACATATTTCTTTATGATGCATGCATGAGTGTATGTATATGTTGATATGGATGCACATATGCAAGCATACATGTGTCATGGTTGATGATACATTAGTGGTGGCAATGCAAAACTCACATAATAACATTTTTAGATATTTTGTTTATTTGAGAAAAGCAAAATGGCAACATAATCATGGTTGACTATTCAACTCTCTTGAGTTGACAATAGTCAATTGTTTTTTAGCCCATGATTTTGTAGCACATGGTTTTGTTTAAACTCATGTTACAAAATATCTAGATATTTTGTAACCATGGTTTAGCATGGATGACTTCACTTACTCTCTTGAGTTAAGAAAGAGGTTATCATATTATTCTATTGAGTTTAGTTTTGTGCCATCTCTCCTTCTTCCTCTCTCTCTCTCTCTCTTCTCAAAGCTCTCTAGGGTTTTAAAAGAAAGAGAAAGAATCAAAAAGAAATGTTTTTTTGAGTGAGATCCAAATCCATATCACCTTTCTACTTTAGTCCAGTCCACTAGTGTGGAGTTTTTGCTTCATCTTAATCCTTGATCAAGTGGAGCTTGGAGTTTCAGTAAAGGAACTCCGGGTGGATCGTCGTGGAAAACGAATGATTCAAGCGGACCAGTTCAAACTCTAGTTGTTCCAAGGAGTCTAGCAAGGAGGTCTACAAAGGTTGTATTCTTCTACACTTAGTGTTAAACACTTGTTTTATTATGTGATACTAATTTGTTGCCCTAAATTTCTGGTTTTGATCCTATGTTAGTTTACTTAACACCTCAAAATTTTAATTGTAGCATGTTTGATGCAAAACAAACCCTTGTGTGGTGTTAAGAAAACCCAACAGTGGTATTAGAGCCAAGATAGAAACTTAGACAATATTAGAAACAATACGAAAACGAAACAACTCCGAATTTACAATTTTCTGTAACCCTGAAAAAGCTTCTCTGCCGATTTTTTAAGTGCTCGAAAAAATTTCAAACAACTGCAGAAGCTTACTGGTACTACACTGAGAACACAAGAGAAAAATGGGGAAATTCTACCTTGAAAAAACCGGTCACATGGCACCGGCCTGCTCGGCCCCCTTCCCTTAGAAGTCCTTCGTTTTGCTCTGGTGCTCTGGTGTCTAGGTTTTGGGGTTTCAGGTGTTGTTTGTTTAGGCCAAAATTTCATGTGATGCTAATTTTTCTTAGGGGCTTATTCGGAGCGTTTCGTAGTTATATATCTTAACATTGTATTAGTAACTTGGATGATGTTTAACAGTTCTAGCGAACATCAATCACCCCCATTACCCTCGCTGAAATTTTCCAAGTGTTGGAATTTTCCTAGTTAAAAATATTCGAATAGTTGTGCAAGTATTCCTATGGACCCTCTAGACGAACAAAACCCTAACTCGATTTTATGACCATGGAACCGCGGGTGAACCTTAGGGTTTGCCATAGTCCTATGGCGCCATAAGTGAGGCAAGTGTTGACCCTTCTACGGCTGGTCCATAGACACTGTGGCGCACTTTTTGGGTATTTTAACTTTGCTCAAGTGTTGAGCTCTCTCGGGGTAATTTGTGGGTGTTTTTTGATTCGATCGAAACGTTTAACATCATCTTGATATATGATACTTTTCTGCAACCGTAAGTGTAGTATGTGGTGTATCGCCGGTTTCGTTGTAGTATGTCAACGAAAATTGGAGTACGCATATTTTCTTACGTTGATGACATGTGATGTTATGTGTTGCTGTGACATGATGTATAGGATCGTCGTGAATGAATGGCTGGGGGTTTTATATGAGATGAGAGTTTTCTTTTTTCCATTCATGTAAAATTCATTGTATGTAATATTCTTTTATTGGAGCACATCCGGGTTGAGGATGATGTTACCGTTGATGTATATTATTTACTTTTCCGCATTAGGATAGACCCAAGGTGGGGAGCACAAGTGACCGGGTTCTAGAGTCCAGTGGGAGGCCATCTCGAGGAGTCGAGACCGGGTCTCCTGACTCTAGAATTGGCAGGGTCACTTGCCGCTCTCGTAGGGGTCTAGGGTGTGGGATTGGCTATTCATCACGACCGTGGAATCCGTATTTTCTATCGTTTGCTAAATACAAAATACGGAAATCCTAGTATATCCTATATGTTCATATATGTGTTTCTGCTACTGATATTTTGTGATGTGATCACTTTATATGATGAGACGAATGGTATTATTATATATATGATATATAATAAGTAAATCTTATGCTTTACATCCGTGCTAGTCCCACCCCGCTATGCCGTTAGTTAAGTAACCTAACGGTGCATAACGAGACACAGCGGCGAATGCGAATGGCATAAGCGTGCGTTCTATTTTCATTTATTATCTATCATGGCTTAAGGACTTAAATGATGGGACTAAATTAATGTGATTAATATACAGGAAAATAAACCTAAAAAGATGTTGTAGAATCGAATTTGAAACCCACTCGTCTTTTTACGAAAAAGCTACATTTCAAAATTGCGGAGCTTAAGCTACTCCTTTTGAAAACCATTTGATTCTACAATGATATCAAGTTCAAAGTGTTAAAGGTTTTCTTAAAAACCATCCGCAGCCCTCTGTCATTTTAGGAAGTAGAGTACTTAGTATTCGTGCTACGTTTGTTGACTATAGTTAAGGCGTAGTGTACAGTAGCTAAGTGATGTCTTCCTACACAGCATATGATACGATTACTTGGGACAATTATATGACTTTGTTGACCATAGTTAAAGGGCATATAACTAGGTCTAATTAATCGAGAAATGACGGATAGAACTTGACTAGTGCTTATGATTTGTTGACCATAGTTAAGGTCATGAATATTAGGGGTAAAAATCATATCGGGAGTTTCAAGAGTTGAAATTTGCAATAAGATTGCATACCTTCCATATGATGGTTGGATCCCGATCCCACTGTGAGCAAGAGTTGCTCCCAGGAGAGTTTTGTACTTTACAATTAGCTAACCTATTAGGTGTCTAGAAAGGTGTTTACGGGGGTACGCCTCTGGGAAAACGAGGTTTATTTTAATTAGGTCCGTGCGAAAGCACGGGGAACCACCATCAAAGTACCGATGCTGATCTGGCTGAACGGTTAGCGAAGCTGTAGAATGTAATCAATTCTGGCTAGTTTTCTTTTTAAGGTTTGAAGAAAAATTTGATAAAAGAATGGGAGACATCGATTAGATAAGATAATAACCAATCTAATCTTTGCAAGAGCTTTCGTTGAGTTTATTCTTTTCTCTCTCTTAATGGCAGATACCAATGACAGGACTTAAGCTTCTACTGGAGAAAAATAAACTGAATAGGGTCAATTATAATGACTGGCTGAGGAACATTAACATTGCCCTAACTTATGATAAGGTATCATATGTCCTCACAGCCCCAGCCCTGTCCGTCCCAGGCCCTAAATCTTCAGTTGCGGATAGGGAAATCCACAAGACATGGGATACTGACTGTGCCACGGCCAAATACCTCACGCTTCCATAGATGGATAACACACATCAAAAGAAGCATGAGTAGATGGATGTTCAATCCATCTTTCTCCATGCAAAAGAGTTGTATGGAGAGCAATCTCGGACCCTTAGATATGAAGCATCTCGAAAGCTGTTTTAGATGCGTATGACTCCTGGCACACCAGTAGGTGATCACGTCTTGAAGATGATAGCTCTTATAGAAGAGCTTGAGGACCTCGGACAGACAATGGAGAACGAACAATATGTTGATATTGTTCTACAGTCTCTCCCTCCAGCCTTTGCTCAATTTGTAGTAAACTTCAACATGCACAACATGGAGAAGTCACTATCTGAACTTCTCAATATGTTGAGAAGTGCAGAGAGCACACTCAAAACAGTGAAGACTCCCGCTTTGATTGCTGGGCCATCTTCTTCCTCTCGCCCAAAGGCCAAGGCCAAGGGAAAGATGAAGAAGAAACCTACTAAACCTAGAGATGGAGTTAAAAAGGCTAAGAGGAAGGACAAGTCCACGGTTGGGGAATTGGGGAAAGGGGAATGTTATTACTGCCACAAAGTGGGACACTGGAAGCACAACTGTGCTGAGTACCTAGATCTCAAGAAGAAGAATCATGGTGATGCTTCCGCTTCAGGTGTGTTTGTGACAGAAAACTGTTTTTCTATAAACTCTACTTCCTGAGTATTAGATACCGGATCAGGTTCTCACATATGCAATTCTATGTAAGGGTTGAGAAATAGCAGAGTTTTGAAGACAGGTGACCATACACTCTGGGTTGGAAATAGTTCCAATGTACATGCGGTTTCAATGGGAGAATATCACCTGGGGTTGCAATCAGGGTGTATATTGGTTTTGAACCCATGTTATTATGTACCTAGTATGCTGTTTCGCCCAATCAGAGCAAAGCTCTGTTCAAATTCAAAATTCAAAATTCAAAATTTTGAAGCAACGCTTCAAGTCTCGGGCGCAACGCGCCACACGTCAGGCGCTAATACGTCAGCGCAACGCCCAAAAAGGCGCGCCCAATCAGAGCAGAGCTCTATTTGTCTGAAGCAACGCTTCAGTTGCGCTGCGCTCTGCGCTGCGCGACACGTGTCAGCGCAGATGCGCTAGCGCAGTTGCGCTGCGCTGCGCGACACGTGTCAGCGCAGATGCGCTAGCGCAGTTGCGCTGCGCTGTGCGCTGCACGACACGTGTCATGCGCTGGGGCATCTGCGCCAAACTGAATTAAGATTTTAAGAAATCTTTTCTGTTCTTGTTAAAACAAGAAGATTTCCTTCTGCAAAGCAGAAGTCCTTGGATCAAAGATCCAACGGTGGGGAAAATTCCCCAAATCACTCAGAGAATGATCTCTTTAACAAATTTAACTAATTTGTGAGCACTTTAAAAAGGACCCTAAGCCTCAATTCAATGGCATGATCAATTTTTCTAGAAAAATCAAGAACTTTAAACATAGAGAACTCTGAGAAGATTTCAAGAAAAAGGTAAAGAACCTTCATGAATTAGAAGAAATTCCTTCTAATAGATCATTGATCTAAAAACAAGATCAATGATCTCTACATAATAAACAGTGCTTTGCACTTCTTGTGAACCTCCGGTTCTTTAAAAACAATAAAAATAAAAAAATTAATAATAATAGTGCTTTGCACTTTTATGAACCTCTGGTTCTTCAAACAAAGAAAAAACTTTTTCTTTGATCTAATTTAGATCAAGAAATTAAACAGTGCTTTGCACTCCCCTTCTTGAATCCAAAAGATTCTTAGTGCTTTGCACTTCCAAACTGCGTCGTTGCGCTCTTAAGAGAGCGCCACGTGTCGGTTATAGAACCACTTGCGCTAAGCGCCCTTAAGATAGAGCTTTGCTCTCTGGAATTGGCGCAACTCGCTGAGTGCGCGCCACGTGTCGCCAGCGCAACAGCGCAGCGCAACAGCACAGCGCACTGCGCTAGTGCGCTTGCGCTCGCCAGAGCATAACACGTGTCTTCACCACAAGCGCTTGCGCTCAGTAATAGACGCAAAGCGTCTGACAAATGCAAGGCATTTCACTTTCTGAAGGGCCAGGCCCAATTAAAAGGCTTAACAAGCCTAACAATTAAAATGCTGTGTTTGAAAGGGCAGTACCCAACTGAAAGGTCTAATGGACCAAAACAAATGATCTACATCATAATAAAAACGGCAATGCCCAAACAAAAAAAATAGAAGTAATGCAATGCATTATTTAAGTGTGGGCAAAGCCCTAGCACAGGTCTAATAGACCAAAAATAAATAAAATGTTGAACATTTTCAACTGGATTTAGCCCGATTTTGGCTGTAAATCCTCAAATTAAATTGACTGAGCAAGACTGCTGTCCTAAATCAATTTATCTCCGGTTCGAGGGTACATCTCCGAACTCCTCTGACATCTATCGTTGTAATCCTTCAACGACGTCAGAGAGGCGACGGGTCCCAACGACCACACACATCAACATGGACTGCAGGGTCCTTAAACTCGTGGACCGAAACGTCCCTAAACTAATATCGGACCGAAACGTCCCTAAACTAATATCGGACCGAAACGTCCCTAAACTAATGTCGGACCGAAACGTCCCTAAACTAATGACGGACCGAAACGTCCTTAAACTAATGACGGACCGAAACATCCCTAAACTAATATCGGACCGAAACGTCCCTAAACTAATATCGGACCGAAACGTCCCTAATCCTTCAACGACGTCAGAGAGGCGACGGGTCCCAACGACCACACACATCAACATGGACTGCGGGGTCCTTAAACTCGTGGACCGAAACGTCCCTAAACTAATATCGGACCGAAACGTCCCTAAACTAATATCGGACCGAAACGTCCCTAAACTAATGACGGACCGAAACGTCCCTAAACTAATATCGGACCGAAACGTCCCTAAACTAATATCGGACCGAAACGTCCCTAAACTAATATCGGACAGAAACGTCCCTAAACTAACAATGGACCACCACGTCCCTAAACTGGCAATAGACCACCACGTCCTTAAAACTGGCAATAGACTGCCATGTCCCTAAACTGGCATAATAGAGCCCCCAAACGCTCTTTTGTTGGATCTAAACGATCCCGTCTAAGTTGATCTTAGCCCCAAATTTGGCTAACGTATCCTTAGACAATTAAATAAATGATAAAACCCCAAATCAACCTTGGTTCAAGGGTACATCTCTGAACTCCTCTGACATCTGTCGTTGTAATCCCTCAACGACGTCAGAGAGGTGACGAGTCCCGACGGCCAGATATTAAATCGGTCACCACGTCAAGTCGATCTTAGTCCAAAACAGGATTAACGTACGCTTGACGAACGTTTAAGTTGATCTTAGTCGCAACGCGACTAATGTATCCTTAAACTAAAACACTAAACCCAAATCTAAGTAAATACGGATTTGGACTAATCCACGTCCTACGGGCGACGGCATTACTCAGTCTCCGTATACAATCCACGGGCAACCACAAATAAAACAAACACACACGACACGAAGTGAAATTTTGGAGAAGGAGAAAGTTGTTACCGCGACGCGGTAGTGTAATTAACTGCAGGGGCTTGCGCCTGCAGGGAAGAGCGTCCCCACAATCAAAAACCCCTCACCCTGAGGGGGAATCTGACGAAGTCTGCTACATCGGCCGCATCCGTCTAAACCTCCGATACACGAGGCCGTAAATCAATTCGGCATCTTCGGAGAGGTGGATGGATAAAACCATATAGCATCTGCCCCGAATCTCAGGCAAGACGCAAAGTCTGTGCCGTCTTTCGGAGGGGAACAGATTCTGGCACGCCCTGTGGGACCTTTTCCTCTTTCCACTCCACACTTCGTGTGTCGTCTTCGCGAACCAATCGCGGTTTGTTAAATGGTTGTCTTCGGATTTCAAATTACTAAGACTTGGTCTTTTACCTGGCGCAGAATTCAAGATTCAATGGCCTCCAACTGCACCAACTGCTCGAAGTGCCACGGCAACAGACGCTCCATTTCACCAGGAGGAGTGACATATGGCCCCCAAGCGGCTTCTTTCCTTACTCTGTCGGTAGGCCAAGTGACCCAGGCCACCACCGGCCTGTTTTTCGGGACCATGGTCCCACCAACAAGCTTCTCTATGCCGATATCCGCACTGGAAGCGAACAAGAAGTCGGTGTTCGACCGGCTCACTGCTACCACGACCCCTGTCAACGGGTCGCCCGCTACTAAACCGACAGCCTCCGTTTTCAGCAGGCTAAGCCAAAACCATGAATTGACCGCCCCAAAGAGGGCAACGGTCGCTGCTCCGGAAGTCATTAAAGCGGCTTCTCCCATCAGAGAGTCGGTCTTCACAAGATTGACGGTTCCCACTCCTCCCCTAACGGGTCAAAAGGCATCAGTCTTTGACAGGCTGACATCGGCAGTTACCCCACGCTCAAACAGGGGGCAACAAGAAACCATCTCGATTTCCGAGCCAATCCCAACGGCTCGTCGTGCGCGACGTCGCCATTGGCGACGAGTGAGGAAAGCAGGGGGCAGTTCCCCCTCAGGGCTGACTCCACCAGCTCCGATGGTGGAGGTCAACGCTGCTATTCCAACCGAGAACAGCTTTGAATTGCTGAGGAAGGTGAGAAAGAACTCTTCAATTGCTACATTGAAAAGATCTCCTCCGCCTATGGAAAAAGCTCCAGAGACAAAGCAGGAACAGCCCCCTCAACGGCTGTCGTCAAAAATTTATAAAGTTTGGCGGAGGGTTCAAGACTCCGTGATTAACCCAGACCACTTTCGTCGCCAGAAAAAGGCAAAAGTGGAAAAGGACAAAAACCGCCCCATTAAACAGCAGGGGGCAACAAATGCTAGGATGCCCACTTCAACGGCTCCTTCAACCTCAATGGTCTACAAAAGAAAAAGGCCAGAGAAAGCTCTTATGACACTGACAAAGTTTAAAAGCGGTGAACCTAAACGCCCCAAGTCAGGGGGCATAACAGTTCATACGGTTTATATGGCTTCTGGAAAGGAAGAAAGTCGTACTTCTACAGGTCACCGACCGCTTACCCGATCAGTGACCAGGGCTCAGGAGCAGCAACAAAAGCTCCAGGAGATGATGACTACAATGGCTGCACTCACGGAGCCAAAAGAGAACCCTGGGACGTCCTTAGATGAACGCCAAGAGGAAGAAACCGACGCCGAGTTCCTCCGCCGAGTACTGGAAAAGAGAGACAAAGAGGCTGCTGAACAAGCAGCCAATATACAGCGCATGGGCCTCCTCTTCCAGGACATGATAGGGATGATGATATAACAAGATCCCCCGACTAAAGAACCACCGATCGTCCTTGGGGATGATAGGGGAGAGACATCAAACCCTCAGCCCGTTCTATCAATGGCTAAAGAGGATACAATCTCTAAAACTGATCTGGACGAATATATAGCCCAGCAAATAAAGGTTCATCACACGGCCGAAGCAGCCGGCCACGTCGTAAAAACGGGGCGGCCGTATCCAGGCTGGTATGACCAAATCAAGTACCCGCCGGGTTACACAATCCCCAAGTTTCATGTCTACAAAGGGACCGGCAATCCCCATCAACATGTTGCCCAGTTCAGGGCTCTTTGCGGTAATACCGGCGGCGACGACAAGCTTTTGCTTCGCCAGTTTGTTGGAAGCCTATCAGATACGGCGTTTGAATGGTATTCTGAGCTTCCCAATGACTCTATTAAAACCTTTGCGGAGATGGAGCTACTCTTTACCCAACGTTTTGCAAGTGCCAGTGAGCATACCCTGATGACGGCACTGATCAATGCCAGGGTAAAACCCGGCGAGACATGGGTTCAGTACGCTATACGATGGCATAATCTATGGTCTAAGTGTGAACAGCGCATAGAAGAAGCCCCTGCGGTGGGAATGTTTGTTGGAACCCACGATGCACAAGCAACCATTTCACAGTTTATGATGTTCTTCAAGCCGACTTCCTTCCAGGCTTTGATCGACAAATTAGCGCAGATGGACCAGATGGGCCATAAACCCCCTCTCCCGAAGCCGGACTCCCGAAACGATAAAGGAAAGGGAAAAGCGATCATTGTCGCTAATGCCCAACAACAACCGAGCGACTCAAAACCGGTTGCTCATCCAAACAATACACGTCCATACGTACCCCTTGAAGACAGGATGGGACGTCCTTACTCTTTCCCCCGTGATAAAACGAGGAGACTATTCGAGCTGGCGTTGCGCAAAAGACTCATAAATCTGCCAGATCCAAAACGTCCGTTGCAACCGAACGACGCCAACGAGCCCAATTACTGCCCTTATCATCGAGTGCTAGGCCATCCGATTGAGGATTGCTACGTTTTCAAGAATTGGCTTGAGAACCAGTACCGTCAGGGCAAATTTGCGCTATCTGATAAATGGAAGGTGAATCCTCCGCGGCCCCACACCTCTAAGGGGACAAATACGCCGGGGGCAACATGCTCCGTCATTGAAGAAGCTCCTTGGGAGGTTGTATTATCAGCCAAAACGAGGAGAATGCTAAATGATCTTCAGACCTGTCCAGCGGTCAAGTGGAAGAACCCCTTGGAACCGCAGGTTATTGAGGGGATGTTGAAGCCACGACCGACTCCGAAGATCGATGGTGGTAGTTCAAGCGTTCATAGCCGGCCGTCAAAATCTTCGAAAAAGAAGAAGAAGAAATCTAAGAAGCTCGTGAAGCCTGGCGACAAGCGCACGGACCTACAAAAGCAGATCGACGCGCTGGATGAATATAACCAAAAGGCGTGGACTCCCATTACGCTCCAAGATTTCCTTGATCACGTCTTTCAAAAGGAAGATGAGGGAGAAAGTTCATCGGATGAATCCGAGGAGTATGTGGCGAGCTGTCATATGATCTCTCATTCAGTCACGAATGATGAAGAGACATATGGCACTGAAACGCTGGGGGCAAATGCTGAATCAAGAGCTCCAAGGTTATCAGTCGAGATGATTAGCGCGTTTCTTAATGAAGCTCGATTGAAAAGTAAAGCTGATCGAGAACGCGAGATGGCTAAATTCGAAAGGGCCAAGCGCCAGCGACTTGAGGAAAGAGTTGAGATGATCCCTCTGGAGCAAAATACCTCCACCGCTGACAAAAGCCAATTCAAGATAAAAAAGAGGTTTGCTAAGGCCATATCAATGGGCATGAAGCTACCATCCTCTGAAGGAAAAATTACTGGTGTGGTAGAAATGCACCCCTCTTATTGCTTATATCATCAGAAGGTCTCGCATCCCACTCAAGAGTGCAAGGCTTTCGATAGATGGTGGCAAGGGTACGTCGCTAATCGACAACGCTTTAAACGGGAAAAACGTAAAGTTCGCCGAGAGCAAAGAAATACGACTGAAGAACTTGAAAGAACTGCCGGTGATTGTCACATGGTTAACACTGCCGGGTCACAAGTGCCTACATTTGGGAGCGACTCTGATGAGGAACTAGAACTTGGCCCCCTCTTCAAAGAACCCACTTCGGGAAAAGAAGAAGAACCGAAAGCCTGCGAGAATATACAGCTGCGAAATCGGACGCTACCTGAAAAGAATCTCGGA